>OY728146.1:658356991-658981991 GCA_963277665.1 Viscum album
ATGTATGGTTTTTACCTTCACTATATTATTTTATATGATTCTTAATTCTTAAGACTTTAACTTATTCAATCCTTCTAACATCCATATTCCATATCTTTTGGAATTCTAAAATTCTAGAGCATACAGCCTATTAAACGTATAATATTCGGAACATAAGGAATTTGTTTCTTAACAAAACCTTTTATGATTACCTCATAATTTAACTTCATGAATTACTTATGGGTTCTCGTAAGTGTTTACTACTTTTAGAAATAGCGCTTATAGACTACATCTCAATATAATATATAAATTCATCAACTTATATAACTTATGCACTCATCAATTTAATCTATTGATCATCTAACATGAATTCCATGTTATTTAGTGTCCTTCATACTTGATAAACCATGGATGGATTACCACTTTTCTATCCAACCTATGTGCTAATTTTATCACATATCCTCATGATTTTCAATAGTTATCTTCTCAATACTATCGAAAACATTTTGAAAATATCCTTCTATTTATGTGACAGCAATTTTAATATATACATTATAAACTATTTTCACAACAATCATTATATATATAGGAATCTTCTTTAGAATCACCATATCAATCTTCTTTCCTTTGGTTCCCTTTATAACTTATGCATATAAATGCCTATGTATATATAATGGGTAAAAACCCATCATGTGGTATATTATTAATCTACATTCATATTAGTCTCCTCCTCCATCACCAAAATTCCCCAAATATTAACTTCTCTACTAATTTATATATTTAAAATAAATAAAAACAGTAAATCTCTCTTTATCAAAATCCAATTGGGTTCTTCCATTAGGACACATATAATAATTGATGATTTCATTTTGAAAGATTCCTAATATGAGTTCACATTACCATAACATTATTTTATAGTTTCATCTTTACAATAATATAAGATAAACTCAAATTGAGAATATAATTTGGAAGAAACCCATATTTCTATACTTATTATAAAATAATCTGGCACATGTCTTTAGCCTAAATAAGGACCAAATTAATTGTACACATATTATAATTATATAATATTCTGGGTAATCATGTAAAAACATATATAAAGAAGATGAATACTTATAAGGGAAAGGGAAAGCTTCGATATAAACTTATCAACAATGTCAAATTTGAACCACTATTATCTATAGAAAAGGAAAATGAATAATCCAATAATATTGTAGTTGCCTTGGATAAATGTAATCATTTAATGCTACCTCCTCCATATAGTAATCAAGGTATGTATTTTCATACTTAAGTAAGGGAAATTATTACCATTGATCTTATTATTCCCTTATTAATAATGACCTCTCTATTAGAGTATTCCCCTTTTTGATTAAGTGAGTGAGGTCCTTAACCATTCTTCACCAACCAAAGAAATTTTGTATCATAAAAATGATAGTTTAACATAATAACATATAAGTAAAATCTTATGAAATAATGTTACCCAAGAGGGACCACTACTGAGCATTTCCCCCAATCGATTTACTTAGCCTGGTGTTTTTTATTACAACCCTATCAAAATATAGGTAGATAAGGTGGATAAAATAAAAAAATAAAAAATAAAAACCATATGGTGGATTAATAAATAAATAAGGTTAGAGGTCATGGAAATATAGTTTAACCTCATGAAAATTATATAAATTGAAATTGAATTTCATCTAAAATTTTACAATCATGTAATTATGTGTATGTTTTATTTCTAAATGTAACATTTTTTATTATTTATACTGAATCAAAACATAAGGAGGAAATAAATCAAATTATAAATAAATTAAATTAAATAGTAATTTATAAACTCATAATGGAACATTACAAAGCAAGTATTATATAAATAGAATTATTATATACCATGGATGATTGTATTCCCTAAAAGTATTTAACATAAAATGGGTCAATAAATAATAATAATAATATATTTACAACTAGTAAATCATCTATAACTTATTCACCCTTTAGAAAACTATTAGCGTGAATAATAAAATAATGAGAAAAAACGTCAAGAATAGATAAAGAATATTTTTAAAACCCATAAGGAAACAATTCAAGGATGAGGTTTTGATTTTTACAAACTATAGACTCTGGATATGAAGTTGAAGAAAATTTTATAATCCTCTTAGATTGTTCCCATTCAAGGGTATTCATGTATTATGTTATAAAATAAACTAAGGATGATGAAGGGGGATAGTAAAGAATATGTTAATGGGTTCCTTGATCACCAAGTTAGTTGATAAGGGTTGAAAACGGAAATCAACATGTCCAATGTAAGCCAATATGAGAGATAGGATGAGGATTTTTTGTGAATCTTTTTGATAAGAAAAGGTTTTGGATAAATAGTTTATTAGAGTAACATAGGTTGTCTTATGAATCATCAAGTGAATCATGGGACAAATAAGGATATTTAAATACTACCTATTTTCATAATTTCATTAAATTTTTGAAATATGTGTGGAACCTGAACATGCATCTTGATAATAGATCTTATACCAGTGATGTAAAGAAACATGGCCCTCTAGTGTTGTTTTATTTTCTTCCATACTTATTGGAATGCATTAAATAATTGGGTTAAATACCCTAATATGTGTGAGGATAATTATCTCCTCAATAATATCCCACGTATAATTGACAAAAAAATATGTAATTAATACCATCCCTACAAAAGAAGAGATAAAGACACTACCTTTAATATTCTTCCAAAAAGTACCTTGGGTCCTAATGGATTTCTAGGTCAATTTTATAGAGCAGCATTGGAGATCATCAAAGAATATGTTATTGTTTCTATATATTATTACTTACAAGTAGGTAATATACCTAGATCTTCTTTAGATTCTATTATTTTCTTTATTCCCATTGTACAACGTCCAATCTTCTTTATATGTTATCGACCCATCATCTCATGAAATTTATCTTATAATATCCTTAGAAAATTTCTTAATGATTAACTCATTATCGTCCACCATAACCAAGCCTTTAAAGAATAAAACAATATTGTTAATATAATTAGTATTCAAGAATCAATTAGTTTGGAACAAGAGTGGTATTTGTATCTTCATATTAATTTTTTAGGTACTAATATCTTGGTGAAAATTGAAACGGATAAATCCTATCATAGAATGGAGTGTAATTTTCTCTTGAAGGTTATGAGAAGTTGTGGATTCATGGAATAGTTTTATGATTCATTCATTCAAAACACAATTTTCCTTTGTTTTTTTGATCTCTCTCGAGGGTAGGTCATTTTAATTCATTATGTTGACACATCACCTTCTCCAAAGAGACTCAATCTTCCCTAGGATTTTTTTCAAGCATGGGAAATTATCTATAGGAATCTAAACAAACAAATAGTTAATCAAGAGATGGTATAATTCAGAGTTATCTATGGATTCATGGATATATTTCATCTCATTTTTACTAATGAAATGTTTCTTTTATTAAACTTATTTAAAGAATTATCAAAAAAATTAAAGAAAAGTTTCCTCGATATAGAACATGGAGTGCCTGACTTATCGATAGCCCCAAAATTATTGTGTTAATATTAAAGAGATACATTATTATATAGTATTAAATAATTTTAATAAGTATTGGATTCTCCAAAAATATATTCTACATGACCTATCTTGGAGATCATCTATCTATGGGGGTATTTAAATTAATTATTTTAGTGATTCGTTCAATATAATCATAGGTTTTATATTGAATTAAAAGAGCTAATTTCATTAATTTAGAGTAAGGGAAACCCTCATTCCCAATTTCATAACTTCAATGGAAATGCACATTTTATTAGTTATATGGGTCTTAAAATAATCCATTATAATCCTAGAAAATATCATCAACGATTTCTTATTTGATTCTCATCAAGAAGTAAAATTCCATGGTGTTTGTAAGAAACACGTAGAAAAAATATAGAAGAAGAAGTTATTAATATCAGCGGTATAGAGGAGTTCATAAGAATCATGTGGGTTAAGTTTTATTGGGAATTTCTTATGGATCACTCACCTTGGTCAATATGTGTCGAATATAAATATGGAGGAGTAACCATGGTTTGTGAAGAAGGTAACTCTTTATATTCTCGCCTATAGCACATCCTGTAGGGATCCTTTTAAAATATTATTGGGAAATCATATTGGATAATTATGAATTGTGATTTTTATAGATGAAAACTAGTCACCCAAATAACTATATATCCCAGGTCATCTGAATCCATGTATGAGATTCCAAGAATCCATATATCACCCCATGTTTAGTAGTGTAGTCCTTGCTGATTCCCAAAAGAATTTAGTGGAAAGAATTTGGCTTGGGGAAGATCATAACTAATGTGGGTTCAAATATAAAAGTTCATGTTCATTACAAAAATAAGATAACCACAAGCCCGTTTACATTTAGAAAAACAAAGATTAATGTTAAAAACTTTTAGAACAAATATATCCCTTCCAATTATATTTTCATGGTATAGAGAATTATGAATAGGGTTATTATTATATTTAATATAATTCAACACATAGAAAATCAATTAGACATTAAAAGATTACATTTCTCAAACTCAAATACAAATTCTATATCTCACATGTTTCTAATATAATAATGAGAATTTTATTCCAAAAAATATTTGTAAAGTATTTGGATATCACAATCTAGCTCAGTTTCCTTAGCTAGTTCATGAATGTGTGGTATAAATATTTTGATGCTTCTTCATCTAATGGTTGATCCCATAGTGTGTCCTTTATTATAGGATGTTGGGTGATATTGGAGGCTCATAATAAATCTAGAAACATGGGAAACCAAACAAACTCTACTCATTATAAAATGAAGTTACTATCTATAATTTATGAGATGGTATCAATTAACATAGGGTGTATTCGATCTCTTTTCCAAAGTAATCTTTATTGGATGTTTAGGTAGCCCATGATAGGCACATAAAGTCAAGTGTTAGGCTTCTTAGTGAATTGGCATGTGTAAAGTGTGGGCTTCAAGCATAATGTTGATGGTTCAGGTGGAATAAATTATGTGTGGTGGTGGATTCATTAGAGATGTTTGGGGATCAATTATTTTATAATATAGTTCCTACTATTGGGAAGGTAACTGTCTCCTCATGGATTCAAGGGAGAGGCATAGTGGGCTCATCATTTTATAACATTGTAATATTCACCCTAATGTGTGGAATCCGATTCATCTCTACTAGTTAAATTCATGAAAAGATTTTAACCCATCCCTTATTATATTACAAACATTATTTATGATAGTAAGTATTTGATGAATCTTGATATAGAGATCATTAAAAATTTTCATGTGTTTAACTAGGTGGTAGATAAACTAGATTTTAAGGTTGAACCTTTAGTTAATTTTTTACTATTCACTAACCAATTTAACCTCCCACAATAGTGAAATAATATTTTTTATATTGATTACCCTAGTATCTACAACCTATGGCCTCTATGAGATATTCTTTGGAGGTTTCAAGTTTTTTTATAAACTTATTTAGTTTGGAGTGTTAAATGAGGTAATATTGAATAAAACATGTTACCAAATTGTAATTACCTATAAGTAGTTAATAAATTTAAAATTTGAAGATTTTATAAAATACAAATTTTCATTATTAATAAATTATTTTAAATAAAATAAATTACTTTTTAATAAAATTAAAATATAATGAATAAATTTGTTAAAATTTATTTATTTTAATAAATCTATTTTTATGAATTACGTATTATTGATATTTTTATAAGTTTTAAATATTGATATCAGTAAAATGTGTTGATAAAATTCAAGGAATTATTATTAAAATAAATTAATAATATCCAAGAAAATATTATGTAACTATAATGAATAATAGTTTATTTTCCATGATTAAAAAATTGATTTGTTTAAAAAAATTATTTTTATTATATATTATATATTTTTATCTGAAAGTAAAATTCCACATTTTTTAATTATGAGATTAAATGAAATATATTTTTATTTGTATATATATATATATATAATTAATAAACAATAATATATTGACTCTTATTTAGCTGTTACATAAGATAAAATCCCTTAACATTAAAAATAACTATTATTCAATGAACTCTTTTTAGATATGATTCATATTTTAATTTTACAAAATTTAAATAATATTTATCAAAGAATAATTTTAATTAAATTAATTATATATTTATCTGTATAAAAAATACCAATCATATAATGAATATTATGTATTAAATAATTAGAAAAAATTCATTTTTATTTTTCTAAACTAATTTTTCTAAAAAAATCATTATTCCTTCTATATACATATATTAAATTTAATTTTTAACGCTATTAGAAGCTTGAAATAATGAAATTATTTTGTTATTTTTTATTAGAATGTATAAATTAGTTAATATGGTTAATTTTATTTTTAGGCATATAAATAAGTTACCAATGTAAAAGTTAGTCACCACAATAAACACAAAAATAATGAAAATGGTTTAAATTAAGGGATAAATTCATATAATATCCCAAAAAAAATCTCTAAATGGATGTATGAGGAAATGATCTACCATCACTTTTCATTTTTTTCATTTTTAACGAATTTGTATCCATTTTCCTTGAAAATGTCATTTCATTTATATTAGGGAATGATTATTTTTAAAAATACCACCCCTTTATATGTATAAAAGGTCCCCTCCTCTCACTGCACACCTATACAATCATTTTATCTTCACTATAAATCCAAATTTCTCTCAAAAAAATCTTCTATCAAGTTTTTGTACCTCTGGTCACAAGAAGAATTCCAAAATCTATTATTTCCATGAGACTCTCTAAGAAGATATTTAACTCTCCAGTGTAAGTATTGTATTATCCGTAATCATTCTTATTTATTTTCTTTATATAATTCTTACTAAATAATATTTAACACTTTAATAAAAAATTAAAATCATTATTCTTTAATAAAAGTGATATTATTACTACAAAAAAAATATATTCTTTCTTATTCCACTGTCATAATGTGCACTTATTTGGGTTTATTCTTCCACATATATGATTGATGCTATAATTGTTTCCACTTCAAGAACATAAAAAACATAAATATTGGTAATATGTTTAAATAATGATAAATCTATTATGTTTTAATAATTATTTAGTTGTTATATTCCTATGTATGACCATTAATTGATTTTACTATTTTATTGATTCAATAATCATGAAAAAGGGATATTTTTAAATAATTCTATAATAATCATCACAATATATTTCATGAAATGATCCTAGAACTCAAAAACTATATAAAACTCATATATTACATCATCCTGAACATTATATAGGTGATGAAACCATGATCTAGAGGCAGTGACTAGAACTGTGAAACTGAAGCTTGCATGGATTACACAATAATTAACACCAAAATATTAATTTTAATAATAAATGTATTGAAGTTAATATATATGAATGAGGTTAATATAAAAATTAATTATAATACAAGATTGATTTTATAGTGAATTGAAACATATCTGACCATGTGGAAGTTAGAGGTAAGGGGTTTTTTTAATCTCACTTTAAAATTGAGAGTGTCCAGACTTACCTTAATAATTTTAAAAATTATATGTTTTTTATCTCCAAAAATCATATACATTTTTTTATAATCTAGTCATTTCATGTTTTACATTTCTTCTTACCATTTCACCTCTCTTTGGTTAACAACTCAACCAAAAGGTTTCCAGTATGTGGGGTCGACATTATCTCGTTATATCTTTTTGGAATATTACCCCTCCAAGTACAAGTTATTTTTATTGTTTAATTTATGTACTTATATATAATAATATGATTTATTAAGGAAACATTTTATTTATTTTTTACACATTTATAAAGAAATTAAAGGAATATTTTTTAACATTTTCCGCAAATACCATTTTCTATTGAATTTGACATTGATTGAAAAAGGGTTAAATGATTATTTTTAAATGATTTATTCATTATCAAATATTAACATTACTTACTTATATTTTATCTATGAATATTCCTTTATAAGTTTCTATGATATTAAAAATAATTTATATTCTGGTTATTTTCTAAAAACATTACCTTGAAATGAAATTAAATAAAAACCTAAAGATACTTTATTATTATTTTTTAATTTAATTTTTTAATCTTATAATAATATTTTTTCATCTATGTTAACATCATTTAACATTTATTATTCTTTATAAGGGATATAATCTATTGATATGATCGAATTTCTTTGTCTAGTTTTCATATCATCATTTTTTGTTTAAATATTCATAGGACACATATATTTCTAATTGGTTAATTTAGATATAATGGGATTATAAATGTGTTCATGTTTATACTGAACAAATATGTATGGTTTTTCCTTATGTGGTAGGTCGGCCCTATATATTCCTTATATGCATTAGGTATATTTTTTATTTCATGAGATTTCTATGGGATGTGAGTAGTGATTCTATATTCACTATGGGGCATAGTAAGTATTGTCTAATCCACTATTTTTTTGAGACACATGCAGTTATTTATAAGCTACTATGTTATTATGGTCATGGTAGTTAACATTAATACGTGTTATGATTTTATATGATTATCGTTTTTCCATATTCTTATGTTATTAAATATACATATGATATGCTCTCATGGATCATGATTATTGATTCATATTTTTACACTCTCATGAATCATGTCTAATGTAATACCCAATGAGTTATATCACGATTCATAATTTATGAGATATGTTTTATTGGGAATTATCTATTTATGTTATGTTCATGTAACATGGTTATGTTTTCATACTCAAAAACTAATCTTATGGCCTCTTATGAACTTGGATTGATATCTCTTATATCTTCCCATTGAAGATAATATGATCCCACTCTTTCTTATGTTTACATTCCCCTAGATTATGGAAAATAATATTTTATATAATAGTTCTATAAGGGTATCATTTATAAAGAATATTTGTGAGGTATGTTGAAGAATATTAGTAAAGTAAGTTGGATGTGTATTGTCACGACCCGTCCCCTGGGGCTCGTGCCGTGACTACCTCACGCCCACCTTCCTTTGGCCAGGGGCTAGCGACTTACACCAAAATCCATTTTCCCTAAAAATGGGAATGCATTTCCTTTTTAACCTATAACCTCATGTAACCAAGAACAAAATAAGATATGAACACAATCAAAATGTATAACCAAAAGAGTGTTGAAAGTAAAGGGTCCGGAATACAAGCCCAACAGTAAAGATACAAGTACAACTAAAATAAAAAAATGAAGAAAGATAAAAGGTATCTATTGGATCGTCCACTGAGGTTCCTACTTGAAGGGTAGGTATAGATCGCCTCCTTAGCACTACACGTCCACCTGTCTCCTCTGTGTAACGACATGTTGTATGGTCCACCTCTGGGTACCATCCAGTCCTGGTACTCACTGGCTCAGTCAGCGTTGTCGGTCGTCTGCATCCAACACAACATGGTACAAGCATAGGCCGTATATGGGTGAGTATGACAATACTCAGTAGGGACCCTGAGACCCTCAAGGTCTCACAAATCCAACAACGTTAAACCACAAATTATGAAATCAACAGATAACCCTACTTAGGTATATGCCCATACGTATACCTTTGTTATCACGCAATCCATCTAAAAAATGAGGAAAACACAAAGATACTGACTCAGATCACACCAAGATTTATTCTATGGGTAGTAAAAAGTAACATTTCCAGTCACAACGTCAAACACCTCATCTGTTGTAGAACTCCTCCTCTATCAAGTATAGTGGGCATGCTGTATCAAACAGAAGAGCTTCCAACTAACCTTGGAAAACTGAGGTACTCCTCCTGTCGAGTACCATGGGTCTTCCGCGTCACACAGAGGCGCTCCCCACCATGGGTCAGCCACATCACACAGAGGAGCTACCCCTCATGACTTACAGAGGTACTCCTCCTGTCAAGTATAGTTGGTCTACCACGTCACACAGAGGTGCTCCCCACCATGGCCTGCTAAGGTACCCCTCCTATCGAGTATCATCGGTCTATCGTGTCACACAGAGAAACTCCCCACTGTGGGTCTTCCGCGTCACACAGAGGCGCTCCCCACTAGGCCTTTCAAGTCACTCCGAGTTGGAAAGGTCGGCAGTCGTCTAGTCTCAGCTAGCTACTGGGTTCCCACACTATGCTTGCTCGTCTCCGGGAGGATCTTCTCTAAGACCTATAGGTGGATATTCCAACTACCATGATGTCCCATGAAGAAGCATCTGAATGGTCCGCCACATTATAGGGGTCTCAATACAATAGATGGCGTGTCAACCGGATGCCTGGTCTGTGACTTATTAGCCTTTTAGTCTCGGGGGCCTGATTGGATTTCTGCTTGATCTAACCTGACCATTCCCCATCTTAACCCAAAACTACAGTGGGGTATACTCTAAGGTCCCGTCTCGCTCCAATATTTCCAGCGCCACTGACGATTTTTCAAACAGATGTCTGGTGCCAAATTTATGGCCCATGTAAATTAAATGGGTCATATCATGTCTGGGTCCGGTTCGACCCGACCCAACCTGGCCTAAGTCGTCGCAGCTCGTGATGTGGGACAGCCCGCTGGGCGGGCCGTCAGGCCTACGTGGGTTCGGTTGTGAATGGCATGAGGCCGCATGGTGACTCGGTTGGGACGACTCTACCAGGAGGGCGGAGGCCACCGGGTAGCTCAGCCAGAGCGGCTCGGGGCCGCGGGGCGGTTCTGGGCCGCGGGGCATCTCGGCCTGTGCGGCTCGGCCGTGGGGTGGTTCGGGCGGCATCTCGGCTCGATATGGCGGCGGTGGCTTGGCTCTTCATGGCCACTGCGGTGGTTCGGCCGGGGCAGCGCGGTGAGGCCACGGCGGCATTTCAGCCGGGGTGGCACGGTGAGGCCATGAGGCGGCGTAGTCGGGATGGCGCGGCGAGGCCGCGGCGATGGTTCAGCCAGGGTGGCGCGGTGAGGCTGCAACGGCGGTTCGAC
Organism: Viscum album; assembly: GCA_963277665.1. NCBI lineage: Eukaryota > Viridiplantae > Streptophyta > Magnoliopsida > Santalales > Viscaceae > Viscum > Viscum album. The sequence continues at coordinate 658,367,952 of OY728146.1, forward strand.
CAGGGTGTCACGGCGGGGCCATGAGGCGGCGTGGTCGGGATGGCTCGGTGAGGCTGCGGCGGTGGTTCGGCTGGGGCGGCACGACGAGGCCATGACAGTGCTTCGGCAGGGGTGGTGCGGTGAGGCCGTGGTGGAGAGGGTCATGGATGACAGAGGCCGCGGGGTGGCGGTGGCCATAGAGCAGTGCTGGTGGGCCGTCGTCTCCATCACAGCTGGCGGTGGTGTCGGCCGCCGTTCTTGTTCCCCTTGGTGGTGGGTCACCATCCTCCACCATCGTGAAGAATACCGCAATTAATCGCAAGAATTACAGAGAGGACGAGCCATGTTAGTTCGGCCTTCTCTCTCCACATTAGAGCGGTAGCAAGAGGCTCAACAAAGATTAGAAGTAAAGAATTAGAAACTCATTAAATTAATACAATTCTTTTATAAACTAACTTTGGTTCATCCATGTTCACCATGATTTCCAAGAACATTGAAATTAAATGAGAGAAAACAAGAATTTAATAAGAACCCCCTACCTTGGATTGTTCGTTGACGTTGGCGTTAGGTGATGTTGAAGTTGTCGACATTTGTGTTGTCTGCCATGTACCTCCAAATCCCAAACTCGTGCATCAGTTCATCCTAGTCGAAGATGTTCCTCATTGGATGGTGTCCCGAGGTAAAATTTGATGTTTGTGTTCTTCTTTGGAGGAGCATTATTCGTGGAAGAATGCATTCTTCGTTGGAGAAGTGTTGTCCTCCAATGGATCTCCACTTACAATTCCTCCCAAAAATGAAATAGGTTCCAATATAATTAACATATGAAGAAATTATATTGGCACTCTCACACAAGATGAAAAAATTTAACTGGCGCATTGGAAAAATAAATTAGCTCAATAAATTGGCCCAATTTAATGGATCAATTTAATGGGAGGGGTGGAATATTGGGGAGTTGGGAGGTTTCTCCCCATTAATAGGGGATTTTAAGTGTTTTAGGTCTCGGGTTGTACCCACCACCATATCCCACACATGGGAGGATTCACTAGCTCGGGTGGTCCCCACCACCGAGCATTCAATTTGGAGAATAAAACTCCTTTGGTCCCCACCTCCACAATATCCACATGGGATATCCTAAAGAAAAAATATAATAAAAAGAATGTTTATTTTGTTTTATTATTTCCACGAAAAAACCAAATATTATCTTTCACTCTCGACCCACAATGTTCGAGGTGAAGGTCTCATTAAGAAAATAACAGCGCTCCTAGTTCAACGGTGCCCTCAGATTTCAATTCCGAGCACTGGTTCAAAAGATAGAAAAACCTGCTCGCACAGTTAATGAACGTACTCGAAAAAAAGTTTTGTAAATTATTCACAGTCACGCTCGACCTGCACCGGTCAAGGTTATGCTCTACCCAAGTGAAAAATGGCCCCAGGAACCCAGAGGTACTCTCAGATTTCCAAACCGAGTTACCGTTTAAAGGTTATGGATTTTACAATAAAATAATTGTAACTTAATTATTTTATTTACGGCCAAAATAGTAACTTTCACTGGTGGCCCACGCCGGCCAATGTTAGTATTTTCTTAAATAAAGATTGACCTCACCAATTTAGTGGTGGTCTCAGATTTTTCATCCAAGCTACCATTTTTGAGTAATAAGCATTTGAAAAATAAAATAATTTATTTTATTATTTTATTTACAATTATTCCATTTTGGGGTTTTCTCACAGGAGGTCGGCGCCATCTAAACATAAGTCACACCTCGGGTAAACCATCCATACTAAACACAATCGTGCCCTCAGATTTGTGATATGAGTAACCGTTTAAGAGTTATTGCACTTTTTAAGGAAAACTTCTCATGTGCACTATTTGAAGTTTAACAATACTTCGACGGACCATTCCGGGCACTCCAGGCCTCCGAATCATGCGCCATCAAATTTCACAGTCTCGAAATAATTCTATATAATTAAAAAAAATTATTTGGAATTTATGAGACATTAAATTCTCCCCACCATAGGTCTTTACATCCTCGAAATCCAAAACAAAGGAAAAACAACCAAAAGAGGGTATTGAGAACGAATCAGAGCCTCCTACTCCAACGTGCTCTCTTGGAAGTTCTCGTACTTACAGTGAATGCACACCAGAGGTATTGACTGCCCACGAAGGACCCACTCTTGTCGATCCTCAATCTCTATTGGAACCTCCGTAAATGTCACCCCATCGTCAATGCACAGCTCTCCATGGTCGATGATGTGAAAAGGTTCGTGCACGTATCTCCTCAGTTGGGATATGTGGAAGACATCGTTCACCCGGTGCAACTATGGTGGAAGAGCTATGTAGTAAGCCACCTCACCAACTCTACTGAGGACCTGAAAAAGTCCGATTAAACTTGAAGATAACTTTCCCCCTGGTCCAAAACTCTACGAACCTTGTCGAGGTGAGACCCATTGGAGGACATAGTCACCCTCCCCCTGTCGACAAAATACCTCTTCCGGCTCAGAGCAGTTTTCACTTTCTAACAAGTGATGCATCATGATACAAAATCTATCATGGCTTTATTCATACCTGGCCACCAGTACTGAACCTGAAGATCCTGGTACATCTTCACCACACCATGATGTACCGCTAGAGGGGATGTGTGGAACTCCATCAACACTTCTTCCCGAAGTGACCATGGTACCATGGTACGTACTTTGAAGAGAATGACATGCTCCCCACCTTCAAAAAAATCCAAGAGGTGTTTTTCCTGTTGATATCTGAGCATGTTGAGTCTTGCAGTTAGTGTCCCCATGTTGGGCCTCCCTGACTCGTTGAAGATGTGTGGGAGTGAATGTAAGAGACTGAAGTAAAGCTGCTCCATCCCTACCCACAAAGGATATGTAAAAAGCGGTCAGATGCTCTGTCATCTCACCTAGAAGTTGTACACTAGATCTTCTACAGAGTGCAATTGCTAAAATGTTCCCCATCCCAAGAGTATATACTATCTTGAATTCATAGTCCTGGGGGAACTCAATCCAACATCATTGTCTCAGGTTTAGGTCCTTCTGAGAGAAGATATACCTGAGACTCTTGTGATCAGAGTACACTATAAAATGCTCTCCCATCAAGTAATGTCACCACATCTTTAAGGCGAAGACCACTAATGCTAAATTCATGTCATGGGTAGCATAGTTCTGCTCATGTTGTCTTAGCTGTTGAGAACCATAAGTGATAACTGCTCGCTCCTACATCAAGACCCATCCGAGTCTGGCCCCTGATGCGTCGCAGTAGACTACGTACCCAACACTCTCATCCGGTAGCCTCAAGTTGGGGGCACTAGTCATCCTCTACCTCAGCACCTGAAAACTCCACTGGCATCTCTCCGACCAAACGAAGGGTTTCCCCTTCTTCATCAATGCTGATAAAGGTGTCGGTACCCTGGAGAAGGTGGGTACAAATATCTGGTAGTACCTAGCTCAAATAGATGTCCCTCTCCCATCAGGGAGGTATTCCTAGAAACAACTTTTGAAAAGATGTCACCATGCTCTTCCACTCTTGTATGGAATTGAAAACTCAAAAATCTTACTATCACGAAGGTAAGTCTAGCTAACTCAAGAGTGATCAGATGCACCCTCCTACGCATGAGTTTATCCTATGCTTCCCAGGTTTCCTTTTTCTCCGACCAAGGAAAACCCCATTCCAATGTTGTAGGTAAACCACAACCTTTTTTCCTAATACAATTAATCTGAGAATGAACTATGGATGTTCAGTCCATAGCCAAACTAACATCGTATGACCTCAACGATTTCATCAAGAGGTTCTAACTGAAACTCTCGCCTCAAGGGTCAGATCACACCATCAGCATAAGTGTGATTATCGAGTCTCCTCCCAAAGGTATCTCCAAACGTGAGGGTCATGTCAATGGTTTTACCAGAAACTCTAGGTCTTGAACAAGATTCTTGGAAGGAAGGAATGATTTGTACCTTTGTCTATTGATATGGCAGCTAGTAATAGACTAAAAATGTACCTCAAATCATTCCTAGACCCCTTTGGTCGCACTCCTCGACTGCATGCAGCTACTCTCTCCCCCTATCCTCCAGCTCCCAAAGCCTGGTGGGGTCCAAAAAAAAGGGGGTGGTTGTGACATGTCGAAATGTACACCACCTCATGTTGATCTCCTAGATCTAATTCCATGTCTGCTGCCATGTAGATTCATTTGTACCTGTCACATCCTCTTACTGAAATATCTTACATGCCCAAGTCTCTGAGACTGGCGCCAGTTTCCTACTTTCCCACTACTAAAATTCACTGGTTTTATCCGCTCAGCCAAAGAACATTTAACCACAAAGGTTCTCTCTATCACCCTAACATAAGTAGGAATGCATAAAAGAATAGTGTTGGCTCGAATGTCCTTAAACACACCTCGCTCTGATGTCCGAGCCCTGAAGAACTGATCGTATTGTATTATTCGAATGCTAGGAAAGGTCAGTATGCCTTGATGAATACTCATCTACCGACATGTCATCCTACCGAATCTGTAGAAGCTCTAGAAAACTATCAACCACCTCCTCAAGCCATACCTCAGTCGCCTGTGAGTTGAACTCTCCTTGAAACCTGAGGGGTATTTGATACTGAAACTCACGTAAGGCACTAAGCCTATATGTGTCCTTTACCGGTAGTGTCGGTTGTAACTATTGACCAACAGGTAGTGATATAGATGACACACTACCCAAAGGTACTATCTCGGGTAATGGTCCACATACCGAATCCTCACCACTATGCAGACTATCCTCATGGTCACTCACTGAAAATACTAGTAGCTAAGATCACCATCTACTCTAATGGTGTCTCAACCAAGTAAATAACTCTAGCAACCACCTCCAGCCATCCCTCAGCTACATGGGAAACTGTCTCACCTCGAAACCTCAGAGGCCTCTGCTGCTAGAACTCGTGCAACACGCTCAGTAGGCATGCACCGTCTTCCAGTGTGGCTGGTGGTATCTGCTTCCCAACGAGTGGTGGTGCTGCTGGTACACCACCCGAAGATCCCAACATAGTAAGAGGGCCCTGCACCGAAGCCTCGTCACTCAGTGAGCTATCATAGTGTAGTCTCACAGAAATCCTAGTTGGCTATCTACGTAGCAGCATCCGGATAAGGAACAGGTGTGCCACTATCATTAAGTTATACCTAGTGAGATGACTCAAGAAAACACAAGAAAACTTTTCAAAACACACGCACATTCAGTGTTCTCGTGCACTATGATAGAAAATTATAAGTCATGGTCCTTGTGTATGGATACGTCGTTCGCCACACCAACAATGGATTCCCTAAATCGATAACCACACTCACTACACTTAACACTATTGACATTAAAAAGACCAGAGACTGATGTTCAATTTTATAACCGACTCCTCTAATACAAATTTCTCACGACCTGTCCCCTGGGCCCCGTGCCATGACTACCCCAGGCCCGCCTTCCATAGGGTATAGGCTGGCGACTAGAACTGAAATATGTTTTCCCTAAAACTGGGAAGGCATTGCCTTTTTAACCTGTAACCTCACATAACCAGGAACACATTAAGATACAAATACAAGAAAACTGTATAACTAAAAGAGTACTGAAAGTGAAGGGGTCGGAATACAAGCCCAACAGTAAAGATACAAGTACAACTGAAATACAAAAAGACTGATGAAAGAGAAAAGATAGCTACTGAATAGTCCTCTGATATTCCTACCTGAAGGGTAGGTACAGATCACCTCCTCAATACTCCATGTACACCCGTCTCCTCTACGCATCGACATGTCGTATGGTCCAGCTCTTGGTAACGTCCAGTCCTGGTACTCTCAGCCTCAGTTAGCGCTATCCGCCGTCTACATCCAACACAACACGTGCGGGCATATCCCGTACAGGGGTGAGTATAACGGTACTCAGTAGGGATCCCGAGACCCTCAAGGTCTCACAAATCCTCCAAGGATAAACCACAAATTATAAAATCAATAGATAACCCTAGATAGGTATATGCCCATACATATACCTAAGTTATCTTGTAATCCATCTCAACCATGAGGAAAACACAGAGATACTAACTTAGCTCACACCAAGTATTATTCATGGGGTAGTAACAAGTACCATCCCTAGACACAACGTCAAACACCTCGGCTATTGGATAACTCCTCTCCTATAGAGTACAGTGGGACTGCCGCATCACACAGAGGCGCTTCCCACTAACCTTGGACTGCTGAGGTACTCCTCCTGTTGAGTACCGTGGGTCTGCTATGTCACAGAGAGGCACTCTCCACCATGGGTCTGCCACGTCACAGAGAGGCTCTCCCCCTCTTGACTTACTGAGGTGTAGAGACCTGAAGCTTGATGTACATAGATATTTCATTACTTTTGCGGAATATATAATACATAACAAAAACAGACACACAAGGACCGTAATAGTTTAGTGTCTTTGGAAACTTGGAACGTATTCTTCTAATCGTGGTGAATGATCTTCAACATCTCCCATAAAGATCTTCCACTTTTTGTTTCCTTACCTAAAACCTTTCTTTTAATCCTGGGGGAAAACAAAACACAAAAAGGGTGAGCTCAAATGCTCAGTAATGGTAAGCATGGATAAAATAAAACATACCATACACATTTGAACCTAAAAACATGAACATAATGTTTAAACAAGAAAATCATGAGCAACGACTTAAAACATGGAAGTACATAAGGAATAGATCATAATGGAACATAAATAATGATAAAATAGCATGGGAATAAAACATGTAATTGTGGCATCCATTAAGCACACGTAATGATTTCTATAGTAGCCAAGGCATTGCTGCCAAGACCATCTTTGTGGACAAATTCCTTTTCTGAATCGAGTTCACTCCTCGTTTCAGTCCCGTAACATTGAACCAGATTAACTTACCGTTCCATCCATGTCTATCTCATGAGATATAAATCTTTACCCAATGCATTGGAGAGAGATATAGGTCCCACCCATCTCATATTGAAATCATTCTTACTTGTTCCACAATATAAACATACATCATTCATAAAAAAACCCAATAAATAAAATGGGTTTCATAAACATCATCCCATCATCACATAATCCATATAAAAGAAATGGATATCATTTCATAATAAGAAAAGTGAAACCATGTAAATCATAGAGACATTATACATGAAACATACACATGTGAAATAATGTCATCTTAGATGAAAATGGTTTTGATAAAACAGTTGAAATGAATTCTTGAGGAAAATATCATTTTTTCTTCAAAATCATTTTCTTTTCACAAAATGTCATGCAATTTTAAAAGAAAAGGGTTTTGTTGAAAATAGTCATGAAATATTTTGGAGGAAGCTTCATGAAAATAAGGCTTTATAAAATCATAAAAAAATCCTTTCATACCGTATACGTTAAAAAAACATTCTTCTCGTACTTTTGTCGGAAATGTCAAAAAGTACCTTGTAGGGTAAATAAAACAAAGATTCATTCCATACCATGGGGTAAAAGTCAAAATGGGTAAAAAGGACATTAAACATACATGAATACACTTTTATAAAACATGGACATGGACGATTGCAATAACCCCAGTAAATACTTACGAATAAGCAATCTCGGATAAAAATGAGATTTTCAAAATTATCCCTTACCTTAGGTCTGATATGCTTCATACGTATCTGAACCTCCAGTATAATGATTTAAATAATATCAATGACTTATTACAGAATCATATTCATTGTTATGATATCATATATGGTTCACTTATGACTTTATATTACCCGTTCTTTTGTAAATTCCATGTTAAAGAGTGTTTTGGGTAAAATCGTTTCATTTGTCGTCCGTGTTTTGACTTGTAATTATTTATATAATTACTTAGATCATGATTACATAATTCCAGAATATAAAACATGATTTATATATAATATATATTCATAATATACATATATATAATAGATCGATAAATGGAAAGAAATACACCGTTCATGGAGACGGTAGGCCGTACGTACGCATGAACGTTGTTTTCGTTTCCTCGTTGAATTGAATGGAATTAATTGGATGACATACCTATATATATACATAAATACTGTATCATTATTATGTCATATATTTCACTATTACTTATTAAATATACTTTATAATCATTTATGAATGGTTAATCATTGAGAATGAATCTAATCACGTTGTGGAGACGGTATTCCGTACGTACGCACGAGCGATGATATCGTTCCCATGATCGTGGAATTTTATTGGAGTGTATGTATACTATTAAAGAATCAATATCACTTTACAATAATCATATATATTTATTATTTACACCATTATACCCATCCAAGTAAGGTGGTGGTGGAAAATAGATTACACCACGGTGTGGAGACGATATTCCATACGTACGCACGCACGGTGATTTCTTTTTCCATAGGATGGATAGATGGTGAAATAGGGATGTTTCATACTTATAATAACATATCAGTATATTATTGATACTGATGTTATTACTTCATAATGAAACAACCTAAGAAGAAGAAGTGGAAGAAGAAATAAAGGTGAATGAATCGGTAACAGACATTACCTCTTCTTTGAAGCGCCTCTTTGAGACCTCCTCTTAGGGCACTAAAATTGGTCTTTGAAGATGACCAGGACCTCTAGGATGTTTCTAGGGAAGTGGAGAAGATAATTTGGTAGGTTTTTGCCGAGCTTAAAGGCTCAAAGTGGTGTGAGGAAGAGAGGGAGGAGGTGCCCTTTTATAAGGGAGGAGAGGGGCACCTTCAGAATAACTAAAACTATTATTTTATTATAAAGTCATATTCGGTTCTTAATAGCTCCAAATTGATTTATTTTGAATCTAAGGGGGGGGGGATAGGTGTAAATACTCTCATCCAAGAGAATTTATACAAGTTTTGGTCATTATATTAACCTTAACTTTTAGTTTAAACTCTTAGTTAATTAGATTGACATTTACCATGTCACTTTGTATTTTTATATTATATAGTTAATAAACATACCATATACATCCAAGAGACCCCCAAGTGGCCCATTAATTATACACCTATAAAGATATAAGTATATTGGCCGAACCATAGATTTTTAGGAATATACTAACAATTTTTAATATAGTATTTGTTTTAAAAACTATTTTATGTCAATTTTGACACTATTTGGTAATTGATTTTTGTGAAACTCATAACAGAATGATTAGTTATAAAAAGGTTAATTAAATCAATACTAACATGTCATATTAACATAGAAAATTATTTTAATTCATAAAAAGTCTCAAATTACATTTATTTGGGTATTTATAACATCAATTATGTCAGTATTTCATTAATAAGATAATTACTGCATTATAATTGTTTCATAAATAAATTAAATTATTTTATGTCTAAAAATTATAAATAAAATACCATTATGTATGAAATCTTTTAAGATTTCTAATGAATATTTATAGTCGAATTTATCTTATGTGTAACCCTATATTAAAAATGATTTATTTATTAAACTTTGATTTTAACTATTTTAACCCTTCTTTAAAGAAATTAATAATAAATGTCCTAATCTAATCCAAGTGGGCCTAAATGGTAATATTATATTCCTAAGGTTGTTTTTTTTTTCGCATTAAACTTATCCAAAAGAATTAGGACATGTGTTAGTGTAATGATAATATCATTTTTACCCTTAATTACCCTATTTACTTTTAATCGTGGTAAAAAAAAGTAAAACGTTACTATTCACCAAAAATTATTTTCATCTCATTGTACCACATTTTAGTCCATTATATTAACCGTGTCTCTCGGATTTTCGAAATTCCTCTCATAGAAGCGGTAAAATCAAGTTTTATGAAAAATTCAGTTTTTTTAACTACCACTTAGTGGTTTCACTATTCATCAAAAAATGAAAGTATCCAGAAAAATACAAAAAATTAGGCCTAAGATATATTTGATATTATGAATTAAAAAATGATGTCTATTTTACGAAATTCAAAACATATCAGTTGCATTAATTAATTTAAAAATTAGTTCCCGTCATCAAAACAAATTGCGTGTTCTTAAGAGATAATAACTATCAAAAGATTGACACTTGTTTATGTCTGGTTTAAATGTGAAATTACATCCAATGACCAACATTGTATTAAATTGTAAAAATATATTCTAAATATGCTTTAAAACCACTCAAATTAATAATTTATAACTATTAATTATTTTGACTAAAAAAGTTGCTTTTAATTAAAATTTAGTAATTTCCACTATTCATCAGAATATGAAAGTTATCCGAAAAGTACCAAAATTTCACCCTAAGCTAATTTCGATATTCCGAATCCAAAAATGAAGTCTATTTTGAAAGATAAAATTTATAAAATTTCAAAAAGTGAGTATTACTATTCATAATGGCTAGTTCATAATAATAATATCCCGTTTTGTGAAACTCGGTATTGCGTACTACACACGCTATCGAGGAAGGTCGTGATTGCGTGTAATGCAGCCATGTTAGGGTTTCATGTTGTGCAAGACTCCTTTTTTGTAACGTACAACCCAAAAATTTAATAGAATATTTCCCATAAAATCTCGGGGTGTTACATTCTACCCCCTTAAAATGAATTTCACCCTTGAAATTCATCGGGGTTATAAATGGTTTACTACTCAAAAGTTTCTTTAATAGAAACCCACATCGTAAAAAGGAATACCAAAACCAATCTTTAAAAACTAAAGTATGAAACATAACGGTTACCCAAATTAACTAATCACTGGGTTTCCACATAAAAGAACATAGGTGGAAATATGGATATGGAAGAGAAACCTAACCATCATGTTCTGATGGAGAGTGGTAGAGAACATGGCTATGAAAAAGCAAACAATCACAAAGCTATAGATTTGTGAGGATCTAAGGTACCATCTGATTCATCGGATATAAGGGAACTATGAGAACATTTTTGGTTTTCATGATCATTTCCCTAAAGTTGATGAATTAAAAGAAATACTTACATGATTTTGGTACAATCTCACTGTTGTTCGTGAATTGAACAATTTCCACTTCATCCCTTAAATAAATGAAGTTGAATTTGTTATTCGTGATGTGTTAGCAGATTATGTGATAGAATGATGGGTCATTCCATCTCTTTCAAACAAAAGGTTAGCAAAAGTTATAAGTCTATCTTATGGTTAGATTAATCGTATATGGTTCTAAAAATGAACTTATACTTCATATATCATACTGCTTAATAAAATAAAACTAGATTCTACTAACCAGGGACTTCCTGTAGGCCAGTGGTAGGCGATAAAGGCCAGTCGCACTTCGGTTGTGGGTTCTATTCCCACAGCCTTGTCCGACGCGATGGGATGTCACCCGTCCCGCAGGTTGTCCTTTTTATAAAACTATATTACTCTAACATCCCATCAATAATATCGAAAAAACCTCTATCCTTAAACAACACTAACTTAGGTCCAACATAATCCATTCCAATCTTTAGGCTTATCCATAATACTGCAGTCCACTCTCATAATATAGTGAAAATGATTACCAGAGATTTAATAGCCTCGTTGATCCACATATATCATCAGATATGTATTGTTGGTCACATTCCAAACATTCAAATGGATTAATCATGTATTCTCTTGAAAAATGAATACCCATTGAACCTTAGTGAAAACATGAATGCAGTTAAAAGTTAACACTTTCCACATACCAAAATCCTCAAAATTCTATACACTCAAACCATGATATCACGTAGTCCTTATATCAATCATGAGCTCATGAATACAATCAAACATCTCATTGTCTTCTTATTCCTTCATTATGTGCATATCACCTACTTTACAAAAATATCTGAATAACCTTCCATGGTTACTGGTACCATTCAACATATACTTTCAAATACTTTTAGGAAAAACAATAGTGTAACAATCCTTAGATGATTCTTTATTCCATAGTACCATTAACTATACAACATGACTCTCGATAAACATACAATCATTCCACTACCTTCTAAAACAACTGACTGAGCTTCAACACTTCTTTCAACTCATATATCATTTGTAGTCTCCTCATCATCATCCACATAAATAATACCCATATGACCATGCTGATTCTCTTCATGAGATTTTCTATTAGGGCATTGGTTTGCATAATGCACGTACATTCCACATTTAAAACATTTAATCATTGTTGATGTCGTAGCAATACCATTATCCTTGTCCATGGTGTTAACTGAACCTTTTCCTTTGCAGTTACTGGCTTTGTGTCCTTCTTTTCCACACCCAAAGCATCTTCCAGTTCCTTTGAATCAATCTCCCTGATGCCTCTTCCCACATGATTTATATGAGGGAAATTGAACATTCTTTCCTCTATGATCATCATGAAACTCCATCTTTCTCTTATTATCTGAGTTGGTAAACTTACCAAAATTGAGATTATTGATCATATTATGAGATTTCGGATTAGGCATAACAATGATGTTTAGACTTCCAGATCCCATTTTATTTGGTTTCTCATGAAGAATATCATTCCATTGTCTGTCATATCCTCCATTATCATGAATCTTCATGTTTCCAGCCATTTTCTAAAACCCAAAAAGAATAGTGTGAGAGGAAAAAATCATGCTAGGGAAAACAACATAGTAAAGGGGGAGGTCCCCCAATATCTAACATCTTAGGTTAAATTCTAAGATCATTACCGTAGTTCTAGGACTGTATCCTATACGTATACTTATCCTTAGGGACATCCCAATACATACCTTAGAAATATCTCTAGGGATATCACTAACATTTTCTCATCCTATTTTCCAAAGGTTAACTAACCTTTACTCTGATACCAACTGTAGAGACCTGAAGCTTAATGTACATAGATATTACATTACTTTTGCAGAATACATAATACATAACAAAAACAGACACATAAGGACTGTAATAGTTTAGTGTCTTTGGAAACTTGGAACGTAATCTTCTAATCGTGGTGAAAGATCTTCAACATCTCCCATAAAGATCTTCCACTTTTTGTTTCCTTATCTAAAACCTTTCTTTTAATCCTGGGGGAAAATAAAACATAAAAAGGGTGAGCTCAAATGCTCAGTAAGGGTAAGCATGGATAAAATAAAACATACCATACACATTTGAACCTAAAAAAATGAACATAATGTTTAAACAACAAAATCGTGAGCAATGACTTAAAACATTGAAGTACATAAGGCATAGATCATAATGGAACATAAATAATGATAACATAGCATGGGAATAAATCATGTAATTGTGGAATCCATTAAACACATGTAATGATTTCCATAGTAGCCAAGGCATTGCTTCCAAGACCATCTTAGTGGACAAAGTCCTTTTCTGAATCGAGTTCACTCCTCGTTTCAGTCCTATAACACTGAACTGGATTAACTTACCATTCCAGCCATGTCTATCTCATTAGATATAAATCTTTAACCAATTCATTGGAAGGAGATATAGGTCCCACACATCTCATACTGAAATCATTCTTACTTGTGCCACAATATAAACATACATCATTCATAAAAAAACCCAATAAATAAAATGGGTTTCATAAACATCATCACATCATCACATAATCCATATAAAAGAAATGGATATCATTTCATAATAAGAAAAGTGAAACCATGTAAATCATAGAGACATTATACTTGAAACATACACATGTGAAATAATGTCATCTTATATGAAAATGGTTTTGATAATACACTTGAAATGAATTCTTGAGAAAAAATGTCCTTTTTTCTTCAAAATCATTTTCTTTTCACAAAACGTCATGAAATTTTAAAAGAAAAGGGTTTTGTTGAAAATAGTCATGAAATATTTCTGAGGAATCTTCATGAAAATAAGGCTTTATAAAATCGTAAAAAAAATCCTTTCATGCCGTATACGTTAAAAAAACATTCTTCTCGTACTTTTGTCGGAAAAGTCAAAAAGTACCTTGTAAGGTAAATAAAAGAAAGATTCCTTCCATACCATGGGGTAAAAGTAAAAATGGGTAAAAAGGACATTAAACATACATGAATACACTTTTATAAAACATGGACATGGATGATAGCAATAACCCTAGTAAATACTTACGAATAAGCAGTCTCGGATAAAAATGAGATTTGCAAAATTATACCTTACCTTCGGTCCGATATGCTTCGTACGTATAAGAACCTCCTGTATAATGATTTAAATATTTTCATTGACTTATTACAGAATCATATTCATTGTTATGATATCATATATGGTTCACTTATGACTTTATATTACCCGTTCTTTTGTAAATTCCATGTTAAAGAGCTTTTTGGGTAAAATCGTTTCATTTGTCGTCCGCGTTTTGACTTGTAATTATTCATATGATTACTTAGATCATGATCACTTAATTCCAGAATATAAAACATTATTTATATATAATATATATTCATTATATACATATATATAATAGATCGATAAATGGAAAGAAATACACCGTTAATGGAGACGGTAGGTTGTACGTATGCATGAACGTTGTTTTCGTTAACTCATTGAATTGAATGGAATTAATTGGATGACATGCATATATATATACATAAATCCAGTATCATTATTATGTCATATATTTCATGATTACTTATTATATATACTTTATAATCATTTATGAATGGTTAATCATTGAGAATGAATCTCATCGCGTCGTGGAGACGGTATTCCGTACGTACGCACGAGCGATGATATCGTTCCGATGATCATGGAATTTTATTGGAGTCTATGTATACTATTATAGAATCAATATCACTTTAAAATAATCATATATAGTTATTATTTACAACATTATACCCATCCAAGTAAGGTGGTGGTGGAAAATAGATTACACCACGGCGTGGAGACGGTATTCCGTACGTACGCACGCGCGGTCATTTAATTTTCTGTAGGATGGATAGATGGTGAAATAGGGTTGTTTCATACTTATAATAACATATCATTATATGAGTGATACTGATGTTATTACTTCATAATGAAACAACCTAAGAAGAAGAAGTGGAAGAAGAAATAAAGGTGAAAGAATCGGTAACGGACATTACCTCTTCTTGGAAGTGCCTCTTTGAGACCTCTTCTTAGGGCACTAAAATTGGTCTTTGAAGAATCCCAGGACCTCTAGGATGTTTCTAGGGAAGTGGAGAATAGAATATGGCAGGGGTTGGACGAGCTTGAAGTCTCAATGTGGTGTGAGGAAGAGAGGGAGGAGGTGCCCTTTTATAAGGGAGGAGAGGGGCACCTTTGGAATAACTAAAAATATTATTTTATTATATAGTCATATTCAGTTTTTAATAGCTCCAAATTGATTTATTTCGAAGCTAAGTTGGGGATAGGTCTAAATACTCTCATCCAATAGAATTTAGACAATGTTTGGTCATTATATTATCCTTAACTTTTAGTTTTAACTCTTAGTTAATTAGATTGACATTTACCATGTCACTTTGTATTTTTATATTATATAGTTAATAAACATACCATATACATCCAAAAGACCTCCAAGTGGTCCATTAATGATACACCTATCAATATATAAGTATATTGGCCGAACCTTAGATTTTTAGGAATATAATAACAATTTTTAATATAATATTTGTTTTAAAAACTATTTTATGTCAATTTTGACACTATTTGGTAATTGATTTTTGTGAAACTCATAAAAGAATGATTAGTTATAAACAAGTTAGTTAAATAATTAATCACATGTCATATTAACATAGAAAATTATTTTAATTCATAAAGAGTTTAAAATTACATTAATTTGGGTATTTATAACTTAAATTATGTCAGTATTTCATTAATAAGATAATTACTGCATCATAATTGTTTCATAAATAAATTAAATTATTTTAAGTCTAAAATTTATAAATAAAATACCATAATGTAGGAAATCATTTTAGCTTTCTAATTAATATTTATAGTCTAATTTATCTTATGTATAACCCTATATTAAAAATTATTTAGTTATTAAACATTGATTTTAACTATTTTAACCCTTCTTTAAATAAATTAATTATAAATGTCCTAATCTAATCCAAGGGGGCCTAAATGGTCATATTTTATTCCTAAGGTTTTATTTGGCCGAATTACACTTATACAATAGAATTATGACTTTTTTTAGGGTAATGATAATATCATTTTTACCCTTAATTACCCTATTTACTTTTAATCGTGGTAAAAAAAAGTAAACAGTTACTATTCACCAAAAATTATTTTCATCTCATTCAACCACATTTTAGTCCTTAATATTAACCGTGTCTCTCAGATTTTCGAAATTCCACTCACAGAAGCGGTAAAATTAAGTTTTATGAAAAATTTAGTTTTTTCTTTGCTACCACTTGGTGGTTTCACTATTCATCAAAAATGAAAGTTTTTTGAAAAATACAAAAATAATTCCTAAGCTATATTTGATATTATGAATTCAAAAATGATGTATATTTTACAAAATTCAAAACATATCAGTTGCATTAATTAATTTAAAAATTAATTCCCGTTGTCAAAACAAATAGCGTGTTCTTAAGAGATAATAACTATCAAAGGATTGACACTTGTTTATGTCTGGTTTAAATGTGAAATCACATCCAATGACCAAAATTGTATTAAATTGTAAAAATATATTCTAAATATGCTTTAAAACCACTCAAATTAATAATTTATCACTATTAATTATTTCAATTAAAAAAGTTGTTTTTAATTAAAATTTAGTAATTTCCACTATTCATCAGAATATGAAAGTTATCCGAAAAGTACCAAAATTTCACCCTAAGCTAATTTCGATATTCCGAATCCAAAAATGAAGTCTATTTTGAAAGATAAAATTTATAAAATTTCAAAAAGTGATATTACTATTCATAACGGCTAGTTCATAATAATAATATCTCGTTTTGTGAAACTCGGTATTGCGTACTACACACACTATCGAGGAAGGTCGCGATTGCGTGTAAAGAATCCATGTTAGGGTTTCGTGTTGTGAAAGACTCCTTTGTTGTAACGTACAACACAAAAATTAAAAAGAATATTTCTCATAAAATCTCAGGGTGTTACATTCTACCCCCCATAAAATGAATTTCGCCCTCGATATTCGTCGGGGTTATAAATGGTTTACTACTCGAAAGTTTCATTAATAGAAACCCACATCGTAAAAAGTAATACCAAAACCAATCTTTAAAAACTAAAGTATGAAACGTAACGGTTACCCAAATTAACTAATCACTGGGATTCCACATAGAAGAACAAAGGTGAAAATATGGATATGGAAGAGAAACCTAACCATCATGTTCTGATACAGAGTGGTAGAGAAGATGGCTATGAAAAAGCCAACAATCACAAATCTATAGATTTTTGATGATCAAGGTACCATCTGATTCATCGGATATAAGGGAACTTGGACAACATTTTTGGTTTTCAAGATCATTTCCCTAAAGTTGATGAATTAAAAGAAATATTTATATGATTTTGGTACAATCTCACTGTTGTTCATGAATTGAACAATTTCCACTTCCTACCTTAATGAAATGAAGTTGAATTTGTTATTCATGATGTGTTAGAAGATCATGTGATAGAATGATGGGTCATTCCATCTGTTTCAAACAAAATGTTAGAAAAAGTTATAAGTCCATCTTATGGTTAGATTGATCGTATATGGTTCCAAAAATGAACTTATACTTCATATATCATACCGCTTAATAAAATAAAACTAGTTTCTACTAACCAAGGACTTCCTGTAGGCCAGTGGTAGGCGATAAAGGCCAGTCACACTTCGGTTGTGGGTTTGATTCCCACAGCCTTGTCCGACGCGATGGGCTGTCGCCCGTCCTGCAGGTTGTCCTTTTTCTAAAACTATATTACTATAACATCCCATCAATAATATCAAAAAAACTTATATCCTTAAACAACAATAACTTATGTACAACATAATCCATTCGAATCTTTAGGCTTATCCATAATACTACAGTCCACTCTCATAATATAGTGAAAACGATTACCGGAGATTTAATACCATCGTTGATCCCCATATATCATCAGATATGTCTTGTTGGTCACATTCCAAACATTCAAAGGCCTTAATCATGTATTCTCTTGAAAAATGAATACCCATTGAACCTTAGTGAAAACATGAATGCAGTTAAAAGTTAACACTTTAAACATACCAAAATCCTCAAAATTCTATATACTCAAATCATGATATCACTTAGTCCTTATATCAATCATGAGCTCATGATTACAATCAAACATCTCACTATCTTCTTATTCCTTCATTATGCGCATATCACCTACTTTACAAAAATATCTGAATAACCTTCCATGGTTACTGGTACCGTTCAACATATACTTTCAAAAACTTTTCGGAAAAACAATAGTGTAACAATCCTTAGATGATTCTTTATTCCATAGTACCATTAACTATACAACATAACTCTCAATAAACATACAATCATTCCACTACCTTCGAAAACAACTGACTGAGCATCAACACTTCTTTCAGCTCATATATCATTTGTAGTCTCCTCATCATCATCCACATAAATTCTACCCATATGACCATGATAATTCTCTTCATGAGATTTTCCATTAGGGAATTGGTTTGCATAATGCCCGTACATTCCACATTTAAAACATCTAATCATTGTTGATGTCGTAGCAATACCATTATCCTTGTCCATGGTGTTTACTGAACCTTTTCCTTTGCACTTACTGGCTTTGTGTCCTTCTTTTCCACACCCAAATCATCTTCCAGTTCCTTTGAATCAATCTCCCTGATGCCTCTTCCCACATGATTTACATGAGGGAAATTGAACTTTCATTCCTCTATGATCATCTTGAAACTCCATCTTTCTCTTATTATCTGAGTCGGGAAACTTACCAAAGTTGAGATTATTGATCATATTATAAGATTTCTGATTAGGAATAATTACGATGTTTGGACTTCCATATCCCGTTTCATTTGGTTTGTCATGAATAATATCATTCCATTATCTGTCATATCCTCCATTATCGTGAATCTTCCTGTTTCCAGCCATTTTCTAAAACCCAAAAAGAATAGTGTGAGAGGAAAAAATCATGCTAGGGAAAACAACATAGTAAAGGGGGATTTCCCTCAATATCTAACATCTTATGATAAATTCTAAGATCGTTACCGTAGTTCTAGGACTGTATCCTATACGTATACTTATCCTTAGGGACATCCCTAGACATACCTTAGAAATATCTCTAGGGATCTCACTAACGTTTTCGCATCCTAGTTTCCAAATCTTGACTAAACCTTTCCTGTGATACCAACTATAGAGACCCGAATCGTGATGTACATAGATATTACATAAGTTTTGCGGAATACATAATACATAACAAAAACAGACAAACAAGGACCGTAATAGTTTAGTGTCTTTGGAAACTTGGAACATAATCTTCTAATCATGGTGAAAGATCTTCAACATCTCCCATAAAGATATTCCACTCTTTGTTTCCTTACATAAAACCTTTCGTTTAATCATGGGGGAAAATAAAACAAAAAAAGGGTGATCTCAAATGCTCAGTAACGGTAAGCATGGATAAAATAAAACATACCATACACATTTGAACCTAAAAACATGAACATAATTTTTAAACATCAAAATCTTGATCAACGACTTAAAACATGGAAGTACATAAGTCATAGATCATAATGGAACATAAATAATGATAAGATAGAATGGGAATAAAACATGTAATTGCTTCATCCATTAAGCACATGTAATGATTTCCACAGTATCCAAGGCATTTCTGCTAAGACCATCTTAGTGGACAAAGTCCTTTTCTGAATCGAGTTCACTCCTCGTTTCAGTCCTGTAACACTGAACCAGATTAACTTACCATTCCAGCCATGTCTATCTCATGAGATATAAATCTTTAACCAATGCATTGGAGGGAGATATAGGTCTCACCCTTCTCATATTTAAATCATTCTTACTTGTGCCAAAATATAAACATACATCATTCATAAAAAACCCAATAAATAAAATGGGTTTCATAAACATCATCCCATCATCACATAATCCATATAAAAGAAATGGATATCATTTCATAATAAGAAAAGTGAAACCATGTAAATCATAGAGAGATGATACTTGAAACATACACATGTGAAATAATGTCATCTTAGATGAAAATGGTTTTGATAAAACACATGAAATGAATTCTTGAGAAAAAATATCATTTTTTCTTCAAAATAATTTTATTTTCACAAAATTTCATGCAATTTTAAATGAAAAGGGTTTTGTTGAAAATAGTCATGAAATATTTTGGAGGAATCTTCATGAAAATAAGGCTTTATAAAATCGTAAAAAAATCATTTCATGTCGTATACGTTAAAAAAACATTCTTCTCGTACTTTTGTCGGAAAAGTAAAAAAGTACCTTGTAGGGTAAATAAAAGAGAGATTCATTCCATACCATGGGGTAAAAGTCAAAATGGGTAAAAAGGACAATAAACATACATGAATACAATTTTATAAAACATGGACATGGAAGATATCAATAACCCCAGTAAACACTTACGAATAAGTAATCTCGGATAAAAATGAGATTTGAAAAATTATCCCTTACCTTAGGTCTGATATGCTTCGTACGTATCCAAACCTCCTGTATAATGGTTTAAATAATGTCATTCACTTATTACAGAATAATATTCATTGTTATGATATCATATATGGTTCACTTATGACTTTTTATTACCCGTTCTTTTGTAAATTCCATGTTAAAGAGCGTTTTGGGTAAAATCGTTTCATTTGTCGTCCGTGTTTTGACTTGTAATTATACATATGATTACTTAGATCATGATTAATTAATTCAATAATATAAAACATGATTTATATATAATATATATTCAGAATATACATATATATAATAGATCTATTAATGGAAAGAAATACACCGTTCATCGAGACGGTAGGCCGTACGTACGCATGAACGTTGTTTTCGTTTCCTCATTGAATTGATTAGAATTAATTGGACGACATACATATATATATACACAAATATAGTATCAATATTATGTCATATAATTCATGATTACTTATTATATATACTTTATAATCATTTATGAATGGTTAATCATTGAGAATGAATCTCATCGCGTCGTGGAGACGGTATTCCGTACGTACGCACAAGGGATGATATCATTCCCATGATCATGGAATTTTATTGGGGTGTATGTATACAATTACAGAATCAATATCACTTTACAATAATCATATATAGTTATTATTTACACCATTATACCCATCCAAGTAAGGTGGTGGTGGAAAATAGATTACACCACGGCATGGAGACGGTATTCCGTATGTACGCACGCGCGGTGATTTCGTTTTCTGTAGGATGGATAGATGGTGAAATAGGGTTGTTTCATACTTATAATAACATATCAGTATATGAGTGATACTGATGTTATTACTTCATAATAAAACAACCCAAGAAGAAGAAGTGGAAGAAGAAATAAAGGTGAATGAATCGGTAACGGACATTATCTCTTCTTTGAAGCACCTCTTTGAGACCTCCTCTTAGGGCACTAAAATTGGTCTTTGAAGAATAACAGGACCTATAGAATGTTTCTAGGGAAGTGTATAAGAGAATTTTTCAGGGGTTGGCCGAGCTTGAAGGCTCAATGTGGTGTGAGGAAGAGAGGGAGGAGGTGCCCTTTTATAAGGGAGGATAGGGGCACCTTTGGAATAACTAAAAATACTATTTTATTATAAAGTCATATTCGGTTTTTAATAGCTCAAAATTGTTATATTTCAAATCTATGGTGTTGATAGGTCGAAATTCTCTCATCAAATAGAATTTAGAAAAGTTTAGGTCAATATATTAACCTTAACTTGTAGTTTAAACTCTTAGTTAATTAGATTGACATTTACCATGTCACCTTGTATTTTTATATTATATAGTTAATAAACATACCATATACATCCAAGAGACCCCCAAGTGGTACATTAATGATACACCTATCATGATATAAGTATATTGGACGAACCTTAGATTTTTAGGAATATAATAACAATTTTTAATATATTATTTGATTTAAAAACTATTTTATGTAAATTTTGACACTATTTGGTAATTTATTTTTTTGAAACTCATACCAGAATTATTAGTTCAAATAAAGTTACCTAAATACATACTAACATGTCATATTAACATAGAAACTTATTTAATTCATAAAAAGTCTCAAATTACATTTATTTGGGTATTTTTAACATCAATTATGTCAGTATTTCATTAATAATATAATTACTGCATCATAATTATTTCATAAATAAATTAAATTATTTTAAGTCTAAAAATTATAAATAAAATACCATTATGTAGGAAATCTTTTTATCTTTCTAATGAATATTTATAGTAGAATTTATCTTATGTATAACCCTATATTAAAAATGATTTAGTTATTAAACATTGATTTTAACTATTTTAACCCTTCTTTAAATAAATTAATAATAAATGTCCTAATCTAATCCAAGTGGGCCTAAATGGTCATATTGTATTCCTAAGGTTGTTTTTCGCCGAATTACACTTATCCAATAGAATTAGGACATGTGTTAGGGTAATAATAATATCATTTTTACCCTTAATTACCCTATTTACTTTTAACTGTGGTAAAAAAAGTAAAAAGTTACTATTCACCAAAAATTATTTTCATCTCATTGAACCACATTTTAGTCCTTGATATTAATTGTGTGTCTTGGATTTTTGAAATTCCACTCACAGAAGCGGTACAATTAAGTTTTATGAAAAATTTAGTTTTTTTTAACTACCACTTAGTGGTTTCACTATTCATCAAAAAATGAAAGTTTCCAGAAAAATACCCAAAATTAGGCCTAAGATATATTTGATATTATGAATTCAAAAATGATGTATATTTTACCAAATTGAAAACATATCAGTTGCATTAATTAATTTAAAAATTAGTTCTCGTCGTCAAAACAAATATCGTGTTCTTAAGATATAGTAACTATCAAAAGATTGACACTTGTTTATATCTTGTTTAAATGTGAAATTACATCCAATGACCAAAATTGTATTAAATTGTAAAAATATATTCTAAATATGATTTAAGACAACACAAATTAATAATTTATCACTATTAATTATTTCGATTAAAAAGTTGTTTTTAATTAAAATTTAGTAATTTCCACTATTCATCAGAATATGAAAGTTATCCGAAATGTACCAAAATTTCACCCTAAGCTAATTTCGATATTCTGATTCCAAAAATGAAGTCTATTTCGAAAGATAAAATTTATAATATTTCAAAAAGTGAGTATTACTATTCATAACGGCTAGTTTATAATAATAATATCTCGTTTTGTGAAACTCGGTATTGCGTACTACACACGCTATCGAGAAAGATCGTGATTGCGTGTAATGCAGCCAAGTTAGGGTTGTGTGTTGTGAAAGACTCCTTTGTTGTAACGTACAACAAAAAAATTAAAAATAATATTTCTCATAAAATCTCGGGGAGTTACATGAGGTACTCCTCCTATCGAGTACTGTGGGTCTGCAGCGTCACACAGAGTCGCTCCCCACTGTGGCCTACTGAGGTACCCCTCCTATCGAGTACCATGGGTCTACCATGTCGCACATAGGTGCTCCCCACCATGGTTCTGCCTCTTCACACAGAGGCGCTCCCCAATGGGCCATTCAAGTCACTCTGAGTTGGAAAGGTCAGTAGTCGTCAAGTCTCAGCCAGCTACTCGGTTCCCGCACTATACTCTCTCATCTCTGGGAGGATTCAAACTACAAGCTATTGGTCGATACTCCAACTACCATGAAGTCCCACAGAGAAGCATCTCAATGGTCCCACACATCATAGGGGTATCAACGCAACAGACGGTGCGTCAATCGCGCGCCCGGTATGTGAGTTATTAGTCTTTTAGTTCGAGGGGCCCGGTTGGATTTGTGCTTGAGCCAACCCGATCCTTCTCCATCTTAACCCAAAACTCCAGTGTGGTATACTCAAAAGGACCATCTCGCTCCAAGATTTCTAGTGCCGCTAACGGTTAATCAAACGGACGTCTCGTGCCAGTGTTATGACCCAAGTTAAGTAAATGGGTCGTATCAGGTCTGGGTCTGGGCCGACCTGGTCGGACCGACCCGACCCGACCTGGCCTAGATCGACTCGGTTCGGGTTGAATTGGCCTGAACCACTGGGTCAATACCATCTTTTGGTGTAGCCTGACCCACTGAGTTGTCTAGAAGGTCGTGAGGCCCGCAGGGCTTCGGTCGTGGATGGCGCATGCATGGCCGCAGGGCGACTCGGCCAGAGCGGCTCGGCCAGGAGGGTGGAGGCTACAGGGAGGCTCAGCCAGAGCATCCCGCGGTTGCAGGGTGGCTCGGCCACTGCGGCTCGGCTGCGGGGCAGTTTGGGCGGCGGCTCGGCAGGGCGACGGAGGCCGACTCAGTTGGGGTGTCGCGATGAGACTACGGCGGGGGTTCGGTCAGGGTAGCGTGGTGAGGCGGCGATGGTGGGTTGGTCACGGAGGCATGGAGAGGCAACAATGGGGGTTCAGCTGGGGCGGCACAATGAGTCCATGAGGCGGTTCGGCTAGGACAGCGCGACGAGGAAGCGACGGCGGTTCGTCCGGGGCTCTTCGGGGAGGCCGCGGTGGAGATTCGGTAGGTGCGGCGCGGCGAGGCCGCTGTGGCGGTGGCCGCAAATGGCAGAGGCTGCGGAACGGCGGTTGCTGAAGAGCGGCACCATTGAGCCATCATCTTCGTCACAGCCGGTGGTGGTGTCAGCCTCCGTTCTCAGGCCACTTTGTGATTGGTTGTTGTCTTCCGCCATCTCGATGAATACCACAATTCAATATAAGAATTATGGAGAATACAAGGCATGTTAGTTTGGATTGATCTCTCCACATTAGAGCGATAGAAAGAGGTTCAACAAAGATTAGAAGTCAAGAATGACAAACTCTTTAAATTAATATGATTCGTGGATCAAATCGCTTTGGTTGATCCATGTTCTCCATGCTTTCCTATAATGGGGAAATTAAATGAGTGAAAACAAAAATTTAATAATAACCCCCTACCTTGGATTGTTCATTGACATTGGCGTGAGAAGATGTTGAAGTTATCGACGTTCGTCTCATCCGCCACACACCTCCAATCTCGAGATCGGGCGTCGGTTCATCCTAGTCGAAGATGTTCCTCATTGGAGGGTGTCCTAAGGTAGAAGTCGAAGTCAGTGTTCTTCGTTGGAGGAGAGTTATTCATGGAAGAATGCATTCTTAGTTGGAGAAGTGTAATCCCCCAAGGGTTCTCCTCTTACAATTCCACCCAAAAATGAAAGAGGTTCGAATATATAATTAACTTAAGAAGAAATTATGTTGGCGCTCTCACACAAGTTGGAAAAATTAATGTGGTGCGTTGGCATAATAAATTAGCTCAATTAATTGGCCGAATTTAATTGCTCAATTTAATGGGAGGGGTGGAATATTGGGGAGTTCGGATATTTCTCCCCATTAAGAGGGGAGTTCAAGAGGTTTAGGTCTCAGGTGGTCCCCACCACCATAACCCATAAATTGGAGGTTTCACTAGCTTGGGTGGTCCCCACCACCAAGCATCCTATTTGGAGAATAAAACTCATGTTGTCCTCACCTCCAAAATATCCACATGGGATTTCCTAAAGAAAAAATAAAATATAGATAAAGTTTATTTTATTTTATATTTACATGAAAAACCCCAAAATTATCTTTCACTCTCGACCCACTGCGGTCAAGGTGATGGTCTCCTTAAGCGAATACTGGTGCTGCGAGTTCAATGGTGCCCTCATATTTCAATTCAAAGCACCGGTTCAAAAGTTATAAAAACCTGCTCTCACATTTACGGAACGTACCTCAAAAAAAGTTCCGAAAATTATTAACAGTAACCCACGACCCGCGCCAGTCGAGGTTTGGCTCTACCCAAGTGAAACATGCCCCAATGAACCCAAAGGTTCTCTCATATTTCAAATATGAGTTACCGTTTAAATGTTATGGATTTTATAATGAAATAATTGACACTTAAATATTTTATTTACGGCCAAAAAGTAACCTTCACTGGTGGCACGTGCTGTCCAAAGTTATTATCTACATAAATAAAGAATACCCTCACGAGTTCAATGGTGGTATCAGATTTTCAATCTGAGCTACCATTTGTGAGTAATAAGAATTTGAAAAATAAAATAATTTATTTATTTATTTTATTTATAGTTATACAATTATTGGGTTTTCTCATAGGAGGCCTGCACCGACTAATCTTAATTTGTTCCTAGTGTAAGCCCGCCATCCTGAACGCAACTATTCCTTCAGATTTATATTACGAGTAACTATTTAAGAGTTATTCCCCTTTTTCAGCAAAACTACTTATGTGTGCTATTTAAAGTTTAACAATACTTCGACGGACCATTCCAGGCACATCGGGCCTCGGAATCATGCGCTGTCAGTTTTCACGGTGTCTAAATAATTCCATATAATTAGAAAAATTATATGGAATTTTTGGGACATTACATGTATCTAGTCTTTAAGGACACTAAACCTATAGTTTCTAGTTAATGATATGTTATGAGATATAACAAATAATCATTTATAAATATGTACCATATTGGTATGTTAGGATTGGATTGTCTCAGTTATTACCTTCACCATTAAGGGTGTATATTTATTTTGTTTAAATATCCCTATAAATTTTTTGACATCAGTAATTTCCCCCTCTATTATGATTTTTAAGTTCTTCATTAGTTATTTTGTGGGAGATGATTTCTATTATTGTTTTTATTCTATTAGTTTTAATGACTACGATAATATTATAATAAAAATCTATCCTAGAATTTTCAAGTAGCATTCCTAGAGAATCTAGCATAACTACTCATAACCCAAACTCATGGATGATAGAAAAAGTAAACTCTTAAGTAAGAAAGAGGTACATATTCTTCTTCAAGTATTTTATAATAAACATTTTCTACTGATATAGTCATTAAATATTTAAATTATAATTATAATTAAATTAAATAAATTGTTAAAGGAATAATTTATGATACACAACTTATATTCCACCAATTCATTGTTTTAATTTCTAAACTCTTTAAGGGAGGGTGAGCGATATTCAATTGTAGATTCAAGAACTAATTTCTCCCAATTAACTAGCAATTTAAGACTCAAAATTTCTATAAGACCTATTGGGAATGAATTTTAATAACCAATATAATAGTTTTTTATTTTATT
Organism: Viscum album; assembly: GCA_963277665.1. Lineage (NCBI taxonomy): Eukaryota > Viridiplantae > Streptophyta > Magnoliopsida > Santalales > Viscaceae > Viscum > Viscum album. The sequence goes on from OY728146.1 coordinate 658,395,121, forward strand.
TAACAACATACTAATAAGATCTTCTTGCTGATCATTGGAGGCATCAGGGGGTTCCACATAAAACATCCTCTCTATTGTATTAGGATACACCAATAGATTCTTTGTAATTATATCTATCATATTTGGAGCCATTATTGTCCCACATGGTTCTTCCTAATAGAATACTATGGCCTCTTTTCTAACCACTTGGTTATTAAATCAAGATTTCATAACCTCATTTCAATGGAATAAAATAAATATTGGAGTACATGGGTTTTTTTATAATAATTGAATCCCCCATGTAAGTTCAAGGAAGTATTGTATCTACTTCATGAATGAAGATATATTATCAAAAAATTATATTATGTTAATGATGTTGCAAGAAATGCAGTGTCATATATAGATTAGGATTATAAACTGGTTTACCAAAGAGTGGTTCATTACCAAATATAACTCATTTCATCACCACTACAACCTCCAAGATCAACTTATAGGATTATATCATTAAATGGTAGAATACTGTAATAATAAATAATCATGATATCATTATTTGTATGAAAATATATGAACTATGTTCAAATAACATCCCTTTTTCATATGAAAATGTGCGTATCCAATATATTATTACATCACCAGCATCTAATTAAATGTGTTGGGCTATAAAGCCTCTACTCTATTCCCTTCAAACAAGTGCCATTGTGTTTCTTCCCACAATTACTATAGGGTTTAAAGTTAACTCATCCCTTCTTCCCTATTTCAATATTTCATTTTCCAAAGTTTTTAGTATCCCTCTTCTTCTCATGCTTTCCATCAAATTCATAATACCTAGAAAATTTTTTTTATATCTTGATATCACTTTATACAATGTCTTCATTTGATGAGAAACATTGGGAGACTATATCCCTTTAGAGTAATGGTTTTAATCCATAAAATAATCAATCAATCCTACACCATGGATTATGTATGTAGTCCGCAACATGCCTTTATATCCTTATAAAGTTGGATTCATACTTGGAAACATTTTAATCCTTCTTCTTCCTCAGATTCAAGATATTACATTCTATATATGCTCGTTGTTCATGGGGAAAATATTTTTCTAGGAATATTTACTTAAAATCCCTCTATTCCATATCTTCTATTTCTTCCTCCTCCTTTTAGTTTTGGATTAATGAACACCACTGATCTAGTTGTCCCAATAGTTGATAAACTACCATGATAACCATCCCTCTTTCATTACATCTTAAAGTAAGAAATATCTTATCTATGGAAATTATCCACTGCTCAACTACAAATTGGGTTGTAGTCCCATTGAATGATGAAGGTTGTTTTTGCATAAAGCGATCCAACATAGCTCCTTCACATTGTGGATACAGATGATCCATATGGGTATGGTTATTTTTTATAACCTGAGTAACTTGTCCAATTATAGTTATAAGTTTTTCTGCACCAATCGAAGTTCCATAGACAACACCATTATTTTTCATAAGAGAAAAATCCCTACATGGGATACGTCCGTTCATGTGGTTACCATTCCTTCTGCTAGGAACTATTTATAAATAATCTAATACATAAGATTAGGTTATGAATCATAATGTACTATCTCAACATAGAAAAAATACTTAGCATAGATTGAAATCCTAGGCATGGATAATCCAATAGTCATAATAATTGTTTCTTTGAGGAAAAATTTACATTTAAATCCTTCATAATGAAATGTAAAGAAAATGTGTATTATCTTAATCATATCCCCAGGGATTTTCAAACTAGGTGAAAATTATTTCTCATTGTCATGTACCAGGATACCCCTGGTCAAGCCTGAAACTCCCTGTCGGAGTTTTCACTCCTTGGTACATCTCTTCTAGAACCACATCCACTTATAGAATCCAAACAACGATGTATTTTCTAGAAATATCTACATAATATATTCCTTACCAAAAATTCTAGGATGTTCTTGCATGTTTATCCCAAAAGACAATCATAATGATTTTTCCCTAATCTATGCTTTCAAAATCAAGTTTCCATGTTTTCTAATAAACGTCCTTTAAAATCAACTTTAAGGACCCAATCCCATTTTCCTAAAGCCAGTGCCTTATTTTATTACATTGTCATATAAATAGGGAATAAGAATACCAAAATACCAAGTAGTTTAGTATTTTTGGAATCAAGATACATACATAAGTTCAACATTACAACATTAAATGAAATACAACATATAAGTTTTATTCGGTATATCCACAACTATAAGTTTATCCCTACAGGTCATTCATAATAAAATTCTTTATGTCCTGAGAAAATGAAACATAAGAAACAATTGATCTTAAATGCTCAGTAAGGGTATGAAATACAGTAGATGATATCCTAAACATAAACATTAGGAATGGTGAACAGCTTTAAAACACATGCCACTAAAAAATGAACTTTAACATAGTATGGAAGGAATAAGAGCTAAATAAATAATGCATATATAAAACATGATCATTGGTATTCTACTAGCCGAATTACCTCATAAAACATCAACACTATTTTCATAATGATGGAATTAATAATGTGGGATATCATAACCATTATTTCAAGGCCCCGTTCCAAGACCATAAATATCCATTTGGTCAAGGCCTTGTTCGAGAACCATACTTTGTCTCATGAGACCTACTGAGGCACAGAGGGGCTATAGCGGGCCCCAAAAACACATAATAAGTTTCATTCATTCTAAATATGAACTTGGATAAAAATAAACAACATATAATTTCGTATTGAAACTAATTTATGAAATGTGAGTAACTTTTCCCAAACATTAAGCATACACACTAACCATTCAGAGTAAATTAGTGAATGGTTTTAAGATAAAAATTTATAGTCAAACTAAAAATAACTCATTCAATTAAATATGGTAGATGATATCATTAAATATTAATCCAAATAACTCATAATAATCAACATGAGTGTTGAAATATTTGAAGATACTCTTATAAAAGCATCGAGTAATTATTGAGATAAATTCTTTTACTTTGAAAAGAAGAGTTCTTTTGAAAAAAAAACTATGTATAAAACCAGAAGTGAAGTAAGATAGTTTTTTCGTTATAAAATTATAGATTTTATAAATATAATGGTTTATAGAAACAAATTTTCGAGTGCCCTTTAAAATAGTTAATAATTTGAGGAATTCCCTTGAATCTAGCTCGCATTTTAGGAAGAATTTTTTAAATATCCTTTTCAAATGTATAACTCCCCATAAATGAAGGAATGAATCTTATTGATACACATATATATAAAATTATCATAGAATAGATTAGTATAAAATATGAGTAAATAATAATTTAATTGAGGTAAGTAGAGAATAAGAGTAGCCCGAATGAAAAGGGAGGTTTGGGTAGAAAACCCTTACCTTAAGTATGAAGGTGTTCCTCACTTGATAATAATGACCTGAATAATCAAATTTAGGATCATAAATTAATGATTACAGAACATCCTATACCTCTAATTGATTTATTATAACTATATTAGGTTCATTCATTTCATTTTTATTGGTTAAGATATTCAATTTCGTTGTTTTAGAGCTTTTTCTTCCTTGGTTTTCATGATCGGTTTACTTTTATTCATGTACGGATAAACATGTAGAATGAGAATGGTTGTATAGAATAGATGTTTTATGTTATTAGGGAACAAAAAGAATATTAATTAGTTTTAAATTTTTTTTTTTTTTTTTGCATGGAGTGAAGATGAATCATTATATAAATTATTTTATGATAATTGTTTGGGTTAATTGGCCGTTTTTGAAAACAGAGAAGTAAATTTCCTTTATAAATCAAAACCATGAGTAAAAAAAGATTTAAAAACCTTAAATAAGTTATAATACATATATTATAGTCTAGTTAAAACATAAAAATGGTTTCATGACCATAATGTAAGATGGTAATAGAAATTGAAAACCTATCGTCACTAAATGTGATTAATTAAAAGATCTCAGATGGTGTTTTCATTTCTAGTATAAAAGAATGTTAAAGGATAGACAATGAAGAATTATTCCTTTATAATAACAAATTTATATTATATGTATTCTTTTGGAGTAATTACAAAATTTGGATGAATGTAGGTGAGTAATGAAAAAGAAAAGAAAGTAACTTTAAATAAAAGAAATTCAAAGTGGAATTTACCTCTAGAAGTAATCTTTCTTTAGAACCTCTTTACGGGAGAGGTTTTGGTATTTTTATAAGACCAAGGGAGGTTGGAAGTGGGGGAAGATATTTGGAGGATATATTATAATAATTTTGAATAGTAAAATGTCTTGAGAGGAGTGAATAGAAGAGGGAGTGAGGGTGGGTTTTATAGTGGGGGAGAGGAGGGTTTTCCAATTATTTTACTCATTATTTTATTATTTTTCCAAAGACAGTAAATAGTATTGATTCTTGTGACCAAGAATAGTAATATGTGCATGTGAGTTCAAAACATGTGTGCTTAAATTATCCATGATTATAATATTATTGAATTTAACTGATACTGTATATATACAGTAAATTACGGAATTTTACTATTTATAAAAAATTTGAGTATTTCAAAAAATCCAAAAAATTCACCCAAACCATTTTTAGACATGTATAATTCAAAAATGAACTCCATTTTTTGAAAATAATTTTTTAAATATTATTAATTTAATTTTTAAATAAAATGGTAATTTATTTGAAAAATAAAAATATTAAAACTATATTTCGTTTTATATCACATTGAAAAATTAATCAAGATCTAATTATCTAACAGCTTAAGACAAAAAAAATATTTACTATTCATAAGAGTCATATTAATGTTCATATTACTATTAATAAGTGTATCTTACTATTAACTAAAAATTAAGTTTGTCCTATCAGACTCTAGATATCTTACTGAATGCAACTAGGTATATCATTTTTTCAAAATTCAAATCACTGAGGTGGAAAAGTAATTTTTCCTAGTTAGGTTTTAACTAAGTGGTGTTTTGTAGAGAATTTTTGTTTCATGAATTAAATATTAAATTTACATGCAGAAACATGGGGGTTACAAATATATATTAAAAAATGGATTAATAAACATTTTATGTACAATGGTTTATATAAATTGACATGGCATGTGTAAAAAAGTTTCAACAAAATGACATATATATCAAAGAATTAACAATTAATAGAATTTTATACTTCCAAGAGGAATTATAGTTCCATGTATTGGGATCCTCACACACTTATAAGATGATATGGGTAATGTGAAGAGATGTCTATCTAACACTATCCAAAGAAGACTAACCAACATACCACTGGGGATACGATCTAGAATAATTTTATGTTAGAGTTGTAGAGCATTGATACATGGTTATGGAATTCCCTTCCAAGATTTTTTCCCCAATGACTCACTAACGAACCATGATTTAATGTTCTCAAACAAAATTCAATAGTGGAAAATTTATTTCAAAACAATTTAAAATAAAATTGAACCATTTCCCATTTCAATATTCCTATTTCCATTTAAAAAATTTGAGTTTCTAAAAAAATCATTCATTTCATATGATAAAACCAATGAGTTTTTATATAAAGAACATTTTTCTCAAATTAAATTTCACAAATCAATTTCACAAATCAATTTTAATAATTTCCATAAAATACTAAAGACATTCCCCAATTCACTAGAATTGGGGGGTTTTCCCAAATTTCATTCTAAAGAAAATAAAAATCCCAATTCACCATATATATTTGGGTTTTTCATAATCAAATTAAAATTAATTTAATTCAAATCAATCAATTTAGGGTTAAATAAATTGGTCAATCATAAATGGAACCACCTATCATAGATCATGGGATTACGTAACACAACTTATGCAATGGGATTATCCAATAGAGGAGGTCAAAAACAATGATTTGAGAATCAAACATAGATTTAAGATCCCAAAAAATAGGGATTATATCCTATAAAAACATATATATATATAAAATACTAAAGAGGAGAAACTGATGGAGAGATAAAGATAGCCATAGATAAAGAATGCGGAGATAATTCTCACCAGGTAAGGAACAAATAAAGATATACCAGCTCAGATCTTCGATGGAGATGGTTTAATAGAGCCAAAATTAGTACTCAACATCATTATTAACCATTTATAATTAAATATGGAGAGTTAGGGTCAATTAGGAGACAAAACAATGGGTTTAGGAATTTTTATCTGATTTTAAAAATAATAAAATCCTACACGCATGGTTATATTGGTAGGTTACAAAGTTTTTCAAACCATTCACCCTAACAATATGCCCCTTCATGTGGGGCTTCATGGTTTCTACTTGGTGGGTGCATTGATTTTAAAATTGTTCACCAACCACAAAAACCCTCACTACCTAGTTTTTCATAATTTTTACTTGAAAGACGCACAGTTTTGGAAAACCATGCGCCAACTAGGCATAGCCCAAGAACCTCCCAAAATTTCCAATTTCTCACCAAAAATATCCATAAATAAGACCCAACCAAAGAATAATCAAAATACTGGTTTAGTAGTAATGAAAAGAGTAACAAGATGTTACAAACTCCCCACTATAGAAACGTTCTATCCCGAGAAACTCTACTAATAAGCTTCCATATCCATAATATGAGGCTAGTGTTCACTAATTTATGCCTCTCTCCCATGTTTCATAAGTATCAGAACTATTATTCCATAGCACTCAAACTAAATGTATCTCCCCCACCCTATGAAATTACTTGGTTTTAGATTTAACTATAATGACTTGATGATCAGTCATAGACAGATAAAGCTCAATGCCATTATCACTCAATCTCATGACATAAGATGGATAAAAAAGATACTTTTAGAGCTACAATACATGGACCAATTTATTTATTAACATCAATTATTATTGAAGTTATTAATGTTAATACACATTCCCCACCATCTCAACAACATCAAAAGGTCCAAAAAAACAAGTAACAAGTTTCCCTTTCCTCCCAATCCTTCAATGACCCAAACAGGGTGAAAATTTCAGCTGAATATTTTTTCTCGTCTCTTAAAAATGATTTTTTCAACCAAGGAAACTTCAAAAATATTCTACCAACACAAAATATATTTACAATATTGGCAATAAAAATCTCCAAAATGTGTCATTCTAATTTCAGACTAGTAACTTTTGTTATAAGAAAACTCAACTATCCCCAAATTTTCATCCTAATATCCACCAAATTCAAGTACTCATGAATGAATCATATCCTCATGAATCTATATATCTCTTTGTATATCGACATCTAAAATTGGATGCTATTTCGCACTCAACCAAACTTGAGATCTCAATGCCTCTTTAAATCCCATCCAAAATCTATAATTAATATGTGAATCTCTATAATACACTATAGAAAATGGAACTCCATGCGAATAAATAATATATTTCTCATAGAGATTTAACATCTCTTCAACATTAATTGAATCATGAATCAGTATAATGTGAGTCAATTTGGTCAGACTAATTTCATATTGAAACTAATATATGAAATGTAAATAACTTTTCCCTAACATTAAGCATAAACACAAACCATTCAGAGTAAATTGGTGAATGGTTTTAAGATAGAACATCCACAGTCAAATTAATCATAAAACATTCAATTGAAAATTTTAGATGATATAATAAAATATTAATCCAAATAATAAATAATAATAAACAAGAGTTTTGAAATACATGAAGATACTCTTTTAAAATCATCTAGTAATTCTTGAGATAAATACTCTTTTACTTCGAAAATAAGAGTTATTTTTGGAAAAAATTCCTATAAAAATAGAAGGGAAGTAAGATAGTATTTTCATAATAAAATGAGAGATTTTATAAATATACTGGTTTCCAATAACATATTATAGAGTATATCATAGGGAAATAATTTATGAAATGAAAATAAATTCCCCCGAACAATAAGCATAAATACTAACCATTCAGAGTAAATTGGTGACTCGTTTTAAGATAGAACATCCACAGTCAAACTAATAGTAGACCAATAAATTAAATATGTTAGGTGATATCATTAGTTATTAATCCAGATAATACATAATAATCAACAAGAGTGTTGAAATAAATGAAAATACTCTTATAAAATCATTAATTAATCCTTTAAAAAAATACTCATTTACTTTTAAAAGAAGTGTTCTTTTGAAAGAAAACAATGTAAAAAACTATAGTTAAATAAAGATAGTATTTTCATAATAAAATTAGATATTTTATAAAGATAATGGTTTAAAAAAACAGATTATGGAGTTCCCTTTTATATAGGTAATAATTTGAGGAATTACCTTGAATATGGCTCGCATTACGGAAAGAACTTCTGAAAGATCCTTTAAAAATATATAACTCCCCATAAATGAAAGAAGGAATATAGTTGGTACACATATATATATATAATTATCATAGAATATATGAGTATTAAATATTAGTAAATGAGAATTTAATTGAGTTATGTATAGAATAAGTGTAACCCAAATGAAAATGGATGTTTGGGTAGAAAACCATTACCATAAGTCTGAAGGTGTTCCTCACTTGATCATATAGACATGAATAATAAAATTTAGGTTCATATATTAATGATTCCAGAACCTAAAATACATTTAATTGATTTATAATAACATTATTGGGTTCATTAATGACCTATTTATTGGTTAATAGATTCAATTTCATTGTTTGGGAGCATTTCTTTCCTTGGTTTTCATGATCAATTTACTTATATTATTGTCCATATAAACATATAAAATGATAATTGTTGTCTAGAATTATATTTTAATGTTATTTTTGATCAAACATAATATTAAATGGTTGTAAATATATTTTGGTTACATGTAGTTGAGATGAATAATTTTATAAATTATTTAATGATAACTGTTTGGGTTAATTTGCTGTTTTTTAACTAAATGAAGTCATTTTTATTTATAAATAAAAACCATGTGTACAAAAGCATTCAAGAACCATAAATAATTTATAATGAATATATTATAGTCTATATCAAACATCAAAATGGGTTCATTACAAGAATTAAATATTGTAATAGAAATTGACAACCCATCATCCTTGAATGTGATAAATTAACACATCTTAGATTGTGTTTTCATTTCTTGTATAAAATAAGGAAAATAAGATATGAGGAAGAATTATTCATTTATAATAACAACATTATAGTAAATTTTAGGTACTAGAGTAATCCAAAAAAATTTATTAAAGGAGGTTAGTAATGAAAAAGAAAGGAAAGGACCATGAAATAAAAGAAATGAAAAGAGGAATTTACCACTTGAAGTAATCATCCTAGAGAGCCTCCTTAGGGGAGACATTTTGGTATTTTTATGAGATGAAGGGATGATGGACGTGGTAAAAGATCTTGGGAAGATATTTGGGATTAATTTATACAATTAAAAAGACTTTATAGGAGTGAAGAGATGAGGGAGTGGGGGTTATAGTGGAGGAGAGGAGTGGTTTCCCATTATTTTATTATTATTTTATTATTTTATCAAATACACCTAATAGTATAGATTCTTGTGACCAAGAATAGTAATATATGCATGTGAGTTTGAAACAATTGTTCTTACATCATCCATGATTCTAGGAAAAATTAAATTAACAGATAATGTATATATACAGTAAATTACCATATTTTACTATTCATTAAAATTTTGAGTATTTCAGAAAAATACCAAAAATTATCCTTAACAATTTTTTGATGTGTAGAATTAAAAAATAAACTCCATTTTTTTTAAATAAATTTCTTAAATATTATTAATATAATATTTAAGTAAAATGATAATTTATTTGAAAAATAACAATTTTAAAACTACAATACATTTTATATCACCTTGAAAAATTAATCAACATCCGATTATCTTATAACCTGTAAAAAATAATATAACATTATGATTTAATATTAATAAAGGTCATATTAATATTTATATTAATATTCATAATGGTATGTTTCTATTCACTAAAAATTAAGTTTGTCTTATCAGACTATAAATATCTTACTGAAGGCAACTGTGTATGTCGGTTTTTAAAAATTCAAATCCCGGAGGTGGAAAATTTATGATTACTAGATATGTTATAACTATGTTGTGTTATTAGAGACTTAGTGTTTCATTCATTCAATATTAATTTTTTTTATAAAAACTTTGGGTGTTACAGATATATTTTAAAAAATTTATTAATAAACATTTTATATAAAATAGTTTATGTAAATTCACATGTCATGTGTAAAAAAGTTTATAAAAAATGAACTATATATCGAATAATTAATAATTTAAACCATGTTCATCTTCGAAAAGGTATTATAATTAAATGTATTGGGATGCTCACACACTTATAAAATGATAACAGTAGTGTGCACAGATGTCTATCTGACTCTATCAAAAGAAGAATAACCAACATCCAACTGGGTAGAAGATCTTCCAATAAGTTTATGTTAGAGTTTAAGAGCATCAATACATTGTTAGGGAATTCTCATAGTAGAGTTTTTTGTCCCTAATGACTCACGAACTACCTAGGATTTAATGTGCTCAAATAATAATCAACAATATGAAATTTATTTCAAAACTATTTAGAATACAATTAAACCATTTTCCATTTCAATATTCCAATTTCAGTTTAATAAACTAATATTAATTTTTAAATAAATCATTCTTTTCCTAGGATAAAACCCATGGGTTTTTATAAAAAAATCCCTTTCTCCCAAGTTCAATTTCAGAAATAAAATTTCATAATTTCTGTCAAATTCAACAAACAGGTCCCAATTCACTAGAATTTTGGGTTTTTTCAAATTTCATTCCAAAGAAAATACAAATCCAAATTCCCCAGATTTGGGTTTTTCAAAATCCATTTAAAATAAATTTAAATTAAATCAATCAATCAAGGGTCAAATAAATTGGTTAATCATTAATGGAACCACCTATCATAGATCACAAGATTACGTAACCCAACTTTTGAAATGCAATTATACAATGGAGAACATCGACAACTAAGATATGAAAATCAAACATTGATTCAAGATTCGAAACAATTAGGATCATATCCTCCAACAACATAGTGATCTAAAAAATCCTAAGGAGGATACAGAGATATATAGATAAATATAATGGGGAGATAAAGAATAGGGAGAGAATTCTCATTGGGTAAGGACCGAACGAAGATATCCTAGCTCGAATCTTCCTTGGAGATGGTTTATTATAGCCAAAATTGTTTCGGAAGATCTCTATTGACAATTTAGAATGAAATATGGAGAGTTTGGTTCAAGTGGGGGATGAAAAAAGGGGTTTAAGAATTTTTATCTAATTTACATAATTATAAAAGCATATACCCATGGTTAGCTGGGCAGGTTTTCACGGTTTGTCAAACTGTTCACCCTAAAAATGTTCCCCTTCTTGTGGGGATATATGGTTTCTCCTTGGTGGTTTAATTATTTTTTAAATGTTGCACCAACTGAAAAAAAACCGTTCACTACATAGTTATTCACAATTTTCAATATAAATACACATGGTTTGGGAAAACCATGTGTTAATTGTGCATAGCCCAAGAACCTCTAAATACATCAAATTTGTCACTAGATTCAGTCCTAAATCATTCCAAACCAATTAATGATTCAAATAGGGGTATAGTAGTACTAAAAATAATAACATTTTAAAACATCCCCACTATAGAAACTTTCTATCCCCAGAAACCCTACTTAGAAGATTCCATATACATAAGGTGATGTCAGTGCTCTATAATCAGTGCCTCTATCCCATGCCTCACAAGTATCAGAACTATGCTTCCATATCACTCAAACTAATGGTATATACCCCCCCATGTATTGCCTTGGTTTCATATTTAGTTATCCGGACTCAATGCTCAGTCACAGACAAATCTGGCACAACGTCGCGATCACTCCATCTCATATCATAATATGGATCACAAATATACTTTTAGAGTATTGATACATGGAACACATTGTATTGAAATAATCTACAGTGGATGTTAAAAATGGTATGCCACATTCCCCACCATCTCAACAACATATAAAGGTTTAAAAAAACAAGTAACTAGTTTCCCTTTCCTCCCAATCATTTGATGACCCAAATAGGGTGAAAATTTCAACTAAATATTTTTTGTCATCTCTTGAACAATGATTTTTACAACCAAAGAACCTTCACAAATATCTAACCAATGCAACAGATATTTATAAGGCTGGCTATAAAAGGCCTCAAAATGTGCCATTCTAATAGCAAACTAGTAACATTTTTATAAGAAAACTCAATTATCCCTAGATGATCATCCCAATATCCACTAAATTCAAGGACTCAAGCTTGAAGCATATCCTCAAGAATATATGTATCTCTTTCTGTCTGGACATCTGACTTTGGATGGTATGTCATACTCAACCAGACTTGAGATCTCAATGCCTCCTAAAGGCCCCTCCTAAATCGATAAGTAAAATAGGGATCTCTATCATAGACTATAGTAGATAGAACTCCATGCAATTGAAAAATCTATTTCCCATAAGGATTAACCAGTTTATCAACATTAAATGAAATGTGAATGGGTATAAAGTATGTTTATTTTGTCAGCCTAATTTCATATGGAAACTAATATATGAAATATAAATAACTTTCCCTAAACATGAACCATAAACACTAACCATTCCGAGTAAATTGGTGAATGGTTTTAAGATAGAACATCCAAAGTAAAACTAATCATAAATAATTAATTTAAATTTGGTAGATGATATCATAAAATATTAATACAAATAATACATAATATTCAACAAGAGTGTAGAAGTATATGAAGATACTCTTATAAAATCATCGAGTAATTCTTGAGATAAATACTCTTTTACTTTGAAAAGAGGTCTTCTTTTGAAAAAAAAACTATGTACAAAATCATAAGTAATGTAAGATAGTATTTCCATAATAAAATTATGGATTTTATATGGATAATTGTTTCCAAAAAATGTATTATAGAGTATAGCACATGGAACTAATATATGAAATGTAAATAACTTTCCCTGAACATTAAGCATAAACTCTAACTATTCTGTGTAAATAGGAGAATCATTTAAAGATTGAACTTCCAGAGTCAAAATAATAATTAAACATTCAATTAAATATGCTATATGATATCATAAAATATTAATTCAAAAAATAAAATGTAATCAACAAGAGTTTTGTAATATATGCAAATACGCTTATAAAATCGTCAAGTAAATCTTGATAGAAATACTCTTTTACTTTGAAAGAAAGAGTTCTTTTGGGAAAAACTATATATAAAACCATAAGTTAAGTAAGATATTTTTATCATAAATAAATCATATATTTTATAAATATAATGGTTTCAAATAAAAAAAATTATATATTTCCCTTGAAAATAGGTAATAATTTGAGGAATTCCCTTGAATATGGCTCGTATTTCGAGAAGAATTTTTGAAATATCCCTTTACAACATATAACTCTCCATAAATGAAGGTAGTAATATTTTTGGTACACATATTTAGAACATTATAATAGAATATATGAGGATTATATATGATTAAATAAAAATTTATTTCATCTAAGTAGAGAATAAGTGTAACCCGAATGAAAACGGAATTTCGGGTAGAAAACCCTTACCTTAGGTCTGAAGGTGTTACTCACCTGATTGTAACAACCATAATAATCAAATTTTGGTTCATAAATTAATGATTATAGTAACTAATATACATTTTATTTATATATTATAAACTTATTAGGGTCATTTATGGCCTTTTTATGGGTTAAGAGAAAAATTTCATAGTTGGGGATCATTTCCTTCCTTGGTTTTCCTAATAGATTATATTTATGTAAGGATAACAATGTAGAATGGGAATGGTTGTCTAGAATATAAGTTATATATTATTTTTTAAAATCCATAATATTAAATGGTTGTAAATTTCATTAGGTTACTTGAAGTGAATATGAATCATTATATAAATTATTTAAAGATAACTGTTTGGGTTAATTGGTAGTTTTTGAACACGACAAAGCCATTTTTCTTTATAAATCAAAACCATGTGTACAAAATGATTAAAGAACATTTAATAAGTTAGAATAAATATATTATCATACTTTTAAAATAAAAAAAATGGTTTCATGACCATATTTGAAAATTGTAATAGAAATTGAAAACATGTCATCCTTGAATGTGATAAATTAACACATCTCAGATGGTGTTTTTATTTATAGTATAAAGGAAGGGAAAATGGGAGATGATGAAGAATTATTGATTTATCATAAAAAAATTCCAGTACATGTAAGGTAAGAGATTCAGAAAAACATTTTGATGAAAGGAGGCGATGAAATAAAAAGAAATGAAATGAACTTTAAATAAAAGAAACTAAAAGAGGAATTTACCTCTTGAAGTAATCTTCCTTGAGAGCCTCATTAAAGGATCTGTTTCGGTATTTTTTATATGACCAAGGGATGATAAACATGGGGGAGAATCTTTGGACGATATTTTAGCATAATTTAGGCAAGGAAAAAGGCTTGAGAAGAGTGAAGATAAGAGGGAGTGGGAGGGGTTATAGTGGAGGAGAGGAGGGTTTTCCCATTATTTTATTCATTATTTTATTATTTTGCAAAATAAAACCAATAGTATTTATTACTATGATAAATAATAGTTATAATTTCATGTGATTACAAAACAAGTGTGCTTTAATCATCTATGATTCTAGGAATATTGAATTTAACTGATAATGTATATATATGATAAATTACCATATTTTACTATTCCTCAACAATTCGCATATTTCAGAAAAATCCCAACAATTCACCCTAACCATTTTTGATGTGTAGAATTCAAAAATGAACTTATTTTTTTGAAAAAAATTATAAATATTATTAATTTAATTTTTAATTAAAATAATAGTTTATTTGAAGAATAACAATTTTGAAACTATAATTTTTTTATTTCACCCTGAACAATTAATCATGATCTAATTATTTTATAACCTTAAGGAAATAAAATAATAATATGATTTACTATTCAAAAGTTTCATATTAATATTAAAATTATTATTCATAAGGGTATGTTACTATTCACCAAAAATTATATTTGTCTTATCAGACTCTAAATATCTTGTTGAACGCAATCGTGTATGTCATTTTTTCGAAATTCAAATCATAGAGGTGGAAAATTTATTTTTCCTAGTAAGCTTATAACTAAGTGATGTTTTTTGAGACTTAGTGTTTCATTCATTCAATATTATATTTAAGTGCAGAAACTTGCGGTGTTATAGATATATTTCAAAAAAATGGATAAATAACCATTTTTAATAAAATAGTTTCTTTAAATTCACATGGGTTGTTTAAAAAAATACACCTGAAATGACATATATATCAAAGAATTAACAATTAATAGAATGGTCATCTTCCAATATGTATTATAGTTATAGGTATTGGGATCCTTACACAATTATAAAATGATAACGACACTATGCACACATGTCTATCTGAAACTATCCAAAGAAGACTAACCAACATTCCACTGGGTATAACATCTTCAAATAAGTTTATGTTAGAGTTGTAGAGAATCAATAAATTGTTATGTAATTCCCATCCAAGAATTTTTTGTCCCTAATGACTCACTTACTACCTCGGATTTAATGTGCTCAAACAAAAATAGATAATGGGAAATTTATTTCAAAACAATTTAAAATACAATTAAACCATTTCCCATTTCAATATTCCACTTTCCATTTGAAAAAAATGAGTTTTTTTAAATCATTAATTTCCTAGGATAAAAATAATGGGTATTTATAAAAAAAATCCATTTTTTTCAAATTCAATTTCACAAATCGAATTTCATAATTTATGTCAAATTCCAAAAACACACCCAAATTCACTGGAATTCGGGGTTTTATACAATTTTATACCAAAGTAAATCCAAATCCCAATTCATCAGATTTGGGTTTTTCACAATTCTGTTAAAATAATGTTAATTTGAATTGACAAATTTTGGGTTTAATAAATTGGTCAATCATAAATAAAACCACCTATCATAGATTAGTATATTACATAACACAACATCTATAATAGGATTCTCTAATGGAGAACGTCGTTAACTAAGATCGGAGAATCAAACCTAGATTCAAGATCCAAAACAATAGGGATTATATCCTCAAAAAACATAGATATCTAATAAATCATAAGGAGGAGAGAGAGATAGTGAGATAAAGATAGCGGGAGGTACTGAAAGGGGAGGGAATTATCATAGGGTAAGGACGGAAAAAATATATCCTAGCTCGGATCTTCCTTAGAGATGATTTATTAGAGCCAAAAAATTTCCTCAATATCCCTATTGACCTTTTAGAATGAAATATTCAGACATAGAGTCAAGTGGGGGAAAAGGGGGGTTTGTAAATTTTTACCTAATTTTCATAATAATAAAATCCCACAGTCATTGTTAGCTAGGTAGGGTCGCATGGTTTGTCAAACCGTTCACCATAACTATGTGCCCATTCCCATGAGGCTTCATAGTTTCTCCATGGTGGGTGAATTTGTTTATAAATTGTTCACCAACCACAGAAACTATCACTGCCTAGTTTTTCACAGTTTTTACTAAGAAGTCACATGGTTTGGAAAAACCATGTTCCAACTATGAATAACCCATGAACCTCCCAAAAATTATAATTTCTCACTAGAAGTATCCCTAAATGATATCCAACCAAAGAATGATCAAAAGAGGGGTTTAGTAGTACTGAAAACATTAACATGATGTTACAACCTCCCCACTATAGAAACTTTATATCTCCAAAAACCCTACTGAGAAGCTTCCATATCCAAAATATGAGGCCAATTATCTCTAATAAATGACTCTCTCCCATGTCTCATTAGTATAAAAACTGTGATTCTATAGCACTAATACTAAAGGTATCTCCCACCCATGAAGTTCCTTGGTTTTAGATTCAACAATCCTAACTCGTTGCTTAGTCACAGATAAATCAATCATAATGTCATGATCAGTCCATGTCATAACATATGGTGGATCAAAAAGATAATTTCAGAGCTACAATTCAAGTAACACATTATGTATTGACATCAGCTATGGTGGAAGTTATAAATGTTAATCCACATTCCCCACCATCTCAACAATATTAAAAGGTCCAAAAAACAAGTAACAAGCTTCCCTTACCTCCCAATCCTTCGATGACCCAAATGGGGTGAAAAATTCAATTGAATATGTTTTGTCATCAATTGAAAAAATCATTTTCTAAAAAATGAGCCTTCAAATATATCTTACCAATGTAGTAGATATTTACAGGGATATCTATAAAAAGCCTCAAATGATTCATTCTAATAGAAGACTAGTCACTTTTGTTATAAGGAAACTGAATTATCCACAGATGTTCATCCCAAGCTCCACCAAATTCAAGGACTCAAGCTTGAATCATATCCTCAAGAATCTATAAATCCCTTTATATATGGACTTCTGACTTTGGATGGTATGTTTTAGTCAACCAGACCTGAGATCTCATTTCCACTTAAAGGCCTCTCTAAAATTGATATGTAAAATTAAAATCTCTATCATAGACTATAGAAGGTGTAACTCCATGAAAAAGAAAAATCTAATTCTCATAGACATTTCTTAGATCTTCAGCATTACATGAATCAAGAATGGGTATAAAGGGAGCTGATTTGGTCAGCCTATGATCACTACCCATATCTAATTATTATTTTTATGGGTATGCAGAAAACCCACCACATAGTCCAAAGAGATCTCATCCCACATCCATGTCAGGACTAGGAGTGGATGAAGAAAACCTGAAGGTCTGGGGTTCTGAACCTTGACATATTGGAAATTATAAAAATGATAAACAAAAATAGCAATGTCTTTTCTCATTCCCGGCCATCAGAATCTACACTGATTGTCATATAATATCTTATTGGTCTTGAGTTCACTTCACATTGGGAATTATGGAAATCCCCTAAAACACATTTTATCATAGAAAAGGTTTTAACATATCATTTCCAAAAAAATATAATTCCCTGCATGGAGGAAGACTAGTCAAAAATGGTCTTTCCACCATAAGAAGAGTCTCTAATTCTATGAAGCTCATTATCAAGCTGTTGTTCCTAAAAATCATCTGGAGAAAGTGGATGTCAACTGAAAACTGGCCAAAAAAACATCTTCTCTAGATTAATTGACTCCTATATGAAATTATGAAAATATATCAATAATGTTTAACTCTTCTAATGATTATTTCATGGCCTTTGTCAGAATATTTGTACTCATTGCATCTACAAATTCCCTTTCCCTAGGGTATAGGAAATATTGATATCAAAATATTTCAGGTATTCCCATAAACACCGCTAGTGTAGATTAAAATATTTTGAAGTGACAATATAACTCAAGATCTTGTGGAAAAAATACATTATAAACCTTTATCTGAGATTTAATGTCACCAACACCTAAGTGTATATGAGAAATATGCATGTTCAAGGTCAACGTTCAGTTAAATCTTCTCATGTGGCCTAAAAAAATGAGTTCTATAATAAACAACATGATCTCTTAGAATAATTAAATAAACAAAACCCTGTATTGATGTGTCACAGAATACCACATAGCCCTTTTTGGCCTATGGAAGATTCCACAATGACATAGTAGTAAAAATTCATTTTAGCTAATAAATTTGAAATTTTTCATTGAAATAAAAGTTTACTACCTTCGAAGATAATGTAGTCATCTAAGAATACAACATTGAGAATCCCCTTACAAGATGGTGATAATATCCTGTTAATCCCAAGAAGCTCTGAATCTTGAAAACTTTTCATGATTTCTCCCATGTCATAACATATTTCACCCTTTCATTATCAGCTGTGACATAGTGTTTTGGCACCACATGTCCCAAAAACTTCACTTCTTGAATCCAAAAATCACATTTATATATAATGGTATAATTTGTGTGATTTATCATCAATTCCAAAACATCGATTAAATGATGCACATGATCATCCCCAAACATAGATTAAAAATGAATTTCATCCACAAAGGCCACTATTAATGTATCATGATACTCATGGAAAATCCTATTTATTAAATACACATAGACTTTAGAATCATTGGATATATCAAATGGCATGAAAAGGTACTCATAATGGTCATACCTACTCTGAAAGGTTGTTTTATGAATGTCGTGTTATTTTATACTCAACTGATGGTAACCAGATCAAAGATTAATATTCTAGAACTACTTTCCCCCATTTAACTACTCAAAAAGATCCTCAATATATGGAAATGGATACTTTTTCATTTCCCAAACTCAATTGAGTTTACGATAATCAACACATAGTCGAAGTGACCCATAATCTTTTTTTAAAAGATAACAAGTACCTCTCAAGGTGACACACTCTTGAATATAAATAATTTCTCTTTAAGATCATGTAACTGAGTCTTAACCTCCTTTATTTCAATATGGTTCTATGTGGTAAGAAAAATTAAATACCAGATGAATACATGAAACTAAATCAATAGATAATTCCACCATCCTTAACGGTGATAAACCAGTAAAGTTGAAAGGAAAAACATCTGTAAAGTTGAGGAAAACTAGAGAGATATCATCACTCATTATTTCTCAATCCATATCAAAATTGAACACAACTATTATTTTTCCTAACTTTTGATAATAAGGTCAATCTCTACTTGGCCATGGGTCTCATTCTCCCTAAAAGATACAGAAAACCTCATCGAGTGTAGCAATGTAGACACATCAAAGATAACAATCAATCTAGGATTTATTGGTAATGAACCAGTCTGTCCAAAATATGAAATCAAGAGGTCAGATGTTTGGAAATATAAAATTCCATATAATCTTGATTTTGATAATGAGAAAACAATCATGATTATGAAGACCCTTCTATCTTTTCATTCTGAGGGGTATAGTAATATCCATTACATAAGATAAAATATCCGTAAAAACATTTAATAGATTGATAATATAGGTTGAAATAAATGAATGAGATGTACTAGTATCAAATAAAGCATTCACTAGTGATGAATCTATATTGATGGAACCTATCACAGTCCCTGGACCCATATCTGCTTCCCCTAGAGACTCGTTCACTATGTGAAGAAGCTTCATTATAGATGCCTATGGATGGAACCCCTTTTTTGTGAAAAAACTGATTACAACACAATTTTATTAGGTGTTGATGATCCCATACCACTACATAGAGTATAATAGATATCTAATAACTTCTTTATGTAACCTGAGAGTCTATAGAAACTAGATATCTCTGGTTCCTCAATGAAAACATATTTTGAGTGTCGAGGTTTTCTATACTGGTAACATCTTTTCCTTCAATGATCTTCCCAATCCATTTATTAAAACATTTCTATGATTTGATACAAGAATAATCACACTTCCTCTTCCCTATATGGGAACTCAAATAAAATCCACTAGAAGAAAAATAAAATTCTATCAACACTAACATTCCAACCAGTTCTATATCAACCATTAATTCTCTATCCAAAACATCACCATAAGAAAGAATCTTTAGAAAGAAAACATATTAATGAATATTAGATCAAATTACCATCAAGAACCATTGAATAATTATCTTATCATTCGATATAGTATAAGGTAAAAACTATAAAATATTATCAAAACAATTTTCGTACTCAGTCATAGTCATGTTATCTTGCTCGAGATTGAAGAAATCCATAGCATTAGACAACACCATATACTTTGGATAGAACTGGTCAATGAAAATAAAATAAAATTATTTCCAATCTAATCTATTGTGCTTCTTCATCATCACAATCAAGTCGTACCATCTACTTATATCTCCCTCTATCATTAAGGTGGTTCATTTCACATTGATTTCATCTGGAATTTCTAGGAACAGAAAAAAATACAGATATCTCTCAACCATTCCTCATCTAGTTGAGGACTATTAGAGTATTAGAACATTGGTGCCTTCTAGCTAAGGAAATCATGAGAATGATTATGTAAAACATCCCTCTAAGGTTCCACAATTGGAACCTAAATGGGAATAGGTGTAGTAGCCTATCCAAGATGTTAGACAACATCCATGAAAACCTCAACTAGATAATGGCCCAAGGGATGATTTTCTCAGTATAGTTCAATAGTCACTTCCTCTTGGATCCTATTCTAACATATTATCATAGGAATAATGCTAAAATATATTAGTAGACAATAGTGAAGACATCAGATTAAAATTCAAAAATATAAACAAGTTAAATAAATATTATTAGATAACAACACAAGATTTTGATTTTATCTAGTACAAATAAAAAGTAAAGAAACTACTAGAACTAATCCTCAATAAGTCTTTCCCAAACCATCCCAGGTAATAGAAGGCTCATTCAGGTGAGAGTTGGTTATAAAATTAATCACAACTACCTTCTATGTCCTAACAATATTACACAACTTTATATTGGAATCATGGAAAGATACCTATCCTGCACCACTGATAACACTTTATCATGAACCATCCTCGACACCCAAGTACATTGATTCTTGTAATGACACTAATACTGGTCGAAGGGAATTCCCAATCCCCACATATTGTATACAAGCACCTGGTATCATACAATATAGAGAGGGAATTATTTTCCCCATAAAAAGAAAAATAGAAAGATACAAGCCAGTATGGCCAAAGGAAACACCCTAGAGAGAATTTTACCAAAAGTCAAATAGGTATCAACAATACAAAGAACATAATAAATGTACAAGAAAACAAGATAAATAACCCTAGTACCAATGAAAACAGAATCTTAAAGACCAAAGGATCAACAATAAGAACCACCTCCATGTGGTGATTTTCCCTTTATTGAACCTGGAATAAGATAACCTAAAAACACTGGAAGGCATAATTAGGGTATTAGCTAAAATCACAGTATGTATTCCTTAATGAGTCTATAAGAAGATTACAATATAATTAACCAAATAAATATTTTAATTTTTTTAATAAACATGCAAGGAATTTCAAATGAATTTTAAAAAATCATTCTTCACTTTTCAAATGATGTAAACATTTCAAAAAATATCTTAATAATCATTTTACATAAAACATTTTCTATAACTTCAAAACCCATGTGAGGAAATATTTACAAGAAATTTAATATATATAAATGTATTGAAAATGAGAAGCATGGTCATCTTCTAAGAGGTATGGTTGTTCCAGGTTATGGGATCCTCACACATATATTAAATTATAATGGAAATGTGGACCCACATCTCTCTAGTATTGGCCAAAGAAGACTAACCAACATCCTATGGGAGATAATATCTACTAATATGTTTATATAAGAGTCATAAATCATCAATTTGTTTCTCGGTAATTCCCATATTAGTCTGTTTATCCCTAAAACATCACCAACTACCTAATCTTGTGTGTACAAAGACAAAAATCAATATTGGGAAATTTATTTCCAAAATATTTAAAATTCAATTAACCTATTTCCGATTTTAATATTTCAATTTCAATTTTAAAAATAAAAATGGGGTTTTAATCAAATCATGCATTTTCTAGGATAGTTCCAATGGGTTATTAACAAAAAAATTAATAAATTTTTCATAAATTATATTTCCCAAATTAAATTCCATAATTTCCATTAAATTCCAAAAACAAACCCTAATTCACTATAATTTGGGAGTATTACCAAATTTCATGCCAAAGAAAGAACGAATCCCAATTCCCCAAAAAATTTGTATTCAAAATACAATTGAAATTAACTTATTTTAAATCATGAAATTTAGGGTTAAATAAATTGGAATATTGTAAATTAAACCACTTCCCATAGATCATGAGATCAGATAACATAAAATCTACAATAAGATTCACCAATAAAGAACACCGGCAATGGAGATCTAAGAATCAAACATATATTCAAGAACTCAAACAACTGGTATTAGATCCCCCATCAATATAGACATCTAAAATCCCTAAGGAGGAGAGAGATACAGATATCATGAGATAATTGGAGTGGAGATAATTTATACCCAGTAAGGAAAAAATGCAGATTCATGAGCTTCGATCTGCCTTGTAGAGGGTTTAGCGGAGCCAAAATTGGCCCTTGGGATCCATCTCAACCTAGGAGAATGAAATGTGGAAATTTAGGGTTGGACGGGGTACACAAAGATAGGATAGTTAATTTTAACTAATTTTTAGAATAATAAAATCATGCATTCTTGGTTATCTTGGTAGGTTCACATGCTTTTTCAAACATTGTTCCCTAACCATGTGCCCTTACTGGTGGGGTTTCATGGGTTCTCTTTGGTGGGTGCATGATTTGTCAAACCGTGTCCCATATGTGAAAACACTCACTACCTAGGTTTGTAATGTTTGCAATAGAAGGGAACATGGTTTTGGAAACCCATTCCCCAACTATGCACATCATAAGAACTTCCAAAAATATCCAATTTTCCAACTGATGCACCCCTAAATAAACCCAACCAACATAATATTAAAAGAGATGTTTATGAGTAACTAAAAACAATAACAAGATGTTACAGTTCCATAATGTTAAAAACTAAATTAAATTTAAAATTAATTTATTTATTTAATTATTTTATAAATTTATCACATTTGAATCAAATTTATATTCAATTTTGATAATAAAACATTCTATAATAGTAAAAAATTTACCTTTGGAAAACTATGCTTTTATAGTGTCTACGGGTTTAATTTTAAATTAAAATTTTCCATTTCTATTAACTAAATTTTTTAAAATAGATTCAAGATTTATGATTATATAATAAGTTTAACATAATTATTTTCCAAATGAATTTTATAAATAGTAAAAAATAATTTCAGTGGTTATGGTTAAAACGGAATTACCATGGTTTAAACTCAAACTCTATGCGGTAAAATGAACTAAAAACTTATAAAAATACCATTTTATGGCCATATTTTGATCTTCTCTCATATATGGTTCAATGATGACTCATTTTTTAGACTTTTTTCATTATTAAAACATGGGTATACCCTTTTATTTAAAAAAATTATAAATGTGTCATCTCCCCCACTTATAAAAGGGTACTTCCTCTCCTATCCCCTTCACGATAAAAAATCCTTTAGTTACATCAATACCAACCCAAATATCTTTCATAATTCCCTTATCACATCTTATAGGCTTTATTTTTACTCGTAAAACCTAATATGAAGGATTTAGGTAAAAACCTAAATAGGTTCTCCGAAGAAGATATATAGTCCTTAATTATGAATTTTTGTATTATATCTTCCTATGACCCCATAAAATATTTTTTAACCATTATAAAATAAAAAAATATTGTCTCTAATTTACATAGATTTTATTATGTTAATGGTAAGATCCAAATCTATCTCATATTCTATCAAGTGGGAAATGAAAATGTTGATCATGTGTACGAAGGACTACTGCCTCACGGATCGATGTAGATCATTTTCCATCAACACCTCTCACAACCTAATATAATGATTTCCTAACATATTTATATTATATTTATTAAATAAATATATATTTCGAATAATAATATCACTTAAACCTTCTTACTTTCTATTCTTGGTGAATATAATATTATTGTGAATCTATAAAGTGGACTACCACCTCGCGAAATAATGGGACTCTTTTTTTACTAACGCATTATGTTGAAGGTAATGAGGATATATTTAATTAATATATTTTATATAACTGACCTAATAATTACTCTATAAAGGTCATATATTATTTATTTTCTTTTCATTCTATCCATCTATAAAATGGAAGGAGTGTTCATTCATACGTATGACCTACCACCTTTATGGACATTTTAATTCATTTTCTAAATATATATTTCATGGATTAATATAAATAAAAGTGTATTAAATATATATTATATTTATATCATGGTTAATATTAAATGGAATAATTATCCATGATAGATGTAAAATCCATGAAAATACCAAACCAAAACATACATGGAAAATGAAGTAGTTATTACCTAAAATGTGATTTTAACAAGCAAATTTAATAAAGTGGTAATAAAAATTTATAACTAAATCATATATAAAATGTTATATATGATTATGGTACTTTAATAGATTTATAATTAAACTTTATTTCTTTTACTTGATTTTTTAATGAATAAAAATGAGTTTGAGACTTAAGGTAATGGATTTTTGTCTCGCTTTTTTTTTGTGATACACATGTCATTTTCACGGCTTGTTTCTTTTATGTGGTGTATATACCTCACATTAATGTATTTTATGATGATTATTATGAATTTTATTTATATTTAAATATCCAAATAAATTTTTTTCTTTCATGGGGATTATGATTCAAGAGTTTCCAAAGTGGTAATGGTTTTATGTTACAATTCCATTATTTATCGGGGTTGTTTAATATTATATTTCCGGTTATGATATATTATGATATATATTTATAGAAACTCATGAATTTTATTATACTATATTTATTTATTTAAAATACTCAGTTCAATTTTTTTTCATCTCTTTAATTACTCAGGAGATCAAAAATATATTTTAAGGAAAATTGGATTTATTTTTATCTTCGGTAAAAAATGTTTTTTTTCAATGTCCATGTTTTTGAAAGAAATTTGAAGAATGTTTTTAATATTATCCAATTTTTCTTAAATCCATTTTTTTTCCATATTTGAGTTTTTTAACTCTTTTAATGTAATATTTTTATCATTTTTTGAATAATGATCCTTGGATGTTTTTACCCAAAATGTGGATAGAATATTTGTTTTCAAATGTGTACCATATGAATGGATTTTTTCAAAAACATAAATGATCAACTATTTAAATATTAATTTATAAATTTCAATGTTAATTTTCCAAATAAAATTATTTTGATAGTTGTTTATAAAATTTACGTTCTAAAATGTGATTTCGAAAGTGGAATGGCTATTTTACTAATGAAATGTTCCAAGTGATATTTCAAAATCAGTTTACATCCAATATGACATCCTTTGATGATATGTATGCTTTAATGGGGTTAAAATCCAAGTATATCATTCTTACTATTTATTAAAAAAAATTGTGATTATGGAACCCATTCCTTTTCCATGGGTTATGATATAAAGAAATGTTTATTAAACCCATTTATTTTTATGGGTTCTAATATGTTAAAGGTTTAATGTTATTTTATCACACATGTATATGATTTTAATTATTTTATGGGTGGTACCTATAACTCCCTTTAATTCATTAGTTATAGAATTATATATCATGAGATTAAAACTGTAAATAGGTCAATAGGCTTGATCCACAATGGGAAATATGCTGATGGGCGTGATCCACAATGGGAAATAGGTAGATGGGATTGATCAACAATTGGAATCATGTGTTGAGGCCTAATACACTATGTTTTTGGGTCTTGGTAGTTATCCTTGAAAAATAAATTTTTTTCTATACCTATGTTGGTGTTACACTTCTATTAAATGAGCTTATGGTTCATGGATTATGATGAATTCACACTATTATGAATCATTTATTTTAAAATTACAATGACTTGTAGCATAATGGGAATCTATTAAATGAGAGATATGAGGGGAGTGGTGATTTTTGAGAAGGAGGTGGTTGGATGTCCTATTAGTATGACTAATGGGTAGACTACATAGTCATTATGTGGTTAGGTTGGGATAGATAAAGGAAACACTAAGGGGATTGGCTCATATTTTTACTCAAGGAAGGGTGGAGTTTTTTATATAGATTCACTCATCATCTATGGGATCAATGTAACATTTATTGAAGAAATATACTAGGCTAAGGATAATGTAATGGAGTAACCTAGGCTAACTTCTAAAATCACAATAGGAGAAGTTTATCAGGTGAAAAATGTGGATAATCGTAATGCTACATTAAATAATGAGGAGTTATTTAAAAGTGTTAATGGTAATCCATATCATATTATTAGATATTTCTGGCATGGTTTCAACTTGATAGGTTATTACACAAGAGTAAGGGGAACTACACATAGAATTCATATGAGTTCTAAAAAATAATAAATTGGATGTAGCATTTTTTGGTTATGTATGTTTCATTTTTAAACATAAAATCATTCTTAAATTATTATTTTTAAAGGTTCAATTATTATTCATGTATAGATGTTTTATATCATTATCATTACCATTATTATTATTATAAAAACCTGATTGTGGTTAAGTGGCTACACCAACTGATTTCATCTGTATGGTCAATGTTTCAAATCCTTTATTACCCTTAATTTGAGGGAAATGTCATAACGATGTTTTGTTTGTAGACTTGGGTGATTACAAATGTGAATGTCAACTGAGGAATATATTTCATTCTATCATTGTGGGTTTCACATGATAGGGGAAATTAGTTTCTCATCACATTGTGATAATGGGTAGGTTTGAGTTATGTGGAAAGATTATAATGGTTGAAATTAATGATTTAAAAATAAAATGGTAAACATCCATAAATTTATGAAGTGAAATATTTGATATACAAGATTGTGAACATGTTATGGATTATGGGAATCAGTGCAGAATCTATTCAGATGACTTCAAAAAAACAAATACTATGATAGGGGCCTATGGTTCAAAAAATGTCCAAGAGGTCCCATAAAAAAGAGGTTAGGGGCCATCCAAATATAAATAAATAATCTAGTTAGGTGTAGATAAACATATATGGGGGTGCGTGATCTAACTTGAATATGCATTTGGGTTTGCGTGTGTGTTTGTGTTTGTTTTGTAACACATCAAACTAAATATTTATTTTCTTATTATTATTATTTTATTATTATTGTTATTATTTTTATTACAATAGAGTTGAAGGAAGAAAGAGACAATGATGATAGTGATGGTGGTCTGAAGAGAGTAACCCTAGATTGATCCCCACTTGATCAACCACTTGATCCCAATACATCATGTCAAAAGGATCTATTGGATTTTTTTACTTCTCAAAGTCAGCCTCAAGGTATCCTTAGAAAAAATGAGGTTACTATGAAAGTAATTACGTTATCCACTTTTTTACTTTTCAATGATGTCATGGATGAAAATTATAGAAGAATAATAACTATGGGGGATGTTTCACCTATTTTAGACATATCTAATTCTATTTTGAAAAGGTTAGAAAACTGTATGTACTCAATCAGTATATGATTATTAATTTCATTTGATGATAATATACATACCATCTCAAACATTTCTAAGGGAATTTTTGATCTATATGACAGTGAACAGTACAAAATCGTTTTTCTCCCACTCTAAAATGGATATTACTATATTCTATTCTATTTAATTGAACTAATGGGATTGGAATGGTGTCATAGATCATTTATTTTACATCCAATGATGCTAAACATTTAATTTTGGGAGCTGAACTTTGACCCTTGAATGTCTGAAATTACAAAGAACGCATTTGGGTCCAAATTTATGGAATGCAATGGATCATATAGAATGCTAGGATTCTAAGGAATATTTAATCAATGGTGGGAATCCCTATTATATTATATAAGTGAAATTCCTAGGTATTTTATGATGTATCACTAAGAATAATATAATCGGTGAAACTCATTTTTATAAAATATTATTTGAAATTAACCTATTGAGTCTGTTAAATTATTGATCTACTCTTTCATTAAACTCTATCCCTTACGTATTAAAATTAATAAAATAACTGAAATGCATGTATATATTTTTACAAGGTTCACCCAAAATGTGGGAGACTAATCCTTGCTATGTTTAGGTAAAATCCAATAGGAAGATATCCAGTATATTTCAAAATTTAATATAATAGGCTATCTCTGAAAAAGACTCTTCTATCTCTAGGGAGGTTTATAGTATCCTAATAGGTTTATAATCTATTAATTTCTCATTATCTCTAGAAGATTATTTTATACTAGATCACACTAATTTATAAGAGTTCCTTATAAACACACTATTTAAAAAATATTAACAATTAGTTTTATCATGTCACTAAATTAAAGTTATATTATATTATTCCACAATGTGGGTATTCAATATATAGAGGATAATATTCTATATTTGTATGAATCTCATTATTTGTATATACACTCATACTCAATATCATTCTTTATGGGTATTAACACATAGACATGCATAGGCAGTGAGAGTTTTTGGAATTTCTTAACACACTTTTGTACTTCTTATTGATAAAATTATATGATATAAGGATGTCCTATGGTAGGACTTTTCTACTACATATACTTACTCCTTTTATTAAATACATAATATCTGCACTTCAGCTTATCTTCGTATTCTCTTCATAATCTATATCAAAACTTTTTCTCCTCTTTCAATTATTATATAATCATAATATCACCTGGATATATCATTAGAAAATTTAATATGATAACTCTTTAATCCCATTACATCATATATCCATCATTTTCAGTGATAAAATAGTATTTAAAACAATCCCATTAAATATCTCTTGAAGATAGTTTTTTTAACTGACACTATATATATGGTTATCATAGCTTTCTCTTTCCTCGATTTTTGGGTTCACTTAATCTCTATGTATTCCTGAAAACATAAAGTGTAACTATCATAGAATGAATCCATCATGTGAAGATCTCTTCATCATTAACTATTATATGGCCTTCTACTGATGGTGTGATTTAATCTCAATTCATAAAACCATATTGGGTTGGTATTTTATCCTTAGATTGATTCATGGAATTATTTTTATATTTATAATGTATAAACCATCATCACAACACAAACTTATTTTAATCATTTTAAGCTTCTTCTATATTGTCTAAATATCATCTTATCAACACTCAATGTAAATTAAAATAACCTTTTGAGTCATTATGATGATTAAATCATTAACAAAAATTTTATGCATCAGCTGACATGACTTCTGAATTTATCATCTATAATATCTTTAACATCTAAATTTTTACAAACTTGGTAGACCATTACTTATTCTATTATTAACCCTTATGTAATAAATTATCACTATTACAAACATTTTAGTATCGTTTAACACTTTTTTAAATTTATAGTCAACATACATTACATAATAAATTATTACTCTTACGTAACATAGTATAACTCAACACTTTCCAAATTCTATCTGAGTGACTCATATATATCAAATAATTAAATTCTATATATTTCTATTTTCACTAGGATAACCATTAAATATTAAACATCTTACCTTTAATTATGATAGGTTTCTCTGGGAATTTATTAATTTCTAGTGAAAAATTACTTTACAAAAGAAATTATTACTATTATATAACACCATTAGGATTTCCCTTTGCCACATTTTCTGTATGCATAGAGGAAATACTCATTTGTATACTTCATGTGAAGCCTTATGTATTGATGTAAGGTTTTTTCCTTTATCAAACCCTAATCCCTTAATGTTCCTTTATATATCCACTGTGATAACCCTTATGCACTCTAATAATGTTTTTTCATTTTCTATATTTTAGTGAGCACTACAGTAAGACTCTTACATATTGATTTTTTCATCTCACATGTTTATTTATGGTTTTTTTATTTTACACTTTTTTCAACATATATCTTCTATAAAAAATCTATATTACATATTATTAATATTTATTTTTATAAAAGGTTTTTTCCTTTTAAATATTCTTCTAACTTATGATCAATTCATCTTCTTCAAATTTTATAACTTTCTAACTCTACAACTTCAAGACCAATAAACATACACAACATATTTTCTCATTAGCTTCCATTTTTTTAGACATATAAAATTTAATACCATAAACCAAATTCTAAGTTTACCTCATCATTTAACTTATATAATTACTTTGGGGTTATCTTTAATGTTTACATCTTTTAAAAATAGTGATTTTGGATGCCATCTCTATAAAACTATGGGCAACCTATACTTTTAGAACTTATGAACTAATTATTTTCATCCAATAATCATCCTTGGAAATTACCATGTAACGATGTATCCTTCATGTATGATAATAAACTGGTGTATTCTCACTCTTCTAGCCATCCTTTATTATCAATTAATCATATATAATATGGTTTTCTACAACCGTAATCTTAAAAATATCAAGAATGTGTTGTATGTTTTTCTCACTTCATCCAAAAACATTTATCATTGATTAATTATAAAATATCATCTCAACAATAATCATATGTGTATAAAACATTATTTTAAGAGTCATCCATGTATCCTTTTCATAAATTTCCTTGAGAACTTATGAATGGATCTTTTTCAGTATAAAAAATAGAAAACAACTCCAAAAGTTTTATCTCACTCATCATCATTCATATTGTGACCTTCCACCATCAAAAAAATTTAGTATATATTACATTCACTCTTAATTGATATATTGAAAAAAAATAACCATTAATCTCTCTTCATCACAGTCTAATTATGCGCTTCAGTATCCCCTTTTAGATTTATTTTCAATAACCATTTCAATTCAAAAATAAATATTATTTTCCCCCTTATTGAAAATAAATGAAAAGGTGAAATAGGAAGGGAAATTATTACTCTTCACATGATTCTTCTATGATTTGAAATTTCATATTCTCCCATTTAGTAAAACCTTTTCCACTTGGAGGAAGGGCATCGTCACATTTATCTAATAAATGGGACATCAATTAATCAACTCTTAGCCCATGTGAAATAACGTGGTGTAGAAATATAATTGGATTAACATAGACATAAAAGAAATCCAAAAAATATTCTTCTATGGGTTACCTACTCAAGAATATATTCTTAGTTTTTGTTTATGATGTTTTTTAAAAAACATAGATGTACTTGTCTTTAAAAAATAAATTAAACACATTAAAGTGAAAAAAATATCATTCCCCCTTTAAGATATATTTTGAATTTTCATTAAATAATAAATATATACCCCTTGATAATTGATTTCAATATTTTCATAAGGTGATTATAATTTTATCAACATACATACTTAATGAAAAATTTTATAAAATTTAAAAAATAAAGTTTCGTATGAATTAATTATATTCTATTAGCTACTATAAAACTCCCCCATAAAGGGTAAACTCACGTTTAACTTATTCATGGTTGATCTCTACATCATATGTCTCAATGGGATATCAATTGTTGATAGTTTCTTTTCAACCATGATCCTATTTTATTTCTATATCTATCTTTGGGAGAACTTTTCATGCTTTATTTTTTTGAATTTCTTGACATAATTATCTATAAGTAGCATGGTCTTATTGCTTTTATATACTATCACCTTATGTGGTATCTCCTTATAATACGATATATTAAATCATATTCAAATCCAAATGTGTAGTTAAACATATTTAGTATCTATAATTGAGGGGTTGGAATCATCAATCAATCTTTGGGGTTGTGGCTAACCTACTCGAACCTTGCACATATAATCTCATTAGATCATCATTGTTTGAAACCTCTCATGAGACTGAACCACTTGATGTGAATTTTATTATCTTCCATTAGAAATTTCAGTTTCTTATTATTTTTTATCATTCCTATTTCAATAATTTTATCTATTTCACTATTTATTTAAGGAAATACTCTTACCACATCTCCTTTAGAAATATTTATAGTACTTATTTGACCAAGATGGACAAGAATTATTTCACTTTTTTGAACCTTCTTATTTTTATTATTATGTAGAGTATTTCTGATAAGTTTGGTAAACACTCTTTAAAATGGTGACATTTCAGGTCACATCTTCTATATATTTCTACTAAATGGTTGAATATTTATTGAGTAGAAATATTAGATAAACATTGGTTCACTTATTGATTATTTTAAAAATTATATCTCATCTTACATGATTAGATCCCCCTCATTTATTCCAATCTCTATTTCTATGGAATTGAAAATATATTCCAAAAAATAATAATCTTTGTTCCCAAACAACACAGATTCAATAACTTCTAAAATATTTTTTTCTTCTATAGGGTTTATGAGCCTTTATAAGAAAATATAAATATTTAATAAGTAGATTCAAAAGATTATTTTCATTTTCATGGGGATAACTCTCTTATTAACTCACTCAAAAATCTTCATGATATAGAATTAAAGTTTTAATGACATTCCTCATCCTATAAAAGAACCTTTTATAGTTTTAGGACATGAATTATTATCTGAAACAAGTTTTTTAACATTGAAATTGGATGGTATAGTTTGTACCATTTCCCTTGGGAATGTTTTCCTAGTATATTGAGATGTTTCATCCTTAATATCTATATATTTTCGATATTATTATTTCATTATCGTCATGATATCTTTGGGTTTAAGACACTTAGATTGTGTCTTACTCAACTCTTTATCATTTTCAGAAAATTTGACATTAATATCTTTGGAAATTCTATCTTTTTCTATAACTCTCACCTTGAGGATATTATATTATTCAATGTTTTTTAATGTAATGCCTTGGTCAAAAAACAAAGAACCAAATATGTATTAAAAAGCAAATGGATTACAAAAGTCTAAAAGATGGAATTTTCCTACAATCTCTGTCAAAATTAATAAGTAAATCAGCAGGCAATGCATCCAGCCAATTCAAGTTCTGCTGCAGTCCTTTATTGAAAAGGGAATCAGCAACCACATTCGTTTCACGGAAGGTGTGAGTGGCATAAAAAATCAATCCCACGAGAGAATTCAGGCAGTTCATCCAGGGATTGGTAAGTGGCCAAGAATGATGAATAACACCGTTCCAGATGGCATGAACAATAGTGGTAGAGTCACTTTTAATCCAATGCTTTCTTCATCCTCTCTGTAGAGAAAGTTCCACAGAATGAATGACCCCTAACATTTAGGCTTCCAGAGATGAGGCCAAACCACATCCACTGTAGAAGAAACCTTTGCATTGGCCATCTGAGTCTCTAAAAATAGCTCCACAGCTGGTAGGGTCGGGATTTCCCTTAGAGGCACCATCCACATTCACTTTAACCCTACCTGGTATCAGGGCCTGCCAGAACACTTCGAAGGAACGCTTGGGCTTCGGAAAGATTCCTGGAACGCAGATGCGCCGAAGGATTTCAAAATCACCAATAGAGTTACTGCAATAGTCATTTTGAATAGAAGCAACTTCTTGAATTGCAATGAGTATATGATTTTTTCCTGTAATTAGAGAGAATGAGTGATTATTGTGCAAAATATCATTTCTAACATACCATATATCGTGAATAAGCTCTGCCACTGCCGCAAGAAATAAATTATTAACCTGCAAGGAAGCACCATATCTAACACATTTTTTAAGCAGCTGACAAATCGAGTCAGGGATGGACCATCTGCAATCAAATAGGTCAGAAACATAATTCCATAAAGAAGTGGCAGTGGAATAGGATAAGAAGAGGTGATCAGCATCCTCCCTATGTTGGTTACATAGATTGCATTTGGTGCATAGTTGTATGCCAAAAGATTGCAGACAAATATCAGTGGGATATCTGTTGTGAGCAATACTCCAAATCAGAGTGAGTCCTGAGGGTTTTATCCAAGAGTTGTTAAAGTAATTCATCCATTAAAAACTGAAATCATCACCTGAAAAATAGTGC
This sequence comes from Viscum album, assembly GCA_963277665.1. Taxonomy (NCBI): domain Eukaryota; kingdom Viridiplantae; phylum Streptophyta; class Magnoliopsida; order Santalales; family Viscaceae; genus Viscum; species Viscum album. The sequence continues at coordinate 658,429,537 of OY728146.1, forward strand.
TTATAGAAGTTTTTCGAATTAAAAATACCATTGAGGGCAGGTTCCCAATCTAGATAATCTCCAGTAGTAGAGAAATGATAATTGTCAGTGATCTGAGCTATACTGCTAGGGAGTTCTTGCCTATGAGATTGAAGAATATCTCTGATGGAAAGACTAATATCTTTAGGAGTATTATCTGGGGAAAGCAAAGATATCAAAGGTGTACCATACCAGTTGTCACACTAGAAGTTTATACAGGAATCAGCACTAACCATCCATCTAGCATTTTCTGTTATCTTTTGATAAGAGTTCTTAATGGCAGGCCAGATTGAGGAGTTAATGAAATTCAAATTCCTTTTTAAGAGTTTATCAAAGAATCTCTTATTTTAAGAAATCAGAATCTTTAAAAGTACAATTAATAAGCTGCCAAGTATGCTTGGCTTGCAGAGCTTCATTGAACAATATTAAGTTTTTAATGCCAATCCCACCTTTATCAAGGGGCTTGCAACAATTCTTCCAAGGGAGGTGACAAGTTTATTATCTAGAATACTCCCCATCCAAATGAAATTTTTTATATAGGTATTAATTATCTTGAAGTAACTAGTTGGCCATTTGTATATCACGAGGGAGTAGAACATTTTAAAAACAATGGTCGATTTGACAAGGCAAATTCTCCCAGCCATGGAGTGGGATTTCCCTTTCCATGAAGAGAGTTGGCTAGTTATTTGATTAATTATATTCAAGAAATAGCAGGCTTTCGGCCGTCCCCAAAATAGAGGGACACCCAATGTTTTCATTCTTATTATTGAGTAATTAATCTGTATATTCTCTCCCATTTTCAATCCTTTTGACTCTTCTCATAATCTTAGTTTTTTTTCAAAACATGTTTCATGATTTTCTTCCAATATATGTTCAATGTCTATCTCTTTATCCTCCTCAACACTGATAGAAGACACTCCATTCATTTTAATATGGTACCTAAATTTTTTCTATTATTAGTTTTTCCTCTATCTTTACTATCACTAAAATGTGATGGTTCTTAATTTCATCAAGAACATTCTTGATAACATAAACATTCCAATATCAATCTTTTTGGTTTTTCCCTTATTTTTTCTCTGAAAATATTTTACTTCTTCAACATACAAAATTACAAAAATTAACTTCATTGGACAATCAGCAACATAATATCTAGTTCCACCTAAATTATATCAAATTAGAGAAAGAATACCTTAATATTTTACTTTTTCTCTATCTAATGTTTTTTGAAATAAGATACCTGATTTTTTTTATGATCATTATCTCTTTCATCATAATCTTTATAATATAAGAGTGGTTTATCATTCACTCCTCCAATCTTGAGACCTTAATTTATTTAGACAAAATTTCCTTCTCATTTTTAATCTTCTTATTTGAAAAAGTTTCCTTTATCATTTCATACGAAATAATATAATTAAGTAATTAATCAAGCGATAAATAATTTATGTCCTCTAAGGGAGAAATTGTTTTATAAAATATATAATGTAATTTCCTTATTAACTTCTTGAAAATAGTGTATTCTTTAAAATTTCTCTAAAACCATTCATATTGTTGATGATTTAATTTATCCTTATTAAGTAGTCTTCAATTGTCACATCCCAAATCACTCTAACATATATATATTTTCGACTCGTTCACCTGGAGTTACCCTTCAAAAAATATCTCAAGGTTATCCCATTTTTTCATTTGTAGTTTTTAGTCTCATCACCTTATTATAAACTCTATTAGATAAGGTAATTAAAATTACATTAATTTTTTCCATCAAGATCTAAATTATTTTTATCTTAATAAATCATAGCTGCATGTTTGTCAACTAGATTAAACTATACTAAATCATCATCATTAACTTATAGGATTTGATTTAGAATAATATGTATTATAGTATCCATTCAACCATGACAATAATTTACATATAAATTTATAATGACTTTTCTATTGACAAATTTTAAATTTTACAATCCAACTCCAAAAAAATGGGATCATTCAAAGAGAAGTTGGATTATAGTTGATACTAATTACAATTCCTAGGTATATGATGATGTATCACTAAGAGGGGGTCAATAAATGATACTCCTTTTTAATATTTATTTATTAATGTTATCCTTTTTTAATAGTTAAAGTATTGATCCACTATTATTTTAACTTCATAAACATACCTATATGCATATAAATAAAATAAGTACAAGGTATATAGGGATTTTATAAATATTTTCCTTCAGTTTAGGTAAAAACTACTTGTGGTTTTTGTGTTCTATCAAAGATGTAGATATCCTTTATATTATGCAATCAAATAAAATAGAATACCTTTTAAAAAATCACTTTTTCTTCTAATAGGTTTATTGTATCTGGTCTGATTTTCAATATCATGACTCTTTAGTATCTCCCAATAAGTTTTTTACACTATATCCTTCCATTGTATAGGTGTCCCTTATATGAAAAATCATGAACAAGATCACCAACCCACTATGGGATATAGTTTTATAAAATTAATAATATCTCCATTCTCAATGAAATTATATATCATCAAAATGAAAAAATTCTTAAATTTTATTAACACTGAACTCTATACCTCCACACAAATATGATCTTCATATTCAAGGGTCTTGATAAATAGACTTATACGAGGAGTGGTAGTGAAGATCATTTTAAAATAAATTATTCATTATTATTCTCCATCTACTATGATATAAAGATATCATTGGGAAATAATTTTCTCTTTATTATCCTTTTTATTTTTTCTTTAATTAATAACATCTACACTTCATAACATTATGAGCCTCTCTTCCAAATCTCTCTCAGAAAATATTTTCTTTCTTCGGTTCTTATATACAAAGCATCTATCTAGGATATTTTTTTATATGTTTAATGTAAAAATTCATTAATATCATCACATAAGTAATCCATGAATTTTTATCATAAAATATCTTGTAAAACAATCCTATAATATATCTCTACAAGTATTAATTTTTAAACCCATGTGATATCTTGAGTTATCATAGCTTTCTCATTCCTCAATTCCAACATGAACTTAATATCAATATTGACATGATAACATGTAGTGTTACTATCATAGAATGAATAACTCTTGTGAATATTTCTTTATAGAACTCTATTGTGTGGCCTTTTCCATGTGGCATGATTGCATATCAATTCATATAACTAGCTTCGGTTTGTATTTAATCCTCATACTACTTCACAATGTGATTCTTATCTTTAATTCATGAAAACCTTCATCGCTTCACAACGTTTCTCTTCATGAAATGAGATTGTACTCCACAAATAAATTATCAAATTTTCAACACTCATCTTGAATCATAAGATCCATTTCAATCATTGTTATGTTTAATTTATTTATGAAAAGATTCAGTATCGATTATTTAGATTCTTGATCTATCTTCTTGAATATATTCACCTTCTTGATTATTTCTAACTGGTATACCTTTACATATCATATTATTAAATCTTTAACAATAAATTATTATTATAATTTATCTCAGTTTAGTTTCAAACTATTTGTAAAATTTATAGTGATAAATAACAATTTTTATGAAATTAATACTATCGTGTATCGTAATGGGTATTTTCCCTTTACTGAATTTCATGTATGCACTACATGAAGACTATTACATGTTTCTCCTATGAAAACTTATGTATTGACATAAGGTTTTTTTATTTAGAATATATCTTATACATGAAAATATATTATGTATCATTCATATTTACCTTTATGTCTGCTTTTTACATTTACCAAATTCTCAAATATGATTATAAATTCTGAAAGCTTTAACTTACCCAATCATTCTAACTCCCAAAGTCTATAGTTTCTTTAATTACAAACTTTCATCACGTTTTCTCTCTTCAAATTTCTATATATAAAATTATTTAATTTATACACATTTAAAACATTCTAGTCTAAAATCATACCTTAAATTTTAGAATTACTTTTGGGTTATATTATATGTAAACTTATTCTAAAAATAGATTGGACTCTATCTCTAGATAATCACTAATTACCCCGAATTATAGAAAATAGTCACTCATGGGTTTATTCAAATCATCATCCAAGTAAACTTAAATTTATTGTAGTGTCCTTTATGCTTGATAGACCATGGATGGATTCCCTCATTTCACTCTAGAATATATTCTTATTTTATCATATATTTTCAAAAACAAATTAATATCCAACTTCGTAAACTTATCAAGAACATGTTATAAAAATGTTTTTTATGCAAAAACATTTTACATTGACAGGTTATAAAATATATTCATTCCAATCATTATATTTGTATGCTAATTACTTCTAATAATCATTTCAATCTTGTTTACTTCAATCTTCTTTCCAAATTATGGATATATCTTCCTAAAAATATACAATGTAAGAAAACTCCTTTTGTTGAATATTAGTTATCTTAATTCATGTTGGTATCTTCCTCTATCAAACATCTTTCGAATATATTAACTTCACTCATTATTTATGTATTGAAAAAAATGCATCCAGTAAATTATTCTTGATCACAATACAATTTGTAACATCTATAAGGAAACATATAATGAATTATTTTTCCATTTATAAAGATTCTTCATAGATGTTTATCATTCATTAACATTAGTTTATAGTGTCATTATTACTCTAAAATAAGACAAAATGAACTTGAGAATACAATTCTAAAGGTCTCACTATTTCTTTATATACTATAAAATAATTCGACACCTTTTTGTGGAATAAATAAAGAAAAAACTAATATTAATTATATGATCATTCTACAAACATTGGGTGCATCATGTAGAAACATTTAGGAATAATAAGATTATTTATAAGGTAAAGTGAAAGATCTTAGATGAACCTACCAAAATGGATAAACGTGGATCTCCCATAGCTACTAGAAAGTGAAATTTGTAATCCATTAATATCCTATTTAGCATGGATAAAGGTGAACCGTTGAGGATACCTCCTCCTGATATAGATTCAGGTAAGGCTATTTCAACCCCATATGAGGGAAATAATGACCTCTTATATTATTAATCCCCTATTAAGAAGGAACTCTCTTATGTAGAATCCCCTTATTGATCAAGTGAGTGAGTTCATCAACCATGAATCCCCAACCAAACAAATTATGTCTCCTACTGATGATTGTTTCACCTAAATACCCTTAAATAATACCTTAAAAGGTAGGAAACTCAAGAGGAAACACTATTAACAATATCTTCAAATCAATTTACTCATGTTTTTAATGTGGGTGAAACCCCTATCAAAAGATAGGCTGATAAGGTGGGAGAAATTGATAAATCAAAGGAAAAAATTATGGGGGATTTATCCAAAAATAATGGTATAGGTTGTGGAATGAATTTTTAACCATAGGAAAATAGTAATCATAAGCCTCATGTGATGGGTGATTCACCTTCCAAATGAACTTCCTTTTATGGAACCACCAAGGGTTTAATAATGATAAGACATATTCAACCTTATACACCTTATCATAATCATTGTTCCTTTTCTTACTGAAATTTCTAAACCCATGGTTTATTTTGAGAATTTATCCCATTTTTATTTATACTATTTTGGCTATTTATTTCTTGACACCATGTGATAAATGATTGGTCGAATGTTCTAGGGAGATTCTTTTATGATTGACTATAGAAGTATCATTCCACTATATCACTTTCCAATATTGGTAAATTCTCACTTATATTTATTGAGAACAAGGGGGGGAGGATTTTGTGGTATATGGTTGATTATGGTTTATTCACATTTTCCACACAATGATATATCTATAGATGTAAGCTAGAGACATTATTAGTGGTGGCCTACTAAGTTCGAACTCAAAACCTACATGAGCCCTATGGGACATGTGTAGACATCATGGTTTTGACTACAGGTAATCGAAAATGGTCAATATTTTGAGTATAGTGGTTTGGGGCGTGAAGATAGTGAATGGTCTGGTGTAGGATTTTCTAAATATGCAAGTGGTTCCATGGTACCAGACAGGTGGTTATTTTTTGTAATTTTTTACAATCATATAAATATATATATATATATTATTAGCCCATGGGTGATCATGCACATTTTTTATTACATTAATTACATGTAGGTACTATTTTCTTATATAATTTAAATATTATATTGGTATTATTATTGAATTTTGTTTCATCCACTATTTTGTTCTTGTTTTTATTATTATTATAAATTACCAGTTGGTATATTCTCCCTACTATTACCCTATAGACCATCGATATAAGTCGATAACCTTTTACATATGGTGATTCATAATTATGTTCATGTGGTGCACCTATGTATAGGAGTTATCTAGTGGTCCATGGTTGAGGGGTCATTATAGATGGTATCATCAAAAATGTTACCTACAGTTTTAGTAGATGAGCTCCACAATATCTTGATGAAAATTCAGAGGATTTTATACCAAGTATAATCACTCATTCATAAAATGATTTTTATTTCATCATTATTATGGAAGGTAAAATAAATAATTCCATATTTTTAATCATTGATGAAAGTTATCCAGGTCTAGATGTAATTTCCATTAAGATATTGATCCACTTCTTGGATACTATTCACAAAGATATTATCAATTATTTAATGAAATGATTCATATTTTTTTAATTTCTCATAGATGTAAATGTCAATTAATTCGAGTCGTCCTTAAATATACCATATATATGGAATTTAATTATTATAGACCTATTATAGTTGGGAATGCTCTACCAAAGGTCATCGGAAACAACATTTACTTGCGAGTTGTTTTTATTTCTAAATATATTTTATCTACCAACTAGTTTGGATTTATCCCTATTAAGAATATCTGAGATTAACACTTTGATAAATTAAAGAGAATAAACCTCATTTAAAGTAAATAATGTAATTGTAATTTTTTCTAGATCTTGATATTAGATAAACCACTAACACCAAATATTGATATTTCATTTTTTTGGTCTCAAAAGGTATGGTTTTTCAAACCAATTCCTAAAACATATCAATGCCTTATTTCATGTTAGTATGATTTTAGTTCTTTTAAATAGTTTCTATATAAGATATTTCTAAATATTATGTGTTATTAGACAAGGTGGTCACATTTATACTTATCTCTTTGGTATTTTTTAGTCATTTGTATCATATTCTTTCTTAAATCTATGGATGATGGGATTATATCTATAGTCAAAGCTATTAGAACTTCCACTATTTATACTCAGTTATTTTATAAAAAGATAATTCTTTTTCTGTATAATTATGGTGATAAATCACTCACTACTATTAATAGAATCATTATTCATCACCAAAATATGTTTAGATATGTTATCAACAATAGTAAATATCACTTTTTGTGGTTTTACTCCTGCTACAAAAAGAATTGTCCTTTACTATTTCTATTCCATATAGGGGACCCTTACCTTCAATTATCTATCTTTTCTCCTTGTTTTGGGAAGTGTAAAATCTATATATATTTATAGGTTTTCCTTTTGTATCATTAATGAACATTCAAGCTAGATGGGTGGACTATTATATAAAGTAGGAAGAGTGTACCTTATGAATCCATTTATTTCCATAAAATTTTAGTGTGCCTTACAAATTTATAAATGGAAAATGGATCTCATAAGGATACTTGAAGCTCAAGTTATAAAAATCATTTTGATGGTTTGTGTTCATGAAATAAAACTTATTATAATTTCAAATAATAATTTCCCTAAGATAGTTAACATGGGTGGTATGGGTTTTAAAAAGCTCCCACCTTTTAACAATTCCTTTATTTATAACTTTGACTCGAATCTCACAGGTAGTAAGTAAGTATCCAATTATTTCCTCAAAAAAGGAGTATTAAAATGTTAATAATTGAAACTAATTCAATCATGAATCTTTGGTTTTTCCTATAGTGAACTAGAAAATATCTAATTTGATATCAAAACAAAAATGGTATATATCATAGCACATAAATATTAATTCCTGGAAAACCACATGTATTAATAAAATAAACAATGATACCTATGATATTTTAGTTGATCTATTGAAATCTTTTATTACCTAAATTATATAAAACTTGATCAGTATTGAACCATTGTTTCTAAAAGTCATCCACAATGAGCATAGAAAACATGTTTCTATAGAGACTGATACTCATTTTAGGACTATTCATCATATGGGGAAGGTGAACTCTAAATATATTTATTATTTCATTTATAGACCATGTAATAACATCCCAATATGGATAAATTTTCTAAGGAAATCATTAATCCCACCATCTAGGTACATACTCATTTAAAAATATAGTGGAAAAGGATCCCTACAGATGATATCTTTCATGATATTGGTATTCTTGTCATATGATTATAGTATGTGTCAATTAAATTATGAAAATTTCAATCATCATGTTTTTTAATGAACATTTCCTTTATAAATTTAAGGATTTATTAGAAGAATATTTAATGTTATTATTTTCAATAATCGGGATAATATAAAATTTATGAAATATTTCAATGATATTAATAGGAGAGAGAAAATTTTCAACTATATACTCATAATTTTTAATAAAAGTTTTAAGTATTTTTTTTCATAGAAAAAAACATTATGAAAAATTCATGAATTATAGAAATATATATTTTCTCATTCAAAGGGATCTCTATATGGACACTAAAATTACTCTAAGATTCATGCACATCTTTTGGAATATCCTTTATGATCTTTGAAACCATAGAATTTATGGTAATCCAAGGAAATTTGTTTTGAAAAAATATATTAATCATATTCCACTGTTGGCCTCTTGGATTAAGGTAAACATAGATGCAGCAACCTTGGGTACTCTAGGTCGAGAAATCTTTGATGAAATTTTCAAAACATATAGAGTTTTTATCAAGAATTCATTTACTGACTCTTGGTAGTCTATTTTGGTTATGGAACTCATGATAGGACCTATATATTTTTTTATATGGGGTGATGGGATATCATTCCCTCGTTCCATGGATTCCTCCTTAGAGCTCGTTTCCTAGTCTGGGTCTCCCCTATAGATTTAAGTCGTGTTCATAAAACTCATTCATTGTGCCATCGTTAGGTGGATTCCAATTAATTACACTGCTTCTATCTCGATAGGGTAGCAACCTTTAGTTAGGAGATGTAGTAACGTTTGGAATGTCAGGGCATGTTTGGTAGTTGGGTAGGTTGTGAACCTTTAAATTATTCCACTTTTGGAGGGAATCTCATGTGTGAGGCATATTAAGTATATATCTAAATGCATCTCACATCAACTACAAGGTACTTGACTCTAAATTCTTAAGTATTTTGAGGCATTTTACCTCAGTCATACCTTGTTTATTATATGGGGTAAGGAATCTGGATTAGGTCAAAAGTTTAATATCTTATGTATATAGATCATGTCAAAAGATTAATGTCTAATGGGGATAGGTGGTGGTGTGTTTCCTCATGGGGGCAATATTTCAAACAAGGATGACGGATTGTGTCCCCCCAAGGGGGTGATTTACACTATGAAGATGGAGTGTGTCCCCCTAAGGAGGATAATTTCACATTAGGATTAGATGTAAATTCCTCCCCAAGAGGGATGATTTCAAACTAGGATAGTTGAGTGTGCCCTCCCCCCAGGGGGGATGATTTCACACTAGGATGGTTGAGTGTGTCCCCTCAAGGAGGATGATTTCACACTTGAATTTATTCATTAGGATTGAAACATAAAAGGAATCATACATACCATGTCTATTAATAGGGATAAAACCAAACATATTTTAATGCCAAAATTTAAGGTCATTTGATAGAAATGGTCCATGTAGTTTAACTTCATGTGGTAAGGATTTTCATGTCATGGAAGGAGTGTCAATAAGGGATGGTGTGTGGCTTACATTTGGAAGATTCGTGAAGTATGAATTTTTTCCCATGGAAGGGGAGGATAGTGTGGATCTTTTGCCTGAAATAAGCTCATGGTAGGTGTTTCATAGAATTGTAGGTAAGGGAGTGGCATTCCATGAATATTGTGCATGTGGAATCCTTGGTTAATCATATTGGTAAAGGATATAGTTTAACAACATGTATTGATGATGTTATCATATTGTTTAACTTCATATGACTAGGACATGGGGCAAGGTAGCTTTACATCATGCTTCTTAGACGTGGATGGGGATAACACCCTAAGGGTACCATGTCAAGTTTATTTGAATATTTTTATCAGGATTCTCTACTGATATAAGTGATCTGTTTTCCTTGGTGACACCACCTCATAAGCATACATGTCCACTCCTCATGTACCTCTAGGTAGGTCATGGTGTCTATACTATTGTAGGGGAGTTTAAATTAGGAGGTTCGATTCTAGGGTACCTATGATTAAGAGAAATGGGAATTAGGATACCTATGATTAGGAAAAAAATAGATATGGTGAAGCCCCTAGATGCACTTGAACCAGAATGGGTGGACACAAGAGTATGTGGAACTGGCCGCACAGGCATTTGGGCGTTATTGAACCGTTCTTGGATTGGTATGGGGGCCCCAGTATCTCAACTACCACAAAAGGGGGATAAATAGAGGAACCATATCAAGTCTTGGAGAACATTTTTAGTAAAGGTTAGGGATTCATGATTATTTGAGGATTTGTGAATTCCATAGGTCTCAATGAGGTCAGTGGTATCATGAAAGAATATGTTTCATGAAATAGTGTAACCCTATCTCAAAGAAAAATTCTTGGTTCCCATGTGGTTCATTTCATGAAGGATAATTATATTTTGAAACCCTGAGAGTAGCAAAGGGATATCCTCTTACATAAATTCCATGAATATTTTAGAAATAAATCTCCACCATAGGTCAACGTTCACAAAAACCCATGTGAGGTTGTTTCATGAAATATGGATTCCTATAGAGGTCCATCTATACTTTCTCTCATTATGCTGTTGAGTATCATAGGTTCATCTATTTTCTCAAAAGATTAATGTTTGTGTCCCATTTAAATTAAAACATATTCTAGTATTTAAATTCCTGGGAGAGGAAAGGGAAATGATTTCAGGAAAGATAGATGCTTTCATGAATCTTTATGAGCTTTGTCAGAAGTCAGGGTTTCTCTAACCAAAGTTATGATTTATGAAGGTTACCTTCAAGGCTCCATGTGGAAAAAGACATCAAAAAAGGTTCTCTATGAACCCAAATTATTTTGTTTTTCAAAGGTTACCATCACAGATCCATGCGATTGGGGGATTCCATGAGCTATGGTCATTCACAAAGGTTTAGAAATTCATGAATCTAGTCCCTTAAGTACATTTTTGGTCCTTTTTGTCCCAAATTCACTTTGAACCAGCCATTCCTTTCTGTACCAATTTGATAAAATACATTTGAATTTTACCAAAATTCCCCCTCAGAATTGGATCTAAAAAGTTAGAGTATGGTTGGATTCTAATGGAAAACCATTGAAAATTGGAAATTGGAAATCCCCATTTTTGAAACATGGTTTGACCATATGCCTATAAATATGGGTGTGGGTACCTTAGGGGACCATGATATTTTCAAAAAAGATAGTATTGTGATTTATTTTTTTGATACTCAATACATTCATGAGTGTTTTGTGATTTTTATCCTCACCACTTACAAAAATATCCTCTTCTATAAATAGAAGTTATGTGAAAAGACTTCCACAAACCCACGTATTTTGTGAACTCAACCATCACGGGAAAACCATAATGAATCACCATCCATGAATTAGATTCTGAAAATTTTAAAACATTAAACAATAGCCACTAGGGTTTTGAATCTCCTGCAACTAAATGATAGGAGATGTTTTACAACTTCATGATTTGAGAGAACATCTTGAGCATATCAGATTACAAAACAGTCACCTGATTTCTTATAGTGGATCAAAATGAATACCAGCTATGAAAGTGGATACTGTTGTGTGGATAAGATCTGTGGGATGAGGTTTTCATACCTATTTTAGATTAATATGAGCCCACTTACTGGTTCATGAGCATTAATGGAATCTACCAATCACACATGGCTATTGGAGGCCAAATCTGGAAGGATCATGCACCTATCACCATGCACAGCCTATGGATCCATCTGTAAAACTTAAATGGGGAGGAGTTGGAGGGGGAATCTTCTCCACCTTGATATAAGACACAACTAAAGGTGGGTTTGGGGAACAAACTCATGGGATTCACTAAAATATAGGACCTATTCCATGGTTTCAATTTCATAGATGAGGGGGTCTTAGAAAACTGAGAATTTGAGTACTTACATGAGTTTAAGTAGAGATGATGCAAGTCGAGATTTACGAGGTGGAATTTTACTCTTTTTTACACATCTACCACTACCTGGACAACATATAAGAGATTTTAAGTATGTTCTCTCTAGAGACCAAAACATTCCATCTGCCCCATGGTGAGGTTGGAATCAGCTTGTCATATCTTTACCAGATTGATGGGATCCTAATACAATGATCCATGTATGATGAATTCCAACCCATAGGGAATTTCTAGGATAACCATGTGTAACTTATAACCATATAAATGTTTTCGGAGTGCTTGGGGAAGTGGAAAATAGAGTACAAACTGAGGATGAAGTAAATCATGTTCATGCAGTGGTTTGGTTATTTTTTGAATTTATCAGTGAATCGGATACCAGAAATGCCATGAATATGCCCTATGGAATTATATTGAGGAATGTATACCTCATGCTAATGGATTACAGAGTAAATATAGTAGATGTTTTGGGACTATAGTGTGAACCCTAGGATCCAATTTTCATACTAGAAAGGATAATCATTCTTCTAATCTATGGTTGGACTATACCAATGGGGGATACATATATGAGGGTGTGATTGAGAACCTTCCCCATAGAGGTAGTTATAGTGATGGGGAAGTGCATCAACCATGTTTTCCCAGTATTGGTGAATATGTACATGATGCTTCACCATATTATATAGGGTAATAATCCTCTCCATGTGTGTAGGACCTTCCATTTTATGTTTGATTGGGTAGCCGCACATATAAGGAATTTAAATATTAAAACCTAATATCTCCATTGACCCTACTCACATGAATGGTGACCATTGAAGTAATAAGGAATATTGAGAATAAATCATACATACTGGCCTTTCGATGCAGGGTACTGGTGGCGAAGGTTGACTAAAAGGTGATATGTGAGCGTTATACCCCACACGGATTCACAAGGCAGTTATACTGCCTCCATTGGTTAACCTAGAGAGAATACACATGAAAATGTATAAAATTCCAACCATCAATCATCTGATAGATAGGATTTTTATTTGTGTTTAAATATGGGAGGGCCCAAAATAAATCACCACCACCCAAGTATTCTTATGGGTTCATCCACAAATTTTCACCAAGATGGGAGATCGTATATCATGTGAAAATTTTGAGGATTTTAAATAATTGGGCTGAGGATGAAGGGGTCCAATAACTATGCAGTTGAGGATGATCTGTAGGAAAATCCCACTATAGGGACAGGGTTGGTGCACTAGGTGGAGCAATGTCTATAGAGATGGTCAGTCCTACACCGGTGGGATCCATAGAGATAGAGGAAGAAATAAGCTTGATTCTCCTAATAAAAGGTCCATATAAGGAAGGAGGACCCTATGGGGTAATCCTAAGGGTGCATGTACAAGGTATGAGGAACCGACTTCACTTCTCAGACATTTCTAGTGATGTTGTCTTTCCTAATGCCTGGGAGAGTTAGAAAATCTACAAGAAGATCACCTCTCCCTGTGGGGTATGGAAGCATCTTATCGATGATGGTATTTTCTTTACCAGGTTAAGACATGTGAGGATTGGATTCCATGTTTCCTACACAAATGTTATTTTATACATGGTGGAGTTGGAGGACCTAATCTACTCTTGTGGTGTTTTGTATCCCATGACCATTTGGGTAATGTTTTTTTTTGGAATGAACTCTTCTCTAGATCTCTCATAATGTGATTCATCCATATGTGCACCTCTACAGGAGGGGTAACATGATGATTTCAGGGGAACTAATTCCTACCATTACTCTATTGGGGAAGGATTTCATGTCTTCAATCAGGTAAACCCTTCGATCTCATGTGCTTTGAATATAACTCATCCTTTGGAACTAATATATAAATATTTTTCACTTGTGCAAGAATTGGTGATCATAAACGAGGTGGAGGTTCATGAAAGACCTCTGATATAGGTATATAGAGCCTCAACCCTTAATGGGATGAGCATGGGTTCTCTCTCTAATGTTTTAGTCACAAGCAGTTAATCATCGGCCAAATAGGTTCTTACGACTGAGGTGACGATTACTAAGGGAATTCCCTCAATTTGGGTATTTCATATGAATCTCTCTGATATTATCAATGGGTTGTACTATTCATGTAATTCCTTTACCATTTTCTCATTTTCATTTGTTTTTTTCATCTAATGTCACACTCATCAAACCCTAAATTTTAAATGGAAGGCCAAACCTTGTTTGAAGAAAAGCTTGTTGTAGTGACTCGCGAGCCTGGGGTAGTAGTAGTGGATGAGAATATGACCTCAAAAAATGATTGTGAGGATTCTGTGGTGGATCAGCCTACAATATATATACTATATGAGGTTAATTATAGATCTGAAGAATCATTTTAGGAGGCGAACATCACGTTAGAAAGTGGTGTCATCTAGGAGGCTATAGTGGTTTCACCTACCCTAGAAGCACCATAAGTGGTGAAATATGGGGCCAAAGCATCAAAGTAGGAGGATGAAATAATAGCAACAAATGAGGTGGTTGTGTAGGTTGTGATGATTTCCTCAATGGTGGCAATTGGAGATGAGGCCTTTGAAAAAGTTGTCAAGATATTACCACCAATGAAGGTGGTCGAGGAGGATATAAAGGTTGAGCCTTCCGTGGGGCACCACAAGAGGTAGTTAAGGCTCACATTATAGATGAGTGGTCTATAGAGGATTCATTTTCACTAGAAATAGGGTTCATCCCATCTGATATAATTCTTATAAATGAACCATCCATGATGTTTTGGTGGTCTTCCCTCCGTATGAGCCTATGCTTCCTAAGGACATCGAAGATTCCAACTCAAATGTTTCTTTAGACAACTGATTTATCTGATGAAAGGCATGGAGAATAATATAGATCTTTCACACCCAAAACCCACTAGTTGATCTTCCAAATAATTTGGGATCTATCATCTATTTGATTGATAGCCTGGGGACTGATGGGGTGGAATCTATTAAAATCCATGCATCTGTTCAAGAATTCATTGTTGAATGGTCATCTTTCGAGTGGTGTGTATTTGATTTTTCTTGGTGTAATAAGAAGTTATGGAAAATTTAGGCTCTCTAAGTTGCTGAAGATGAGATTTATTACATGGAAGGGTTAGTGAATGAGCATTTTTTTATCATCACTTCTCAAGTAGAGATCATCAACCTACTAAGGATCCAGTTGGTGGAGGAAGAGGAAAGGGAAATGGAGGTATTATCCCAAGTGGTCTAGTTCTAGGTTGAGTATGATTGGGTTTGCATCAGTGGCTTAGAGATTTTTCATATCATGGAGGAAGCGGTTGATGACCTAATGGGGTGGAAGTAGGCTCTGGAGACTACTCAATAGAGGATGGTCGAGCTCAAGCACATGATCACTGATGTTGAGCCTTACGAAATTGTTAACTTATCCTAAAATAAAGGAGAGGCTCTACCATGTGGATGTACCTCCCCAACATCGTATGTTTTGATTTAAATTCCCATATGCTTCAAAAAAATTTCTTTTTTCTGCATCTTTAATCTTATTAACAAGGAAACCGACAAGGAATTCTTAAGACCATGTGATTCATACTCAGTGTGGGAAATAATGGAAAAACATAAGAACACCCATATAAATTATAGTACAGGACAAGGTTCAGACACTTCAGGTCTAAACATGTTTGTCAATCACCAAGGGAATCCTAATCAAGAATACTCTATATGGAGCATGTGACTCTTTTCATAGCTAACTTTATTTCTCAAAATGAACTACTGAATGAACTGGGTAATGCTATATTTGTTTCATTCATCACAAACAAAGGGTTGATAATGAGTGTTAATTGAGAAACCTTGTTTTTGGAACAAAAATGGGGTGGCATGACGATGGAGGATAACTACTAACCATGTTAAAAACATAGAATCTCTTATTATTATTCATATGTTGGGAAAAGGCAAATGAGGTATGACCTCTAACTAGGATCTAAACATAGGAAATATCTCCAAATATCATCATAAGTACTTTGGGGTGTGTTCTCAAGATCATAGGTGATAAAGTGTGTCATAGGACCACTCCATAAAGGGGTCCATTAGGCCATGAAGGATGATGGGGATCTGACTCAAGGAAGTCATCATGTGTGGGGATAAAGTGACAGAATGTTCGAATGGAGTTCAACGCTCTTACAATTACACCACCCGATATTTGACCACCTTAGGTTGGAGTATTGATCTAAACATAGGTTCAACTCATATTTCAGGGGGAGCGTTATGTCATATACTGAGAGACCGTCGAATATCATGATGATGTGGTAGGTGACCAGCACTGGAAGGTGGGAATAGGATTATTAGTTTAGGTGTTAAGATGATTCTTAGTTTAACATCATTCAATATAGAATATCGACATGTAGTTTAACATCATATGGTGAGTATGATGTTCACATAGTTTAACTTCATATGATGAGAGTTCATTACAAATAGATTATTATCATACAGTGAGGAAGATGTATCACATAGTTTAGCTTCATGTGATTGGTATTTTGAGTCATATAATTTAACCTCTTATGACTGAGATGTGTGAACCGATGAAAATAATACCTAACTAGACAAGGTGGAAGGGCCACAATAGGGTAACACAATGGTGTTACTCCCTAGAATGGCTCATGAGGGAAAGGGAGATTATGATTAAGCTCTATATTTTTCCTAGAACAATGGGTTCAGTGAGCACAGTATGTTTTTTATGAGTTCTATAATGGAACTCTGCTAGTTTTGTACCTATTTTATTTTTTCCTCTTATTTTTTACCAAGTATTATGAGAGAAATGGATAGCTAATTATGAATCTTGGTCAAGTTTTATCTACATGTTTTCAACCTGATAGAAGTTTTTTCTTATTTTACTTTCCAATTTAAGGTCATACCAGTTGAGCCAAGATGTTGTGAATATTTTAGTTTCATAATTCTTGGGACATGGGATTAAATATATTTTAAGGTCATAATACTTGGACCATGACTGCAATTTTAAGGTCATAGAGCATGGACCATGGTATTGTAAATGGTTTAATGTATTAATGCTTGGACCATAGGGTTGTGTGTCTCAAATGGGATGTGTGTGGAATAGGGGAGATGTAACCTGATGTGAATGAGAATACTTGGAGGCTCATCCCCATAGAGTATCCTAGAGATATCTTTCTCATAGTTTATAGTTGTGATTCTTGGACTTAGGCTCCTAGTTTAAGTCATTGATCTCAAAACAATAACAAATAGTTTATGGTTATAATTCCCTGACCATAGGAAATAGAATCTTGAAAGAGTTTGGATTTCATAAAGGGGAGTTTACCTAATGTAAATGTAGCTTTTAGGAGGCCTGATTCCACAAGACACATTCCAAGAATGATTTTCACACAGTTTAAAGTAATGATGCTTGGACTCATAATTCTAGTTTATGGTTATATATTTCATAATATTTTAAAATAGTTTGAGGTCATAATGTATAGACCACGGTTTGGGAGTCTCTAAGGGATATGAAATATATCATAGAAAGGCTACCTAACATGAAAATATGGTCTTAAGATTCCATGACATGGTGTAAAAACATTTTAAGATAAGTTTTATATAATTTAAGGTTATGATGATAGAACCATTTCTAATAGTTTAATTTCATGTAGGTTGGACCAATAAAAAGTGAAATTCCTCGAAGGAATGTTAATGGAATGACAAGTATGAGAACCAATGTGAATTGGGGGATAAAGAGGTCAGCGCCACATGAAAGATTCCCAAGATGACCTTCAGATAGTTTAATGTCATTATGCCTAGACTTGGGATCCTATTTTATGGTCATAGAGTTCAAAAAATGCGGTGATCAGAACTCATGAATCTCAACCATTCATAAAGGGAGAATCCCATCCCAAATCCTAATCACATGTGATCCATTCTCGATGCAAGAAACAAGGGGTGGTATAGAGTTCCTATTGTTTTAATATAAGAACACAAAGAAAAAAAGCTGGATGACAAATCTTATAATGGTAGATCAAAACATTCATGACTTGGATAGTAAAAGGGGAATGATTAACAAGAAGTAAACACTATTTTATTGTTTTCAAAACATAGGTTCTATACACACATTAGTTTATTAAAGAGAGGAAGAATGAAATATTGACTATTTATTGGGTTTGAAACAAAGGGTCCACTATTTTTTATTGAGGATCCTTATAGTCCTGAGCCCATGATGATAGGTAACCAATTGTGAGTATGGACCATTACCATTAGGGATCCCATTCATATTTGGAGGATTATGATTATCCAAATCAAAGAATGTGTGAAGTGTGGAAGTGTAATTGGGAAATTCCCCATAGGTAATATAAAGTTCCTTGGGATCTGTTCTACCGTTTGCTCAAATACTCTGGATGAATTTACCGATTTGTGAGAATCAAGAATTTCTCGGAGGGGAAGGACCCTGAAGTGAGTCGATGGTAGGGTTTGGCCTTGGATAAGATATCTTGGAATCACTACATATCCCATGATAATGGTATTCAAGACACATGATGTTCTAGAACATGGTTTGGTAAGAGAGTGACATTGGAGGGGTGATACCCTCTTTGGTGAGGATATCAAACCATCTCACATTATGAAGAATCTCAGCTTTATATGGGGAAATGATTATTTTTTCATCCCATATTTATCATTCGAATCATCCTAATATTATATAGGTTAAGGATACTATTTATTTTCATTCACTAAAGATGTTGGGCCTTTTAGATTAAAGTGGTAAAAATAAAACTAGGTATTATTCTTGTTTAAGGTCATAGTGATTATACTAGAGGGGTTGAAAATAGTTTAAGTTCATTATTCTTCGATCATGACTCATATTTTACGGATTTAGTGTTTACACTAGAGGGTAGATGGTAGTTTGAATTCATAGATCATACACCAAAGTGGTCTGAGTGTCTTAAGGAGGCTTTTGTGGCATAAAAAAGTGATAATATGATGTGAAAGAATGTCCAAATGGACCATCTTTAACACAAAACTCAATAAACCATCCCAAGAAGACATTATGTTGTTAGGTAAGTAATGACCCCATAATAATTCGATAAAGGGTGTTGAACCTAGGATATGAGTTTCGGGTATCGATAAATTTCACATCGGAATAGGAATCAAGCCACACATAGTTATGAAATTCTACATGGTTGAAGAATGAAAATGGTAAGGGGATGTCATCTCGTGTAAGGATATTGAATCATCTCATATTGTGATACGAGGTATCCAGAATTTATATGGTGTAAGGATATAGTTTAATGTATTTTCCTCAGGGAAATGAAGTTTAATGTCTTGTTTTGAGTACATTGGTGAGGCTTGTGTTGTAACACCCCAAGATTCCATGGTACGCTTCTCTTTGGATAATACAGTAGTGTGTGTTGTACGCAACTTCGAGTTCTAACACACACCACAACCAATCAAACTAGCCTTTATGAATAGTAATACCCAATTTTTGAAATTTTATACATTTTATCGTTCAAAATGGACTTCATTTTTGGATTCATAATATCCAAATTATATTAGGGTTAATTTTAGTACATTTCCGATATCTTTCAAATTTTGATGAATAGTGAAAATTACTAAATTTTAATTAAAAACAACTTTCTTAATCGAACTAATTAGTAGTGATAAATTATTAATTTGAGTGGTTTTAAATTATATTTAGAATATATTTTTACCATTTAATACAATTTTGTTCATTGGACGTAATTTCAAATTTAAACCGGGCATAAAAAAGTGTCAATCTTTTTATAGTTATTATTTCTTAAAAAACGTTTTTTGTTTTGACAGTGGGAATTAATTTTAAATTAATTTCTGCCACTTATATGTCTTCAATTTAGAAAAATCAATTCCATATTTAGAATCATGAGGTCCAAATTGTGTAAATAGTTAACTTTTATTTTTAGACATTTTGAATATTTACGTCGGTTAATATTTCATTTACCATGGTTAAAGGGTAAATCCAGTAAATATGGGTAAAAAATAATATTATAATAATAATAAATTACCCTAAAACGTGTCCTAACCCTATTTCGTGACACATTTCTGACCATGGGCATCTTTGGGTCGATTTTGGGACCCCATGGATCCACTTGTAAGTGATAATGACACTTTATATTAATTAAATTAAAGTAAATACAAAAATGAAATAAGCATATATCTTTTAGAAAAACAATTTTTACATAGGGTTATATATGTTATATGTTAGACTATAAATATTAATTATAAAGATAAATATATTTCCTACATAGTGGTATTTTATTTATAATTTTTAAACATTGAATAATTTAATTTATTTATGCAACGATAATGATGTAGTATTTTCATTATTAATGAAAGAATCAAATAATCGGTATTATAAATGTTAAAATAAATATAATTTGAAAGTTTTTGATGACATCCAAAAATTTTATTGGTTAATATAAAATGTTAGGATTTCTTAAATGAATTTTTTTCTAATTAATAAAGTTTTTAAGACATTAAAAAAATCAATTGTTAAATAGTGTCAAAATTGACATAAATGAGTTTTTAAAACAACTATTATATTATTAATTGATATGATATTCCAAAAAATCTATGGTTCGGCCAAAGGACTTATATAATGACAGGTCTATAATTAATGGACCACTTGGGGGTCTCTTGGAATATTATAGTAAGTTTATTGACTATATAATATAAAAATACAAAGAGACATGGTAAATGTCAAACTATTTAACTAAGAGTTAAACCAAAAAGATAATGTTAATATAGTGACCCAAACCTATCTAAAACCTATTGGTTGAGTGGTGTTCAACCTATACCCACCTTAACATTTAAATAATACACTTTGGATCCATTAAAAACCTAATATGAATTTATTATAAAATAATATTTCTAGCTTTTCCTAAGGTGGCCCTCACCCCTCTTATAAAAGGGAACTCCACCTTCTCATTAATTCACACCTTAAAAGCCTTTTGTATTGGCCAAAAACTGCCCAAATATTCTCTAAAATTCCCTCACTTCATCCTAGATTCCTTATTTTCTTCATAAATCCAACCTATGGAGCCCTTTTGATCAAATCAAAAGGGAGAACCCAAAGAAGAGGTAATGTTTTCACCACCCTCTTTCAAGTTCCTTTCTTCTTCAACTTCTTATTTATTTGTTATTTACATTATAAAATAATAAATCCAGAATCTTCTATGTACTGTGATGTTATTATAAATATGGTACAACCATATTCAGCATTCTATCCATCCTTTTAATGACATGTCACCATACGTGCGTACGTACGACTTACCGTCTCCACGTCGTGGTGTAATTGGTATTCAAAAAATTATTATTTGGATCGGTATGATAATGATGTGTAATTGATGTAAATAATAAATATATCATGATAATTATTCTTTATATATGATATACCTTCCAATTATATATAATTTTAAAATCAAAAGAATGATATTGTCGCTCGTGCATACGTACAGACTACCGTCTCCACGAACGCGATGAGAATCATTCCACATCGTATCCATGCAAGTATAATTATCATTTGATGATTAAAAATAATGTTTAAGGACTTTATATAATTATGTATATGAATAAGATACAACCTCTCCATAACAAACATGACTTATGTAACCAAACATATAAAATAAAATGATTAAGTAAACACCCGAAACGACGATAATAATAAGATATTATTTACAAATCAATGTTAAAAGATCATATATGATATCATATTAATGAATATGATTCTTGTATAATTTAAGAACAATAATTTCACCATTATAAAATAGTTTAAGCTACCCTCAACCAAGGAAAAGTACAAGGTAAGGGTTTATTTCACAATCTCTTCATTATCCGAGGTTGTTTATACGTAATTATCTACTAGGACCTCTTTATCATCCACATTCATGTTTCGTAAAAATGTATTTAAAATCATTCATAATATTTTATATAATATGGGTTAATTTCATTTATACCCTTGTTTTAATTTTTATTAAGGAATTTTTCCATCGATTTCCAAACAAGGTCTTTTTTAACCTTTTCGATAGAATGAAGGTAAGAATGTCTTTTTTTAACTTATACGGCGGGTGTGGCTATTTTCCACCGTTATAAAATCGTTGAAGCTTCCCTTACAAGATGATAAGAATATTTTACAAGTAAATGTTTCCTTTCATAATTATGTGACATTTAAATGATTTCAAAAAAAGATATATTTCTCTCAAATAGTTTTGATTTCGTATATGTCAACATCCTTTGATGGATTTTAAGTTTATTTGAAGTTGATTTATTATGATACAAAAATTCCCTATTGTATTGAAGGTTTTGTGATATGTTTGACTGTGGATGTGTTATTTTTATACCATTAATGTTTTATGGATAAATTGTTCACATTTCGTATGCTGGTTTCAATACGAATGTTTATGTTATGTTTAAAACATTTCATATGAGGAATGCATTGGACGTAGTAAGTTATGGGGGGAGCCCACTATAGCTCCTCTATGCATTGGTAGGTCTCATGAGACAAACTAGTGTCTTGGCACAAGGCCTTGAAAAATATTATTTGTAGTCTTTGCACAAGGCCTTGACTATGTGGTTATGATAGTCTAGAATTATGCATTCCATTATTATGAAAGAGGTTCTTGATATTTCATGTCAGTATTCAACTAGAAGAATATCCATGTGAATAAGTAAATGGAATTATTTCATTTTATATTCTCAATATTATGCTGAAGTTCAAGTTTAAAAGGCTTTTGTTTTAGTTATGCATTGCCTTAAATGTTTATTTTTATTTATGAAATTTTCCGCTATATTGTTATCCTTATTGAGCATCTGAGCTCACCCATTTCAATGTTTTATTTTCCCCAGGATGTGACGAAGTATTTTATGAATGACATGCAGGGATATTATGAGGGGATTTTAAGACAAGATGTTGTTGTAGTTTTTTCGCTTTATGATGTAATGTAATACTTATGAATATATCTAGTGTTTCCAAGGCTATTTAACTAATATGTCTTTCGAGACTTGATCTTTTGTGATCATGAAAATGTTACATAATAATGCACCGCCTCTGGGTAACTAGGGTCGGGGCATTACAGTTGGTATTAGAGGAAGTTTATTACAAACCTTGAGAGGTAGATTTAGATAAACTCTGATTAGATCACACAGACCTAAGATGTACTTTGAGGATTAATATAGAATAACTTCCTAAAATTTTAGTATTGTAGAGATTTTGTGAGTTTTCCGAGAAATAAATCCTTGTCTGGATAGGAGCAGGAAGAAGGGGATCTAGCACAGATTTACCTATTGGTAAAACCCAAAAACACCGCTTTGAGCTAGACTCGAACGGAAACTGGTGCACGACAACGGTCATTGCTGCACTCTTGGTTACGACACTCTCGAGGGATATGCTTAGGATAATTCTCATTTTCTTTACAAACCGTTATGAAGGGTTTATGAGTATATAAATCCTAAAAAAACATTTTTTTATGATTAAGGATTATATCCATAAATTGTTCAATTTATGTTAAGTGCTTTAAAAGTTTGTAATTATGTATTTTGATTCATAAACTAATATAGTTTATGATATTGTTTAGAAATGGTGCCTAGTGGAAGAAATGGAAACCGTATTAATGCACGCACTCCATATAGGTGTTTCCCTCCTACTCAAGATAATTGTAGTGGAGCTGGTGATGCAACTGGTGTGGATCAGCTAATCACACTAGGACAACTCACTCGGGTTATGAATAATAACCTTACCCGTATAGAGAACCCTAATCTGCAGCCTGGAGGATCAATGTTAGATCACTTCATTAGGCAACAACCACTAATATTCAATGGGATTAAAAATCCCTTATTAGCTGAGCAATGGACAAATTTCTTAGAGAAAATATTCCATTCCTTGGGGAGTAGTGAAGGGGAAAAATTTATCATGGCAGTTTACCACCTCACTGGATATGCTGTTCAGTGGTGGTCATTGATTCAAAACATGAAGGAAGATGATGAAGTATAAAATATGGAATGGAGGGAGTTCAAAGAGTTGTTCTTAGAAAAACACTTTCCTCGTGACCATCGAGCAGATATGGAAAGGCAATTTCTGAGTCTGAGGCAAAAGGAGGATGAGAATTTCACAAAGTATGAGGAAAACTTTATGAAGATAGAAAGGCATGCTTCAGATTATATATGTAACCCAAGAAGTAATATCGATTGTTTCTTTGATGGGTTAAAACTGTTTCTCTGTCAAGCATTAGTCTCACAGACCTTCTCATTGTACAAAGATTTTTCTCATGCGTTATTAAGACAGAAAAATAATTCTCTAAGTCTTACGACTTTATAGTAAAGTAAGAGAAGAAGAGATCTGCTGATCACTCTGGAAATGGAAATAATGGGAAGAATGGAAAGGTTGATTTTGCATCCTTCTGTAAATGTGGGAAGAAACCCCCCCCCCCCCCCTCGTACTTGCTTGAAGGGAATGTGAGTCTGATACTAGTGTTTTGAAAAAGGCCACCATGCTCGTGATTGCAAGGGGAATAAAGAAGCTACCGATGTTCAATGCTACAATTTTAGGGAGATGGGACATTATGAAAATGAATTTCCTAAGTGTCAGGGAAACATACCTCAAAAAAGGAAAAGGGATCAAGGCCAAACTTATGTTATAACTATTGCTGAGGTAGAAGCTCTGAAAGACATGGTGGCAGGTAATTTAATGGCTTCCTCAAGTTTAGCCAATGCTTTATTTGATTCTGGAACATCACATTGTTTCATATCTTTCCAGTTTGTTAAGAAAATTAGATATTTCCAATTTAATTTAACAAGGGGGTTTTCAGTCAAAACTCCTAAGGGAAGTATCATTGCAACCATGTTTTGTGAATCAGTCCCCATTAGAGGACATAAATGTTCTTTAACTGCTGATCTCATCGTCATACCCATGATTGAATTTGATATAATCCTCTATATGGATTGTCTTTTAGACCATGATGAAAATATTTACTATAAGAAGAATGAGGTTACGATTTTTTATGATGATGATAATGAACACCTTATCTTTAGAGTAGAATCATCACTACTTGATTCTTATCTAGATCCACCCCCAGTAGCTCAACCAAATTTAATTATTGGGGTGGAAGAGAATGAAATAACAATTTCTATGGAAATTAATGTTCTAATAGAGGATGTACCTATTGTGAAAGAATATGTAGATGTGTTTCCGGAATATTTGCCTAGACATCCTCCAGGACGAGAAATTGAGTATTCCATTGATTTAATTCCTGGTTCAAGGCCTATATAGAAGACCCCTTATAGAATAGCCATTGTGGAATTAGTTGAACTAAATAAACAACTAGAGTAATTGAGTTATAAGGGATTTATTCACCCTAGTGGTACTCCATGGGGAGCCCCTATCCTTTTTGTTAAAAAGAAAGATGGATCTATGAGGCTATGTATCGACTACAGGGAAATTAATGTTATAACAATAAAAAACAAGTATCCCCTACCTCGCTTTGATGATTTATCCAACCAACAGCATGGAGCTAAAAACTTTTCAACGATTGACCTTCAATATGGATACCATCTATTATGTGTGAAGAAGGAATACATTCCGAAGACAGCATTTCAAACCAGGTACGGGCATTATAGGTTTACCGTAATGCCTTTTGGATTGACTAATGCACCCTCTGTATTCATAGATCTAATGAATAGAGTTTTCAAGCAATATCTCGACGATTTTTTGGTGGTATTTATTTATGATATCTTTGTATATTCCAAAAGCTACGAAGATCATGAAAATAACTTTCGCATTATCCTGAAGACTCTGAGAAGAAATGAATTATATGGGAAGTTTAGCAAGTGTGAATTCTGGCTTCAGGAGACTTCTTTTCTTGGCCATATTTGTAGAGACCCGAAGCTTGACGTACATGGAAATTACATTACTTTAGCGGAATACTAAATACATAACAAAAACAGACACACAAGGACCGTAATAGTTTAGTGTCTTTGGAAACATGGAACGTAATCTTCTAATCATGGTGAAAGATCTTTAACATCTCCCATAAAGATCTTCCCCGTTTTTTCTTACCTAAAAACTTTCTTTATATCCTGGGGAAAAGAAAACATAAAAATGGTGAGCTCACATGGTCAGTAAGGGTAAGCATGGATAAAATAAAACATACCATATACATTTGAACTTAAAAACATGAACATAATGTTTAAACATCAAAAGCTTGAGAAATGACATAAAACATGGAGGTACGTAAAGCATAGATCATAAAGAAACATTAAGAATGATAAAATAGCATGGGAATAAAACATGTAATTGTGGAATCCATTAAGTACATGTAATGATTTCCATAATAGCCAAGGAATTGCTGCCAAGACCATCTTAGTGGACAAAGTCCCATTCTGAATCGAGTTCACTCCTCGTTTCAGTCCTGTAACACTGAACCAGATTAACTTACCGTTCCAGCCATGTCTATCTCATGAGATATAAAATCTCTACCCAATGCATTGGAGGGAGATATAGGTACCACCCATCTCATAGTGAAATCATTCTTAATTGTGCCATAAAATAAACTTAAAACATTCATCATAACCCAAAGAATAAAATGGGTTTCATAAACATCATCCCATCATCACATAATCCATATAAAACAAATGGATATTTCATCATAAGAAAATTGAAACCCTGTAAATCATAGAGACATTATATTTGAAACATACACATATGAAATAATTTCATCTTAGATGGAAAATGGTTTTGATAAAACACTGGAAATGAATTCTTGAGGAAAATATCCTTTTTTCTTCAAAATAATTTTATTTTCACAAAATTTCATGCAATTTTAGAAGAAAAGGTTTTTTTTGAAAATAGTCATGAAATATTTTGAAGGAAGAATAATGAAAATAAGGCTTTATAAAACCATAAAAATCCTTTCATGCCGTATACATTAAAAAAACATTCTTCTCGTACTTTTGTCGGAAAAGTAAAAAAAAGTACCTCGTAACATAAACAAAAGAAATATTCCTTACATACCATGTAGTAAAAGTCAAAAAAGGGTAAAAAGGACTTTAAACATACATGAATACACTTTTATAAAACATGGACATGGATGATAGCAATGACCCCAGTAAATACTTACGAACAAGCAATCTCGGATAAAAAATGAGATTTGCACAATTTCCCCTTACCTTAGGTCCGATTTGCTTCGTAAGTGTCCGAACCTCCAGTATAATGATTTAAATAATGTTATTCACTTATTAAAGAATCATATTCATTGTTATTATATCATATATAGTTCACTTATGACTTTACATTACCCGTTCTTTTGTAAATTTCATGTTAAAGAGTGTTTTGGGTAAAATCGTTTCATTTGTCGTCCGTGTTTTGACTTGTAATTATTCATATGATTACTTAGATCATGATTACATAATTCCAGAATATAAAACATTATTTATATATAATATATATTCATAATATACATATATATAATAGATCGATAAATGGAATGAAATACACCGTTCATGGAGACGGTAGGTCGTACGTATGCATAAACGCTATTTTCATTTCCTTATTGAGTTTAATGGAATTAAGTAGATGACATACATATATACATAAATCCAGTAGATTTATAAGGTCATATATTTCATTATTATTTCTTATATATACTTTATAATCATTCTTAAATGGTTAACATGGAGAATGAATCTCATCGCGTCGTGGAGACGGTAGTCCGTACGTACGCACGAGCGATGATATCGTTTCCATAATTATTGAATTGAATTGGAGTGGATGATAAAATATATCAGAATCAGTATGATGTTATAATAACTATGTATAGTTATTCATTACACCATTATACCAATCCATGTAAGGTGTTGGTGGAAAAGCAGATTACACCATGGCGTGGAGACGGTATTCCGTACGTACGCACGCGCGGTGATTTTGTTTTCCGAAGGATGGATAGAAGGTGAAATGGGGTTGTTTCATATTTATAATAACAAATAAGTATATTAGTGATACTGATGTTATTAATTTATAATGAGACAACTAAAGAAGAAGAAGTTGATGAAGAAAGAAGCTTGAAAGAATTGGGATAAGAAATTACCTCTTCTTCGATACGCCTCTTTGAAACCTCCTCTTAGGGCACTAAGATTGGTCTTTAAAGTAGACCAGAACCTCTAGGATGTTTCTAGGGAAGTGGAGAAGATAATTTGTCAGGGGTTGACCGAGCTTGAAGGCTCAAATTAGTGTGAGGAGGAGAGGGAGGAGGTTCCCTTTTATAAGGGAGGAGAGGGGCACCTTTGGAATTCTTAAAAATATTAATTTATAATAAATCTAAACCCACATAAAAACCTCCAAAAAAGACTCATATTCGAAGATTAGATGAGATAGGGTTGTAATCTCATCAACCAATCAAATTTATACATGTTTGGATCTTATTTTAAACCTTATTATTTTGATTTATCCTTATTTAATCTATTTAAGTTTATTTGTGGTAATAAAATTCTAAATTATAAATTATAACAAATAATTACTTATTTGTTATTAATTTTACAAAATTGTTTACTTTATAACAATATAGACCATATAAATTTAAATTTATAATTTTTAAATATTTTTGTGATTTTTAAACATTTTTATAATATGTAATTTTTATAAAATAACAATAGTGTCAATTTTGACACTATTCATTTATTTGAATTTAAATAAAATATATACAGAAGATATGTTCGAACTAAAAGCTTTAATAGATTCATGAAAGGTCATATGTATCTATAAAATTAGTGGATAACATTAAATAGTTCATATAATATTTATTTTATTATTTTTAAAACCATTTATTTGGTTTATCTCTTAATAAAATAATTACTACAATATTTTTGTATAATTATTTAATATGCTGATTTGTTGCATAAAAAATAAAAATAAAATCCTATAATTAATATAAATCTATTAAATTTCACAATAATACTTTTAATCTAATTTATCATCTTAAAATCACAATATTTAAATTGTTATATTTATTAAATTATGAAGGTGACAACTTTGACATCATTTAAAATAAAATAATATAAGTGTCATAATCACATTTATAAGGCTCAAAACGGTTATATATTAGGTAATTTTATGTTTAATGTGTATATATATACACTAACAATAAGTTTTGGTCAGGTTTTTGGGCCTTTTAATGGGTATTATTATTTCAATAAAAACTATATTACTTATTTTCCACTTAATAAATAATTTCTGTATCATTAATGTATCACCATTAATGACAATTATTTAATCCCTAAAAATTCTAAATAAATTATCATGACGTAGATAATTTTATTAGATTTCGGGAGACTATTCATGTTTGAAGTTTTATGATGTTTATCGCTAAATTAAAATTATTATACTTATAAGATTTAAGAGAGTGACATGTTGTCACTTTCTTTGGTTTTAATAATAATTAAATTATTTTTATGGTAAAAAGTCCAAAAAATGAATCTAATCCAACCCTTAGTTGATATGGGTTTAATTTTATCCATCCAATAGAATTTTGGCACGTGTTAGGGTAATTTTATAATATTATATTTGCCCTTAATTACCCGATTTACCTTTAACTATGGTAAATAAAATTTACCGTAGTTACTATTCATAATTCCAAAAAAAAAGTAGCTTATTAACATAATTTGGACCCACTGATTCCAAATATGGAATCCATTTTTCCAAATTCAATACACTAAATTTGCAGAAATTAAATTAAAATTAATCCCGTTGTCGAATAAAAACGGGTTTTTGTTTAAAACATTGCAAAAGATTGAATTGATTTAACCTACGAATTTAATGTAAAATCAATGCTAATGACATAAATTATATTAAATGGCAAAAATATATTCTATTTATACTTTAAAACCATTAAATATTATAATTTAACCATATAAATTATTGCGATGAAAAAAGTTTTTTTTAATTAAAATATAGCGTGTTTTTACTATTCATCAAAATATGAAAGTTACCAGAATAATATGAAAAATTTATCCAAAGTATATTTTTATTTCTTGATTCCAAAGAGGAATTTTATTTTGTCAAATTGAAATTATAAACATGTCAAAAACTAGATTTAAAGTGGGTGCCCCATCAAAAGGCGGCAAAACTGCATTTTTTGAAAAATAGTTATTTTACCCGAAAAACTTATTTTGTTCTTATACCATGTTATAGAAAATGTGTAAGATGAATAATAATGTTATAAAATTAAAAATTTAGTTAATACTATTCATAACAGCTAGTTCATAATAATATTATAATAATATATCGTTGTTTAGTAAAACCCGGTATTGCGTACAACACACGCTATCGAGGAAGGTCGCGATTGCGTGTAATGCAAGCCAAGTCAGGGTTGCGTGTTGTGCAAGAATCCTTCGTTGTTTCGTATAACAGAATCCAACCATATTTCATTTATACATTTAATATATATATATATATACTCAATGTTGTGTAGAATAACTATTATCAAAATTGTTTGTAACACGATCCAAGAATAGTGTTGCGTATACTGCAAGCTAATAAGGTGTTGCGTATAGTGCAAGGTAATCTTGGTGTAGCATACAACACAAGACATTAATGAAATTAAAAGAATATTTTTCATAAAATCTCGGGTTGTTACATTCTACCCCCTTAAAATGAATTTCGCCCTCAAAATTCGTCGAGGTTATAAATGGTGTATTACTCGAAATTTTGTTTAATAGAAACCCACATCGTAAAAAGGAATACCAAAACATGGCTTTAAAAACTAAAGTATTAAATGTAACGGTAACCCAAATTAACTCATCACTGGGTTTCAACATAGGAGAACATAGGTGAAAATATGGATATGGAAGAAAAATCTAACCATCATGTTCTGATGGAGAGTGGTAGAGAACATGGCTATGAAAAAGCCAACAATCACAAAGCTATAGATTTGTGATGATCTAAGGTACCATCTGATTTGTCGGATATAAGGGACCTAGGACAATATTTTTGGTTTTCAAGATCATTTCCCTAAAGTTGATGAATTAAAATAAATACTTACATGATTTTGGTACAATCTCACTGTTGTTTGTGAATTGAACAATTTCCACTTCATCCCTTAAAGAAATGAAGTTGAATTTGTTATTCGTGATGTGTTAGCAGATCATGTGATAGAATGATGGGTCATTCCATCTCTTTCAAACAAAAGGTTAGAAAAAGTTATAATTCCATCTTATGGTTAGATTAATCGTATATGGTTCCAAAAATGAACTTATACTACATATATCATACCGCTTAATAAAACAAAACTAGTTTCTACTAACCATAGACTTCCTGTAGGCCAGTGGTAGGTGATAAAGGCCAGTCGCACTTCGGTTGTGGGTTCGATTCCCATAGCCTTGTCCAACGCGATGGGCTGTCACCCATCCTGCAGGTTGTCCTCTTTCTAAAACTATATTACTATAACATCCCATCAATAATATCGAAAAAAATTCTATCCTTAAAAAATACTAACTTATGTCCAACATAATCCATTCCAATCTTTAGGCTTATCCATAATACTGCAGTCCACTCTCATATTATAGTGAAAACGATTACCATAGATTTCACATAACAAGCATGTCAATTCCATCGTTGATCCCCATATATCATAAGATATGTCGTGTTGGTCACATTCCAAACATTTGAAGGCCTTAATCATGTATTCTCTTGAAAAATGAATACCCATTGAATCTTAGTGAAAACATGAATGCTGTCAAAAGTTATCTCTTTCCACATACCAAAATCTAAAAAAATTCTATATACTCAAACCATGATATAACCTTCTCCTTACATCAGTCAAGAGATCATGAATACTATCAAACATTTAATTTTCTCCTTATCCCTTCATTATGCGCATATCATCTACTTTCCAAAAATATCTGAATAACCTTTCATGGTTAATGGTACCATTAATCATACACTTTCGAAACTTAAGGAAAGACAATAGTGTAACAATCCTTAGATGTCTCTTTATTCCATAGTACCGTGAGATTTCTTATACAACATTACACTTGATAAACATGTAATCATTCAACTACCTTCTTAAACCATTGACTAAACTTCAAAAATTCTTTCATCTTACATATCATTTGTAGTCTCTTTATCATCATCAACATAAATACTACCCATATGACCGTACTGATTCTCTTTATGAGACTTTCCCTTAGGGAATTGGTTTGAATAATTCCCATACATTCTACATTTAAAACATTTAACAATTGTTGATGTCGTAGCAATACCATTATCCTCATCCATGGTGTTAACTGAACCTTTTCCTTTGCACTTACTAGCTTTGTGTCCTTCTTTTCCACACCCAAATCATCTTCCAGTTCCCTTGAAACATTCTCCTTGATGCCTCTTCCCACATGATTTTCATAGGGGAAATTGAAATTTCTTTACTCTATGATCATCATGAAACTCCATCTTTCTCTTATTATCTGAGTCGGGAAACATACCAAAGTTGAGATTATTGATCATATTATGAGATTGCTGATTAGGCATAATAACGATGTTTGGACTTCCAAATCTTGTTTCATTTGGTTTCTCATGAAGAATATCATTCCATTGTCCTTCATATCCTCCATTATCATGAATCTTCCTGTTTCCAGCCATTTTCTAAAACCCAAAAAGAATAGTGTGAGAGGAAAAAATCATGCTAGGGAAAATAACATAGTAAAGGGGGAGTACCCTCAATATCTAACATCTTAGGATTAATTCTAAGATCGTTACCATAATTCTAGGACTATAACCTATACTTATACTTATCCTTAGGTACATCCCTAGACATACCTTAGAAATATCTCTAGGGATCTCACTAACGTTTTCGCACCCTAGTTTCCAATAGTTGACTAAACCTCCCTCTGATACCAACTATAGAGACCCGAAGCGTGACGTACATGGAAATTACATTACTTTAGCAGAATACTTAATACATAACAAAAACAGACACACAAGGACCGTAATAGTTTAGTGTCTTTGGAAACATGGAACGTAATCATCTAATCATGGTGAAAGATCTTCAACATCTCCCATAAAGATCTTCCCCTTTTTTCTTACCTAAAACCTTTATTTATATCCTGGGGAAAAGAAAACATAAAAAGGGTGAGCTCAAATTCTCAGTAAGGGTAAGCATGGATAAAATAAAACATACCATATACATTTGAACTTAAAAACATGAACATAATGTTTAAACATAAAAAGCTTGAGAAGTGACATAAAACATGGAGGTACGTAAAGCATAGATCATAAAGAAACATTAAGAATGATAAAATAGCATGGGAATAAAACATGTAATTGTGGAATCCATTAAGCACATGTAATGATTTCCATAGTAGCCAAGGCATTGCTGCCAGGACCATCTTAGTGGACAAAGTCCCATTCTAAATTGAGTTCACTCCTCGTTTCAGTCCTGTAACACTGAACCAGATTAACATACCATTCCAGCCATGTCTATCTCATGAGATATAAAATCTTTACCCAATGCATTGGAGGGAGATATAGGTCTCACCCATCTCATAGTGAAATCATTCTTACTTGTGCCAAAAAATAAACATAAAACATTAATCATAACCCAAAGAATAAAATGGGTTTCATAAACATCATCCCATCATCACATAATCCATATAAAACAAATGGATATTTCATCATAAGAAAATTGAAACCATGTAAATCATAGAGACATTATATTTGAAACATACACATATAAAATAATTTCATCTTAGATGGATAATGGTTGTGATAAAACACTTGAAATGAATTCTTGAGGAAAATATCTTTTTTTCTTCAAAATAATTTTCTTTTCACAAAATGTCATGCAATTTTAGAAGAAAAGGATTTTTTCAAAATAGTCATGAAATCTTTTGAAGGAATATTCATGAAAATAAGTCTTTATAAAACCATAAAAATCCTTTCATGTCGTATACGTTAAAAAACATTCTTCTCGTACTTTTGTCGGAAAACTAAAAAAAGTACCTCGTAACGTAAAAAAAAGAAATATTCCTTACATACCATGTAGTAAAAGTCAAAAAAAGGGTAAAAAGGACTTTAAACATACATGAATACACTTTTATAAAACATGGAAATGGATGATAGCAATAACCCCAGTAAATACTTATGAATAAGTAATCTCGGATAAAAATGAGATTTGCACAATTTTCCCTTACCTTAGGTCTGATTTGCTTCGTAAGTGTCCAAACCTCCTGTATAATGATTTAAATAATGTTATTTACTTATTACAGAATCATATTCATTTTTATGATATCATATATGGTTCACTTATGACTTTACATTACCCGTTCTTTTGTAAATTTCATGTTAAAGAGTGTTTTGGGTAAAATCGTTTCATTTGTTGTCCGTGTTTTGACTTGTAATTATTCATATGATTACTTAGATCACGATTACATAATTCCAGAATATAAAACATGATTTATATATAATATATATTCAGAATATACATATATATAATAGATCTATAAATGGAAAGAAATACACCGTTCATGGAGACGGTAGGCCGTACGTACGCATGAACGCTGTTTTCGTTTCCTTATTGAGTTGAATGGAATTAAGTAGATGACATACATATATACATAAATCCAGATGATTTATAATGTCATATATTTCATTATTATTTCTTATATATACTTTATAATCATTCTTAAATGGTTAACATGGAGAATGAATCTCATCGCGTCGTGGAGACGGTAGTCCGTACGTACGCATGAGCGATGATATCGTTTCCATAATTATTGAATTGAATTGGAGTGGATGATACAATATATCAGAATCAGTATGATGTTATAATAACTATGTATAGTTATTCTTTACAACATTATACCAATCCATGTAAGGTGTTGGTGGAAAAACAGATTACACCATGGCGTGGAGACGGTATTCCGTACGTACGCACGCGCGGTGATTTTGTTTTCCGAAGGTTGGATAGAAGGTGAAATGGGGTTGTTTCATATTCATAATAACAAATCAGTATATTAGTGATACTGATGTTATTAATTTATAATGATACAACTAAAGAAGAATAATTTGAAGAAGAAAGAAGCTTGAAAGAATCGGGAGAAGAAATTACCTCTTCTTCGATACGCCTCTTTGAAACCTCCTCTTAGGGCACTAAGATTGGTCTTTAAAGTAGACCAGAACCTATAGGATGTTTCTAGGGAAGTGGAGAAGATAATTTGGCAGGGGTTGGCCGAGCTTGAAGGCTCAAATTGGTGTGAGGAGGAGAGGGAGGAGGTTCCCTTTTATAAGGGAGGAGAGGGGCACCTTTGGAATTCTTAAAAATATTAATTTATAATAAATCTAACCTGTAACACCCCGAGCTTCCATGATACACTTCGCATTCAATAATGCAATAGCTTCCATTGTACGCAACTTCGAGTTCTAACACACCGCAACTAATCAAAGTAGTCGTTATGAATAGTAAAAACCACTTTTTAAATTTATAGAAATTTTATATTTCAAAATGACTTCATTTTTGTATTCCTAATATTTAAATTAGCCTATGTTGAATTTTTTGCAATTTTCTGAGAACTTCCAAATTTTTATGAATAGTGAAAAATACTTAAAACAACTTTTTTTAATCAAAATAATTTATAGTGATAAGTTATAATATTGAGTGGTTTTAAAGTATAATTAGCATATATTTTTACCATTTTATCCAATGGTGTTCATTAGAATTAATTTCACTTTTAAATTGGACATAAACAATTGTCAATCTTTTGATATATATTATTTCTTAAAAACACGCTATTTGTTGTGATAGCGGGAATTAATTATAAATTTAATTAATGAAACTTATATGTTTGTAATTTCATAAAATATACATCATTTTTGAATTTGGAACATCAATTATAGCTTAGGGTGAAATTTTGGCATTGTTCTGAAAAACTTCAATTTTTTATGAATAGTGAAACAACTATGTGGTAGTTAAAAAACTGATTTTTCGTTTAAATGAAATATTACCACTTCTGTGGTTTGATTTTCAAAAATCCGACATACATGGTTTTCATTAAGAAGTAAAATTTTGTTCAATGAGATTAAAATAATTTTTTGGTGAATAGTAACTTTTAAGTTCTTAATCGCGAATATAGGTAATTAGTGTAGTTTAAGGTAAAAATAATGTTTTAATAATATGAGATGAGCTTGACACTTTCCTACCCTCATTGGATGTGCCA
This sequence comes from Viscum album, assembly GCA_963277665.1. Taxonomy (NCBI): domain Eukaryota; kingdom Viridiplantae; phylum Streptophyta; class Magnoliopsida; order Santalales; family Viscaceae; genus Viscum; species Viscum album. The sequence goes on from OY728146.1 coordinate 658,465,960, forward strand.
TGGCCGACCAAGACAATCAATGGGTCAACTTGGGGACCCCATGGAGCCACTTTGGTTTGAAAATGACATAAATACCTTTTATTTAATGTTAAAGTAAAAAATGACACAAACATGAAATGTTTTACTAAAACAATTTTTACATGGGGTTATACAAGTCATATTTTTTACTATAAATAGTCACTGGAAAGATAAAAAGATTTCCTACATCATAGTATTTTTTTAACAATTTTAGACATTAAATAAATTAAATTATTTATGACATCATGATGATGCAGCGATGACCTCATTATTTAACGATTTAAATAAAATGGAAAGATAATGTAATATCTAAAACCTAAACATGTCCAAAACCTATTGTATGTGTGTATTTCTAACCCTTATCACCATATCCTAGAATTATATAAGTGTGGGTCCTCTAAAATCCGAAACTCATTTTATAATAAAGTGACTTTTCTTTACTTTCCAAGAGTGCCCCTCCTCTCCTCTTATAAAAGGCCCCCACCTCTACCACCTCATTCACACTTTCAAGGCATTTTGCTCGGCCAAACTCTTCCCAAATACTCTCCCATCATCCCTCACGTACTCCTAGAAGCCTCACTTTGGGCAGAATTCTTCCCAAGGAATCCTTTTTCTCAAATCAAAAAGAGTTACCCGATTTTTTGGTAATGTCTTCTCTAATGTTGTTTTGTTTTATTTAGCTTCTCCAACCCCTTAAACTCTTTTTATTCCTTTAATTTGTAACAACACCAGTATATATAATATACTAGGATGTTGTTATGATAAGGATTTGGTTTACACTTACACACACCTATATCTAATGGTTAAAAACATACTGTTTCTGTGGATGGCGAATTTTTGCCTCACGAAATGATGATTGTTCAACACTCATATAACACCTCTAATGGTGGCCATTATGATGACACTATTTTTATATTATGTTTTTTTTTCTTATTATTTTGTATTTTTCATTTAGGGCATACCTTTATGGTTTCCATTATGGGTAAACGCGATATTTTCATTTTAGGAAGTGCGGACTACCGCCCCCTCAAAGTGATTTTAATCGTTAATACCATATGTGGGATGTATAAAGGATGGATTAAATGGTATTATACACTATATTATACTGGAATTATAATATACCTTTATATAATTATTATTTCATTCCATTAAATACGAAATAGAAATGAAAGTAGCATTCTTGCGTACGTACGGCTTACCGTCTCCATGAACGGTGCATTTCATTTCTTACCTCTAAATGTTACGTAATATTATGAATGAATGTATATACTGGATATATATGATATATATGATATCTACATCATGAATATAATTCTAGATATAATGGATATTTCACCACATGAACAACTTGTAATTATAAGAAGTTTATTGTTGACTCAAGTACCAAAGATCGACAAAACAACCGTTATTAACTTAAATAATTACATAACATTCATAACATTGTAATAAGTGATATAAAAAGGATAATGAAATTGAAAATGGTTCTTAATAAGGTATATATTAACTCTAGTTTATTATTCAGGAGGTTAAAGAATGGTTGAGTCAAGTCGGACACGAGGTAAGGGAATTTCTTAACCCAAGTTCCATTCTTTAGGTTAATCTCCTACTTTCAAATTATGTCATGATATTATTATGTCCTATTTTGTATTTTTTACGTTCTTTATGTGTACCTATAGTGAATACACATAATAGATCTATTTTATTTTAAAAATGCTCTTTTTAAGGACTTCGTCTCAATCTCCATTCATTGAGGCATATTTGGTTTTATACACAATTTTCTTTTATACGGTGTATAAACCCCTTTGACTTTTACGTTTATTCAAAAGAAAACTTTTTTATACGAATCATTTTACTAAACGATAAAAACGGAATGTTTTTCTTTCCATACATATGCGGCGACAATGACTTCTCCGCCGCCGTGACCATTATTTGAGTTTCGGCTTCCTTTACAAGCCATACCTTTTTTTTAAAGAAAAATAAATACCATGTTTTACCTTTCTTTTATTTTGGTATTGAAAATGGTTTTGAAAGCATTTTTATTATATCAATGTGTTGTATTGAAATCTTGTGATTGAAATGTGGAAATGTTATGTTTCCTTTATGCATGTTTTATGTGATACGATTATGTTATGGTTTATGATATGTTTAAACCCATTCATATGAGGAATGCATTTGAATTAGTAAATGACGGGTGGAGCTCGATATAGCTCCTCGATGCATCGGCAGGTCTCATGAGACAAACTAGTGTCTTGGCACGAGGCCTTGACAAAATCTTATTTGTGGTCTTGGCACGAGGCCTTGGCTACGTGGTTATGATAGTCTGGCATTATGCATTCCATCATTATGAAAGTGGTTATTGATATTGCATGTGATTATTCGACCAGTAGAATATCCCTGTGAGTATGTAAATGGCATTATGTAATTTTATTTTTGCCATATTATGCTGAAGTTCAAGTTTAAAAAGGCTTTTGTTTTAGTTATACATTGCCTTAAATGTTAATGTTTATTTATGAAAGCTTCCTCAATATTGTTATCCTTACTGAGCATCTAATCTCACCCCTTTCAATGTTTTAATATTTTTCAGGATGTGAAGAATTATTTTAGGAATGACCTGCAGGGATAGTCAGAAGAGGATATGAGTGTGGACTATGAAGACTTTGTTATTAGTTTTTCACTTTATGATGTAATGTAACATTTATGAATGTATCTAGTTTTTCCAAGGCTACTAAACTAATCGGTCTTTCGAGACTTGATCTTTTGTGATCATGCCAATGTTACGAAGTAATGCACCGACTCTAGGTAGCTGGGGTCTTATTCGAAGTATATTTTTATTTCTTCATTCCAAAGAGTAATTTTATTTTGTCAAATTGAAATTATAAACATGTCAAAAACTAGATTTTAAGTGGTTTCACCATCAAAAGGCGGCAAAACGGCATTTTTTTTAAAATACTTATTTTACCCGAAAAAACCTATTTTTTTCTTATACCATGTTCTATAAAATGTGTAAGATGAATAATAATGTTATAAAATTAAAAATTTAGTTAATACTATTCATTACAACTAGTTCATAATAATATTATAATAATATATCGTTGTTTAGTAAAACCGGGTATTGCGTACAACACACGCTATCGAGGAAGGTCGCGATTGCGTGTAATGCAAGCCAAGTCAGGGTTGCGTGTTGTGCAAGAATCCTTCATTGTTTCGTATAACAAAATCCAACCATATTTCATTTATACATTGAATATATATATATATATATATATATACTCAATGTTGGGTAGAATAACTATTATCAAAATTGTTTGTAACACGATCCAAGAATTGTGTTGCGTATACTGCAAGCTAATACGGTGTTGCGTATAGTGCAAGGTAATCTTGGTGTAGCATACAACACAAGAAATTAATGAAATTAAAAGAATATTTTTCATAAAATCTCGGGGTGTTACAATATTGTCTCTAAATATGGAATCTCTGTTGATCCTTCTAAGACAAGAGCAATCCAAGAATGTCCAGCACCAATGAGTTTAACCGACGTACACGGTTTTATTGGTTTAGCATGTTATTATCGATGTTTCGTCCAAAATTTTGCCCGATTGGCTAACCCATTAACAAAGCTCACACGTAAAAAGGTTAAATTTGTTTCGACAAAACTGTGTGAAAATGTTTTTACAAACTGAAGAAAAGATTAGTCAATTCTCTAATATTGACTCTACCATCGGGGAATGATGGGTTCGTTATTTGTAGTGATGCATTAAAGAAAGGACTTGGTTGTGTCTTTATGAAGAATGATAGAGTTATTGAATATGCATCAAGACTGCTGAAAGTTCATGAGAAAAACTATCCTACTCATGATCTTGGGTTAGATGCTGTAATATTTGCTTTTAAGATTTGGAGACACTATATCTATGGTGAGAAATGTGAGATTTATACTGATCACAAGAGTTTGAAGTATATTTTCTCACAGAATGAACTCAACATGAGGCAAAGGAGATAGCTTTAACTACTCAAGGATTATAATTATATGGTACACTACCACCAAGGGAAGGCAAATAAGGTTGCAGATGCTTTGAGTATAAAATATCATGGATTTTTGAACAAGATGAGAGTTTAGAGGGATCTTATTTTCATGGATCTAGTAATGATGGATATGGGAATCTCCATGGAAGGTGAAATATCAATATATTTTCAAATGATTTCCAAACCATCTTTACTAGAATGGATAAAGAGTTCTCAGACCAACGATGAAGAGTTTGAAAAGTAGATTAAAGTTGTGAATGAGGGAAGATTGAGTGACTTTGCATATGAATATGGAATTTTGAAATTTGGGAAGAGACATTGTGTTCCCGATATACCTGATCTAAAAAGGGAATTGTTGGATGATTCCCATAGTTCCAATTTATCTATACACCCCGGGAGCATAGAAATGTATAGATAATTGAAGGAACATGTTTGGTGGGACAACATGAAGAGGGAGATTGCTAATTTTGTGTCAACATGTATGGTTTGTCAACAAGTGAAATCTGGAAGGAAACATCCTGGTGCAGTATTGTAACCTCTTCCTATACATGAGTGGAAATGGGATAATATCACAATGGACTTTGTCATGGGACTACCAAAGACTCCAAGAAGGAACGATGCAATATGGGTCATTGTTGATCATCTTACCAAGTTAGCAAATTTTCTTGATATAAGGGAAGATTTACCACTTGAACGTCTAGCAAGACTATATATTAATGAAGTTGTGAGACTTCATGGAGTACCCATATTGATTGTTTCTAATCACGATCCTTGTTTTACTTCAAGATTCTGGAAGAGTCTTCAGAAGGCCTTGGATACTAAACTTTGTTTGAGCACTGCCTACCACCCTTAAACAGATGGAAAATAAGAACAAACTATTCAAACCTTAGAAGACATGTTGAGATCTTTCTCACGTGACTTTTAGGGTATGTGGGATAAATATTTACCTATGGTATAATTTTCCTATAACAATAGTTTCCATTCGATTATTCAGATGGCACCATATGAAGAATTATACGGAAAAATATTTTACACACCAACCTGTTGGGATGATGTTGGTGAAAGAAAACTCATAGGCCCAGAACTGGTAGAGGAAATTATGGAAAAGGTGAAGATAATCCAAAACCACATCAAAGTAGCTCAAAGTAGGCATAATAGCTATGTTAAAAACTAAATGAAGGATTTGGAATTTCAGGTAGGAGATCAGGTTTTCATGAAAGTATCTCCATGGAAGGGTGTTATACATTTCAGTAAGAAAGGTAAATTGAGTCCCTGGTACAACGAACCTTTCAAAATTCTAGAATGAATTGGGCCTGTAGCTTACCATTTGACAATGCCACCAAGTCTCTCCAAAGTTCACGATGTGTTCCACATATCACTATTGAGAAAGTACATGTCTGACCCTACGCATGTACTCACCTATGAGGAATTAGAACTGGAACCCAATCTGTCTTATGGCAAAGTGCCTGTCAAGATTCTTGATATGAGATAACAAGTGATGAGAAACCAGATGACTCGTCTCATAAAAGTTCTATGGAGAAACCATAATATGGAAGAGGTAACGTGGGAACCCGAGGAACTTATGATGAAGAACCACCTGAGTCTTCTTCTACAGAAGTATTCTAGAAATTTCAAGGATGAAATTATTTGAAGGAGGGGAGAAGGTGACACCCCAATCTTCCACAGTATGCCTCTCTTTGGATAATATAGTAGCATGTGTTGTACGAAACATCGAGTTCTAACACACACCACAACCAATCATACTAACTGTTATGAATAGTAATACATGCTTTTTAAAATTTTATACATTTTATCTTTCAAAATGGACTTCATTTTTGGATTCTGAATATCGAAATTATCTTAGGGAGAATTTTTGGTACATTTCTGATAACTTTCATATTTTTAATGAATAGTGAAAATTACTAAATTTTAATTAAAAACAAATTTTTTAATCAAAATAATTAATAGTGATAAATTATGAATTTTATTTGTTTTAATGTATATTTATAATATATTTTTACCATTTAAAAAAAGGTTGGTAATTGGACATAATTTCACATTTAAACGGGACATAAACAAGTGTCAATCTTTTGATAGTTATTATTTCTTAAAAACACGTTTTTTGTTTTGACAGCGGAAATTAATTTTAAATTAATTTCTGTCCCTTATGTGTTTTTTAATTTAGAAAAATGAATTAAATATTTATAATCAGGAGGTCCAAATTGTGAAAATAGGTAACTTTAATTTTTAGACATTTTGAATAATTACTTCGGTAAATATTTTATTTACCATGGTTAAAGGGTAAATCCGGTAAATAAGGGTAAAAAAATAGTATTATAATAATAATAAATTACCCTAAAACGTATCCCAACCCTATTGGTTGATACATGTCCGACCATGGGCATCTTTGGGTCAATTTGGGGATGGCATGGATCCACTTGTAAGTGATAATGACACGTTATATTAATTAAGATAAAGTAAATACAAAAATGACATAAGCATATATATTATAGAAGAAAAAAATATACATAGGGTTATATATGTTATATTTTAGACTGTAAATATTAATTAGAAAGATAAAAATATTTCCTACATAAGCGTATTTTATTTATAATTTTTAAACAATTAATAATTAAATTTATTTATGACAAAATAATGATGTAGTATTTTCCATATTAATGAAAGAATCAAATAATTGGTATTATATATGTTATAATAAATATAATTTAAAGTTTTGATGACATAAAAAAATCTTATTGGTTAATATGACATGTTAAGTTTTCTTAAATGAATTTTTTTTGAATTAATAAAGTTCTTAAGACTTTAACAAAAATCAATTATTAAATAGGGTCAAAATTGACAAAAAGGAGTTTTCAAAACAACTATTATATTATTTATTGATATTCTATTCCTAAAAATCTAAGGTTAAGAAAAAGGACTTATATAATTATTGGTTTATTATTAGTGGACCACTTGGATGTCTCTAGGATGTTTATAGTATGTTTATTGACTATACAATATAAAAATACAATGAGACATGGTAAATGTCAAACTATTCAACTAAGAGTTAAATCAAAAAGATAAAGTTAATATAGTGACCCAAACCTGTCTAAAACCTATTGGTTGAGTTTTGTTCGACCTATCGCCACCTTAAACTTTAAATAATACACTTTTGAGGCATTAGAAACCGAATATGAATTTATTATAAAACAATATTTCTAGATTTTCCAAAGGTGCCCCTCACCCCTCTTATAAAAGGGCACTTCCCCTTATCACTAATTCACACCTTCAAATCCTTTTGGCTCGGACAAACCCTGCCCAAATATTCTCTAAACTTTCCTAGATTCAACCTAGAGGCCTTATTTTGATCATAAATCCAACTTAAGGAGCCCTTTTGATCAAATCAAAAGGAAGAACTCGAAAAGGAGGTAATGTTTTCACCACCCTCTTTCAAGTTCCTTTCTTCTTCAACTTCTTCTTTCTTTGTTATTTCCATTATAAAATAATAAATCCAGTATCTTATATATACTGTGATGTTATTATAAATATTGTACAACCATATTCATTATTCTATCCAACCTTTGAATGACATGTCACCATATGTGCGTACGTACGGCTTACCATCTCCATGTCGTGGTGTAATTGTTATTCAAAACATTATTATTTGGATGGGTATGATAATGATGTCTAATTGATGTAAATAATAAATATAAAATGATAATTATTCTGTATATATGATATTCCATCCAATTATATGTTATTTTAATATCAAAATAATGATATTGTCGCTCATGCGTACGTACGGACTACCATCTCCACGAACACGATGAGATTCAGTACCCATCGTATCCATGCAAGTATAATTCTCATTTGATGATTAAAAATAATGTTTAAAGACTTGATATAATTCTATATATGAATAATATGAAACCTATCCATAACAAACACGACTTATGTAACCAAACATATAAAAGAAAACGACTTAGTTAACACCCAAAATGACGATAATAAAAAGATATTATTAACAAATCAATGTTAAAAGATCATATATGATATCATATTAATGTATATGATTATTGTATAATTTAATAACAATTATTTCACCATTATATAGGAGGTTAACCTACCCTCAACCAAGGAAAAGTACAAGGTAAGGGTTTATTTTATAATCTCTTCATTATCTGAGGTTGTTTATACGTAATTATCTACTGGGACCTCTTTATCATCCACATCCATGTTTCATAAAAATGTATTTAAAATAATTATTACTATTTTATAAAATATGGGTTAAATTAATTTATACAATTGTTTTACTTTTTATAGAGTAATCATTCTGTCGTTTTTCAAACAAGGTCATTTTTAACCTTTTCGACAGAATTAAGGTAAGAATGCCTTTTTTTAACTTATACAGTAGGTGCGGCTATTTTTCACCGTTATAAAATTTCCGAAGCTTCCCTTACAAGCTTATAAGAATATTTTCAAATTAAATGTTTCCTTTTAAAATAATGTGACTTTTAAATGATTTTAAAAAAATATATATTTCTCTCAAATAGTTTTGATTTCAACTATGTCAACATCCTCTGATGGATTTTAAGTTTATTTGAAGTTGATTTATTATGATAAAAAACATCCATATTTTATTTAAGGTTTTGTGATATGTTTGAATGTGCATGTGTTATTTTTATACCATTCATGGTTTATGGATAAATTTTTGACATTTCGTATGCTAGTTTCAATATGAATGTTTATGATATTTTTAAAACTCTTCATATGAGGAATTAATTTGACTTAGTAAGTGACGGGTGGAGCCTGGAATAGCTCCTCAATGCATCGGTAGGTCTCATGAGACAAACTAGTGTCTTGGAAAAAGGCCTTGACAAAATCTTATTTGTAGTCTTGGCACAAGGCCTTGACTATTTGGTTATGATAGTCTAGAATTTTCATTCCATTATTATGAAAGTGGTTATTGATATTGCATGTGATTATTCTACTAGTATAATATCCATATGAATAAGTAAATGACATTATTTCATTTTATCTTTTCCATATTATGCTGAAGTTCAAGTTTAAAAGGCTTTTTTTAGTTATACATTGCCTTAAATGTTTATGTTTATTTATTAAAGTTTCTTCTATATTGTTTTCCTTACTGAGCATCTGAGCTCACCCTTTCAATGTTTTATTTTTCCCAGGATGTGAAGAAGTATTTTATGAATGACCTACAGGGATAGTATGAGGGTATATGAAGAAAAGATGTCGTTGTAGTTTTTCTCACTTTATGATGTAATGTAAGACTTATGAATATTTCTAGTGTTTCCAAGGCTACTAAACTAATCGGTCTTTTGAGACTTGATCTTTTTTGACCATGCCAATGTCATGTAATAATGCACCAACACTGGGTAACTAGGGTCGGGGCGGTACATGTGCATTGATCTTCGTATTCTTTTCCTCATCGTTTCGGGTCATGAGGGTATCATAGCATTATAATGGGTCAAGGAATATGATAGGGGATTATAACTAAAAAGGATGTTGATACTAGTATTTTAGGGAGATAACACCATGGGTAACTAGTCGTTTTGAGGTGAATTCATGCCTTTTCCTGAAGACAATAGGGCTAGGAATCACTACATATCCCATGGGAATGGAAATCAAGTCACACATAGTTGTTGATAATGTGGTATGGTAGAGTACCAATACCAAAAATAGGTGAGTCCTTCCCCTATGATGTGTATGGGACATGTGTTTTTTAGTTTAGACATCAAACAAAGGGATACTGGATATGTAGCTTAATTTCATGCAACTAGGACCAAGGGGGGATTATGAAAATAGTTTAATGTCATGATACTTTGACTGGCTGAGTTTTGGTTTTAATGATAATTATATGGTATAAAAGAGGTAAAACACATTATGAAAGGATAGAAATTCAATAACACATTCCACATAAATACCTTGTTATAAAATAAAAAATCATAAGTATGTAATTCTTAAACCACATGTGGGGACAATGTGATAAAAATTGGTGAATGTGGTCTCCCCATGAGGGAAGGGTTTATGATGAATTTGGGGTTGGGGATGAATATATGGGGTCTAGGAATCACTATATATCCCATAGAAATGAAAATAAAGCCACATGTTGTTTAAAAGGTGGTGTGGTAGGGGAATGATGCCAGAAGTGGTGGAAACCCTCATTGAATTGGAAATCAATGCATCACATGGTTGTAGTAGGGATTCCCATGCTTATAACATGGGGTTAATCTACAATTTATGATCTTTTTTGGGGAAAATTCACTTTTGTCTCTCAAACATGGTATGTGTTGCATCATATGCTTATTTCATAGGGTAGGACTCCATTTTAACATTGAACACTAATGATTTTGGGTATTTTTGTTTAAAATCGTACAACTCGGACTATGGTTGCTACAAGTTTGGAATCATGGATCATGTACCATGGGGTGGAAAATAGTTTAAGGTCATAAGGATTGGACCATGAATCCTAGTTTTAGGTTGTAGAGTTTGGAGAAACTACAACTAGTTTTAGTTCATAATTCTTAGACTGTAGGTTTTAAAGTGAAATATTACTTGAGAAAATTGGAATTGGTGGGAGGTGTGACAAGCTCTTAGTCAATGGTGATCAAAGATTATTCTCTATTGAAATATACCTTATAGATAATTTATGGATTTTCACACATGGGATCCAAATTTGGTTTCTTTTTTATGGGTATCATTATTATTCTGAGAGCCAGTACCGTGTCACCTCGGAGGAAGGAATAGAGGTGGGCCTTCTTGTTGAATGTTCTCACTGTCCTGTTCAGGTGTCTCTCTATGTTATGCAGGGTCTAAGCTTGTTTTCCATTAAGGTCTCTAACTTATCTATACATAATTCTTCCATTATTTTAGAAATATTATAGTCTTAAATAGTCATTATGGGTAATAGAAATTGAACCTCAATGGGTAAGACTATGTCTCTTCCATACAACAAGGACTATAAGGTCTCCTAGGTGTAAATTTAAACTACCATCAGATATTAACAGATGAAATTAGGGATCTTTTCATGCTGACAGTTTATTTTCTCACCCAAAATTTCATGCATAATGTTAGATATGGTCTTATTCAATGCCTCAATATACCCATTTTTCTACAAAATGTAGTGGGATGTTTTGTTGGACTGGTTGTTCTACTTAGATTATGATTCCTTTAACTCTAATACTTAGAAGTTGGTTTCATTTTTTGTGAAAATATCATGACGAACTTCAAATAGAATGATGATTTGGGAGTTGAAGAACATGATCATTGATCATGTTTTTATTTTTTCAAGGGGATCCAACTCTACCCATTTGTAAAAGACGTATTTTGCAGTCAAAATGATCCTTCAGTATTGATTTTTCAATGGTGGGAATGGTTCCACAATGTCGATTCACCATTCTAAATGGGCCAATAGTATTCTATAGTGTAGAGAAGCTTTTGTGGCCAATGAACAATGTTGGCATAGATCTAATAGGAATGAAACCACTTTGAGAATGTAACAAATTCATGAGATATGAGAGGTTATAAGTGACCCAAACTATTTATTTTTGGAAAGATATTAAATCATACTATATGGGATCCATAATATCTCTAATATTCGTCTTACATAACCTAAGGTATCTCATATCCTTGGATGAAAAAGAGGATAATTCCACCGAACTTTTGCTTGCATAGGGTTTTCTTAAGGTTAGGCTCGCTCTAGAGGGTAACTTGTATTACATGATGGTGGATTATCTCACACCCAATTCTGTTTTGTGGGAGGATTACATGTTATAGATACTAAATGAATGGATTCATCCAATTGGGAACTCTATATGTTGTGGGGGTATTTGGTGATCTTGGAAAGAGGAACCATAAGACAACTAATTTTCCTTTTTGTATCTATATTATGAGGAGGTGGGGTGACCCTCCAGTGTTCTATATGAATGAACATTTCATAATATTTGGGTCCTTCTAGATGTGTTAACATTCCAAATCATCGGCTTGACCATTCTGTGACCAATGATGGAGATTCACTTTCAATTGAGAAGGGAACTAGGACATCAGCTGGGAGTTTCATTCCAGCATGGGTATAAGATCTTATTTTCTAATGATGTAGTCACCCTTGATCTATTTGATGACTAACTCAGAGTCTCTATTCACATATAAATAGGGGATATTAATCTTGAGTGCTAGCATGATACTAATAATAAGGGCCCAATACCCTTCCTCATTATTGGTGCATCATTATGAAAATAATAAAGATTATTGAAAGACATCCTATGTCTGGGTGATTAAAAAGATCCCTAGGCTTACCCTATTATGTTTGGGGTTGTTGAGTCTCCTACCATTTGGGCTTCATGAGTCACTTTCAAAATGAATCTTTCAACAAGGTATATCCTGATCCACTAGAAGAATAGATCCATCCCAAAATCAACATCCATGGGATATTTTTTAGTGGATGGATGTGTCAACAAGAAGTCTTCCAATTCCTTGACTTTGACAGAATTTGGTGGAACAAACCTAATTCTATACTACAAAAGGATTAAATCCTAACACACTAATCATATCTTCATCATGGGGAGATTCAGGATATACATTATAAGGTCCACTCAGAAAAGTAGATTTATCTCATGATGCTACAAATAATATTTCAACTTCTGCACTGTAAAACCAGGGTGAGGAGTCTCTTCTCGATGCGTAAGTAAATAGTCTCCACATCGAAGAGCATGTGAATGAGATCATATAAGATTTTTTATCTTTCCTCATTGTTTTTTTAGTCTAGAAGGGTGAGGAGGTACCATTCCCATGTGGTCATGTAATGGAAAAAATGATTCCCTAAGATGGGTTGTATTAGAACTGGAGGCTATATAAGGTACTAATTAATACCCTCAAATGCGATCTGGAACTCCTCATCCCACTCATAAATAGTCCACTTCTTCATGAGACTTCATAAGGTCTTAAACTTTCCATCCATATTTGAAATAAATCAATGTATATAGGTTAAGTGGACTTGGAGTCCCTACAACTCCTATAGATTTCCTTGGGGATGAATTTTACTGATATCCCTAATCATATCTATGTCAATATTGATTCCATTTTATCTTAAAACAAATATGTTAAATTTCCCAAAGATAACCATGAACACACACTTATGGGGGTTGATCTTCAGTTGTTGGGAGCAGAGGAAACTGAACACTTTCTCAAGATCCTTGAGATGGTCTTGATGATGGCATGATTTTTTCACAAGATAATCCATATAACACTCCACTAATGTCCTAATAATTGGATTGAAGATTTAGTGCATGGCCAGCTGGTAAGTGGATCCAACATTTTTCAATCCAAAGGGAATCACCTTATAGTATATTATCATTTATGATTCCCATATGGTGTTGGACTCTTCATCCATAGAGATCATATAGATATATTCATACCAAAAATATACATCCATAAAGGAGAGGACCTGGAACCCAGTAGTAGAATCAATTAATAGATCTATAATTGGAAGGGTAAAATTATCCTTCAGACCACGGAGGAGGAGGTCCCATTAGTCGATACAGACTCTAATATTTCTATTCTTCTTCCCGACTAGGAAAATGTTTGGCTAGCCCCATGGGTTACTATACCTCACAGATAAAGTTGACTTTAACAATCTTGTAAAATTTGTCCTTAACCACATCACTATAAGAGGGGTTCATCATTATAGATTGATTTTGTAACAAACAATGACTCACTAGTAGTTTAAGATGATATATGGTGACCTAAGGGTCTATCCCTAGCATCTCATTATAGATCTAACAAAATAAATTGTGGAGATGTCTCAAGAATACCACATACTATTTCTACTCCTCTTGGGGCATAGAATCACTAATAATTATAGTTATCATATATTAATTAGTACCAAAGATAACCTGGGTTAACACATTAATAGTGGTGTAGATATACTTATAAAATATTGACGGGGAATATTATAGATCCTCTTCATCAGCTGAGATAGAGGCACCGGTGGGAGGAGGCAGATCTACTAGGCTATTCAACCCAAGGGGAGAACTGGTGTCTATGAAATGTGTCTAAAAAAACTTCATCCCATATTGTACCACGATTGAGCAGAGTCCTTTCATGGTTTGTCTCAAGGGAGAAACACGATTTCATCAAAGGATGAAGCATCTAGGGGTGGTATGAATTGCTAGTGAGAAGCTTAACGACATCAATAGAAGGTCAGTAGGATCCAATGTGATATTTCAAGTAGTCATGGAAAAATTTTATGATAAAATGGAATAGAGCATCATCATTCGTGTGCTACGTAGGTATGGTTTTCAGGAGTGGTTTTTCAATCTGTGTTTTAGGTGCTTCTCCTCACCATGGTTCTCTATTTCAATGATTGGGATGTCCTTTGGCTTCTTTAAATCAGTACTTGGGGTGTACTAGGGGATCCCTTATCCCCAAGCCTCTTCATCTTAGCCTAAGAGGATTTATCCCATAATCTATGCAAGGGAGCTGAGAATGGTATGTTGGGCTTATATCGTATCGTGGGAGGAATAGAGATCATATCTTGTTTAATGTTCATGGATGATATCTTGATATTCACCAATGGAAGGTGGAGATCATTTCTTAACCTCGTGGACCTTCTCGATACTTATGGTCGTTTGAGTTGGAAATAGATTAATTCCTCAAAAATTCATGTATTCATCTCTAATAGATGTTCCTGCTGGCACTGTAGGGGAATCCAGGACATACTGGGGTGTCCCAAAAAATAGATGCAAGTTCTTTATTTCGGTGTTCCAGTCACCTATGGTTGCATTCAGAAGTATCACATTGAGGGTATCATCAATTGGCTAGTGGAACGAATTAACAACTAGAAAGAACAAATTTATTTCATTCAGTGGGAAGATTACTCTTGCCAATAGTGTTTTATCATCCATACTGATGCATGTGTTTTCGCTTCTCAACCCAACCAAAGGGGTTATCAAGAAGATTGAAAACACCATTACCTCCTTTGTGTGAGACGCCAATCAAGTGGGCCATAACCACTGGGCCTCCGGGATGTGCATGGCCAAACGTGTTTCTGAGGGAGGGGTAGGCTTCTGAAACATCAATAAGGAAATCCATGGCATGCAAGGCCGACTGGCCTGGGATATCATTGTTGGAGAATCCTTGTGGGCATCATTTTTCAAGCAGCACTATGGTATGAAATGGGATATTTTCAATGGGAATGGCTCTCAGCCTTCAAGCTTGGAAAGATGCATGGATTCACACCTCAAGGAAATCTCAGGTTCTTCTAGGTGGATCATCGGTAGAGGTGATGTTAGCTTTTGGAAGGCTAACTGGGTAGTTGCGGTGTTAGATTATCCCCGTTGTCCTCTCACAAATATCTCTTTATTGGAATCCTATGGGCACCAAAGCTATATCCAATTTTTCATCACTCGTGAGCATGTTACAGTATATGAAGATATTATAATGAATGAAGAACTAGATAAATGTTTTTTTCCAGGATCCTCTTCCGGGAAGTTTACCACGAAAGACTATAGGGATCTTGTGCATGCGGAGGGACCTTGTAATGAGTTTTCTTCCAAAGTATTGTGAAAGGGGTTACCACAAAAAATAAACTTCCCCACATGGCGTATAAGAAATAGGGCTCTGCCAATAGATGAAAATGTGTAGCGGAAGGGAATTCCCATGGCATAACGATGCTTTTACTGTGAGAACCCACCGAATAAAATAACCCTCCATATCATCTTCTAGAGTTTTTGGGATTCTTCACTATGGTCCTTATTCTCTCCATGTCCCTGCTTTGATACCAATCAGCCCTCACTATAGGGATTCTTGGGATCTTGTTTTCACAAAGTTGATGGGAGGGCCACAGAATGCAGGGTGTGGGATATTGTCTTCACTTCATTGTGCTGGACATTATGGGAGGCCCGTAATCTTGTTAGGATGGGAAAGAGGAGATTGTATTTGTTTCTGAAAATGTGAGTTAAACTCTAATCATTGATCTTCGTTCATTTCTCAAAGATAATCATATATTGGATATGTCTTGCAGCAGATTTAACATTCCTCATGCACCTCCATGGAAAAAAGGTCGATGGATTAAGTGGGCGCCACCTATGGGCAGCCTGAAGCTGAATGTGGATGGTTCCCTCATGGGGGGAATGATGAGGGTTGGAGGTGTTCTTCATGAATCAGAGGGATCAATTATTCTAGGGTTCAGCGCTTTCTATAGTCCAAGATCTTCTTTAGGTGCAGAAGTTAAGGCTCTTATTTCTGGCATAGCGATCTGAAAAGAATACGGTTTTGAAGTGGCAGATATTGAGTCTAATTCTGAGGTTCTTGTGAGTTCTATACAGTGGAGGCATGAGGTTACCTAGATCATGGTGTATCTGGTTCATAGGTGTTCTGAGGGGACCCTCTTTGGGTAGAAAGTGCGTCACATTTGGAGAGAGGCCAACTTTTTGGCTGACTCACTTTCCAAGATGGGAAGCACAACTAATCAGATGATCATCAAAGATAGCTTAGGATCTCTTCCGCATGAATGTATAATGGGGATCCAAGGGGATTACCTTGGTTTTCATCACCTATAACCCCCCTGAGGGCCTCCTCTCTTATTTCCTTGGTCACTTCCTATTTAATAAAAAAAATTCTGTCAGTCAACTTTTATCGCATCATCCTTAGTTTGTGTAACATGCAGGAATATTTTGGACCAATGGCCATGGATCCATCTTCTCAATACATCATAGGAGTATGTTCTTCTAGTACTAGTCAGGCCTACCCAGTGTTGGAGTATGCGGTAATCTGTGAACACTCCCTTTTCTTGGAAACAACGAAACAACCCTCCATTTATAGCATTGTGGGCTCTAACAGATGAATAAAAAAACATAAATATCATTCATGTCTACCCATGGACCAGACATAGTGGTCGTTAGATCATCGAGGGTATTGATGCACTCAAACAAATAGGTTTGGACCTTCTTTCCTTCTATTTTTTGTATAAAACATCAAGATAGTTGGCCTTATAAGAGTAAAAGGGAGAACTATCAGAGTAGAGTTCCCCTACTCAAACATTAAGGAAGTATTTGAGGCACTTGTGATATGAAGAGGGGACCACTTTGTGAAAATGAAACCAGGATATTTCCAATAGTGTGTTTTAAGACGTATCATGTGAGAAAACCATAAATTGTTTTCTTTTATTAGATCATTTGAATTTTTTCAAGTTCTTTTAGATCACTTTGCTCATACCCTTGAATTTTTAGGTTTAATGGATTCATATCTACTTTTATAAGGCATAGCTTATGGATCATATACATCAGGATGAGGTTAATCTCAAAGCATGTATCCAATAGGTAGTGATGTATTTCTGTGCCATTGAAATATCCTATAATATATATTGGATTTATGTTCCCATGAATGGTCACACCCTCATCTTTTATTGAAAGTGAGATAATGGATCTAAATTCCTCTTGCTTGGCCCCATCTGCATAGTTGGCCTCTGTGGTTTCTAGATCATCCTCAAACTGAAGTGGAATTTCAATTATCTAGAAAGGACCTCATTAATTTAATTTCACAGGAATAGGTATTCAAGAATTGAAATCCTCATGGGTATTCTGGATAGGTGATTTATTACATCACACTTCTATTCTAGTGGCATATTTTTTCTTATATATGGTCTCACTTTAGTATGGAGAGTAGTGAATGTTTTTGGTGGAAATGATGTGTCTTCACTAGAACCAATGATGTTTTTCTACTGAATAGTTGGTCTACTCAGAACATCTATTGGTTCAGTGTCAATCAGCTATGTTAGATCCCTGTATAGATGTGTTTGATCACAACACAGTCATGATTAGGATACATGGTCAACTAATATAGTCGATTATAGATATTTACTTGATAGAGAAGACAATGAGGGCTATGATTACTATTATTAGTATAATGCTTCATTCCTGGTCTTAGTATCATATACAATTTATTTTTATGTGATTATATGAGAATTTTGTTTACTTTTGTGTCCCTGACCACTCCTTCAAGGGTCTTGGCAGGAGGAACCCGAGTAGTTTTTATAGAATTACTCACTTTCATGAATTGTGAAGTAGTCCACTAGCTCAATATCATTCATAGTGGTTTATCCATGTTCTTCGTTATTGGAATAGTATAGAGATAGGAATATGTATCAAATTGGGTGGAATGAAGTCATCAAGAGTCTGAGATGGTATTTGCAGTTTTGGGGGGACTCTGATTTCCATTTTGCTATCGACGCCTATTATTCTGAGACATGGAAGGATGTGATGTAGATATGGAGGCAGTAGTCGAAGGAGGTGTGGTAGAAATATAAGGTTATATCTTACTCAAGATAGAATAAATAATACCTTGGGTTCAAGATACAACTTTTTAATCCATCCAGTCATCATATTTCTACATCCAGCTGCTAGGATACTCTGTCCACTCACCAGTGTCTTGGATGTTACTATCGAGATCAATAAAAACATATATCGTCTATGTTGGAACCACTCCCAACATGACTAATCCACGATATACTTATTTAAGGATTCAATATTTTAATATGAATCATTATTTGATATTGTGTTTTGAGGATCCTATTATTTTATTAATGGTTAGTACATCCAGGGAGTCCTACCTCCTGGGGTCACAAACATTCTAGAAATTTCAACATTCCTTTCTCCAACGCATAGATGAAATACCTTAAGTCATGTGAATATTTTAATTTTTTTTCCATGTTCCTTATTTCTAGGAAAGTATCCCTACTATCCTAGTCTTGATGGTGGGATTGATACACATTCTCTCATCAAGGTAGTTATACTAAGAGATACTATTCCTAGAGGGTTAGTATATGGTGAGGTTATTCCTAGTAGGGATACACTCAGTGAGGCTCATTTGAAAAAGGGGCTAGTATGTGTATTATTATGAGGACCTATGAATTCATAATGGTGGTCTTATTTTCATTTATAGTCTTTCTCATGAGAGTTTGAAGGGTAAATGATTATGATTGTTATTTAACTTACTATAAGGCTTCTACCAGATGTTGAGATTTTTTTGAGAACTCGTAAAACCAATCTAAGTAGATTAGGTAGATTAAGCTATGTATAATATCATTTCAAATTCTTTCCATGAACAACATAATTATACATTCCAAGGATAGTGTCATGTCAAGTGAAAATGTGAGTCCCCTCAATTGGGAAACAAAGTCAGTGAATCGCCCATCAAGCATCTTTCAATATTTAAAGATGATAGAGTTGATCATATTGATTATTGTGTAGCTAAACTAATAGAGGATATTCCTATAAAGATCCTCCCAATTTTAAATAGACCCTATGGGAATATGATTGTACTAGATGAATGCAAGTTCTTCCAAAGTCTGTATGAATCTTCAAATTTTAGGGGTATCTTTCTATTTCGGGATCCCAAAAATTTTACCAACCCTGTTGACCCCGTAAAACACATCCCCAAAATTTTACAAACGTTTCGATTAATTATCCCGGAGCATATCTCGTTCCGCAAGCTTCAATTTGACTGGTCATGGAGCCCAAACGGAGTTACGGATCAGAAGTTATGGCTGTTTGAAGTCGGGCTACTGGGAATGGCTATCCAGGACGGTTTTGGGGTGAAGTATGGATTTGCGCGTAAAAAGGGAGTTCCGAATGGAAAACCATTTGCACACAACGACTATTAGGTGCCCATATTTTCACGTGGAGAATATTACATTCCCATCTTTGTACACGCGGAATATTACGCACCAATCTTTGCTCGTGTGGAATTTTATGCACACCGCCTGGCGCGCGTGCAATTTTCCGCGCACCGCCTCGCATGCGGAAAACCCTTTGCGCGCGCTAAATTTTAAGCGCATCGAGGCCCGGGTTTCCTCCTATGAATACCAGCACACCCCCTTCTTTCGGGGGGGCTTGGAGGTCGGCCGCCGCTCTGATGTGCGTAAGTTCGTATTTTCCGCGCCCGCGCGTAAAACCCCCCTCTGGCGCACAAAACATGATTTTTGCACAGAAAAGGGCCAGCCTGCCCAGTTTTTCGTGCAAGAAATAATTTTGAATGCAACAGTTCCACTGAGCCCTATTTTTCACACACCAGTGCAGCACCGGTCCTATTGCGTGCAAGACTTCCATATTGCACGCACCGCGTCCTTGTGCGCACAAGGCATCCCTATTGCCCGCAATTCCTGCCCTTTTGTGTGCGCCTCCTCCTATTGCGCGCCCGCATCCGGTATTGCACGCCCGGCTCTGGTATTTCGTGCCAGCATCCGGTATTGCATGCGCCACCTCTTATTGCGTGATCGCATCCAGAATTGTGCGCCCTTCTCGGGTATTGCGCGCCCGCGTTCGGTATTGTGCACCATCATCCGGTATTGCATGCGCTACCTCCTATTGGGCGCCCGCATCTAGTATTGCACGCCTGGATCTGGTATTGCATGCCCACGTTTGATATTGCATGTCGCGCCCATATTGTGCGCCGACCCGGTGTTTTCCATGCAAAATCCCCAATTACGCACATGCCTGCCCTTTTTACGTGCAATAGTGTTTAGGCCTGCACCCGCTGGTCCATCCCGCGGGGGTTGTGCCCCCGCACCCCCACTCGGGGTTAGTGATGGCTCTCCGAGCCAGCTCCTTTTCTACCATCACACACCCCCATGAAAAATGGAGAGTCGCACCATGAACTTTTCGGGCCGGGATGTCGGGGTTTTCCATTGTGACCTTGTGTGCACCCACCTCCCACATGTGGAATACCATGATTTGATATACTCCTCAGCACACCATGAAACACCTTGAGTTCATGTATTCTTCTTGGATCATTTCCTAGGTAGTGAGTTGAGATTCTCATCATCAATTCCCCGAGTACCTTGAGTCGAACCATTCATCAAGAAACTCCTCCAAACCCTATCACTTGGCTCCTATGCCAGGTTGAACCAGAAAGGGCCACCCTTACGTAAGAACCAACACCAACTATTCTAGGCACCTTATGGAAATAGTCCTATCTATATGACATTAAACTGTAGTAATCCCTATCTAACAAATGATAGGATGCCTCTTTCCCTATTCGAGAGATGCCTTACACTCCAAGCATAAGATACCAACAGTCCTATCTACATGACTCTAAACTGTATTTCTCCCTATGTTCCAAACATAGGATGCCTATAGCCCTATTCGAGAGATGCCTTACGCTCCAAGAATAAGATGCCAACAGTCCTATCTACATGACTCTAAATTGTACTTCTCCCTATGTTCCAAACATATGATTCCTCTTACTCTAAATAAGAGATGCCTTGTGCTCCTAGCATGAGATGCCAACAGTCCTCTCTACACGACTATAAACTGTAGTACTCCCTATGTTCCAAACATAGGATGCCTCTTACTCAATATAAGAGATGCCTTATTCTCCAAGCATAAGATGCCTAATGCCATGATTATATTGGCGTAATATCAAGAGCATTGGAATCCGTTCAAACATTCCATCACTCCACCTCACTCTTTGTGTTTCCTTCATTCAGATCTGCATCTACTTCCTTGTCTGAAGGGACCCCCGAACGGTATGCGTGATTGACCTACGGTCCACCTTATGTAACAGAAAGGATGATTGACCTATGGCCCACCTACTATAAAATTACGAATGATTGACCTACGGTCCGCCTGCTATAATATTATGGATGATTGACCTACAGTCCGCCTGCTGAACAGTATGGGTGATTGACCCATGGTCCGCCTGCCATCCTGGTCCAACGCCCCAGAAGACTTTGAACCACACTTTGAGTCATATCCTGTGTTTCGAACACGGTCAGCAGTCAACCCTCATTTGTTTGTCCCCGTTTTAGGCTAACGTGACATGGATACTGTGTTTCAAACACGGTCAATAGTTATCCTCTCTTGCCACGCCACCCTTATTGCATTCCGAATGTCGGGCGTGTGATTCAAACTTTTCATTGCCCTTTGTTCGGGCCGACTCCAATGCCCTTGTCATTATCCCGCTTGTGCACTAACGCATAGGTGAAGGCCTCAACCCACCAGTGGTTTGGGATTCCCTCATGGCCAGACATGAGAAAGACATCATGGGCCGCTTCCTTGTGTAATCCCCATTCACCACCATTAATGGACGCACCTCTGTGCCGTGATCGTCAGGTCTCTTCTACATCTTGTTTCTCAAACTGAGCATGACTCACATGGGCTTAGAGTAAGCACCGACTATGACACCATACTGTCCCAAAAGACGTTAAACTGTACACCTGAACTACGTGGACATTAATTCCCTGCCACAGGGATACGTAGGAATCCTCCACGAGGTTCAAGCCCACCGCCCGGTCGTTCCGACCTCTTCACGTCAGTTCACCAACCACCATGGGCCGCCTCAGAGCATAAGCCCCATGCCACAATGGGCCGCCTCAGAGCGTAATCCCCATACCAACTTGGGCCGCATCATAGCATAATCCCCATACCACCATGGGTCACCTCAGAGCACAATCCCCATACCACTTTGGGCCGCGTCAGAGCGTAAGCCCCGTACCACATGGGAGGAAACCTTGTGTAATCCCCATTCCATCCCGAACTCCGTGGAATTTTATTCCATGCCACTGGGATACGTAAGAAGCCTCCTCGAGGCCCAAGCCCAACTTCACCGTCTCCCTTGAGATGGTCCAATTTCATTCCCCCTCCACTCCATTCATCCATGCACCACCCATCATGATTCTTACCCACGCCACCACATCCCAGTGGGATCATGTCATCTACCCTCCTCACTTCTCCTAGCAGTGCTTGGGTAGCTAATCATGCGTATGCCCCAACATGTCTTCGGGTCGTTGTCCTTTGTGTACACCTCGAATCATCACCCCTTCTAACTACGTGGGTTTTGATCTCTTTCCTCTACATAGGGTACGTAGGAAACATCTATGAGGCTCAATCCCATCCAATGGTAAACCCTAGTGTCCCCCATCTTGGGGTGCACTCCCCCTGATCCACCCTTAGTGGTGTTTAGATCTGCCCTTACGGTGTGAAGTCTCCCCTACATGGGGCGCACCACCTTTGATCCGTCCTCATTGGTCATTCTGATCCATTCATCTTCCATGATGTTCCCCCCTTGGGATGTACGAATCTGATCCATCTCCATGAGACATTCTGATCACTCTCAAACTGTCTCCGCAAGACATTAAACTCGTGGCCTACCTCGTGTTAAACATGAGATACCTGAGGAAAACCTCAGAAGACATTCCCCTGTCATAACCGTCTTTGCAATATGTTAAACTCGCGGCCTACCCTGTGTTAAACATGGGAAGCTGAGGAAAACCTCAGAAGACACGCCCCTGGAGTAACTGTCTCCGGAAGACGTTAAACATGCAGACTACCTCGTGTTAAACATTAGATACCTAAGGAAAACCTCAGAAGACACGCCCCTGGGGTAACCGTCTTTGCAAGACGTTAAACTCGCGGCCTACCCTGTGTTAAACATGGGAAACTGAGGAAAACTCAGAGGACACGCCCCTAGTGTAACCTTCTCTGCAATATGTTAAACTCACGGCCTACCCTATGTTAAACATGGGATGATGAGGAAAACCTCCAAGGACACGCCCCTGGTGTAACCGTCTCCGCAAGACGTTAAACTCATGGCCTACCCTGTGTTAAACATGGGAAGCTGAGGAAAACCTCCGAGACATGCCCTTGGTGTAACCGTCTCCGCAAGATGTTAAACTCACGACCGACCCTGTGTTAAACATGGGAAGCTAAGGAAAACCTCAGAGGACATGCCTCTGGCGTAACCGTATTCGCAAGACGTTAAACTCGTGGCCTACCCTGTGTTAAACATGGGAAGTTGAGGAAAACCTCAGAGACACGCCCCTGGCGTAACCGTCTCCGCAAGACGTTAAACTTGCGGCACACCCTATGTTTATCATGGGAAGCTAAGAAAAAACTCAGATACATGTGTATGGCATGTGATTCCCTGCATTCAACGTGGGATGCCTCGGGTTCTGCACCCTAGAGATGCCCTCTTATGGGGAAGAATACAAGTTCCCCAATGTCCACGCACACAGAGATGCCCTGACATTCCTGATGTTATTGTCTACTCCGACTGAAGGTTTATACCATGTCAAGACCCCACGGAATGTCTTGAAGGAAATAGTGTAATTAACCGTTGTCCATGAAGATATGGCACCAGGAACGAGATTCACGAATACATCTTAAATCTATGAGGGAGACCCGAACTAGGTGACGAGCTCTAAAGAGGAATCCATGAAAGGAAGACCTGACATCCCATCATCCCGGTTTTGATCAAGGAGAAGACATCCCTGAATAAGGAATGAATGTTTCCCGCCTTTGGAAAGCAGGAATGCGGTTCTACAAGCCGCGTGTCGTTCTCTGCGTGACGTGCGCGCGCACCCCGACGAAAGCATTGGAAACAAACCCTTAAACAGAAGGTGGAAATATGTTTTAGTAGGTAACCCATCCTATTAAATGAAGGGAATCTTGGATTACTGATCTTTGGGGTTTCTTGGGCATGGTCAAATCATGCCTGATATTTCTTTCCTTCTGCAAAAACATCAACATTCCATGTTTCTAAAACCTAGATACAAGAAATGAGAGTGGATATTAGAACATATTGGTGGATATTTCTATCTAAAAACATGTTTAAAGGATCATTAACTCAAGAGGCAGTGGGGCCTTGATCCTTAGGTGCATAATTACAGTGCTCAGGTGAGGTTGGCAACTCATATCTTTGTCTCTTCCCATAACCTACAAATTCTACTCTGACCGGGTGCATAGGGCTGCCATGTATGAATTGTGGCATTTAACCAAAGAGGAATAGGTTCCCCATTTTTTTAAGAAAAAGGTTCCCTTATTACATTCCCATGATTGATTTTTTGCTTAGTAATGAGCTTAACATTGATGCTTTTATAATCCTAGAGCTTCTAAAGCAACACGGCTACCCTGGGGTCTGATTCTTCTTTGGGAGAAACCTTTGATGCATCGGTGATCTCATCATGTCCCTTTACATTGTCAAAACACTAATGATAATGAATCAATTCCTTACTTCTGGGAATCTAAAGGCCCAGTGTATGTCTATACTAACAAGTGTAGATACCTCTCGAGGGGTCCTCTAGGTATTGTGTCTCCCCTTTAGGTGTCTTTTCCCCATCTTACCAAATGCTAGTGGTCCTATTCCTCTGATACTCTAGTGGGTTAGGGATAATCACATTCACCATAGTGATATTCATAGAGTAACATTCATTTTTGGTATATAGGTTGAATTTCTGGTCTCGTCACTTCCATAGTATAGGTCTGAAATGGAGGGTGGCATACTACCCTAACCACTAATTTGTATGGTTGTAAACACCTATTCCATGACCCGATTGAGCATAGTGAAGCTCCTAGTATAGGTTCTACAGAGATTCTAGAGGTAATAATATGAATAAGGATGCTGAGACAATAGGAGAGTTGTGATCTCAACCTTCCCACACTGCTGGTTGATGGCTTCAAGGTGCTCATGGCTCTCAGGGTAGGTCATTCATTTATCTTGTATGTAGTTGAATGTTTCCTAAATAATATGGTGAAAGTAAACTCCCTTATCATATTTAAGTGACTCTAGGATAAAAAAATATGTATCTGCATTTGGCCAGAACACCACTAATACTTGGTCAGCCGCTAGAAGCTCCTACGGGTCCTCTTTCTCCGGGGAAGGGTCCTACTCTTGGTCATCCCCATCCATGATTGGTGTGGGATGAGATAAGGTTAGTGGCACAAACACAAACCATATTTAAATATGATCTACAAGAATAGGGGACACTAAATGAGTCAAATGTTCACTAAATGTGGAGACATATCTTGGAGGTGGATCTAGCTTTAAGGTAATGTTCATGTATGATTAGTTGTTTAACAATTCCTCATGTGTGATGATGGTAGCATCTATTTCAGGCTTATTGGAATGCTCACCGTCATGTGAGGGAATCATTCTTGGCTCTGATATCTCTCTAAATTTTTATGTGGAGGTAGAGAGGCGGGAAATTAGTGATGATGGACATGGTAGAATGTCAAGTCCCTATAAGGGGGACAGAACAACCCCCAACTAAATATACCTATGGAGGGATCCGGGGATATTTTGTGCCTTTAATTTTGGAATCATAATCCTCCATTTCAATGATTCTACCCTAGACTCTAGAATCTCAGATGAATATCCCCTCATTGATTTTTCCTTTGCTTCTAATTCCTTCAGGTCAATGATGACATGATGCTTCTCAAGATTCCCTCTCTAACGGTGTTGGACCAATCCAAGTGAGGATTTCTAAGAGTAAATGAGGTTTTCTCTATGTGGGTTGTGTACTTTGTCATGGGAATGAAACCCATAGTGGGTGTTCTTACCTCTTCCCCAAGATGGTTCTTCGGATTAGTGAATTTATTTGACATTCTATGATCCTCCATGTTGATTAATGGTGGTGCGGGGAGGACCTCTCCATTGTTTTATGGTATTATGGGGATGGAATTTACATTTATTATTGGTGGCATGGGGAGGACCCCCATAATAGTTGACTTTAGTGTGAGGAGGACTTCCAAACTGATTTTCTGCATCATGGGATGGACCATAATATTTTCTAGTGGTTCCAACAACAAACAAAGACAACCCTACCTGCCTAAGATGCGGCTGGGGTCTTGATCCAAGGTAGAAAATGACATATCCTCATTCACCTATTGCAAGGACCTGATGGGATACACTGTTAGTGGTAGGGGCCCATGGAGCTATAGAATCATCCCTTTGTTAGGAAATGTTTTAGTCCTACCCATGGCATTGGCATTGGGTGTTCTAGACTAGGGATGATAGGGAAAGAATTAATTCAATCCCCTCATCATCTTGTGGTACTCATTGATGATGGCATTGATAAGGCCTAAAGGAATCCCTCATAGGCATCTCTTGAGTGATGGTAACTCCCTAGAATAGGGGTTTTAACTATCATATCACTAAAGGAGAGGCTCCCAAGTTGATTTCAAATTGAAATAGGGGTGGTTTTCCCATGTTCATCCCATGAGGGTGGCAGTGTTAGTGAGTTTCTAATTCCTCAAGACCTTAGTGTGCCCCATCCTTTGTAGAAATGACCCCTTGTTTCTCATATTATCAAATGAGGGATCCATTCAACCTCCTTGAAATTAGATCAGGGGGTGAGATGGGGTATGGAAATATAACGAAGAAAATTGTGGTGGAAGTTTTGGTGGGGAATAGTTGTGTGGAATGGTCACACCAATGATTACACTTCCTCTATACCTGTTGTTGGTAGGTTGTTGATTTACAGTATTTTGAGTCTTATAGGGTATGTGGATTCAACCATCAGTATAGATATAATAAGGGAGATTTATAATTCCCCAACATCATCCATTCTTCCAGTAGTGGAGAATGATCCATGCTGATGATTTCACATACAAAAGATTCCCAAATTTATTTTTCCCAAGTTTTAGGTGAGTTTCATGTTGTCCCTTTCATTTTATTAGTGATACTGAGCATAAAATTTCTTGATTTAGTGACATAAAAATATGATGGTTCCCTAATGATACTAGTACACATATTTGAGGAGAGTAGTCCAATGTTGGTTTCACAATTATTGTTTCTGGGGATTTCTTCAAGGCCAGTGTGTGGAACGTGCTTCTGTTTCCCTGTATTCCAACCTAACAATGGAGGATAGATTCCATCACTTTAATTGGTGATGTATTCTCCTTGATAAAAATATGATTATGGGATGTCAATTCCTTCTTCCATGGATACCTCATTAGATTTCGTCTCATAGTCCAAGACTCCCTCATATATTTAAGTCACGTTCATGAAACACATTCCCCATTCCATCTGGAGGTAGATGCCCATTAACTATGTTGCTTTTTTCTTGACATGGTATAAACCTTCATTTGGGATAGGTAGTGACATTGGGAAACATTGGCAGGGCTTAGCATTATGTTGTATGTGAGACTATGAATTCTTCCTCTTTTAAAATTAATGACATGTTTGAAGCATATTAAAAGTAGATCTTAAGTAATTTCATGTATTCCATGAGGAAGTTGATGCTGGAGGTGTAAGTCTTTTGAGAATTATCACATCAGGTATCCAATGTTTATTATATGGGGTATAGATTCTAGATCAGTTCACAAGATTAAAGTGTTGTGGAGATATATCAGGTTATACATTTAATTCCCAATTGCGATAGAAGGTGGATGTTTTCCTATGGGGGTACATTTCACTGTAATATGATGCAGTGTATCCCCCCATGGGGGATTGTTTCACACTCATATGATGGATTATGTCCCCAAAAAGGGGGAATTTCACACTACGATTTGATGGAGTGTTTCACCCCATGGGGACGATTTCACACTGGGATTGTTGTGTGTTTCCCCCCAATGGGGATTATTTCACACTAAAATGGTTGAGTGTATCCTCTCAAGGGGGGTGATTTTACACTTGAATTTGGTAATCACGATGAATCCTCAGTGAGGCATCCTACACACCTTATAATTAAACAAGGATTAAAGCCCATGTATTTTTATGTTTTAGTTTATGGTCATGTGATAGGATTTGTCTATGAAGTTTAACAATGTGTGGTAAGGATTATTATATCAAACAAGGGACATCGATGAGAGATAGTGTGGGTCTTACTTGTGGAAGATGCTCATAGTAGGAGTATAATCCCAATGAAGGGGAGGTTATTATGGGGAATACATAGAAAAGCTTCACGTGGTTGGTGTTTTATTTCATGACGGGGTAGGGAGTGGTATCATATCATTATAGTTCACGGGGCATCTTGTGTTAATCAAACTGGGTAAGGATATAGTTTAACATCTTATTAAAAAGATGTTTTCATTCAATTTAACATCTAATGACTAAGACATTAAGCTATGAATTTTGATGTCATGTCACAATAAAAAAACCCTATTTCCAAACATATATGGCCACACTTTTTCAAAAATGTGGAAATAATCCATATTTTAGTTGACAGTAAGGCAACCCATACACCTTCATCCCTTCTCAACCAACCTGTGCACCCTATCCCCTCCTGATCAAGATCGAGCCATCCACCCTCTCTGGTTTCCTTCTCCTCCTCCCAACAAATTTCTGGTTCCCATCGCCTCTTCCCTACCGAATCATTGGTTCCCATATCATGTGACCATCTCTCCCCTCTCCTCTCTAGTAATGCGTTCCAATGTCCATATCTAGGGTCCTCTTATTCCTGTGATTTCATTGGATTTATTCTGATTTCTTGGTCGGAATATCAAGGTAAGATATCCTCTTCTATTCTTCTTCCTCTTTTAACTGATTTCTATTCACCCTGTCACCCTATTTTGTTCAGTTGAACCCTAGTTCAAGGGTTAACCAGATTATTTTGATTTTATTTCATTTTTAGGGTGAACAATGAGTCTCTTGGTTCGTATTAGGGAATGTTTCAGCATTTTCCACTAAATTAAAATCATATCAGACTCATTTGGATATCCCTAGACCATTTTGAGGTTAGTTTTCATCTACCTTTTCTTTTAGACCTATTTTAATTTGGAATTTTGTTATTTTAGGTTTCCTAGTACTTTTTTAGTGCACTGTGGTCTTCCTTGAGATATGTTTTAATGTTATTTCTTATAAATGTGTGTATAAATTCAGATCATTCATAATTATTTTAAAAATAACATCTATATGATGAGATTGTAATGAAATTAATCCTCCAACTACAAGAACATGATGTTCAAACATATATATTGATTGATATCGATGAGTGTGGTTTTCCTAGCATTAATGTTTGAGTCTTTTCTAGAGAAAAACATTTCTTTGATCATTATGTTGAGAACTAAAAATAGTAGTTTTGAAGAAAAATTCCACTATCACTATTCAGGTATTTGGCAGCACACAGTTGAGGATGTGAGAAAATCTAGGTTGTGGGTGGATGGTCTAGGAGAGTAGTAGTGAAATGATGATTATCTGATTAAATGATCTACTAGTGTTGATGTGTCATGCCCTCCTCAAATGAAAGATCATTTTTTAACATACTTGGTGTATCATAGTTATCCCTAGTGAAAACATAAAACCTTATTGATATACCCATATTCTTATTTGGAAAATGTGAAATGTAATATTAAATGATGATATAATTTTTATATTTATTTTTGAATTTGAAACTCCCTGATAATGTTTTCCCCCCATGTTTAACTTGTAGATATTATATTTTTTTAGAATTAATGTTATGGAATTCTGGGAATGTGTATGCTTTATTCCCTGTTGATATGATATCTTGTATATCATTGATATGAATGTACAAATTTTTATGTTGATAAGAATGATGGTTGGTATACTAGATTTATACTTGAAGCATGATAAATCATTGATATGTCATGAGCAACATAGAAGGGGTATGTGTGTATCCATTATTGTTATTATAAATTGTTAAAGAATGTTAGTAACATATTTACATACCAGTACATTATATGGGATAGTTTTTTATCCCATATTCAGTATAAACCTTACCCTATTCCACAATATGGTTGGTGGCACTAATTTTATGTACATTTTCCCTTTTCTATGTAGCAGACTTATGGATTTACTCTATAATTGAACCTAGGTGGCATGGGCTACAAGACAACCCAATCCCCGGTCGGGATGTTTGTTTTTTGTCATAATTATAATATTTCCTCTCAGTTCCTCCGAATTATCATCACAATGGCTTCTAGAATCATGTTTCACCTTTGTCTTCATAGCTGATGAACATGTTAGTCAGACATATATTTCTATAAAAATTAACTAAAATTTTTATTTTTCCATTATTCATAACTATTTTTTATTAATATTTTTGGTATCTCAAACTCAATCTTGAAACAAATTTTTCAATAGAAGCTATTTCATATGGTTGGTTTTCCTATGGTGGGTAATTTCATGGGAGGCTATAATAGTTGCATGTTTGTATATGGATAGGTTATTAAATTCTAATGTTATTTTATTTATTTGTGTCATATTTATATAAGTCACATCACTTATAATAAACTTTATTTGGTTGTTGATGGGCTCATAGAGAACAGTAATGTGATATTTTTACTTTTTCATCACTTCACATAAAGATTTCACTCATTTTCATTTTATTGTGCACGTTTCATTTTATCTTTCCCCCCCTAAAGTGTAATGTGAATATGTAGAATAGATTTGGTAAGACTTACACAATGTTGGGAGACATTGATAGTGGAATTCGAAGACACAATGTACACTATAAAATAAAAACTAGAGTCTTTGAATACTTATTTTCAAGAATCCAAAAGGTATGTGCCTATCAATGTGACAAGTAACCACATACATGTTATTAGTAGCTGATTTCATTTTTAATATTAATTATATTATTAATGTGACATAAAAATTACACTCTAAGAGAAGGAAAAATAAAATTTATCTCTAAGTGTTCATTTTGGGGAATACACAAGGAACATATTTTTGATCTCCTTGATCCATCGTCCACAAATTTATAGGTATCAATCAAGTTTATTTTTATTTTGGACCATGTTGGTTCCATTACCAAGCCTTGTAAATTTACTTCTATAATTTTTTCATTCATTATAAATTTTCTTATATCCAATGGCCGTAAATGTATGTGATTTACCTGTTAGAGATTATAGAAAACACAAATAAAGAAGTTTATGTAGATAATCTCTAAGAAAATGAAGTTTGATGTGCTCGGGATGTAATCCGAAACCTTGTTCAAGTTATTCATTTATTTTAGGATTATGCTTTTTTGGTTTCCCCCTTATGCTTTATGCAAGAAAATATTTAGTTCACATAAAATTTCATTCTATATCTAGTATCATGCACTAAAATTGGAGTTTAAATTGGGATATACATATCAATATGAATATTCATTTTTCATTTTTTGTAATTGAGTCATTTATCATTTATCATGTATAGTTGACACACTGATCACATATATATAATAATATGTTGTTATATCTCCTTTTATACCATTATTTCCTTACAAGTGGTTTCTTATGTTGTAAGTATATAGAAACATGAGTTCTCCAATAGACCAATGATGTCTATTTACTCAATGGTACATTTTTCATCTACATGTTTAATGAACTATATTTCATTATATTAATTTCTTCATTTACAGACATAAATTTATTGAAAACCAAATTTTTATTACCTTTCATAATATCCTTTTAATTATCATCCAAAAAATAGATATTACAATTAAAATAAGTTTTCCATTTTTTCAAAACCTTGAAAACAATATGTGATTCTCGATTATTTTTTTATGATCCCATTTAAAGATACAATATTTTATTCAATAAAAGAGACAATATCATACAAATATCATTAAATTACTTGTTTTCTGAGAGTTTATATCTTTTATTTCATTGATAAAATCCCTCTTTAAATCATGAATATATTATATAGATATTCATGAGATATAAATTCTATAACTCTAAATTTATGGACTTTGTTGCTCTAGAAATTACCACTCAATCTAATCATCAAGTTGGCTACATAGTCAGGTTTTTTATTCTTCATGCCACCACCATGGATCCTCGGTTCCCTTTTCAAACACTATTAGTGAAGCTAGTATCATATCCTTCCTTATCTAGATGACATAAAAATTTGTGTTATTATATAGTCCTCGTATGTGTCTCACTACTTTCAACCAAAGAATCTTATGTTAATTATCAATATGTTAACACCAAATTACATCAAAACGTTTATATCTTCATCATTTTCCAAGAGAACATTTCCAAATATTTTAGATATATAATTGTCTATACATAACTTCATTATCATTGAGTGAAATGGAGTCAATCACCCATGAATCTAGAGGAATTTTGACACTAAGTAATAATTCATTATATCAATTATCTACATTAGTAGGGCTTGACATCAAAAATAATAAAAATATATAATTTTTACTCTAATCCCTCTATTATTTCTTGAAATTTCCTCTATTCCCATAATTATAATATGTGATGATAGGACTATCCATTTTTCATCAAATCATTTCTCTTGATTTATTTCACAATTTTCACAAGCATCTCCATTGAAAAGAGCACCCCTTTATCATTTATCATGGTTACAAAATCTTTTTGATTATCCCACCTAGTGATTAGTTGATTCATAATTATTTTATGAACTTCCTCAACCACCATGTTGGTTTTCCCATTGGAATTTATAATTTTCATAACTATCATGTCACATAATTATAGAAATGATGATACTAATATAAAATCCAAATCATATATGGACATTATGTAGAAAGATTCGAGATGAAATAAAACCACATTGAAATCATTTAAATAATATCTCCAATAGCATCATATTGAAAAAACCCCACAATGAAAACATTATTTTGTGTTTTCATCTTATTTTATGTGTCTTTCATGGCCTTCATAAATCCATTCCCTGTCTATATTAAAATATGAAGTAAAAACACTAACCCTTCATGTTTACAAAATTTATAAAAATAGAAAGATAATACTCTTAAAAAATTATGAAACTCATTTACCCCAAGAAATTATTTGAATATATATGTACATTTAATAATAATACTCTTGTGAATTGATCTACATCACCTTCTTCTAGAAGAACCTCACAAAATGTATAGATAGAGGGACTCCTGGATATCTTCTTCTTCTTCCATTTTATTTCCACTAATGACCTAGAACTCCCCCTTTTATCTCTAGTCTCTCCTCTATTTTTTTGTGTCTCACCTACTTTGTATTGTTATATTATCATTTTTATATAAGAGTTTAGAAAAATTCTCTTAACCGTGTGACACCTTTATTCATGGTGTGACATGTCTCAAATTATATCCTTATCTTGAGACCTATTCCTCTACATTTAATTTTGATTCAGAAAACAAATTCAAGAAATCTCATTAATATCTTATATTTATGTCCCTACAAAATTTGGAAGGATCTTTCAATATTTAGTGACTCAAAATCATTCTCCAGTAATGATCTCTTCCTCCATGGTGTGATGTGTACAAGTATAAAAACATTGTAACTTGTTTATATCCTACTTCACTTCATGTAATATAGAAAACAACATGAACTATATCCATTCAATACCCATAATGGTGCATCACTGTCTTCATAGTGTAGGAACCATCTAAATGATAGTACTATTAAATCTTCTTCAACCTTGATTAATGAAATCACTTGTGTTTCCACATTGTGACTTCATGATCCCTCAAAATCATCAATTTTCATATCGATTCTTCACGGTGTAATACCCTCATCTCATTATATCACTTCCTATATGGAGTGACACTAAATTCTAGAAATAATACCTTCAATGACGTGGTCATTATCATCATGGCTTGATGCAATCCTTTAAAACATTCTTTAGTGTATAAACTATAAAAACATTTTAGCATCCCTTTTGAAAATTCTGATTTACCTAATGAAGTAGGAAATTTTCCTTTGTTTGAATCATGTTTTCTCACTTCATGGAATAAAATTATACATGTCTAAAACTTGTGGTGTCCTATCACAAAAGTGGTGTCCCTGTGGTCGTCCAAAATAGATAGGCTCATGCACATTGTTAAGGTTTTGGAGTGACCATAGGCATCACAATGAATCTTCTCTCTAGTATACAAAGCTGGTAAAACATTTCCCAAACTCATTCATGCCTTTCTAATGATAGTATATCTTATTTTGAGACATATCTATCAAACTATTCAACAAACACAACCCAGAAATGGATATTGGTGATCTTTAGGAAAAGTGTCCCCCTATGTTATTTTTCACAAACCATTACCTCTCCACAAATAAAATAAATCAAAACATTTGGGGAAAACTTATGGATTAACTAGATCTAGACTTCTTATCTTTTTAAATTTTATCAATGATTCACAAATCCATAACTCTAATCCAAATTTATTTTAAGATTAGTGTGAGAATCATTATGTAACAAAAATTATCCTCATGAAATTACTTTAATGTTTTTCATACATGCCAAAACCTCTAAAATAGCTTCTCCCTTAGATTCTCCTCATAATTAAAAATTCCAAACTCTCTAACTTTTTGAGATATTTGAAAGAGTTATCTCCCTATTTATCAATAGTAAAGAACACCCTATCCATGTATTTTCCAAAGAAGCACCATCAGTCCTCTATGATAGAGATCCAAAAATCTATGATAAAGGAATCCCATTATTGAAGCATTTTTCTGCAACCAAAATCCACTTTGACCAGACAGTAATTACCGAAACATGATCCCAACAATGGGAAATCTAGGTATTTCTTCAAAAACATTTTTGGAACCTATTTGGATTTCACTCTAACATGAACCCTCAATATGAACTCCTATAAGACTCAATAGACATACAACATGGATTAACATCTATATTTTCTACAATAACCAACAACTGTTATCATCTTGGATATTAAAAGAATACTTTATTAGTTCTACAGTATTGTGTAACATGCCTGGAATTGTTTTGAAAAACCAAACCTAGCATTAATTGTAGTGAGTTTATCAATAAACCTCAGACAGTATTGTGGAAATAATGGATTTGGACACTTCTAGAATTACATAGACCACCACTGTGATATCATAGTTCCAGAACAACTGGAGCATTCAATTCTCAAATCAAAGAGTCCCTAAATTTCCTCCAGTTGTAGAAGAAAAAATATTACGAATCACCCACATGAACCCAATGATCTCTATTGCAAGCACCTAATATTACTCATCTAATTATCAATAAAAACCTTATAGTATAAAATGGTTAAATATGGGGAAAATTCCCCTGAAAAGCTACTTATGTTTACCTAAACTCATAGATAGAACCATCATATCAGAAATTTCCATGGGAGTGAACCTTTTCATCAAAAATATGGTCCAATTCAAGTGTCTTTCAACAATATATTCCTATATGATATAATATTTTGCGGTTCCATCATGATTTTTTAGGATATAAGAATATTAATAACTGAACAATGTGTTTAGGAATGGTTGATCATTAACATGATTCTCAGTTTTGAGTATGATTCAATGGAACATAAAGAGATATTGACTTCTTTGCAGATACAATTCCTTGTGATGAGTTCTGAGGATTACACAATTAGTGAGTTCCCATCAATATATAAACCAATTAATTCCATCTGAAATGAGCCTTAGTGGGTCCCAAATAATATTTTTATATCACATGAGCATTCCAGTGTAGGAAACATCAATGTTAAATATGAATACGAATAATTATGTATCCAAACAAATATTATGTTTGAATGTATTAGGACGTATTTGACCAAAATCAGATTGATCAATTCTAAGAACCAACATAAAAATCACAATCAACCCGGACCAATATTGTAATATTTTATATCAAATAAAAATTCATTCCTTGCAAACTCTTTGAATTTATGAATGATGATTGTTATCTAGAAGTTTAACAAGAATCCACGGTATCCTAGAATCCAGCCATGTATATCACCCAAAAATCCATCCATCAATTTATGATGGATCTATACCATCAATATGGGTCATAAATTTTTGGATCTCCATGATGGATTCCTTGGTCATAGATTTTTGGATCTCTGTGGTGGAGGACTGATGATGCTTCTTGGACTGATACTTATCACCCACATTGTGTCTCTTGAGTCTGTTATTTTTTACCTAGAATCGGTGTTTTCTACTGATTCTATTATATCCTTGGGTTCTCCCCCATGGCTACACACACCATCATCACATTATTCTTCAAAAACTGTATTGTATTATCATGAACATTGATCACCAGTTTTCAAAATCCTCTTGTTTTTCACAACTGTTAAATTTTTATTTTCAAAAAAATAATTCCAAGAATTAGTGTCTTATTTTTTATTATTCATTAATTGAATTTTTAAATTTTTTGAAAATTATTTAAAACAAAAATGTTTTTATTGTAGAGAAATTCCTACTTCACTATCTGAATTTGGAAAGCGTGCATGGATCAGGTTTCCAAGACCGGTTGATAACAGCCATAGGAAACCAAAATCAAAATGATGGTGATGTTGTAGAGTTCTTGTTTCCATGAAATTGAAATGTATATGGATCAAAGAGTATTAAATCCCCACTTTTACTCATCTAACGAACTTGTGAGGATGATAAGAAGCCAAGGAAGACCATATGAAGAAAGTGGAACATACTTGTTGGTTTATTGGTTAAGAGATGAATAATGTGGTTCGACTTATACTGTTTGTTTTTGAATTTGATAACATGAAAAAAAATAATTCTCATTTATACTGTGTTCTTTTGTATTTGTTAACATAAAAAAAACTATTGCACCTATAGTTTTTGGATTCTACTACTCTTTTCTGCTGTTTCTAATTTCTACAGTTTGTAGGTTCTATAGTTTATGGATTTTTTTGATCATTTCTGATGTTTGATTCTACTATGTGGATTATGGAATTTGGGATTTCAAGTGTTAATTTTTTAATTCCATATAAATTATATATTCATGGTTTAAACCATGGAAGTATCCTCCAATTTCCACGGCTAAACCATGGCTATAGCTTGAAACAGCCATGGTTTAAACCGTGGAAATAAAATTCAATTTCCATAGTTAACTATGGTTATAGGTGGCCTATTTCCACTGTTAGAACAGTTTAAATAGGTCCAACCTATTGTCATAGTGATAGCCACCACAATTTTGGAAAACCATGGAAATAGGCTTTTGCCATGGTTTTTTGTCCTACAACCACAGTTTCAAAACGTTTCTATAGGTGAATTTTCTATATGTGTATAGATCATACATGGATGGGGAATGCACCCCGAGTGGGGTCATGTCAATGATATAGTACCATTAATCATAAGTATTCTCTATTGAGATAGTTGAGACATTTCGATCAGTGATGCCACCTTTAGGGCTTATGTGTCTACTTCTCATGTGACTCTACGTCGGGTGTGGTGTAAACACTCTTGTGGGGGAGTGGTAATTAAGAGGCCCAATATTAGGGTACCTATTATTAGGATAAATAGGCATTAGGTTACTTATGGTTTGGATAAATAATTAGTGTGAATTCCCAGTACCCGCATAAAGCAAAGTGGGAGGACACAAGAGAATATGGTACTAGTCAAATGGGAATTTGACATGTGGTTGAACTAGTCCTAGATTGTTATAGTGGACCTAGACTCACAACCTTCACGAAATGTTTTTGGCTGAAACGAGGAACCATAAAGAAGATATGAGAATTGGTTTCCCAAAATTTACATCTTTTTGAAAAAATGTAGCTTCAAGGATGTCAGGGGTCTCTTAGAGTTCAGGTGTCTTGGGAAAGGGTATGTTTCACAATTAAAAAAGGTTACACTGCCTTAGGTTAATGTATTAGTTCCCATGGGGTAGGTTTCATTAAAGATAATTATCTTGAGAGACCCTAATATCTACAAAGGTATTTACTCTTATATAAAGACCATGGACCTTCATGAAAGGTATATCCACCATAGGTTAAGGTTCTCAAAAACCCATGGGAGGAGGTTTTTTTAATATGGATACCTTTTGAGGTCCATATCTTATTTTTCTCATGAATCATCTAAATGTATCATGATAAATGATTTTATCAGGAGATGAAAGGTCATATCCCCTTCAAATTAAAACATAGGGAGTTATTTAAATTCTCATATGAGGCAAAGAAACCATTTTGGTTAAATATGGAGGCTTTCACGAAATATAATGATATTCATGAATAATTGGGGTTCTACGAACCAGAGTTATGTTGTATAAAGGTTTATGTCAATGATTTTAACAGCCAGAGATATCGACAAAATGGAACATCATTGTAGCTTCCTAACCTAGAAGCCACTTAAAATTGTTCCCTAGTTTAGTTGGCCACTAGGCCTTAGTAACTCTTTCCCATACACTAAAGGATGCTAACTAGTTGTGAGGGTTTGATGAGGTGATAGTGGGGTGATTGTACCCTATTTTTGTGACAATAACAATAGCCTATATATAAATATAACATAGTAGAATAGAGGACAATATATTGTATGTAACAATAAACTCAGTGGAAGCATAATAACTTTATTAATAATGAACAACCTCATTACAAAAAATATAATTTCCAGACATAAACGCAAAACATAGATGGTTATACTAACAATAGACATGGTGTGTCACTTTTGGCTGACCATATATGTATGTACATATAAATCATGATAAAGATAAAAAAATATCCAAATCAATGTAAGAACCACCATGGTCCACTGTTATTTGTCCCATGAAAAAGGTACAACTATACTAACTACAATCCAACTCCTGAACCTAATCCCTAACCTGATATCAAAGTCATAAAGTTTGTATGCACCCTGAGGTTCCCGTGTAGGGTGTGAGAATGAACTATGTAGGACACCACCAGTTTTTTCCTCTATTATATCCATAACCATATAGGTGTATGTGAAATATAAATAAAATTCGTTGCATTCGCATTTAATAAATAATCAGCTTCCCTTGTGCTCAACAACTACAAGAAGTGATCTCTTTCTTTGTTAAATGATGGTATATATCTCATCATGTGCCTCTAAATATATATATATGTGTGTGTGTGTGTTTCATACAACATGTGTTTGTGTATATATATTTTCAGTTACATGGACCCATGGCTTAATTCACAAGTAATCCCCTGATGAATACCATCTATGGAGAGCCATCAGACACTTCCCATAAAAGTATAATATCTCACCTCATGCCAACTAAAACCTCATTTTCTGTTATTAAAGTGATTGACCCCCAAAAATCTTGCCCAATAAAGTCCCTAGTCCCTCAGACCCCTACTCAAAAAAACCCCATCGGCTCTCAGCCCGACATCCTAAGGAATGGTGATATCCATCCTCTAGATAATAATCATCATCGGATTAATAGATGACATCCTAAGGTATGTCGACATCTATCTTCCCAAAATACTAGAACATAGCCTCATGTATAAAGAAGAGCCTCATCCCCCAATCAATGGTCTCAACACCATCTCTCAATGGTCTATCACCATATATGAGGCTTTCTATGGTGTGCACCGTGAATATATCATATTGTATACACCATCCTATAATCCAAACAATCTATGGGGTCATTTACCCACAACAGGAGGCCAACAACACCACGATTGTTTCTTATCTATGTGGACATGAATCCAATGTCACGTGATCCAACAAAATTGAGTTGAAATCACCAAAAAACTTAAGTCATGTGATCTAGAACCTCATGCCCCTAAGACCATGTCACTAATTCTTGGTCATCAACACTATCTCAAGTAACACTGGTTATTCCTTCATCCTAAAGAACTCATCACCTCAAATAGATGAACTAATTTTTTTCAATGAGGTGATCATCTTCACCCCAAGTATCTTGGGCCACTCCCTTAGCATGATGACCATGTCACCTCGGTCTAAGTGATTAATAGAACCTGAATCCTTGGTCTATGTCTGTCACATTTTAAAGGAACCATAGCAGTCATATCACAATTCAATTAATTAATTTAATGAAAAAAAATAACCAACATACATTGTAAGGTCAAGACCCTTACCTAGATTAGATGATATATAAGTACTAGGGATTGCTCAATGGTATCCCTTGATATAAATTAACTAATTTAAGGACAAGAATTAATTATTTCAGGGTATCTCTTGGGATCCTATCATGGGAATTTATAGATTTTATCCCAAAACACCCATAAAATTAAAGAGAAATATTGGAACATCCTACCTTATACTTATAGGTGCTTTCTGATCTAACATCAACCTCTAAATTGATACAAAATGAGATAAATAACAGATTTAAACAAACACCCTAAAAATAGGAAAAATAACTCACAAGGATTTAGCATTCCTTATAGAGAGATAAAATAGAAATAAAAGTAATGGGATAAAATACCTTATTGATATTATTCCAATGAGTCTGAAAAAATTTGAATCAAAGTCTGAATGTGGGAGGTTGGCCAAAGCCTAGCGTGGATGGAAATGGAAAGATCCCCCTATAAATGTAGTGAAATGGGAAGAAAGGAAGAAGAAATCCCAAATAGGGAGGGAGGTAAAATTTGGTAATTTCAGTCAAATAAATAACCTGCATGATTTGGGTAACTGTGCACCAATCGTGTGGTTCTCACTATCCAAGAACCACCCTTGCATGGATTAGGTTCATGGTTTTCCAAACCATGTATAGACCATATGATTTCCCTCAGTAAAAAACTATAGAGGTTTTTCATAGTTTTAAACCCCCACCCACATGATTTGGAAAATCTTGTCCAGTGTTGTAGGATGTCCTCACAGTTACACCATAGAGGCTCCGCGATTAAATCAAATCATTTGCCTCTATCTTCACTTTCCCAAAATAGAATTTTTGGGCCTCGATGTACCAGAAACTCATCTGAGATCCATAGGAACATTCCATGACTTAAACCCCATATAAAAAAGTCATTATTAAAATAAAACACTTTAAATTAGGTTACAAAGATAAAGGGAACAGTTTTCTTGACCACCAATCTCAAAAAATCAAAAAGGTTGAGGAATTTTCAACCTGGTCAAAAAAATTGGGACGTTACAATATCCCCACCATAACATAGATCGTTCATGAAATATAAATCCTTAATTGAGATGGTACCAAAAATACCCATCTCATCAACATCAACCCAGCCTACCTTGATCATCAAACATAGGTCAACTACCCTCAAGGAACTCCCCACCTTAGGATTTACCTACCCGACCACTTCTGAAAGAAAAAAAACATTCTGATGGTTCCAAAAACCACCCATAGAGATACAATCCCTCCAATGAGACATCATCATTCCAACATCTCATCAAGTGATTAACTCATGCTTATTCCATATCTGACACCCATCATGTACTACATCTCGTCCAAATCCCATAAGTATATGTTTCTTAAATGAAACTCTTCAAGACTCACCCCTAATCATATTACCTTATATACTACATCTCAAAAGATTCCCAAAATTATCATGCATTATATATAGATATATGTATTCCCATCATAGTCTTGATGCCTATTCACCCCATACAAAACCAAAATTGCATTGATGCCCACAATAAGTCTCGACACCTACACACCTTATATATATCATAGAACATAAATGAAGCCAAAAAACTAACTAGCACATAGTTAGTCAAAAGAAAGTACATGTCAAACTCATACACCAAACCAATCTATTAAAAAATAAAAAGAAACTATGTCACTCTCATGGAACACCTCTAATTATCATTAGAACCCCTTCCTTCTCTGACCCTAGAAGATCAACAACATGCAACTGATTTAAAGACTGACTACTTTGGGCCAAGATTTCCTATGGAGCTATAGAAGTTACTAGACACTAAACCTACTGATGGGTACCAGAATCGCTGACATAACCTCCATGTGTAGCTGAATCTCAACTACCAATTCCTGGTACCACTCCAAGTACAACTCTTAGTCCTACCACAGATCCCTAAGTCTTACCCGGTCCCAATCTCCCAACTGTTCAAGAAGGCTTCTTACATAACCTCTCCAGATAGACCATTTGGTCATATTCATAAAAATCATTAAAAACTTGATCACACTAGGTCTGAACATAAAATAGGTTCCCACAATAGAATAATAATACAAAAGAATAACTTCTCAATGGTCTTCTTGAATCTCGGGCCTAGACGCCCTACTAAGACTCCTCACAACCCTACTTCCTTCTACCTAAAGAATCACTGCACAAATCACCTGATGTAACTACTCAGCTCAAATAACACTAGTATATAAATTTACCCTTTGATATCAATGACTAATTAAACACCTCTAAACAAGATGTAAGCCTAAATAAATTCACATGTGCCTTGATGGAATGATGCAAGCCATCCTCATAACACCACACCCTGGCGATGTCGTCACCCACCATAGCAGGAGGAATACATGACAAGTATATTAAATTTTACACATAATCAATGAAATATATATATAACCCCTAATATATACTTGTGAACTCATAGGCTCTATCCACACACATCATGTCTAAGAATAAGTTCTAAAAGAACCCAGTCTCAATGTCCTTACAATTCAGTCCCTCATGTCTTCTGGCCTGAACCTGTACATCCCGACTATACTTTGCTGGTCCTCTGAGAATATACATAGCCATCTTCACCATCATCCATATGGGTATCTCAAGCTTGTTGAAAATAGTCTACACTAACTCAATCTAGTTCTCTACTTCCTGTGGTCAACCCTCACCCAGAAACAAAGGTAGGTGTTGAGAATAGAACTCACGAGTCAGATATTCTATAGATATATCAGCTCCATGAGCTCCTCGGTTGATGACAAAATTAAAAATACCATTTTTAGACATAGTCACAAATCATAGGAAGTTATAAAAATAATATACAGTCAAGGGTTAGTCATGGTCGACCACATAGGTTTGTACAAATAAAGCATGAAAAAGCTCAAAAGGAAACTCTAGATAGATGAAAGAACCACCATGGTCCACTTCCATCCATCCCATAAAAAATGTACAACTAAAATCACAAAATTTTATCTCATTATCTATATCCCTTACTTGATCTCAAATAAATAATGTCTACACATGTCCTGAGGGGGCCATGTGGGGTACGACAATGAGCTCAATAGGCCACCACCAACGTGTGATTATCTTACATCAATAATTATGAAAGTATATGTGAAATATAAATTAAATTAAAAACCTGTAAATTTAATAAATACTAACTTCCCTTGTCCTTAATATCCACAAGGAAGTGATCATCTGTTTTGGACAACATTGATATATCTTTGATCACATGCCCCTGAACATATATATGGTATACAATAAGTTTATATATTTATATATATTTGTGGTGCTGCCGATCCATGAATTAATTCCCAAGGAATCCCGTAGTGAATACCATGTCTCGAGATCCCTCGAGAACCTACGATAAAAGTTTAACTTGGAACCTTG
Source organism: Viscum album (assembly GCA_963277665.1). Taxonomy (NCBI): domain Eukaryota; kingdom Viridiplantae; phylum Streptophyta; class Magnoliopsida; order Santalales; family Viscaceae; genus Viscum; species Viscum album. The sequence continues at coordinate 658,509,860 of OY728146.1, forward strand.
TACCAACCGAAACTTCACGTGCCATCAATCAATTTCTCGGTACCCAAACGACACACCCAATCAAGACCCTAGTCTCTCAGACCCCATCTCAAAAAGTGTCCATCATCTTTCATCTTGACATCTTGAAGAATTCTGATATTTATCCTCTAAATAATAATCACCATTAATGAAACAATTGATGTCCCTAGGTAAAATGATTTTTTTTCCCATAATCCCATCCCATGGCCTCATAAATAACGGTGAGCCACAATCCCCAACCAATGGTCTCAACACTATCACCCAATGGCCCATTAGTGTCTATGTTGATTGATATGGTGATATCCCCATCATATCTAATGGTTAACACCATCCACGAAGTTGTATAATCTATGGGGGACTCCACCCACAACGATTGGTCAACACAACCTTAATTCAGTCCTATTTATGTGCATACGAATCCAACATCATGTCAACCAAAAATGGTTAGAGGCAATCAAAAAACAAACTAAGACACATCATTTAGCACCAAATTCCCATATGACCATATTTATAAATACTAGGGGTTAACAAAATCTCAAGACACATGGTTTATACCATCATCCAGGTGACCACTTCACCTCAAACTGATGACCTAAGTCACCTCAATATGGTGAAAATCACCACCCCATGTTTCTCCGGTCATGTCCTCAGCCAGATGAATATGTCACCTCAGTCTAGGTGATCAACGTTACATTAATCCTCATTCTATGATCATTATGTTTTCAAAGAACTATAGCAATCATATCAAAATTTAAATAATTATTTTAAAGAAAAAAGGCATTGCCTGCCCAACTTGCTCAATATACTTAACCGACTTATCTCAAACATAAGGACTAGGGAATTCCCAATAACATACCTTGATATCATTTTATTAATTAAATGAAAATAATTAATTATTTAGGGGTCTTTCTCAGATAAATAACATGGGAGTGCCAATGATCATTTATCCCATTCCCTCTACCCATTCTCCAAGGTGGAACTCCATCAAAAGGATTTATTTCTCAAAGTAATCCCACATAAATATATTCATATATTTTCCTCTCATGTTCTTATTTCACTATTCTACTTATATTTTATTCTACATGTTCAGGGTGGTAAATATTCATCTACAAGGAATTTGAATTATCATTTCACCATTTTAGGTTTCCAAATATATATATTAGTATTTTACCATCCTATTTTTGGTATATTGAGACTTTTGAACTCTATTTACTTTATATATGGTACGTAGATCCATGTTCTGTCTATTATTGAATTAATTATGAGTTATGATGATTTCAATATTATCTTTTTAATTATAATAACTATTATAAAACTTCTATTATATAAATTTATGGATTTATTTTGGTTTCTCCAAAGTTATTTTGTTTTAAAATGGGGTTTCCTATATTAAATTCCAAAAATCTATTTTCATGGATAGTATGAACATAAGGTGTTCGAAAAATTTAAACATTTTTTTCTTGAATAAAATAATGGAAATTTTATAAAATGTATTCTAATGAGTTATAATTAATTTCAATCTTTTTTTCCAATATTTTCATGGTATAAATCAATATGTTGATATTTTTAATGATACTTTATTCTCTTAGGAGTTAAAATTGAAGTTCTGTTTACTTTCTTTATGAAAGTTGTTGTGGTTGAATTTTAAAGGCAGGATTTGATGTATTTCAACATTTTTTAAAAATAGTGTTCCCTATTGGTTGTGTATTAGAAATAAATTAGATGTTAATAATTTTTTGGGCCTTAAAGACAATCCCCATGAAATTTTTGTTATTTTAATGGAAATATAAAATCATGTGGTAGGTTATTCATGGATTATGAATAGTGATTTTATATTAATTTTCTATGATAGGTTTTCATCCATTAAAGGTTTCCAAACATGAGGGTGTGTTATGTTTGATAAATTACTTTGTTCGTTATTCTTATTTTACTAAAATGTGTTATATCATGTTTCTCATCTTCAACTGCATGCCACAGGAAACCCCTCGAAACTAGGAATATGATCTTCGGAAAAGTACTGAATTAGTGTATGATCATACTATGGAATGTAACCCCATGTTAGGAATTTCATCTACTTAGGGGATTTTTCCACTTAGAAAATACATGAAGTTAAAAACTGGGTGTTTAGGAACTAGAATTTTATCAGGCATTCCAATTACATGTATTCCATTATTCGATTGTCCAAGATTGTCTCCAAGGATCCTAGGTGTTCCCAGGATGATTACTAATTATTTTAATTTTTTATTATCTTCTGAATATTAATTATTATTAGTATCTTATAACTATTATTTTCATCTATGTATGGTTTATGTTTATGTATGAAAAAAAATTTATTTTTTTAACTTGTTATGTTCACTTCAAAATAATGTAAATTTTTTTAATAGTTGACTTAACATTATTTTTTCTTATATTATTTCTTTGGATAATGTTTTCTTTAATATAATGATCACACTCCGTTATTTTTTTATTTATAAATATTTTAAATGCTTTTTTCAACATGGGTGAATATTGAGCATTATTAACATAATGTTTTTTGTGGTTTTACTTAATTATTTTTCATCTTCTATCAAGGTATAACATTGAAATCCTAACATATTAAGATATAATAAAAATTGTATTTATAAATGATAGTCTTACAAATGGAATTTTATATTACTTGTTTTATTAGAAATGAAAAATAATAATATTATATCTACAGTTCAAACTAGAATTCAATATAATATTTTTTTTGGATATAAATGGGGTGTACGGAGGGAACCTAATATAAATTATTTCTCACACCATGTATACACACTGATTTTTTATATAAACCTTATGTTTTTTTATGCATGTTATAGATAAATACTTCATAGATATAGTGGGAGATCATTAGTTTTTATTTTGAGTGTCATGTTGGTAGAGGGTGGAGTTTGTTTATTTTTAATATGGATATGAGTGTTTTGAGGTTTTACTTTCTAGTGTAGATTATCAGTTCACGCCATTGAATCATGCCACTTCGGTATCTTATTCCCTTTTATTTATCTTCTTATTTTAATTTTTTCATTGTATAATGTTTGGACAGTTTGATATATTATTTAGATGACAATGGTTCATGTTTTTTGAATTATATAACATTGGTGTTCCATATCTAAATGAATTTGGTTTCAAAACTATTTAGTTAATATGGTAGATTTATCAGATTTATAGGATGTTTTTTCTGAGATTCAAATTAAAATCCCACATTTCACTTGTATGTTTATTATGATAAATAATTTTCTAATGTGTATAGATTGATTCCCCAACAAAAAGTTACATCTAGTGGTGATTAGTAAAATTCATGGGGACTTGTAGTAGGCCATCTAGGGTATCATATTACAATATCCTCGGTAATTTCATTGAAAATGGTGTCATAACCAATTCCTAGGTAAAAGTGCAGATGTGCTGCTTGGGTTTGGGGCATGGGCCCAAAACAATGAAGTTATGTATTAAATTGAGGATAGTTTAACACCCAAGGAAATGTGAAACCTAAAAGACAATTAGTCTTAATCATCTTAAAAATGTGTACCTTTCCATTCAGGATTCTTTTTATTATATATCCACAGTTAATCATGCTTTTCCTTGAGTAGTGTTTAGACAGGTTACCTCCTATGATGTTTCCTAGGTTTTGTGCAGGTGATTAAAAATCACACAAAAAGAATATGTGTTGGCCAACGGGTATAGTCTTTAGTCTAAAAAATGTCCATTTGGGTGTGTGGAATAGCTAATAAATGGGATGATAGGTATTTTTGAGGAAACTATTGGGCTTTATGGGACATGAGAAGAGGGTCATGTGATACCCTCATGTTACTTTTGAGAATATATTTTTTATTACAAATTATCTTTAACTTTATCAGAATTTTGAATCTAAATATTTTAAGACATTATAAATTTCATATATTTCATGTTTTTTACAGGATTAGGAGGAATATTGTAGCGTAACCATTCATATTGTGAGTTTATTTACTAGTAGTTGGTTAACAAGTAGCACATTATTCAGGGTAACATACATCCCAGCCCTGTAGGGGTACTAGATGGGTTCAAAATCTCATGCACGGTTATTGCATGATTTTCTAAACTAGGGAATCAAGCTATGTGGTTTACCAAAAATTTTAAAATTTTATTTATTTAAAATTTTTATTTAAGTTTCCTTATTTTTATTCCGATATTCAAATGGGGCACCCATGGGAGATCTCTATCTAACTTCACTCTCTTATCCTTGGTTCTTTATAAGGACCCAGTCTTAAAACATTACATAATGTTAATTATTTAATATATAATTAATTTTTTTTTAATTTTATGATATTTATGGTTTATAGTTTTAGATAATTAGGTTTTTACTCTTACATAATAAACTCGTACATTAAAAAGTGTAAGCTTATAATAAGTATCTATTTTTTTTACACAGTATAATAATATAAAATGAAATATTTTTTCCTTTTTATGAAAAATGTTCAATATTTCCATCTAGACTTCATCGTTTTTCCTAATAAACCTTAAACCCTATGAGAAACATTTTAAAACCTGGGATCAACAAAAAATATCTATTATGGAATTATAAAAAGTTGAAAATAAAGATGTTAGTCCATTTCAAAACAATGATATCATATAAGAGAGATTTCCATTGACATAATAAAATTTGAGTTAAATAATCATTAACTTACACATTAAATAATCTTTACTACACAAATTATTTTTAAAAAAAATTATTAAAAAAATAATGTTAAAATCATTATCATTGGGTTTTCTTAGAAAAATGGGAACTCGTTAAAGCATTTTCTTAAAAACATATAGTTTTTTCCATTAATGGAATTGTTATTCCTTTAAACAAAATATCATTAACATAAATAATGAAATAAAAATATTTCCATGAAAAATAATTATAAAGAATAGAAAATTCATGTAGTTACCATAATATATTATCTTCATAGAACACTTATAATATCACTTAGAAATGTAATAACCTACTTGATTAATTCCAACATAATTCTCTAAATAAAATAATCATTACCCAAGGAATTAGAGAGCTATATTAGGATCTCACATAATCCTAAAAAAATCATCGACCATAACATACATAAAAAACATAAGATATTTCATTTCCATTATCAAACTCATAAAAATATACTTTTGACCCCATAAGTAAAACATTGTTTTGGATAGTGATATATATATTTCCTTGAAAACCCAATTTTCAAAGCTAAAAATACCCAGAACAAAGAGAATGTGAGTTTTAAATTGAATAAAAAATATAATATTATAAGTAAATAAAAACATAAAATAATGGTTATGGAAGTAGTAAAATCCATCTACCACAAATATATTAAAATAGAACATTCATTTTTCCCTTTGTGAAAAAAAGTCAAAACATCCCTTACAAAATATATAAACAGATTCCTTTTAAAAACTATTCATAGAAAATAAAATGATAAATAATATTTCATATATAGTATTATTTATGTTAATATAAATAAATATATAAATGGTTTTTAAGAATATTTACATGTAGGAATAATATTTATAAATTAAATATTTAAATCATTTAAAATGATGTTTTAAGGTAAAGCGTCTTTTACCTGAAGTATGAATTGTCATATATATTATTTATCATCATAAATAACAAATGTATGTTAATTATTTACTTTATTAAAAACCTTTATCAACATTATAATTCCTTTTATTTCATTTATATCCTTGAGACACTTAATTACTTGATCAATTAACTTTACAAGAGATGTTTTGAGAAATATTAGATTATAAGTCGGCAATGAATTATCAATGTTTAATATGGTCAAAGGGGATATTATTACATAATATATGGAATCTTACTCATTAAATTATTATAATTTCTAAACATTAAATAAAATTTTATAACCAACCATAAATTACATACATGAAAAACGAATCACATCGCTTCATGTTGGTGGTGGTCCACACATATGCATGAATGACATTATAATATTTCAATGGATAAAAGGTAAGTAAATAGAAGATATATTATATTTATAGAATGATAATTATCTCATTAATATAATATATATAATTAAAATAATCAAAATAACCATCCTTGTGTGGTGGTTATGAAAAATGAAGCACATCACTTCGTGGAGGTGGTAATCAGCACATGCGGAGGAGCGATGTTTTCTTTTTTTATTGGATGGAAGATGAGATTAAATAGGTTTGTACAGAAATAAAAATAATATTACAGTATATATAATATTCTTATTCTATTATTTCATCTTGGTTAAATAATATTTAAGGAATGTAGAATAAGTTAAATACTATAAATATTTTTGTTATGACTTATACCATCTCCTCTGATAACCTCCTTGGATTACACCTTAATAATTCTAGTCTTTCAAGTTTGGTGAGACCAAGACCTATATAATGTGAGGAGAGGTATTCTAGAGATAATTATTTATGTCTTGTATGAACTATAATGATAAAAAGGTGTGAGGAAGAGATGAGATGAGATTCCCTTCTATGAGTGAAGCGAGGGGAACCCTTTAAAATACTTAAAGTATTAAATTAATATAGATTATTTTTCTTGTTAAATTGCCAAAAATTTGATTTTTATTGAATCTTGGATGAATATTATTCTAAATAATTTAATTAAATAAAATTTTTACAGTTTTAGGGGACTTTTTCATCCTTATCTTTTAGTTTTAACCCCCGGTAAACCCTTTTGATGATTACTATGATTTAAAATAATTTTACACTACAGGAATTATGAATGTTTATATAAAAGGTAAAGTTTCCCACAAATGTATAATAACTCATATTATTGAGAATATTTCATTCATTTATATGAATATATGATTTTTATGAGTTTTAGATTGTTAAATAAGATATTATTTAACATAATGTATAATTAATGCCATTTTCAGGGATATTCACATATTCTGGAATTAATGAAATCATGATAGTAAATGAATTTAAAATATAAACATATAAAACATCAATAATATTTTATATTTTTATAAAAAAATTATATAACATAATTATTCTTCCAAATTATATTATTTTTAATGTTTTTGAAAATTATTTACTAGATCATTATATTAATTGAATGATAAAGGTGTTGAAGTTGCATAAGAAATTAAGGTAATATTCCATCATAAAAAATTAAAATTAAATTTTCAAGATAAAACATATTAATTCATATTTCAAATATTAATTTATAACTGAATATTGATTTTGTTAATCACTATAAAAAATACTAGAGACATTAAAACAAAGACGGTGACATTTTGTCATTATTCATTTCATAAAATCGTATTAATGTCTTTGTTAAAAGAAATTAGTGCGTAATTTTAATATTTTAAAACTATGGATGGATATTATTGAAAAAATTATCAAATAAAATAAATATAAGTGTTAGGGAAATTTTAGGCCATATCACATAGTGTTAACTCGTCTTTTACCTGTTTTACCTTATATGAGGTGATAAATATTTACTACGGTTACTATTCCTACGAACAAAAAATAAAAGGGACCAATTTACAAAATTTAATCCTTATAATTAAAAATATCAAATACATTTTCCATGTTTCTGCTTTTATAAGTGTAATAAATTAATTTAATATAAATATTAAAATGTAATGAAAAATAGTTTTTAGAAAAATGTGTTTTAAGTGAAAAAATCAACTTAGACCAAAATTAGGTATAGTGATTATTAATATGTAATTAATAATATTATTTAAAAAAATTATACTTAAATAAATATAAGATAAAATTCATTTATTATTGATATATTTCAATGGAAATAAATTATATGTTTATAAAAATTGGTATTTTTCTCTAATCACTAAAAAATCATTCTGTTTAGAAAAATCCCCAAATATCAACCTAAGATAATTTTGAATGGATGATTTAAAAATGGGGTTAGTTTTTAAAAATTAAGATTCTAACATTTAGATATATTTCATTTATATAAAACCATATAATATATGAAAACAAATTTAATAATAATAAAAACATTACTTTTTTATTTAAAAATTATATAATCTTATAACAATGAATATAACACTATAAAATATGATTGCTGAATAAATATAATAAATTAAATTTATATATTATAAACATTACTTGGGTTGTTAAATTATTCCCCCTTTTTTAAATTATTTCATTTTAATTTTATTCATTACTTAAAATATTGGGGTTATTTTTCCATCATAGCATTTTTCAATTCGCATGTTTCTTCTTAAATAACATGGTTTTTTCACAAATAATTAACTTGGTGAATCACCTTATTCTGAAAAATATTTTCTCTATGGTTAAGAATCAGAATAGGTTATTTCCCATGAGAATTTTTCTCTCCAAATGAATCCAATTCCAGGAAGGAAAACATGATATTCATCTGACACAAGTTTCGTAAAATGAAATATGAAATACATCTTGTCCCTACGATAAACACATAGGCAAGGCCACATAGAAAGAAACTAATCCAATTACCTATATAATTTCATATAGTCCAATGAACCATGGATTTAATATTCCATTTTTACCAAAATTCATAACACTTTTCCATGAAGATACTTTAAGAAAAACATGATCAACCACCTCGAATGAAAGATATTTATTTTATTTATATGTATAACTTTTCTACCTACTCTAGGATATCCTCAAATGTTGTTGAATCATATTCACCTTATCAACTATTTATTCTTCCAATTCTTGTCCTAAAAACATTATTTCCCTAGTTTAATCCCAAAAAAAAATTGGATTCCAACACCGACTTTGATATAATTCTTCAAAAGGTGACATCCATATAATGGAATAATTGATTTTATTATAAAAAAACAAATGAAATATGTTTATATAAACATCCCTGGTAATCCAGTGAATAATTTTAAGCATTACCTATAAATTATGTCCCATTCATTCTAACTATCCATTAGATTGAGGATGAAAAGCAGTACTCAAATTTAATTCAACACCCAATTAATTCTAAAGGATTTTCTACATATTATTTGAAACTATGGGATCATGATAAGATTTTATTTAAAGAGGAAATCCATGAAATTAGATAACCTATTTACCATAAATTCTATAAAAATGATCCCATATCTCTAACAGGAATAACATGGATAGATTTAGTCAAATGATCAATAATGACTCGTGTTGCATTATTACTTAAATATTTATTTGTTAATCCTACAAAAAATCCATTGATATATTTTCCTATTTCTATTTTGGGATTGGAAAAGGATGAAGATTTCCATTTGGAAGTTATTGTTTAGATTTAACCTATTTATAAGTCAAAAATTTCATGGTATATTCTATAAAATATTTTTTCATTCTATCCCACTAGTAATACTGTTGAAGGTCTCTATATATATTAGAATTTTTGGGATGATCATAAAATAAATAGCTATGAGATTCACTCAATAATTATTTCTTTTACTGAGAATCACAAGGCACACATATTATTTTTTGAATCTTGAAACACTTTCTTTGTAAATGTTAAATTCAAGGAACTTACTATTTCTTACCAATTATACCTTTTTTGGTATAGCATGATTTTTCTTTTGAGCTTGATTATTTTTTTTGATAATGAAAAATACAGTGAAACCTAAAACAAAATAGAGGATGTTCCTATATGTATAATTCCTATACTAAAATTCATCAAATAATTTACCAAAGGGTTATGTTCCAAATGTATTATTATTAATGACACTTTTATTTTTGAATTAAAGTATCAACTACCTTATTTTCCATTCCTAAATGGAAAATAATATCACCATCATAATCCTTAATTTTTTTTATCCATCTTCTATGTCTCATGTTTAACTCTTTTTGAGTGAATATATTATTTAAAAACTTCAGATTAGTATATATTTCATGCATTACTCTATATGAATAATTTCTCCATATTTTTAATGTAAAAACCCACATTAGATTCTACAAGGTCATGTGTTTGATGTTTTTTTAATGAGGTTTCAATTGATGTGAACAATAATAAATTACCAAATAATTCTTAATTAGAGCACAGTAAAGTCCCTTTAATGAATCATTGTTGTAGATAATTAAATCACCATTTCATGATTGAAGGAACAAAACATTAGCATTCACTATTATTCTTTTGAATTCGTAGAAATTTTCATTTCATTTTTTTACCCATATGGATTTAGATCAATTTTAAATTAACATAGTTAGTGGGATAGATAAGTAAGAAAAAATTCCAACAAACTACCAATAGAAACTCGTTATTCAAAGAAAAAAAAAATATCTCTTACATTTGTAGGTCTGTTACACTCTTTAACCACTAAAGTTTTAGTTGGATAAATATTTATTCCGTCATTATTTAAAATATATCCAAGCAAAGAAGTATATTACCACCAAAAATCACACTTAACTAATTTCCTATATAAATTTTTTTCTTTTATGAATCACAAAATAGCCATCGAATATTTTTCAATTTCATCATAAGTTTTAGAAAATATAGGGATGTTAATAATAAACACAACCACAAATTTATCCATGAAATCATAAAAAAATATTCACAAGGTCTATTAATATATCAGGATCATTTTTCAGACCAAATGGAATAACCAAAAACTTATAATACCCATACCTAGTACAAAACACCATCTTCATAATTTCATTATCCGCCACCTTCATCTGATGGTACTCAAAACTAAGATCAAACTTTAAAAAATATTATCATCCCTATAGATGACTAATTAATACTCAATATGAGGAAATGGATACTTATTCTTAATTATGATTCTAATAAATCATCTATAATAAATTTAATGGATCCTGAAATCATATTTCTTTTCAATAAAAAATAGTAGATTCCCATAGTGAAGTGATCAAATGAATAAAACAATTATCAAGAAACTCTTGTAACATCTTTTTCAATTAAAAAATTTCTAATTGATCTATTTGATAATGAGGTTTTGAAATATAATTATCATTTGGTGATAATTTAATATTAAATTCAATCTCTCGATCCAGTATAATATTATAAAATTAATCAAAAGATAAATCTAGTTAATCATTTATTATAGTAAAATCATCGATTTTAATTGTTTCCTTTTTATCAAAAATATATTCATGAAAACATTTATTTTCATATTTAATAAATTTATTTTGAACTTGATATGTTATTTAAGGTATGACTTCAATATTTTATAAAAACTAAAAATCATTCAAAAAACAAATTCTTTATCTCTAAAGTTTATCTTCACATGATATACAAAAATCAAATTGATACCTTGAATAACATTATACTCTACCAAGGTAAAGTCCACATGGTTTTTAGGTAAAACCATTTCACAAATAATAAGAAGTGTATTCTTATAATTTCATTTTACCTTAATAATTCCCTTAGTTTTTTTCACAAAAAAGGTATGGATTCATTTCAAAAGGAGAAAGTTATAAATTATGAGATAAATTCTTATATGTGATTGAATTTGTTGAAACCATATCAAACAAGAAATTGGCATAATCCAAATAAAAAATTAATATACCTAACACCACATCACTAGATTGTCCAATATCTATGGAAGTAGTCTCAAAGTCTTTATCCACATGTTTATTCTTGTTATCTTGTTGAATTATATCCTTTATTATATATTCAAACAAGTACTACCATAATGACCAATCTCATTGCAATTAAATCATATTATTATTAACTTTTCATTGTTTTTATGATCAATTTATTTATAGTCATGATCCAAAGTACAAACATCCCATATCAGAAACACTTTTCATATTTTATAATACATTCTACAAGGTGATTTTTACCACACCTATAACAAGATGATAACTTGATTGTATTACCTATATATTTTTTTAGTGGTTGTTTCCCCATAACCTAAATCCTAGACCACTTTTCTTCTAATTTTCATAGAATACATAATCATTGGAAAACTCTATTTCAACCTTCTGTGTGCATGAGAAAAGTTTATCCTAAAATTTTTATTCATGATAATCCAATACTCATTAATATATGGACTTAAATACTGACTAAAAATAATTAATTTTACTATCAAGATCCTGAATAAAATTTGGTCCATGAATTTCTAGTCATGTGATGTTTTATTTTTAAAATACTACTAAATCTTATTCCTTCTACGTCAATTACAATAATTTATTTTCTATTATAATTCTAACAACTTTAGGAATATAAATATCATGGAAAATATTCAAAAATTCATCCCATTATGAGGTATAATTATCTTCTCTTTCTGATATTCTTAACCATTGACCACCACTGATTGACTTGAACTTAAAAATGGTAATGTATAAATAGCTACCTTTTGATGTTATGAAAAACCCATGATTTAAAATATATTTTCAAAGGAATTAACCCATCATTAAGCTATCACTGGGTTATATGATCCAATGAATTTTTGACGGTGTTGTTTCATGAAATTCTATACAATGGACATGTTCTTTAGTGGTGAATATGGTTTCTCTCTCACATGGATCCCACCACAATTTATACCATTCATTAAATGATCTATCACAAATATAAAAACCTTATTATGATTCTAAAGATTATAGATTTAAAATTTAGATAGATATTCTCCTCTTGGTTCCTTCTTACTTTATCATCCCCGTTTTTACAGTAGAAAATCATTCTGAGAATACTTCATTTAAATGAATTAATATGGTAATATTTAAATGTTATATCATGATAACCATAAATTAAAATCTCTTAATTGTACTTAATTTTATCATCAAAACCTGTAAAAGTATTTAAACCTTTATATTTATACTACCAATAAGAACTCATCCTTCAAATAATACATAATCTTATGTTTCAAATTTAGAAATCATTTTCCTAAATTTCATGGATATTTTTGGTTTAGAGTATTGTATAATTAGGTAATAACTCTTACATAGTAGTCCCATATATTAAAAATTCAACACTTTTTGTTAGTTTATTTTTATTTCTAGAAATAAATTAAAATGAAGCATGTTTTCTTTTCATGAAAAATATTCACAATTTTTTACTTGAATTCACTATTCTTCCTTCTCATTCTTAAACCCTATAGAAAAACATTTTAAAATAATGTATGAGCACAAAAATAATAGTAAGGTACATATAAAAATATTAAAAGGAACTCATTATCCCATTTCAAACCCATGATATCAAATAAAAGAGTTTTCCTTTAATATAAAAAACTTTAATCTTAAAAAATCATTTACTTACAAAAGACATTATATTTAGCATAACATTTTTTCATAAAATTAATTATAATAAAAAATAATGTAAAAAATCAGACTCATGATGGTTTCTTAAAAAAATGAGAGCCCATAAAAACATTTTCTAAAAACATACCTTTTATGTTTAAAGGGAATAATCATTTCTTTAAACCAAAGATAATTTTCATTTCTCATTAAATCAAAATATTTCCATGAAAACTCATTATTAAGCAAATAAAATTTATTTAGGTTCATTGGTACAACATATTTATAGAATCCTTACAAATAGAATAACCTACTCGATTAATTCCAACATAATTTTCCAAATAATGTAATCATTACCCAATCCATTGGAGAGATATATTAGGCTCATACAACATCATTAAAAATTTATAGGGAATATAAAATACATAAAACACATAATGTATTAAATTTACATTACTAAACTCCTAAAAATATTCTTTTAAATTTATAAGCAAAACATTTTCAGATATTGATATATCTCTTTCCTTGATAACCCAATTTTCAAAACTAAAATTCCCACAACAAAGGGAATCTGGGTTTTTCATTTAATAAAAAATATAATATTATAAATGAATACAAAAATCAAATAATTATTTTATAAGTTTTCAAACACATCGACATCATCTATGTCAAAATAGAACATGCCTTTTACTTTTGTAAATATTCTCAAAATGTACCATATGAAATACGTAAAAAAAGATTATTTCTGAAAACTATTAAAAGAAAATAAAAATAAAAATAAAATTTACTTTATATTTTTACTAATTTAAATATTAATAACAATATAAAATTATTTTAATAATATATACATGAATTAAAAATATTTTTAAATTGAATCTTTAAATCATTTAAAGCAAGGTTTTAAGGTAAAGTGTCTCTTACCTCAAGTTCAACTTGTTGCATACATTATTTATCTTCATGAAAAGTAAAATAATATTTATTATTTAGTTTATTATTTACCTTTTCCAAGAATATTATTCATTTTATTTTAATTATATCCATGTTATACTTAATTTATTAATCGATTAAGTTTACTTTTGTTGTTTTGAGAACATTTAGATTAAAATTTGGGAATGGATTGGGTTGATTGACTATAGTAAAAGTTATTGTTGGTCCATAATTTACATAATCAAAATAATTACATGATTATCATTTCTATACATTAAATAAAATTTTAGAACCATCAATGAAATTTTTGCATGAAAATTTAATAATAACGCTTCGTGGAGGTGGTAGTCCACACGTACGAAGGAATGACTTTACCATTTTTCAATGGATGGAAAGTTAAGAAAATAGATGATATCATATCTTTAATTAATTATAATTAATTCATTAATATAGTATATATTAATTAAATCTATAATAATATACATACTTGTGAGGTGGTGATGAAAAATGAAATGTATTGCTTCGTGGATGTGGTAATCCAGACATATGCACGAGCAATGTTTTCATTTCCCCTAGGATGAAAAAGGTGATGAAAAATGGTTTAAACATAATCATAATAAAATTTTATTATAAGTAATATAATTATTTTATTATTTCGTCTTGCTTGAATATTTTAAAGTGGTACAAAAAAGAAATAAACTTGGAATAAGTCTATTATGACTTATAACTTCTCCTAAAATAACCTCTTTAGATTACACCTTAAGCCTTATAGGTTTTTTATTTTAGTAATACCAAGGAATAAAGTACATGAGGAAGGATATTAGTAACATAATTATTCATGTTTGGACAAAATTTAAGTCCCAAAAGTTGTGAGGAATAGTGGAGATGAGATTCCCTATTATAAGTGAATGGCGAAGAACCCTTAAAAATACATAAAGTATTAAATTAATATAAATTAATTTTCTTGTCAATGTTGAATAATATTGTAATATTTTGAATCTATAATATGGATGAGTCTAAATATTCTCATAAAATAAAATTTGGGAAGGGTTTGGTGGTTTTTTCACCATTATCTCTTAGTATTGAACCCCAATTAACCATTTTGATGATTAATGTGATATAAATGTTTTCACACTATATGAGTCAAGAAAATTACTATAAATGGTAAAGTGACCCATAAGAGTAAATTTGTTGATATTTTATTCCATATTTCCTTAATTTATTCCAATATTATATTTTTATGGATTTAAAATCATTAAATATAATATTATTTAACATAATATACCATTAATCTTATTTTCGAGACTATTCACAGAGTTCGACATTAATGAAATCAAGATAGAAATTAAACTTAAATATAAACTTTTTTAAAAATTATAACATGATATATTTATGTAAAATATCATGAAATATAATAATTCATTCAAATTTTATTAATTTTAATATATTCTAATAAATATGTGATTTTTCTATTACATGAAGAGGCATTGTGTCAACGTTGTGTAAGTACTTAATATAATTATTTTATAACTAAAAATTAAAATTAAACTAAATTTATTAAATACTCATTTATATTTCAAATAAATATTTATAACAAAATGTAACCTCTATATATCCTTATGCAGAAATATTACAGATATTAAAACATAATGACATTTTATTCTCAATTTTTACTTAAAATCATATTTAAGGTCATTAGCAACAGAAAGTGGAATGTAATTGGAAAATTTTATAAATTTTTTTTTATAATATAAAAACACCCATAAAATAATCTAAATACAAGTTTTATGGAGCTTTTAGGCCTTATCTCATAGTTTTTACCTTGTTTTCCCCATTTTTTCCGGATAGAGGTGACAAATATTTATTATGGTTACTGTTAAAAATAACAAAAAATAATAAGGTAATATTTGAAAAATATGAACTTCATGATTAAAAATATGAAATCCATTTAAAAAGATTCAATTTCATTAAGTGTAATGAATTAATTTATGCAAAAAAGTTAATTTTCAATGAAAATAGATTTTTGAAAAATGCGATTTTAATCCCAAAAATGAACTTATACTAAAATTAGGTATAATATTGATTCTAATTTAATTATTTTAATTATTGAAAAAATACAGAATAATTATATTAATTTATTATAATATTCAAATCATAATGAAACTTTCAAATTAAAATAAATGGCCATTTTAAAAAAATTATATTTTTCCTTATTCACTAAAATATCAATCTTTTAATAAAAAACCATATATTTCACCCAAAGATAATTGTAAATTTATATTTCGAATAATATATTGATTTTTTTAAAATTATGTTAAAAAATTTAGATATTAGGATTTTAGATTCCACCATAGAGTACATGGACGTTTTTTTTATAAAATAAAACTACTTCTTTTTTAATTGGGAAATTAATTAATATTTTTAAAATGAACATAACTTTATAAAATCTAATTCTTGAATAGTTATAAGGAATTAAATTGATCTATTATTGACATTATCTAATTTTCTATTTTGTTTTCTTCTTGTATTTTATTATTTGGTGAATCTTTATGGGAATACCTTATTTCTCTTCTCCAAATCCATATTCGTATTCTCTTTTATTCTTTCATATTCTTTTCACATTAAGAGTCCCTGGTGGTAAAACTATAGTTTATAGTTTGTATAACCATTGTGGTTCTTTTTATTTATTTTTTGCAGATAATTCCATTAGTCTTCTTCATCTCTTCATTAAAGTATTCATATTTTCACTCATGATTATTGTAGTTGTTTTTGTGAAATTCCTTTTGTATGAAATTTGATGTGGTGCATAATTTTTCTAAACCATAATTTCCTAAATATTACTTCTATATATTATATTATTGAATTAAATATAATTTTTTCTCTTTTTTATTTTTTCCATGGTTTACAAGAATATAATTTTTATTATTTTTATGATTTAAACATTAAAATCTAGTTTTCAAGCAATCCATGTATTTGTTAAAATGCATAAAAGACCTTTTTCTAAAAAAATACCAATTTATGGGGTGTTTATATTTATAAATAATTTTTAATAATGTAATTTCATATTTTCAAATATCACATTTCTGATTAAATGTTTGTCAAGAATGTATTTAATTATTATAGAGTTTTCGTATTCGTTTGATACTTTTTGGGAATGATTGAGTGTTGACTCATTTAATTTTGCTTTATATGATTTTTTAACATATATTTTGATTCTTATATTATAACTTGGTTTTTTTGTGTGAACTAAATTCTATTTTGGTTCTTGTTAAAGGGGTTTCATGACATACTTGACAGCCTTATAATTTTTCCTCAATGAGTTATGTTTCATGTAATCTTGATTATTATTTGAGATAGACTTGATTATCATTTGATATCTTTAAAAATTTATAATTGGATTGTTTATGTAAAGGGTGACTAGATGTGAGATGGGTTATTTACATTTATATGTTCATTTTATATTTCAATATGATATTTGAAATATTTCCTTAGGCCCACTACATACTTTCAACAGAACCCTTGGTAGCTAACTAGGAAATCTAAAAAAATTGTTTTATGTTAGTTTTTATTCCAATCAGACTTGTATATCCTAGTAAATATTCCTCTATAACTAAATATTTATATTTGTTGATGTAGTAGAGTGTAATATAGAGGTCATTTTTTAAGAAATTACTGATTGTTTGGTATATGATTCCACCAGAGATCATTTAGGATTGTATCACAATGACATAAGGTGTTTCCCATGAAATATACTATTTGAATTTTATTTCTATATTAGTTGTAATTGATTACATTCATTGATTTTGATTTATTTATCATTATGTTTCATCACATTTTCACTTGTGTTACTCATTTCTCTATTTTAACTGTAACACCCCGACCCGAGTTACCCAGAGTTGGTGCATTATTGCGTAACATTGGCATGATAACAAAAGATCAAGTCTCGAAAGAACGATCAGTTTCGTAGCCTTGGAAATACTAGATACATTCATAAATGTTACATTACATCATAAAGTGAGAAACTAAAATAACATAGTCTCCATTTGCCACACTCATATCCCCTTCAGACTATCCCTGCAGGTCATTCCTAAAATACTTCTTCACGTCCTGGAAAAATTAAAACATTGAAAGGGGTGAGCTCAAATGCTCAGTAAGGATAACAATATAGCGGAAGCTTTAATAAATAAACAATAACATTTAAGGCAATGTATAACTAAAGCAAAATCCTTTTAAACTTGAACTTCAGAATAATATGGCAAAAATAAAATTAAATAATTCCATTTACTTATTCACATGGATATTCTACTAGTCGAATAATCACATGTAATATCAATAACCACTTTCATAATGATGGAATGCATAATTCCAGACTATCATAAACACATATCCAAGGCCTCGTGCCAAGACTACAAATAAGATTTTGTCAAGGCCTCGTGCCATGACACTAGTTTGTCTCATGAGACCTACCGATGCATCGAGGAACTATAGCGGGCTCCACCCGTCACTTATTAAGTCCAATGTATTCCTCATATGAACAGGTTTAAACATATCATAAACCATAACATAATCATATCACATAAAATATGCATAAAAGAAACATAACATTTCCACATTTCAATCACAAGATATCAATACAACACATTGATATAATAAAAACACTTTCAAAACCATTTTCAATACCAAAATAAAAGAAAATTAAAACATGATATTTATTTTTCATTTTTTTTAAAGTTAAGGCTTGTAGAGAAAGTCAAAACTCAAATAATGGTCATGGCGGCAGGGAATTCATTGTCGCCGCATATGTAAGAAAAAAAAATTCCTTTTGTTGTTTTGTAAAAATGCTTCGTATAAAAAGATTTCTTTTGAATAAAATTAAAAGTCTAAGGGGTTTATACACCATATAGAAGAAATTTGTGTATAAAACAAAATATGCCTAAATGAATGGAGATTGAGATGAAGTCCCTTAGAAATATAATTTTTTAAATAAAATAGATCTATTATGTTTATTCAATATATGTACACATAAAGAAAGTATAAATACAAGATAGGACATAATAATATCATGACATAATTTTAAAGTAGGAGATTAAACCAAAGAATGGAAATTGGGTTAAGAAATTCCCTTAAATAGATCATTTTTTAAATGAAATATATCTATTATGTGTATTTACTATAATTAAACATAAATAATGTAAAAATACAAGATATTACATAATAATATCATGACATAATTTGAAAGTAGGAGATTAACCCAAAGAACAGAAATTGGGTTAAGAATTTCCCTTACAAATATAATTTTTTTAAATAAAATAGATCTATTATGAGTATTTACTATAATTACACATAAATAATGTACACATACAAGATATGAAATAATAATATCATGACATAATTTGAAAGTAGGATATTAACCCAAAGAATAGAAATTGGGTTAAGAATTTCCCTTACCTCGTGTCCGACTTGACTCGATCGTTCTTTAACCTCATGAATAATAAACTAGAGTTAATTTATATTTGCTTAAGATCCTTTTACATGTTCATTATTCCTGTTATATCACTTATTACAATGTTATGAAGATTATGTAATTATTTAAGTTAATAATGGTCATTTTGTCGATCTTTGGTACTTGAGTCAAAAATAAAATTCTTATAATTACAAGTTGTTCATGTCGTGAAATATCGATTATATACAGAATTATATTCATGATATAGATATCATATATATCATATATATCCATTATATACATGCATTTATAATATTACAAAACATTTAGAGGTAAGAAATGAAATGCACCGTTCATGGAGACGACAAGTCGTACGTACGCATGAATGCTACTTTCATTTCTATTTCATATTTAATGGAATGAAATTATAATTATACAAAGGTATAATATAATTACAGTATAATATAATGTATAACAACATTTACTCCATCTTGATACATCCCACATATGGAATTAACGATTCAAATCACTTTGAGGGGCGGTAGTCCGCACTTCCTAAAATGAAAATATTGCGTTTACCCATAATGGAAACCGTAAAGGTATGCCATAAATGAAAAATACAGAAGCTTAAGTAAAACATAAACATATTATATATCATATATAAATATATTTACATCTTAATGGCCACCTTTTAAGGTGTTATATGAGTGTTGAACAATCATCGTTTCATGAGGCAGAAATTCGTTATCCACAGAAACAGTATGTTCTTTAACCATTAGATGTATGTTTGTTTAAGTGTAGCTCGAATCCTTCTTATAAAAACATCCTAGTATATTGAGGATACTGGTTTTGTTACAAAAGAAATGAATAAAAATAGTTTAGGGGGTTGGAGAAGCAAAATAAAACATAAGAACGCAAGAGAAAACACTACCTTTAAAACAGGTAACTCTTTTTTATTTGTGCTCAAGGGCTTCCTTGGGAAGACTTCTGCCCAAATTGAGGCTTCTAGGAGTAATATTGGGATGTGGAGAGACAAAATAGGCAGTGTCTGGCCGATCTAAAGGCTTTAGAGATGTGGGTAAGGTGGTAGAGGTGGGGGCCTTTTATAAGAGAAGAGGAGGGGCACTCTTGGAACGTTATAAAAGGTTACTTTATTATAAAGTGATTTTCGGATTTAAAAGGTCCCAAAATTATATATTTCGAGTATAAGGTGATAAGAGTTCTAAATACACACATAAAATAGGTTTTTACATGTGTAGTTCTTATATTTTACATTATCTTTTCATTTTATTTAAATCGTTAAATAATGAGGAAATCGCTGCATCATCATGGTGTCATAAATAATTTAATTTATTTAATGTATAAAAATTATAAAAAACTATCATGATGTAGGAAATATTTTTATCTTTCTAATGAATTTTTATAGTAAAAAATATGACTTGTATAACCCCATTTAAAAATTGTTTTAGTAAAACAACTCATGTTTGTGACATTTTTATTTTAACATTAAATAAAAAGTTTTTAATGTCATTTCCCTACCAAAGTGGCTCCATGGGGTCCCCAAGTTGACCCATGGATTTTCTTGGTCGAACATGACTCATCCAGTAGGGGTAGGACATGTGTCAAGGTCATTTCATATTATTAAACATTATCTTTACCTTAAATTTCACTAATTACCTTTAATCGCGATTAATTAAACTTAAAAGTTACTATTCATCAAAAAATTATTTTAATCCCATTGAACCAAATTTTAAACTTAATGACAACCATGTATGTTGGATTTTTGAAATTCAATTCATAGAAGTGGTAAATTTTCATTTAAACGAAAAATCAGTTTTTTAACTACCACTTAGTGATTTCACTATTCATCAAAAATTGAAGTTTTTCAGAACAATGAAAAATTTCACCCTAAGCTATAATTGATATTCTGAATTCAAAAATGATGTCTATTTTACGAAATTCCAAACATATAAGTTGAATTAATTAGTTTTATAATTAATTCCCATTGTCACAACAAATAGCGTGTTTTTAAGAAACAATATATATCAAAACATTGACAATTTTTTATGTCCAATTTCAATGTTAAATTAATTCTAATGACCACCATTGGGTAAAATGGTAAAAATATATTCTAATTATACTTTAAAGACACTAAATAGTTTAATTTATCACTATAAATTATTTTGATTAAAAAAAATTTAAGTATTTTTCACCATTCATAAAAAATTGGAAGTTCTCAAGAAATTACAAAAAATTCAACATAGGATAATTTCAATATTACGAATACAAAAATGCAGTCCATTTTGAAAGATAAAATTTATAAAATTTTAAAAAGTAGGTATTACTATTCATAATGGCTACATTTGATTGGTTGTGGTGTGTGTTAGAACTCGAAGTTGCGTACAACACACGCTACTGAATTATTCAAAGAGAAGTGTACCGTGGAAGCTTGGGGTGTTACATTCTCCCCTCCTTCAAATAATTTCGTCCTAAAAATTTCATATAATATCACTCTATAAAAATAGTCGGGTGATTCTTCATCATAAGTTCCTCGGGTTCCCACGTTGCCTCCTCCATCTTATGGTTACTCCATAGAAGTTTTACCAGACGAGTCGTCCTGTTTCTCAGCACTTGTTATCTTGTATCAAGAATCCTGACGGGCTCTTCGTAATAAGACAGATCGGGTTCCAGTTCCAATTCCTCATAGGTGAGTACATGCATTGGGTCAGGCATGTATTTTCTCAAATGTGATACGTGTAATACATCATGAACTTTTTAGAGACTTTGCGGCATTTCCAAACGGTAAGCTACAGTCCCAATTCATTCTAGAATTTCCAAGGGTCCGATGTACCTGGGACTCAATTTACCCTTCTTACCAAAACGTATAACTCCCTTCCATAGAGATACCTTCAAGAAAACATGATCTCCTACCTGAAATTCTAAATCCTTCCTTCGTTTGTCGGCATAGCTCTTCAGCCTACTTTGAGCTGCTTTGATGTGGTTTTGGATTACTTTCACCTTTTCCATCATTTCCTCCATCAGTTCTGGGCCTACAAGTTTTCTTTCACCAACGTCATCCCAACAGGTTGGTGTGCAACATCTCTTTCTGTATAATGCTTCATATGGTGCCATCTGAATACTTGAATGAAAGATATTGTTATAGGAAAAATCTACCATAGGTAAATAATTATCCCATATTCCTTGAAAGTCAAGTGAGCATGATCTCAACATGTCGTCTAAGGTTTGAATATTTCTTTCTGATGGTCCATCTATTTGAGGGTGATAAGCAATGCTCAAACTAAGTTCAGTATCCAAGGCCTTCTGAAGACGTTTCCAGAATCTTGATGTAAAACAAGGATCATGATCCGAGACAATCAATAGGGGTTCTCCATGAAGTCTCACAACTTCATTAATATATTGTCTTGCTAGACGTTGAAGTGTTAGATCTTCCCTTATAGCAAGAAAATGTGATGACTTCGTGAGACGATAAAAAATGACCCATATTGCGTCATTCCTTCTAGGAGTCTTTGGTAGTCCAATGAGAAAATCCATCATAATATTATCCCATTTCCACTCAGGTATGGGAAGAGGTTGCAATACTCCACATCTATAACAAACTCTCATTCCTTTTAGGTAAGTATCAGGGTGAATCTTCCCATAATTATCGCATAATGGGAAATCCTTCTTTCCCTTTTTCCCTTTATCTGTCTCTTGTTCCACCATTCTCTTCTTCTCTTGCTTTACTTTATTGTCATAAGATTTAGAGAATTCTTTTTCTGTCTTGACAGAACACGCGACTATATCTTCGTATGTTGAGAAAGATTTTGATACTAATGCTCGACAGAGAAATGGTTTTAACCCATCAAAGAAACGATCGATATTACTTCTTGGGTTACTTATATAATCTGCAGCATGCCTCACTAACCGTGTAAAGTTAGCCTCATAATTTGTGACATTTTTACCTTCCTTCTACCTCAGAATCAAAAATTTCCATTCTATATCTGCTCGATGGTCATGTGGAAAGTATTTTTCTAAGAAAATTTCCTTAAAATCCCTCCATTCCATACTTGATACTTCTTCATCTTCCTTTGTGTTTTGAATCAGTGACCACCATTGATCAGAATCTCCAGTGAGGCGGTAGACTGCCATGACAACCTTCTCCCTTTTTCTACTCCCCAAGGCGTGGAATATTTTCTCTAAAGAGTTTATCTATTGCTCAGCTACTAATGGATTTGTACCCCCATTAAATGTTGGCGATTTCTACCTCATGAAGCGGTCTAACATTGATCCTCCACATTGCGGATCAGGGTGCTCCATACGAGTAAGGTTATTATTCATAACCTGAGTGAGTTGTGCCAGTATGGTAATAAGATGATCAGAACCAGTTGTATCACCAACTCCATTATAATTATCTTGAGCAGGAGGGCAATCCCTACATGGAGTGTGTGCATTGATACGGTTTCCATTCCTCCCATTAGGCGCCATTTCTATACAATGGCATAAACTATATTAGTTTATGAATCAAAATACATAATTACTTACTTGTAAAAGACTTAACATAAATTTAATATTTTATGGATATAATCCCTAATCATAAAAATGTTTTCTTTGAGGAAGTATATACTCATAAACCCTTCATAATGGTTTGTAAAGAAAATGAGAATTATCCTAAGCATATCCCCCGGGAGTGTCGTAACCAAGAGCGCAGCAAGGCCCATTGTCGTGCACCAATTCCCGTTCGAGTCTAGCTCAAAGCGGTGTTTTCGGATTTTACCCCTAGGTACATCTGTACCAGAACTGCCTCTACCTGCTTTTATCCAAACATGGATGTATTGCTCAGAAAACTCACAAAATCTCTATAATACCAAAATTCTATGAAGTTATTCTATATTAATCCTCAAAGTATATCTTAGGGCTATGTGATCTAATCAGATTTTATCTAAATATAGCTTCCAAGTTTAGTACTAAACTCCCTTTGATACCAATTATAACGCCCCGACCCTAGTTACCCAGAGTCGGTGCATTATTGCATAACATTGGCATGATCACAAAAGATCAAGTCTCGAAAGACCGATTAGTTTAGTAGCCTTGGAAAGACTAGATACATTCATAAATGTTACATTACATCATAAAGTGAAAAACTAAAATAACATAGTCTCCATTTACCACACTCATATCCCCTTTAGACTATCCCTGCAGGTTATTTCGAAAATACTTCTTCACATCCTGGAAAAATTAAAACATTGAAAGGGGTGAGATCAGATGCTCAGAAAAGATAACAATATATCAGAAGCTTTAATAAATAAATATTTAAATTTAAGGTAATGTATAACTAAAACAAAAGCCTTTTAAATTCGAACTTCAGCATAACATGGAAAAAATAAAATTAAATAATGCCATTTACTTATTCACATTGATATTCTACTAGTCGAATAATCACATGCAATATCCATAACCACTTTCATAATGATGGAATGAATAATGCCAGACTATCATAACCACGTATCCAAGGCCTCGTGGCAAGACTACAAATAATATTTTGTCAAGGCCTCGTGCCAAGACACTAGTTTGTCTCATGAGACCTACCGATGCATTGAGGAGCTATAACGGGCTCCGCCCGTCACTTATTAAGTCCAATGAATTCCTCATATGAACATCTTTAAACATATCATAAACCATAACATAATCATATCACATAAAATATGCATAAAGGAAATAAAAAATTTCCACATTTCAATCACAAGATATCAATACAACACATTGATATAATAAAAACACTTTCAAAACCATTTTCAATACCAAAATAAAATAAAATTAAAACTTGATATTTATTTTTCATTTTTTTTAAAAAAAAGTTAAGGCTTGTAGAGGAAGCCAAAACTCAAATAATGGTCATGGCGGTGGGGAAGTCATTGTCACCTCATATGTAAGAAAAAAACATTCCTTTTATCATTTAGTAAAAATGCTTCGTATAAAAAGATTCCTTTTGAATAAAAGTAAATGTCAATGGGGTTTATACACCGTATAAAAGAAATTTGTGTATAAAAAAAATATGCCTCAATGAATGGAGATTGATACGAAGTCCCTTACAACTATCATTTTTTAAATAAAATAGATCTATTATGTGTATTCAATATATGTACACATAAAGAAAGTATAAATACAAGATAGGACATAATAATATCATGACATAATTTTAAAGTAGGAGATTAACCCAAAGAATGGAAATTGGGTTAAGAAGTTCCCTTACAAAGACCATTTTTTTAAATAAAATAGATCTATTATGTGTATTTACTATAATTAGACATAAATAATGTTCAAATACAAGATATGACATAATAATATCATGACATAATTTGAATGTAGAAGATTAACCCAAAGAACAGAAATTGGGTTAAGAATTTCCCTTACAAAGATAAATTTTTAAAATAAAATAGAACTATTATGTGTATTTACTATAATTACACATAAAGAATGTACAAATACAAGATATGAGATAATAATACCATGACATAATTTGAAAGTAGGAGATTAACCCAAAGAACAGAAATTGGGTTAAGAATTTCCCTTACCTCGTGTCTGACTTGACTCGATCGTTCTTTATCCTCATGAATAATAAAATAGAGTTAATTTCTATTTTCTTAAGAACCTTTTACATGTTCATTGTCCTTTTATATCACTTATTACCATGTTATGAAGATTATGTAATTATTTAAGTTAATAATGGTCATTTTGTCGATCTTTGGTACTTGAGTCAAAAATAAACTTCTTATAATTACAAGTTGTTCATGTGGTGAAATATCCATTATATCCAGAATTATATTCATTATTTAGATATCATATATGTCATATATATCCATTATATACATGCATTTATAATATTACATAAAATTTATAGGTAAGAAATGAAATGCACCGTTCATGGAGACGGTAAGCCGTACGTACACATGAACGCTACTTTCATTTCTATTTCATATTTAATGGAATGAAATTATAATTATATAAAGTTATAATATAATTCCAGTATAATATAATGTATAACACCATTTACTCCATCCTTTATACATCCCACATATGGCATTAACGATTCAAATCACTTTGAGGGGGCGGTAGTCCGGACTTCCTAAAATGAAAATATCGCGTTTACCCTTAATGGAAACAAAAAAGGTATGCCATAAATGATAAATACAGAAGCTTAAGTAAAACATAAACATATTATATATCATATATAAATATAGTGACATCTTAATGTCCACCTTTGAAGGTGTTATATGAGTGTTGAACAATCATCGTTTTGTGAGGCAGAAATTCACCATCCACAGAAATAGTATGTTCTTTAACCATTAGATGTATGTGTGTGTAAGTATAGCTCGAATAATTCTTATAAAAACATCCTAGTATATTGAGGATACTGGTGTTGTTACAAAATAAATGAATAAAAATATTTTAGGGGGTTGGAGAAGCAAAATAAAACATAAGAACACAAGAGAAAACACTACCTTTAAAATGGGTAACTCTTTTGGATTTGAGCTCAAAGGCTTCCTTGGGAAGACTTCTGCCCAAAGTGAGGCTTCTATAAGTACAAGTGGGATGTGGAGAGACAAAATGGGCAGGTTTTTTCTAAGCCAAAATCTTGAGAGGTGTGGGTAAGGTGGTAGAGGTGGGGGCCTTTTATAAGAGGAGAGTAGGGGCACTCTTGGAAAGTTATAAAAGGTTACTTTATTATAAAGTGATTTCGGATTCAAAATGTCCCAAAATTATATATTTCTAGGATAAGGTGACAATAGTTCTAAATCCCCCATCCAATAGGTTTTTGACATTTTTAGGGTTTATATTTTACATTATCTTTTCATTTTATTTAAATCGTTAAATAATGAGGTAATCGTTGCATCATCATGGTGTCATAAATAATTTAATTTATTTAATGTATAAAAATTATAAAAAAAATCATGATGTAGGAAATCTTTTTATCTTTATAATAAATATTTATTGTCAAAAATATGACATGTATAACCCCATTTAAAAGTTGTTTTATTAAAACAACTCATGTTTGTGATATTTTTATTTTAACATTAAATAACAAGTTTGTAATGTCATTTTCCTACCAAAGTGGATCCATGGGGTCCCCAAGTTGACCCATGGATTGTCTTGGTCGGACATGACTCATCAAATAGGTGTAGGACATGTGTCAAGGTCATTTAATATTATTAAACATTATCTTTACCTTAAATTTCACTAATTACCTTCAATCGCGATTTATTAAACTTAAAAGATTCTATTCACCAAAAAATTATTTTAATCTCATTGAACCACATTTTAAATCCTAATTAAAACCATGTATGTTTTATTTTTGAAATTCAATTCATAGAAGTGGTAAAGTTTCATTTAAATGAAAAATCACCTTTTTAACTACCACTTAGTGGTTTCACTATTCATCAAAAATTGAAGTTTTTCAGAACAATGCAAAAAATTTCACCCTAAGATATAATTGATATTATGAATTAAAAAATGATGTCTATTTTACAAAATTCCAAACATATAAGTTGAATTAATTAATTTTATAATTAATTCCCGATGTCACAACAAATAGCGTGTTTTTAAGAAACAATATATATCAAAAGACTGACAATTGTTTATGTCCAATTTCAATGTTAAATTAATTATAATGACCACCATTGGGTAAAATGGTAAAAATATATTCTAATTATACATTAAAACCACTAAATAGTATAATTTATCACTATAAATTATTTTGATTAAAAAAAATTTAAGTATTTTTCACCATTCATAAAAAATTGGAAGTTCTCATAAAATTACAAAAAATTCAACTTAGGATAATTTTGATATTAAAAATACAAAAATAAAGTCCATTTTGAAAGATAAAATTTATAAAATTTTAAAAAGTAGGTATTACTATTCATAACTGCTACTTTGATTGGTTGTGGTGTGTGTTAGAACTCGAATTTGCGTACAACACACGCTACTATATTATTCAAAGAGAAGTGTACCGTGGAAGCTGGGGGTGTTACATTAATTGTTGGGATTAGTTTCATTATTTCCCTAATATATTGTAATTTTTTTCCTTATTTAAATTTGATGCATAATTTTTAATCATTGAGTATTTTATCTTTTATATAATTTATCCATAGTTATTGTCATACTAAAGTAAACCTCATTTTAATTAATGTCATATTCTTGAATTTGTTTAATGTTTTCTAACAATTTTTTGGAAAATAATGGTAAATAATGGTATTTTCGGTTTATTTATTTTTTCTAAGGTATAATTTTACACATTTAATTCATTAAATTAATGCATTTTATTTAGGTTTTTCAAGAATATTTTGTTATCAAGTAGAAGTAATTTTTGTTTTAAATTGGGGTTAGGAGGTGTGTTCATGTTATTTTTATTCCTTAAATGATAAATTATTATTTTTATAAGTTTTCATACAAATATAATTAATAAAACATTTTATAAAAGGAATTTTATAAACATATTTGTGTGATCCTATTAAACATGTTTAGCTCACACCCTACATGCACACCATGTTGTCTTTTTTGTTATTATGTTTTTATAAAAGTATATAGATTCTAGAATAATATTGGATGGTATTTTTGACCTATTTAATGGAAATTTTGGAATTATATGTAGCCACCCGATTAATTTTTCACATGAAAGGTGCTCAAGGATAGAGTACCTCTATACATTAAATTAGCCTCCCCGTATTCCAAAGGCTGATGACCAGAAGCGAGGATGTAAAGAGGTGATAGTGGGGAGACTATACCACATGGTGATGATAATATTAATGGTCTATATAAATATACACATTGGAATAATATACAATAAATCACTTGACCAATAACCTAAAATAGTGAAAGAATAAACCAATAACAGTACTAATAATCAATAAACTCAAATATACCAACTGTAGAATAAAATACCATTCGTAGAAAAAATCATCATGAGTCTCCACTTATAGAACATTCATAAAAATCGAGTCTTTTAAGAAAATGATTAGAAAGGGTATCTCGTGGTCTACCTATGTATATACATTTAAACATGATGATACAAAATTAAAGAGACAACGATAACTTTAGCTGGTGAAGGAACCTAAAGTTCCCTTGAAATCTATTCCATGGTATGAAAAGAACTGACAATAAATATCCATCTCCTCAGTTAGAACCCTTACCTGATCACAAAAGAATAAATTTTACACATGCCTCATGGGTACCATGTAGGGTTTGAGAATAAATCTCAATAGGACACCACCAACATACACCTATATTAAATCTCTGATTTGTGTGTGTACACTAAATATCATAAAAGAGGCATTTCATGTTAAATAAAAAAACCTACTCCCTTATGCTCAACAGCCATAAAGTTGAATTCACCTAATTCATATAGTGTCAGTATAACTATAGTAGAGATGATAATTAACATCAATCCCTAGGAATCATCTAATAAAGAATCATCTGAGTTGATTCTCAGGTTCCACCCCAAAATTTTCACTCATCACCCCATTCCATCAATCATGTACTAATGCTCAATAACTATAGCCTGGAAAATTAGTACATGGTCCCTCAGACCGCTGTTCGAAGGCTCCCATCATCCTGAATCTTAACATCCCAAATAATAGTGATGCTTTTCCTATAAATAATAATCAATTTCAACTCAATATCTGATCTCCTAAAGAATGACAATATCCATCCTTCCAAATAATCCCAACCCAACGACCATAATAATATGGTGGACCTCATCCCCCAATAGATGGTCTCATAACCATCAACTGATGTCTCTCCACCATCCTCATGTATTTTTATGAAAATAACCTCAAACCATACTGATGGTCAAAACCATCCTATGCTATAACTAATGGAGGCCTCTACCCACATGAGTAGCCAATGCCACCTCATCATCTAAATCAAACCTTTGTGAAAATGGTTGTAATGGTTCATTAACCAATCACAATGAGTGTAAATAACCAATATAGTACCTAATCCATGTCATACAAGCACCTTGTTCCCTAGGGATAGTGTCTCTCGTCCCAATGGTCAAGACCATCCAATATCACAAGGTCCATTCTTTTAACCTGAAGACCACATCACGTTAATATAACGACTATGTCACCCAACCTGTGATAAAAAAACACTTACAAAATCTAGGCCTCACCCAACCCAATGAACTCCATTACCTTATCTAGATGGTCTAAACCATCTCAATCCTCATTTCATGCCCACTGCGTTCCCATACATCCATCAGAAGATATATATATATATATATATAATAAATTGAAATATCCTTAGCCTGATCTGCCCTTGGCCTTAAACCACTCAACAGGATCATACCAATTATAGTCATGGTAGAGCATTCTCATTGTCATCGCATCGGTGAAATTAATTAATTAGTGGAAAATAATAAATCAATAAGGTCTTTATCGAACAACCCAAAATTGTTATCAATAATGCACCTCCAAAACATGATCGAACTCATAGAGTAATCTAGTAATCACCTACCTCATATTGTTAGACACTCTCTTGTCTGGTATCAACCTCTAACTTGTTCCAATTTTGGAATAAATCATCATATTAGACGAACTCCCAAAAAATTGTGTAAAAAAATCACACAGATTTAGTGACTTATATGGAAAGAGAAAATAAGGAAATAATAAATAGGATCAAATACCTTACCAATGTGGTTCCAATGATATTGACAATGATGGATTCAAAGTTCAGACGGAGTGTGTGGCTCAAAACCTGGAAGGAAGATGATTGGAGCTCCCACTACCATTAAAAAATAATATTATGCATAAGGGAAGATAAGAGGGAAACCCTCTTAAGGAAAATTGGTGACAGATAGCCATTTTTTCTTTTTAAGAGGTCACATGGTTACCTCATTGTTCTGAAAACCATGTTCAAACCATGTAATACCCACTTTATAGGCACCAAACCCCACACTGTTCATGCACATGGTTTACCAAACTATGCACAAACCATGTGTGAACCCACTTTCAAATAATACAATGGTACCTATATGACTATGTTCTTCATACCACATATTTTTTCAAACCATGAATTGTAAAGAAATAGGTTTGTACAATTACACCTGAGAGGCTGCATGGTTTTTCCAAACCATGTGCCTCTTCCTATGGACCCTGAAAACTAAAATTTGGTTTATTAACTCTCTATAAACACAATAAAAAACTCTGATGCAAATGCCAATCATTAACACCCATAAAAAAATGCCTTATATTAAAGGAACTCTAGTAATTTCGTTCTAAAAATCAAGGAATGGGTTATTCTAAGGACCAAACTAAAAAAATCAAAAGTGTTGAGGAATCTGACCCACTCTAAAAAACATAGGATGGTAAAGTCTCCCCACCTTAACATAGATAATCCCTAATCTATAAATAATAACATGGAGATAGTATTTAAAATACCCATATCATTCCAAATTAACCCAGTCTACCCCAGTCACAAGTCACTGGTCAACTCTCTCAAGGCACCCCCACCTTAGGAGTTGCCTACCCTAGTTGCTTCCCAACCTAAATCTCAAATAAACCGATTCTACACAGACCATACCTAACTCAAAAGTACTATTATGATGAATCGTCACTCTTAAAACTCAGTAGGTTCTCATTTCATACCCATGTCATATATGACATCCATTAAAACCTGCATCTCCTCATATTCCCACCTCATGCCCATGTCGAACATGGAACCTATGAGGTCTCATATCTAATCAGATTCGCATAATAACTCTTGCTGCCTCACACCTCACATTGATCCCACATCATACCAATGCCTTGATTTTGTCACACCTTATTTAAACCTAAATCATGTCAATTCTAAGATTCCAAGGCACCTCATTTAATCCCGCATCACATCGACTACCATAAACAATCCTAGTTCCACACACATCATATATATATAATGCATCCAAGCTAATATCAACCCACTAACCAGCACCTGGTTAGTCCAAAATTACATCTCATTCACCTCATTAACTAAACACCAGACATTCCTATCAAAAAAGACTATGATAAACCAAAAAAAAACCTGGTCATCCCCACGGTATGCCACTGAATAGAGTTGGATCTCCTTTCTGATCTGCACCTATAATCTCCAATGTGTGAATTTGGCCTAAAGATAAACTACCTGAGGTTTGGCCTCCATGAATAGCTACACCAGCTACCACCCACTAACCCTACTAATGGGTCCCACTATATCTTCTATGACCTTCATGTGTAGTTTAATCTTGGATACCAGCTCCTGGTACCGCTCTTTATCCAACCTTTTACATTGGAATCAGCCCCCATCCCTATATACTAGTAGTCCAACCAGGATTCCTGCAAAACCTCTTGAGACTCCCAATATGTCCACAAACATGGCACTCCTTTAGTTCTTGATCACACTATGTTTTCATATCTGTTGTATTCCTACACTAGAAGAACATTACTGAAGACCCACTCCTCGATGGTCTACTCATTTCTATGGCCCAAACATCCTACTAAGAATCATCTCATCCACACTTCCTTATATATAAAGCATCACCAATAAAATCACCTTACATTGTCACCCGGCATGTGTATGACTGGTCTGTGTAATTTACCTTGGATATATGTTCCACATTCATGCCTCCAAGAATGAGGATAACCGAAATATATTTACCTACACCTGAATGGTGTGTTGTTAACCATCCTCAAAATACCTCACTCTCGAGGTGTCATCACCCACCATACCAAGTACAAAAATAGACAAGTACATAAAATAAACTGCATAATCCATGATGGAAATTCCTCCCAGATAAACATTCACTAAATCCTATTATCTCTATTCCCTCAGCATCTTGGGGAAAACGTGCTCGATGAACCTTGCCTCAATGTCTTTTAGGCTAGTCACATGTGTCTGCGTCCATAAACTTGCACATTCCACTAGTTCTTAGCTAGTCCAATGAGCATGTATCTCACCAACATCACCCTCTAGAATGTGGGAGTCTCAAACTATTCAAACATTTTCTGAACTAACTCTATATAGTTCCAAACTATAGGTGGCCCTCCCACACCCCAAAATAGTGGTGGTGCTGTGATTGGACCTCCTGAGTCAAATACGCAATTGAAGGCTCTACTCCTTGATCTAACCTATCAATCCCATGGATGAAATGAACTAAGATATCCTTGAGCTCCACATCACGCCATGTCCAGAAAAATTGCACATCCTACGGTTGACTTGATTGTACATGATCATGTGCCTATGGATCATGCACAGCCCGACCCTTTGGGTCCTCATTAGGAACCTCAAGGGCCTCAACCTATGCACGCTCAAGCAGTACCACATCACTACCCACCAGATGCTACATTAGAAGCATTCTAGGTGGATACCCACTAAGTAGCATTTCTATAGTCAGAAAACCATAATAACATATAAATAATTATAAAATAGATTGGAATATTTTTGACAAGAAGCACAATCTCATTTCCCTTACACTCCCCCATCACAACCATATCACACAACATATAGCCTCATAGACCCTTAACCAACCATATCTAAGAAATTAATCATATATAAATATAACCTCATGGACCCTCGCCTACCCAAAATGGAGTTAGGCATCACATATCTATCTAAGGTAGCTGAGTAAGATGCCGCAATAGAGGTTAATAAGGAAAACATTGTTTATCTTATTTGTTTAAATTTTAAATAACCCCCCCCCCCCATCATCATCATTGACTACTTATATCATATTCAAAACCATATATATAAATATATCACATGGCACATATCATTAAACATATATTACATTGAAACCACATGTCTGGGTTGGCTGAGTAGAAGGCAACAAAAGATAGGCTATGTAGGAAAAAACGATTTAGCTTCCTTTTTTAACACATTAAACAACCCAACACCTCATAACATAATCTATGTTCCTAATGAAAATCATAATAAATTTATTACAAGAACACAAAAATATATCAATCGTCTTATGTGCCTGTGAAGAAAGAAAAAACAATCAACCCTTACCATACCTAACCAACGGTTCTAATTCTTCCCTTTCCATATCAGGAAAAGTGTCACATATAATAACAAATAATAACCACATCCAAGTTAACGACTCGGGTTGGTAATCATATGAACATTAAAAATATAAAATTACAATATTAATTTATCACCCCTCAAAACTTGGTATGTCCCATGTGCATGGGGTTGTAGGCACCCAGACTCGAGATCTAACCCCAATCCTGACTACATCCTAGTCTATAGCCAACCATAACCCAAATATTAATGTAAAATAAACTCCTTTGATAAAAATTTTAGTTCTATAACCCATTTTTTTCATCCGATAAGTGCTTAGGGCTGAAGTACCACTGGGCATAATGCATACCTCCTCGTACGCCAAAGGTTGTAAACTAGCACTGACAGTGTAAATAGGTGATAATAAGAATAATATACCCTTATTTTATGATAATATTAATGGTATATATAAATATATATAGCATAATAAAAGACCATAAATCACTGGACCTGTAACTCACAATAGTGGAAGAATAAACAGATAATAGTAATAATAACCAATAATCTCAACCATACCAATTGCAGAATCAAATACCATTTTTATAACAAAACATTACATGTCAACATTTATAGAACATTCATACAAGTAAGGTTATATGACACAATAAACATAAAGGGTCACTCATGTACAACATCTATATACACATATAAGCATGATGATACAAAAAGAAAGACACAATGATAACTATAACCAATATAGGATCCTCAAAGTCCCTTGTCATCAATCCCATGCTAATAAAAATTCAAGATCATTAAGGTACAACTCCTAATCCACAACCCTTACTTGATCACTAAATCATATAATCTACATGTGTCTCAAGGGTCCCATGTAGGGAGTGAGAATAAACCTTAGTATTCCACTACAATCATGTTCCTAACTTACATCTATGTTAAGAATGTGTACAGTAAATATAATAAAATAGTCATTACGTAATAAATAAAATGATAATATTCCCTTGTTCTCAATATACACAAGGAATAAATCAAAAAATTCATCCAATGCCGATGTAACAATAGTGGAGAGGATCCTTAACCTAAATCCCAAGTCATCTTCTGAAAAAGAATCATCTCGTGATAACCATTAGGTTCCACCACCAAATGTGTCACCTAGCTCCTCATACCACAAATCATGTACCAATATCCAGTAAGGCATACAAAAACAATGTATACCCAGTCTCTCAAACCCCTTCTCAAAGCACTCATCACCTCAAAGACTGATATCCCAGGGCACAATGATATCTATCCTCCAAATAATAAACACAACCAGATCAACAATAGACATCCCTAGGAATGGTGATGTCCATCATCCAAAATAATCCCATCCCCATGAAATTAATAATACCGCACCCTTATCCCCCAACCAAAAGTCTCATCACCATCAACTGATGGCTTTTCACCATCCCCGGGGATTTCTATGGAAAGTACCTCCAACCATACTAATGTTATAAATCATCCTAAGCCACATCTAATTGATTCCTTTAACCACATTAGGGGTCAAAAAATCCCCATCATTTGAGTCCTATCTGTATACAATGGGTCCAATGGTGCTTTGGCTGATCATGGTGAGTGACAATCGCCAATATAGTACTTATGTCATATCATGTCAGCACAACATTCCATTGTGACCATTTCACTCATCCCGATTGTCAACACCACATGGTACAGGACCGTAACCTGAAAAATGTGCCGCCTCAATAAAAATACCACATCACCCATCCTATGATCAATATAAATCATAGCATTCGTGCATCACCCAACATGATGAACTACATCACCTCATCGATATGGTCAAGACCATGTCAATCCATGGTCTATGCCTATCACATTCCAATGGAACCATATAAAGATATATATATATATATATAATTTAATATAATAAATAGAAACAAACCCATCCTAATCATCTCATGTTCAGAAGCCTCTTACCAATCTCATTTCAATTATTTTCATGGAAGAGAATGCACATAGCCATCTCATGGGTTCAACTAATTTATTAAAGGAGAGTCATAAATAATTAAGGTATCTCTTGGAAAACCTAATGGCATGCTCAATAATGAACCCAAAAAACATGATTGATATCAAAGAGAAATATAGAAACCACAAATATCATGTTAGTAGATGCTCGCTCATCTATAATCAGCCTCAAAATCGATCCAATTTTCAAGAAATTGACATTTTAGATGAACGCCGCAAAAATATAGTAAAATGGGTCTCACAGATTTAGTGTTCTGTAAGGAGAGATAAAATAATAAGAGAAGCAATGGAATCAAATCCATTACCGATGTGGTTCCAATGAGACTAATTGTGATCTATTTGGAGGGCATATGGAGAGTGTGTCTCAAAGCATAGAAGGATGAGGAGAGGAGCTCTCAATGCAATTGGAAAATAAGAACACGTGGAAAAGAAGAAAATAGGTACACCCTATTAAGGAAAATGTGTAAATATTCATTTCCCCCTTTTTAAGATATATCATGATTACCTCATGGTTTGGAAAACTATTAAAAAATCATTTGGTACCCATAGTATATGCACCACACCTCGCACAGATTGTGAGTAAGGTTTTACAAACAATTTGCAAACCATGTGTGGCCTCACAGTAAAGAAATATACTAGTCCTCAAATTTCCATGTACCCCCTCCCACTTGGTTTTTCAAACATTGCATAGTGAAGAAGGAGGTCCATACATTTACACCTAATAATCCATCCAGTTTGTTCAAACAGTGTGCCTTTGCCTATGCACCTAGAAAAATTGGGCTTTCATCCTCTAACACACCAAAAACCCAGTCAAGACCTTAAGGAACTTATTGTGTGTTAACACCTGTCAAAAAACTTCCCTTTGTTAAAGGAACTCACATAATTATGTTATGAAGATCAAGGAAATAGTTGGTCTGACCACCAAACTACCCAAAAAAATTCAAAATGGTTGAGGAATTTGACCCACTCAAAAAACATGGGAAGTTTCAATGTTGATGAACATAGGTCAAATAAAGATGATTCTATATTAGTTTTGATTTTATGATTCATCTTAGGATGAATGTGTATCGTCCATTCCAGGAACCCTTATATTTTGGTTTCTTTCATATCATTACATATGATATACATATATTTTTATGTTTAATATTTAAAAGTATGTTCAGATGTTTATGTTGGATATGACTCATTTAGTCTCCCCCTTTATTTAAAATTTCTTATTTCATTTGAAGAACTATTCAACTTTTTGATATGCTGTTATAAATTCCTAATAAGAGATTGTAGATTATATATTGATATTTTGTGGTGAAATAATTTCCAATGTTTGAGTTTGATGCCTTTTGCACTTGTCTCTTGTTTATGGTGCTCTGGAACATGCTTCAAGACTTTTCGCAAGTTGACCAGGGTGACATGGGAGGTTGAATTGGGATAGTTCACTAAGAAATAGTATCCAATCCATATTTATGTTTATGGAGAAATTGTATCTTGGAAATAGGTTTTTCAGAACTCGATAGATTTTTAATGAGTAAGTGCTCGATCAATAAATTTCATGATGAGAATTCAGTTAATCTAGGTAGTCCAGATATCATTCATGAATTCAAGTTTCAATTAATTTTATTTTTTATGTATTTTTATCTATATTTATGGTATTTTTGATTAAATTATAATTATATGCGATTTTTTTATATTTTATTACTTTTGGGGTGGAAATTTTTGGAGAAATAAATTTGTGTTGTTACAGTTCATGGTCTAGAAAATAGTGAATTGAACATGAATATGGTTGTAGACCCCATCCAGTGACTATTGTAATGTTGGTAAATGGTGTACCATGTTGTGTAACCAAAACATGCACTATTTTTGAACCCTCTAACTCATTTTCTTGACCTCCTTTGATTCTTAAATTGTGTCTAGTGATTTTATTTTATATTTTTCTATAAGTAAAGAGTGTTTTTATGACGTTTATATTTCATTTTATTGAATAATTTTATATATATAGTGTTATGATGTTTTATTTTATGTTATAAATGTTATGCTTGATGTATAAAAGTGAATTTTAGGAAATTTTAACATTTTGTAATAGGATTTATGAAGTGTTTTTAAAGTTCAAGTAAGTTTTTTAGATATTGTTCGAGTGATGACCACCAAGGTCTCTTTAAATTCATTCTATATTTTCAAAGAACTATATGAATTTATTTTAATTTTCCTTATGGCGTATATTAACATAAAAGTTAACTTTGAAGTAGCCATTGAATTTAAAAATGCGAGGATTGTATTTTTAAAAAATAATGTTATTTTTTTACTATAATATGTAGAAGTTAGAATAAAATATATTTTACTTGTTTTTATATTTTATAATGTATTTAATGTATGTGTGTATTTTTTGAATGAATTTTGATCTCCTAGAAAAAAAAATTGTGTAATGAATGTTTTTATTTATTTATATGTTTTACTTTGGTGAGTTTATATTTTGGTTTTGATTCGTGGATTTATGTTTGGTTTGTGTTATTTTGATCTTGGGATGTCTTTTTATTGAGTTTTATATTTTTTTATTTATATTATTCCTCCAAAATATTTCATAGTAAATCATTGGAATTCTTTTTGAAATAATTTTCCCGGATTAATTCATCCCCTCAGTCAGGATTTGGTTTCATTACATATAACTTGTCCTGAACATTTAAAAATTTAGAAGCCACAACTTCTTCTCTAATCTTGGACTATATAAAATATTTATTGAATCAATATCTACCTATATTCTATGGGGATCATGGTCTAAAATGGGGAATGTAGTGGCAAGAAAATAGTAAAAGAATATCAAATTCAATGGGAACTCTTGAACACTCATAGGTAAAATAAATTGTTGGATTATTTTAAGGAGAGAGTCATGAATGGTGTAAAACCACTATTACACCTAAGCATCATTGTGATAGGTCATGTTAATTCATGAAGATAAATTTTATCTTTTTGTTTTATCATGAATGAAAAAGTAGAGAAAGGGATGTCTTTTATGAGTCTCTATTAGGGGAATTAAATGGTGTAACAATATGTTGATTTTTTATCTATATTTTTCTCTTTATCTCTTAATCTAGTCATGGATGATTAACTAAAATATTTATTTTTCAAAGGTGGATATTTATTAGAACTCATATTAATTTTGTTTTAATTTAGTATGGTTTTCTATATGGAAGTAGTCAACAAGGCCATATTGGTAGAGTTGAATATGGAATAGAAGCCTATGATGGGTGCTAACTCGATTTCAACCAGCGTATTAAGGATACCTTATCTTATGAGAAATATAAGAATGATAAGATCAAGAAACAAAGTAGGGTTTTTTTGGGTTAGTTTTCTAATTCTTATAATTATTCTACTATAAATTACTGATCTCAATGTGCTTACATTATAGTAAACTAGGGAACTCTAAGCCATCCTAATCCAGATATCTCAAGAACTAATATATAAGGTTCATATTTAAAAATTCCATAAATTAAATTATTTATATAAGAATAATCCACTGTTATTGCCTAAATTTGGGTGGTATTATATCTTCTAGTACTTTTTTATTGATGTATCACTTTTTTGTATCTCTTTATTGATATGGTAATCTCTTTTATATAGTTTTTATAGTTTCATTAAACATTTTATCCATTATGATTGTATTTTGGGTGTTCCCTTTCTTTTTAATTCTTTATTAGTGGTGAATCTATCCTCAACATGGTTATATATGGTATTGGGAGAATTCATCATTCTCTTTGTCCTAATTATCATTGTTTTTTTTTCATTTCTAATGGTGATATTTTGTGATGGTGTGGTGTCATATATTCAACTATATTAAGGTGAAACCTTGCATAATTGGGATATCTATAGATGTTATTCACCTTTTAGGAGAGTAAAATCCATTCATATAAATCCCCTATGTGATATCCTTCACTTAGATTCCACTGGTACATAATGTAATTCCTTACATTTCCATTATTACCCTATGATGAGAATGAGTCTATAAATGGTAGTTTTTATTATCACATTTGATAAGGGAAATTGTGATTGTGTTATGTAAATTAGGTTCACCTGAAACCTATTTAATTTTTGAAGGGGACTAAGGTGAATCATCCTTACATTAGTCTTCATGACATACTAGTATTTGTAATTCTTGAGTGATTTAAAATGCATATGATATCTATGATTAATTTTCCTTAGGTTTCCTTTAGTGTTTTATTTCATATACCCATTTTAAAGGTAATAATATTGTTTTTTTATGTGATGATGGGTTTATTTAGAATAGGATAGAGATTTTTTCTTACTATATAGACGATATGTGTTCTATTTTCTATATTGAATCATTATAACAATGAGAAGACCTGTAATTTGAATAAAATTGATTAGATCCCAAAATTTATAAAACGAATGATGAATTTATAGGGTCAATAGGTGGCATGGTGGGGGGATTATTTTTCCCTAATATCTCTTTGATGTACAATTTAGTTTTATTATATATTTAATTAAATTTTATATAAGTTTTGGATATGAACTTTTGAAAACATAAAAAAAATTATAGATCACAAGCTTAGTACATAGTTAGAAGTACACGTAAAGAAAAACTACGAATATTGTGGGTTCATCATCTATTATAAAATTCATGATTGCTGCATTGTTTATTGGACCGTTTTTTCCAACTATATGAGATGAAGGAGATGGGCTAAGAATCTTGTGCAAGGTTAATGCATGGCTGGGTAAATAGTGATACCAAATCAGGTCGTTTACCAAAAATTTAATGTCTACTATTTCTTTTAACTATTTTTAGGGGGTCTTATTTTTCATCCCCTATTACAATGGTTCATCCAGGGGAGATATTCTGTCATAAAATAACCAAGAAACCTTTACCCAACCCCTAGTTCAACCCTTTCAAAGGCTCTAGGTGCATTACCAATCACCATAGGTTAAAAAAAGTTCCATGAGAATCATCTATCAGCAATGGGAACAATTTCACCCATAAATACTAAAATTAATAAAGAATAATAAAATAATAAAATACATTATATCCAGGAAAAAAGCAATTAGGAAAACATGTGGCCCCAAAATGGGAACATGAGGACTATATAACCAATACAAGGGGTACAGGGATAAAAAAAATAAAATAAATACACCATTAACTCCTTGTGAAACACAAAAAACATCACATGATACCACCTTTATTAATTCACAATTGAGAAAATTTTTAAATACCGAGTAAAGGAGGATATTATATCCACACCTATAAAAAAATATTACACGCCAAAATATGAGGTCTATATAAACTCAAAGGGTTTATATAGGGTGTGAGCATAACAAGGATAGTAGGATCCCGCCAAGTAATCTATATACATCCTTTAAAAAATAAACCATATCTTTTTAGTTTTAAACTAAAAATATAAATATATGATTTTGATTTTATTTAAAACAAATTACATAGAAATTTTATATTTAGAACATAACATTAAATGGAACCCACTTACATGACTCCTAGGAAGTTATGATAATGCAAGTATAGATATTAAAATGGGAAATGATTTTTAGGGAAAATAAAAATAACCATCATGGGATATAACCTAGGTACCTAAAGTCGGGAAGCCTTAATACTTACATTTCACATCAAAATTATATTTATGAGTTAGGTTCCAAGAACAGCACCATGTTTAATTGAAAAACAATGTAGGAGAGCAATACATGCCAAGGACCGGTGTCTAATTTAGAATAATGTGTCACAATAATTTATCAAAGGAGTAACATTTCATATAATAAATACACACAAGAGATCCATCTCCCATAATACTTATCCTACAGTCCCACATATGTTCCCAAGGTATCTCATGGGTCATTGCAGAAATAGAGGGTTCTAATAGTTTAAAAACATGCAGAAAACCATGAATTTTTATAAAGACCATTATTTTGATGATGAAAATTAACACAAGATAATTTTTTAATCACATGGTAATTTTTTATAAATAAATATGGTACACTGGATAAATGTACTTTTATTTATCCAAGAACCCCCGTATTCCATGGATCCTTCAATAAAACATCTTCAATAAACCATTAGAAATTACATTATAATGTTTTATTAAAATAATTCCAAATAATTTCATTAAAAATATCATTGCGTGGTT
Source organism: Viscum album (assembly GCA_963277665.1). Taxonomy (NCBI): domain Eukaryota; kingdom Viridiplantae; phylum Streptophyta; class Magnoliopsida; order Santalales; family Viscaceae; genus Viscum; species Viscum album. Next base: position 658,552,583 of record OY728146.1, read on the forward strand.
TCATTAAACATTTTTTGTATATTATAAAGCAATGTTTATTATGTATTCTTTAAATAGTTAATTTATTAATCCTTTCTAAACTACAAAATAATAATATAAAAATTATAAGCACACATAAAAGGCATTAAGTAGTATAAATTTAAATTAAAATAAATTTCAAAAAACTAAGAACTCACGGTTCATATGATATAAAAAAGAAAGATGTTTCACCAACCTCTTTAGCCACATTAATAATTCCTAAAAATATTATATCAATAATAATTAGATACATAAGAATTCATTAAATTTTAATTAGAAAATCCAAATTAAAAAATCAAACAATATATAGATATTTATAAAGTATTGGCACTAATTGGTGAGTCGTGAGATAGAAATAGAGCCTTAACCCCAAGAATATGACACATATAGGTCTTCCCAATATCATACGAGAAAAATACCTATGATTCTTAGGCATTTATACTTAACATGAAAATCCCCCCAATGCAATGTATATAGAAAAATAATAAATAGAAGAGGATTAGAATTAAAATGAGATGATCAGAAGGTGTTATACCATGGTGAAGATATATGATTAATGGATGAGGAGATTTTTATGGTTTAATGAGATATCCTCACCACCCCATTTGAAAGTTAATCAATTGGGGAAGGAATGAAATACCCCTCTAATTCTAAATCAAACAATAATAAATATTTTTAGTAGTAATTAAATAATGATTTATGTTATATTTTCTTTATCATGGGGTTTGAATATTGGGTTGAGGTTTTTTAGGTTGGTTCATGATAGATTTAGATGATCTACCCCTATTCTCATTGGTTCATGGATTCTATCCTTTGGTTGTTAGTTTAATATTCCAGTAAGTTCTTTATTTCTCTCCTCTTTCTCCCTATTTATCTTCTCCTTTCTTCATCCTTATTCTCCTAAAGAGGCCATGGTGGTCGAACCCTAGTCCCATGTTTTTCTGAACATTGTTCTTCTTGGTGTTTAGGTGGCATGGTTTTTTCCCTCGGTTATATTATTCTCTTATTTTATTTATTATTACCATCCACACATGATTAATGTAGTTTTGTTTATGGAATTTCTTTTTTATGACATTTCATGTGATTCTTTATCTTTCCGAACATTCCTTTCATTAATATTATGCCTATATGAGAGATTTTAATGGAAATACAAGATTATCACATGTATTAATGTTTTATATTTTTTAAAAAAGGGAATTTAAATGGTTTATAATCTCCATTACCTAATATATAGATTTTATACACTCCATGTATTTGTGAAATTTTATAAAAGACCTTATTAAAATAAAATTTTCATTTTATGTTTTTTTTCTTTATAAACTATTTTTAATAATTTAATTTAATATTTTCACTCATTTTAGTAAAAATTATAGTTTTATTTGGCATGTATTTACTTTTTATATATTTTTATTATTCATTTGATATGTTTTAGGAATGATCAGTGGTGCCTTTTTTCATATGGTTTGATTTAATTTTTTAAATTGTTTTTTAATTCCTAGATATCTTATAGTGGATTTCTTATATAATAGTTTTTTATAGAAAAATGATTTTTTTTTTGAACTTGTTAAAGGGGTTTTCATGATATACTTGACACTCATGGAATTTATTCTTATTGATTTATGCTTTATATAATCTTGATTATTATGTGAGATTATTTTAACTGTCATTATATATATATATAAATATTAAAAATGGGTTATGTAATTGAAGGATTATTGGAGTTGAGAAGAGTTATTTACATTGATGTGTTTATTTGAAATTATAATTTGGTTTGTGAAATTTTAGACTACTTATTCTAGAAAAATTATGGGAACCTTAGGTGGATAAGTTTTAAATATAGAAAATTGTTATTATGATTGTTATGATTCCACTATTAATTGTATAACATAGTTAGGATTATGCTCTACAAAAAAGTACTACCACTTAGTGGGGCTAATTGAGAGTAATCTGGAGGTTATTTGTTAGGAATTCATTAATATGTCAGTAGATAATTCCCCCAAAGTACATTTTGGATTGTATAAATATGACCTAATTTGTTTCCCATGGTATTTACTATTTTAATTTGATTTAAAAATACTTTATTGGTAATTATGTTTGATGTATTAGTATTATTTACCATTGAGTGTTATCATCTGTTCTCCTCGACATACTCATTTTCTACTTTTTATTATTGAGAGTGTTTTAATTGTTTTCCCAATAGTGTTCACATTTGTTTCTTATTTATATTATATATATATATTATTTATTTATTGATTATTTTTTCTTGTATATTATATATCAATGGTAATTCTTATACTTATATAACCCTAGTTTTAATTCTTGTTTTCTCTTTTTAATTATATTAAGATGTATATCAAATGTTTTGGAATAGGAAGGTAAACCAATTTTTTTTTGTTTGATAATAATGTATAAGGCTTAAGTTCACTCATTCAGTTTGTTAAAGTGAATCATTTTCAAAAAATATCATCATGCTTTCAATTTTATCTAATTGTTTTATGTTTGTTTTAACATTGGGTGATGAGGTGAGTTCAAAATTATTTTTTTTCCTTTAATGTTAAAAATGTTCTTTTCATAAATTATAATCCAAACATGAATTATTGAAATGTATTATAAAATGAATTTTATAAAGTATTTTGTGAAATCCTATGGGGTATGTTCATCTCATTTCTTATAAACACACCTTCGTGTTTATGTGGTTTTCATGTATTTATATGGGTATTTGTAGTCCATCTTCATAGTGGATAATATGTTTTTTAATATAGTAAATGAGATTTTGGGATATAATGGTGACCATGACTCATACAGAGATGATTCCATGTTGGTTTTGGTTTTAAAATTCATCTTGGGATGATCATGTTTCATCCATTTAATACACTCTTATATGATGGTTTATTTTATATCATTACTTATGATATACATTATGTTTTATGATTGATATATTTAAGTAAGTTAGGGTGTTTATATTGTAAATGACTTATTTGGTTTGTTTATTTTAAACCACCTATTTTAATTTACATTAGGGTACAACCAATGAATACACCAAACCTAATTATTGATATGATTTAGTATAATATTTATGCATATTTGAGGGTGAATTCATTCTCAATGCATGAGTTTGATACACTTGGAACGTATTATTAACCCTTGGTGATTAGGAATACACATTGGGTCTTATGGTGAGCTATATAGGTTAATTTACTATGTTTACTTGAGTTGATTGGTTATAGGACATAAGGGTTGGGGGGGTCCGGTTCTAGTTGGTAGAGCACAACTGTTACCATATATCACATTTTAAATGAAATAGTGGGTGAATGTGTTAAATTATTTTTTCTGAACAATTTTCTTATTATGAAATAAACTTATATAGATGGTCTATTCTAATGAAATATGAACATTAACTCCCCCTTAATAATTTTATGGGAATTGTGAAAAAATTGTCCTTAAGTGAGAAAATTCATAATTTATTATTGGATGAAATTACACGTACTATTTACCATATTTAGTAAATGAGAAGAAACATAGACTTTAATGGAATTGGTTCTTTTTTGAATTATATAACTAATTTTCATAAGTATTTTTAGTTATAAACATGGATAGGTAAATCACATTATATGGACGGAAGATTTAATCTTGTTAAAGTATGATTATTATGAAAAAATTATTCTTCCATGGTCTATAAGTGCCCTTTGATCTGATAAATTCTCTCAGTAACCACATTAAAAATTTCTCATGAAGTGGAAGAATTTTACAGAAGAAGAATATCTCATTCTCTTGGAAATCACACACATTGAATTTGGGTGTAGGAAGTCTTAGAATAAAAAATATTATGAACTTTAATGTGTCACTTCAGGGTCATTTAATGTGGAAAAAGATAATAAAAAGTTAAGAAAACTATCATTTATAAATGGAAATTTCATCAAAAATATTTAATCAAGAAATATTCACAATTTTGATTCCTTTATTTGTAATTCTCAAAGGTATTCTTATAATAACATTATGATACATTCAAGATGTATATTTTCTCCCAAATATAACTATTACTTATATTTTGATAATGGATATCCACACTACTTCTTAGCATTGTTGATTTTGGGTCTTTATTAAACCTCAGAGTCCGTATCAAGGAAATGTTATAGAATTGCAGTAATGATTTACTCTCTAAAAATAAGAAAATCATATGTTGATAAAAATTTTATTCGAATAAGGATTTCATGGTGTGAAAATCTATGAGTAATGGTGTTTTGAAAATTAAACTTTTCTATCTATTTAATTTTTGAAATAATAAGAAAAATATTAAATGGTTATTTCATTATTTTAAATACTAAATAAAATATCCTATATATTCTTTCATTTGGAAATTGGATAAAAATAAAAATCCTACTAAAATTTATTTATAACCCACTAGTATTTCCTTGTATTCTATATGAAACCTATGAAACTCCAATCATGAGGTCGTGGATAATATTTTTCTATTTTGAAAAACCATATAACCCCTCTAAGATATGTATCTTTGTCACATTGAAATTATAAGGATCTCTGTTATAGAAATCATTTATATGTTTATTAAGTGTACTAATATGAAGTAATATATGTAGCTGAAACACATATTTCTTACTTATTACTCTAGAATTATACACAACATCTAGAATAAAAGGAATTCTTTAATCTATAATTCTCAAGAATTACCTATTCATGATTCTATGGTCTACATTATTGCTTATGTCTAAGATGATAACATGATACAATATAGTTTTGTATAAATATCTTAGGGATTTATCTATATGCATAATATTGGTTATTCATGGAATTTAAACTATATCGAGGTATAATAAATATTGTTTTAAAATCATACATTATAGGATGGATTTATGTGAATAATGTTGGATCTTCTAAAGAAAACTTGGGTCTATCTACCTATAGTGTTGTATCTAGAATTCATAGCTGCAAGAATATTAAAGAATATATAACACATGTGGTAACTCTTTTTGACTAAAAAGGATATTATTTCTATCATCATTATGGTTTGGGTAGAAAAGCAGTAGGGATGGAATAATGTGTGGGTTGAATGTGACTTGAACTATATTATTATATCTATTATGGTATGGCATATAAACAATTCTTAGTGGATACTACAATAGTGAATATGATGTATTTCTTATCTTTCTTCAATCAACACGTGCCTTTAGAGAGGAATACAAATTTATGAATGGTATTTCTAATAAAGGCATCATTAGTGAATCTTTATATATTTGTTACTATTCATGGATATTTCTCTAGTATTCTAAAAAAGTATAGATGTTAAACGCATATAATTAGAATTTGGTAATATTTTCTAATTTTATTTAACATATTAATAGGTCCCCACTAATATGTTTTATGATAATTATTATTATTATTATTATTATTATTATTGTAAAGACCTGAACCCAATTACCCCGAGTTGGTGCATTATTAAATTAAATTGGAATGATTATAAGAAATTAGTATCCCCAAGGAAGTAATATCTCAGTATATTTAGAATCAAGATACATACATAAGTTCAACATTACAATATGAAATGAAAAAAAAACAACATATATGTTCTGTTGGGAACATCCACCACTCAATATTATCCCTACAATTCAATCATAATATACCACTTATTGTCCTCGAAAAAATGAAACATAATAAGGGGTGATCATAGATGCTCATTAAGGGTAAAAAATATAGAAAAAGATATCATAAACATAAACATTAGGTATGGTTAATAATTGAAAACAAATGCCTTTAAAAATAAACGTTAACATAATATGGTAGGAAAATGAGCTCAGTAAAAATTTATATAATAAATCATAGTCATGGGTATTTTACAAGTAATATAACCACATGAAGTATGAATTTATAGCTTCATAATGAGCGAAATGAATATTTCATACAATTTGAAACATACTTTCACGGACTCGGCCAATACATCTAAAAATGATTAAGGCCTCGACCAAAACTATATCTAAAAATGGGCAAGGCCTCGGCCAAGTCCATATCTATTTGTTTTATGAGACCTATTGATGAATAAAGGGGCTATATCAAGCCCAAACCATCACATAATAAGTCCAATTAATTCTTCATTTGAACAGGGATAAACAGAAACAACATATATATTCATATTGAAACTATCATATGAAATGTAAATAACATTCCCCGAACATTAAGCATAAACACTAACCATTCGGAGTAAATTGGTAGATGGTTTTAAGATAGCAAATACATAGTAAAAATAATAATAAACCATTCAATTAAATATGTTATATGATATCATACAGTATTAACCCCAATAATACATAAGGATCGATAAGAATATTGGAACAAATGAAGATACTCTTATAAAATCATCGAGTATTTCTTGAGACAAATACTCTTTTACTTTGAAAAGAACTTTTATTTTGGAAAATTATTTATATTAAACCATAGGTAAAGTAAAATAGTATTTTAATAATAAAATTAGTGAGTTTAGAAAAATAATTATTGTAGAAACCTGATTATAGACTGCCCTTAAAAATAGGTAAGAATTTGGGAAATTCCCTTGAATTGGGCCTGTATTTCATAGAGAATTTTGAAATTTCCTTTTAAAAAATTTAACTCCCATGAAAGAAAGTATTATTATGATTTGTAAACATAAATATAACATTAAAACACAATTTATGAGTAGTATATAATAATAGTTAAGAAATTAATTTGGATAAATAGAGACAAATATTGTCCCGAAAGAAAATAGAGGTTTGGGTAGGAAAACCCTTATAACTTTGTAATAAATTGAATCATATTCCTAAAAATTAATAAACATAAAATTATATATTTAATATCATTAAAATAGATAGATTAATGATATGAAACAACAATTTTCAATATAAATACACCATACACAAGTAGTTGTAGTGAATAAGAAATATCTCACAAAAATGGAAGTAGGAAGTAAAAACTCTTTCCTTAAGTATGAAAGTGTTCTAATATTGAATATAAGGTAATGGAATATTTTATTAGAATTATTAATAACTTAGTTAAAAAATTATTATAAATTTATTTATTTATCATAGTTTTATTAAGTTCATTTATGTTTTTATTGATAATTTATAAGATTAAATTCCATCGTTTTGGAGTGTTCGTTTCCTTGGTTTTCATGATCAGTATATTTGTATATGAGTGTTCATGTTCATGTGGAAAAGTCTTTAATTCTCTAGAATTTAAATTATATATTATTTATTAACATTTATAAGTTTTTATGGTTATATATATCATAGTATGAGGATGAATCATTGGATGAAATATTAATGACAAACACCAAGATTATTTGGTGGTATTTGGTTTCTTATGAACTAGTTTTGTCATATAAATTAATACTATGTTCATATAATGGTTAATTAATATTAATTAGGATATAATACATATATTATAGTCTAGTTAAACCCTAAAAATGGTTTCATGAATAGTAATGAAGGAGAAATTGAAGAATGAAACCTCGTCATCCATGAATGTTGTAAATTGGAACCTCAATGATGATGATTTCATTTATAAAATATGGAGAGTAAGAATATTGATAACAATTATTCCATTAAAATGGTATAATTCTAGTATATAAATGATATTGGAGTTATAATTATCAATTGGGCAGAGGAGGTTATGAGAGAATAAGAAAATAAGATAAATTTAAATGAAACTAAATGAAAAAAGAAAGATGTTTTACCACTTGAAATAACCTACTTGAGAACCTAAAGTGGGTAGTGACTTGGTAAATTTATTTTGGAAGAAAAATGAGGATATTCATGGATTATAGGAGTGAAGGTAGGAGTGGAATGAGGGGGGATTTAAAGTGGAGGAGAGAAGGGTTTTACCATTATTTTACTAATTATTTTATTATTTTGCCAAAGACAACCAATAGTATTGATTCTTATGACCAGGAATAGTAATATATTCATTTATGTTTAAAGCAAGTTTTATTACATTATCCATGAAGCTAGTAATAGTGAATTTTACTTTTAATGTATATATACAGTAAATTATCATATTTTACTATTCATAAAAAATTCATGTATTTCAGAAAAAGACAGAAAATTCACCCCAACTATTTTTTGACGTGTAGAATTCAAAAATGAACTGAATTTTTAAAAATTGTTTTCTAAATACAATAAATTTAATTTTTAAATAAAATCATAATTTATTCGAAAAATTACAATTTTAAAACTATAATTTTTTTATATCACCTTGAAAAATTAATAAAGATCTCATTAAATTTTAACCTTAAGAAAATAAAATAATATTATTAATTAAAATTCATGAGGTTCATATTACTATAAATATTATTATTCATAATGGTATGATACTATTCACCAAAAATTATGTTTGTCTTATCATACTCTAAATATCTTACTTAAGGCAACTGTGTATGTTAGTATTTCGAAATTCAATTAATAGAGATGGAAATTTTATTTTTATTGGCTAGGTTATAACAAAGTTTTTTTTTGTAGAGACTCAGTGTTTCATGCATTAAATATTAAATTTATTTTCAAAATCTTGGGGTGTTACATTATCCCCTCCTTACAAAAATATCATCCTCAAAATTACCAAAATGTTACCTCACAAAAAAATTGGGTAGTTCTTCATCATAAGATCCTCACGCCCCCATGTTGCCTCTTGGATTTTATGATTTTTCCAAAGTATCTTTACTAATCAAGTCATCTGACTCCTAAAAACTTGTTCTCTAATGTCCAAAATCCAGATAGACTCTTCACAGTAACATAGGTGAAACGCATGGCCGATTGTCACCTATCGACCGATCAAAGTTCCGATTCTCTGCTAATGTGTATAGCAGCACTCGGGTCGAATCCTCGGTGATGATACTTTTTAATAGTTGTTTTTTGTTGATTGTATTCTTTATTGGGGTTTTTTTGTAGATATTAATTGAAATTATTGATTTATTATGATTGATTTAACCAATTGTTAAATATTGGGGTGATTTCATCATTAGGTAGTTAATCTTGTGAAATCATTGAGCCTTGCTTTATATTGCATTAAATTAACACCCACATCACAAGATAATGTTGATTGGAATTCCTAAGTGTTAAGGCTTTAATCCAAGACTTAACTTAACTTAAGGTTCTAATCTCAATCAGATCTTGTTGATGGTGGTGTATTTATGGTTCCAATAATCCATGGAAACCACACATTAAACAAAATAATTCATTAATCCATAACATGTTAAGTCCAACATACACAATGTTAATTCAAATAATACTCATCCAGAAAATACTATCAATCACTTAACATCCCTAAATTTTGACTCAGCCCGATAATTGATTTACACAGCCATTTCGGTGTTTAATAATCTAGTTATAATAATTTGGATGATAAATTAAGAAGAGAAGAAAAAGATAGGGATAATAAAAGAGTAGTGCTTCGAACACACACACAAGAACAATGATGATAATTAAAAACGGAATTTTGATTGAATGAGGAAGAAAAATAAGGGAAGGGGATTCAACTGTATTTAAAATATTTTAAGAAAATTAATATTAAACTATAGAAGGTGGATTAGAATAAGAGATATTTAAGATGAAACTTGCATTAAAACAGGATTACAAAAGAAAGACTTATAAGATTACAACAAAGAACAATACAAAAGTAAATGAAAACAATGATAGGAGGAAGGGTATATCAAGTGAAAACAAGAGTATGGATGGTCCTACCAAGACTTTGGAAAGGATTTTTTCATGCCAATATGTTCTCCTCTCTTCTGAAATGCCAACTCCTTTGAAGGAGAGGAGGGGGATGCATTTATAGCCCAAGGAAGTGGACTGTTTTCATTCCCAATCTGTCCCTAAACTTGGCTTGATGATTTGGAAATCCATACATTCGAATATAGAGATATATCCTTATTAAAAGTTTTAGAAAATATGGTTGACCAAACTCTCTCAAAATTTGGAGTCATGTGGACCTATGGATCAAAAGTTATGGCTGGTTTATTAAACAACTTTAATCTGTCCATTTCAATCCAATATTTTTAAATTCCAAAATGTGAAAGGGTATTTGAATAGTAAGATGCCTTTAAAGATGAATAATTTCTTACAAACAGTAGGCCGCCTATATCTCCTCTTTAGTACTACAAACTCTCAGCGCTTTTTGATGATTACATCATGAGATATTTCATGAATAGTTTTTGGCTTTTAATTCCCAACCAGAATGGTAGGCTGGATTCAAGGCATTAGTTTGGACCCTTGTTCTTGTAGTTGGACCATCCAATTTTTATCAATGATACCTTTGGATAATATAGAACATAGGGTGGACTTTCATAAAATTTTGGCTTCAGGATTTAGACTAGTAACTCAATCATCATTGATGGTCTAGTCTCATCACAAATTCTTTAGGTCTTCTTGTGTTGACCGCATGAGCCTTTAAATGGCAGAATTGGCCCATGATTACTCCTAATTATATTTGAGAAATTCAATAAGAAATCCTAAAAATAGGACCCACACAATATTAATCTGTAGGGTGATAGTTATAAATAAAATAGTAAACTGACTCAATTGGACTAGTTCTAAATATGCTCAAAAATTATACTTAGTATTAAAACATTAATATTTCAAACAAATTATGCACATTTAATATAAAATCAGTAAAGGGGGTATATAATATGTTATGAAAATATTAATAACATCAAATCCCCCACACATAGTCTTGTGCATGTCCTCATGTGAAACAAATACAAAAACATAACAAAATCATTTTCACTCACCAACAAATATTAAAATTTTGTTTTCTCCAATCAGGAGAGGTTTATAATATTTCACTAATCCATTTTTAATTCCACCAAAAGTTGTTACATAAGTAATGTTACAAAACTAATTCATTATTTTATGCAAAATTTAGAAATGGAAAATGTGGACACTCAAAACTCACACCTCTCAAGATGATAAAATTCATTTGTAGAGGTTCACTCTTTCACCCAAAAAAAGTTAAAATATTAGAGTTTGAAAGAGATCTCAGCTTCCATTACCTATCCTAAAGTTCTCAAAAATCAAGTGGCCTTTTTAGGGAGGTTTTCTATTGCTATGGGACCATAGGAATATAATGTCCAAGAGAGAAAAAAAGAGGGGTAAAACACCAACATGGAAAAAGCAATGAACACATTTTATTTGAAATGGGACATGAAAGGAAATGGAAACACATATTTATGAGGGAATGAAAATGTGAAATAAGACATAAAAGTGGAATGAAATATGATGGGAATGAGAAGATGGAATATTTACAAAACACAAAACTTCTCCCAATGTCATAAGAATATAATTCAAGTGTTTTTTTCTTTCTTTTTTTCTTTTTTTTAAAGTTGATCTTGAAATAGATCTCACACTCATATCCCAACCCATGATTGATTTCTTCATTACACTAATTTTAATAGTTATAACAAGATTAATGGTTGATAAATAGTGATTTTTGACCTACCCAAGACAAAACCCATTCTTATTTTCATTTTTTTTATTTTTTTTATTTTTTTTTTCTGAACACTTTTCAATTGTACATGATAATCATATAAACAATCTCAAACCCCACTGAAGTAAAACATCTCCCCCACACTTAAAATGATTCTTGCCCTCAATCATAAGATAATATATTGACATCAAAAAAGGGTACTCAAAATGAAATCCATCCCCCTCACACATAAATTTCAAAAAATTATGCAAAGAAAATCCATGTTGATATTTGGTGGGATAAGTAATTGGGCTTGTAATGTGGATATCCAAGAAAATGTTTTCATAGGATCGAAGGGGCTTTCAAAAAGAGGATTAATGTATGGTTAATGGGAGGATATTTGGATATTATAATTCTCATGGGGTTCGAAAAATGCCTTTATCATACTAATGCACACTAAAGTAGGAAATTCAGCTCGATGGTCCACAAACTCAAGACTCAAAAATGGTGGAGAAAAAGACACATGTCGAAAATATGGCCATAGGTGGCCTTGGCATGAAATCGAATGTTGTTCCTCATGGGTGGGGAAAATCATTTTTCGAATCAAAAATTGAGCATTCAAAAGGTGTTGGTTTTGAAAAAACAATTCTTTATCCAAAGTCATGATGAAAATATAAAATTTTTGAGATGAAAACATTCATGTTGACTCCCTAAAAAGTTTGGACAAAATTTTAAAACTCTATGGTGAGTAAGCATGACTCGTTATTTTTTTTGTATTTTTTTATTATGATTCTTTTTTTTGTTTTTTTAGATTTTTTTTGTTTTTAATAAATACACACTCACACAAAAGAGAAAGAGGAAAATAATGTTTTTGAAAAAGAAAGTGGTAAAAAAATGAAAGACAGGGGAGGAATAAGAAATAGGTAGAGGGAGGAAGAGAGAGAGAGAGAGAGAGAGTTAAATGGAAAGAGGTACCCCCTGGTTTGGATCTGGTAGGTTGACATCTACATCTAGTGGTGGGTCGACTGCAGAGGTTGGGGATCCAATGGAAGTATATGTTGATCCAGGATTGTGCATCCTCTCATGGTGATGCTTTAACAGATGTGCATTAACCATGAATGTCCTTTTGGAAGAGAGGTCTTAGACTTGCACAGCACCAAACGGCTAAATATTAGTAATAAAAAAAGTGCCTTCCCAACGAGAATTCAGCTTACCTGGGAGAAGCTAAAATAGAGAATTAAAGAGCATTACCTTATCACCTTCATGGATTACCTTTATCAGGATGTGTTTTTCATGGAGTGCCTTGGATTTTTCATTGTAGAGATTATAATTCATGTAAGAATCAAGTCTAAGCTCCTCCATTTCATCCAATTGCAACAATCTTTCTTCACAATATTTTTCACAATCAAAATTATAGGTTTTCACAGCACAAAAAGACTTATGTTGGATTTTAAATGGTAGATGACATGCTTCACCAAAAATTATCCTAAAATGAGACATCCCAATGGGTGTTTTATAGGCAGTTTGATAAGCCCAAAGTGCTTCACTAAGTCTTTTAGGCCAGTCTTTTTCTGGTGGGTTTTACAATTCTCTCAAGAGCTCTTTTCACTTCTCTATTAGAAAGTTCATCCATTCCATTTTGGGGGTGATATGTAATTTTTGTTTTATATACAACCCCATTCTTTTTCAAAAGATATTCCATGGTTCTATTATAGAAATGGGTTCCTAAGTCACTTATCAAGGCACGTGGTGTGCCAAATTGGTGGAAGATGTGTGTCTTTAGGAACTCACTAATAGTGTGTGAATCATCCTTTCTAGTCGGTTTGCCCTCGACCCACCAAGAAACATAATCAACTACAATAAGGATGTTTGAGAATTCATTGGAATGGGGAAATGGTCCCATGAAATCAATACCCCAAAAATCGAAGATCTCATAGAAAATTTAAGGTTTTTGGGTCATTTCATTACTCTTTGAAATTGTGCCAAACTTTTTACAAGTGGGACATGATTGAAAAAACTCATGTGAGTCCTTAAAGAGTGAAGGCCAGAAGAATCTAGAGTCAAGGACCTATTGGGAGGTTCTTTGTGGTCCAAAGTGGCCACCTACGGGAAGTTAGTGATAGAATTCTAAGATGGAGGAATGTTCATCTTCATCCACACATCTCCTTATTGCCATATCAGCCCCAGTTTTACAAAGTTTATCTTCTTCCCAAAAATAGTATTTTAAATCACTTATCAACTTCATTTTTTGTTATTTTGAAAAACAAATTAGGCAAAACACCAAAAACAAAGTAATTTACAATTGGGGAATACCCTGGTATTTTTGGAGTGAGAGATGAAAGGTGCTCAGTTGGAAATTCCAGATAAATTATTTCAGAATGAGAAGAATTAGAAATTCTACTCAAGTGATCAGCCACAGGGTTTTCTTTTCCTGGTCTATCTTTTATTTCAAGGTCAAACTCTTTGAGAATTAGGATCCATCTTATTAGCCTTGGTTTCGAATCACTTTTCTTGAGTAAGACCTTTATAGCATAATGGTCTATGAAGATAATTAATTTGGAACCTAAGAGATAGGGTCGGAATTTATCTAAGGCAAAAACAACTACTAAAAGTTCTTTTTCAGTTATAGTGTAGTAAGATTTAGTTTCATCCAATTTTTCTGAGGCACAATAGATGACATGAGGAATTTTTTCTCTTCTTTGGCCAAGAACAGCCGCAACAGCTCTATCAGAAGAATCACACATCAACTCAAAGGGTAATGAGCAATCTAGGGGTTGGATTATTGGGGAATATGTTAGAGCAGTTTTGAGTTCAATGAAGGATCTCTTGTAAACCTCGTCAAAATGGAAAGTGACATCATTTTGGAGCAACTGAGTGAGTGGGAGGGAAATTTTACTCTTTTTATGGATGAATCACCGATAGAAACTGACATGACTGAGGAATGAACAGATGTCTTGAACAGAATTGGGTTCAGGAAGTGATTGGATCACTTCAATTTTGGCAGGATCAACTTCAATACCATCTTTTAAAACTATGTTCCCTAGAACAATCCCATTTGCAACCATGAATTGACATTTTTAAAAATTTAACACAAGGTTACACTTGACACACTTTTCAAGGACTAGAGAGATTGAATTCAAGTAAGATTCAAATAACTCACCATAAATGGTAAATTCATCCATTAATACTTCCATGAAGTGTTCAATGAATTCAGAAAAGATACTCATTATACACCTCTGGAATGTTTCAAGAGCATTGAAAATGCCAAAAGTCATTCTCCTATATGCATATGTTCCAAAGTGAGCATATGAAAGTAGTCTTTTATTGGTCCTGAGGTGCTATTGGGATTTGGAAGTAGCGAGTGTATCTATCAAGAAAGAAATAGTGGGACTTTCCAGCTAATTGTTCCAACATTTGATCAAGGAATGGAAGAGGGTAGTGATCTTTTCATGTATCAATATTCAATTTCCTATAGTCGATGCACACACATCATTTGTTCTTCCCTCAAGTTGTGACTACCTCTCCATCATCATTTGTGACAATAGTTATCCCACCCTTCATATGTACAACATGAATTGGACTAACCCATTCACTATCAAAAATTGGGTAGATAATCTCATCTTGAAGAAGCTTAGTGATCTCTTCCCAAACTAACTCAAGGATGAGTGGATTGAATATTCTTTGTGGTTGTCTAATTGGTTTGGATGATTCCTCAAGATGGATTTGATGTATGAAAAGGGCAGGGTTGATTCCCGGTATGTCATCTAGGGTCCAACCTATGGCCTTTTTGTTTTCCTCTAACAGCTGAACGAGTTTGGACTCTTCGGTTTTAGTAAGTGAAGTAGAGGTAATGACAGGATATGAGTGATAACGGAAAAGGAATACATATTTCAAGTGTTCAGGAAGAGGTTTTAGATCAGTCTCATCTTTCATTTTTTGGGTTAGACAACTCAGGAATGGAAGAAGGGACTTCGATTGATTCAGATTCATTTTCCTTAATACTATCCAATGTCGAGCAATAGAGATCAGAGTTAATGTGGGATTCAAGAGAGTATTCAAGTTCCTCTAGATTTATGGAGTCTATGAATGAGAGGTCAACATCAACTTTACCATTTATGAATTGGTTAATCATGTTGCAGATTTCACAAGATCCTTTATCATCAAAATAGGACGAACATGATGGAATGAGGTTCAATTGACTCTAATAAGTGTCCTTGGAAGAATGGATTGAGAATGTAGAGTAATCCTCATATGGGAATCACATGGCTTGGAAAATGTTGAATTTAACCAGTTGGTCACCAAATTTTCTGGATAAGATGCCTGAAAGGAAAACAATATTGGTTCTAGCAGTCATGAGGAATGGTCTTCCTAAAATTAGGGGAGATCAAGAAGCTTTTGTCTCACCTTACATGTCAAGGACCTAGAAATCAGCTGTGAAGATAAGATCATTAACACGAACAAGCACATCCTAAATTATACCCTCAAGACTAGCAGTGCTTCGATTGGCTAACTGAATGACAACACCCATTGGATGTAAGGGACTTAGAGCAAGGTTGGTGAAGACGGATTTGGGCATGACATTAACTGAGGCTCCTAAGTCTATGAGTGCATCATCAAAGTTATAACTTCCAATTTGGAATAGAACCATAAAGGTCCCTAGTTCATTGCACTTTATGGGAATATACTTCTGGGTGGAAACATTTTCAAAGGTCCTAAGTTGCCTCTTGTGGGTGCACAATTCCTTACAAAACTTGCCATACTTAGGAATTTGTTTGATGGCATCTAAAAGAAGAATGTTAACTTCAACACATCTAAACATGTTGATAATTCCAGGATTAGGTTCAAATGACTTATTTGGCTTAGAGACAGCTTGTGGAAAAGGAATTGGATTCTTAAGTGGAATGGAATTAGGTGAGGGAATGGATTCAGTTTCCTTTTCAAGTTTCTTTTTCTTTTCATTTTCTAGGTCAACATTCAAAGGAGGGTTTTAGGACTTATCTTGAGGCATAGAAATTTTCTTTCCCAATCTAAGTGAAATTGCACTTACATTACACTTGGGGTTGGGTAATGGTTGAGCTGGGATTTGGGAAAAATTGGATGGTTGCTACTGACTAAGGTGGGATGCAAGTTGACCAATTTGGTTTTCAATGTTCTTGAGACTAGAATGGGTGAAGGGGGAAAGATCTTCAACAGCGCTTTCCCATGGTTTTTTTTGGAAGAAGAGGCTTTTCCCGAATTGGGATTACCTTGATTTTGGTTCTTGGGAAAGTGATTGTATTGGTTTTGGAATTGGGAAGGCTCACTAGGGTAATGGAATCCAGGAGAAGGATTGTTCCTTTGAGGTTGAGGGACAAAAGGATAATGTTGTTGGAAGTTACCAAAACCTTGAACAAATTGGAATTGGTTTGGGTTTTGAGGAGGGAATTGAGGGGTATGAGATACAGGATTCCCATATCTCAAGTAAGGGTTATATGTAGAAGAGAAAGGCTCAGAATGGGGTTGGTTGACGTTTCTAACAAACTGACCAGATAGTTGAGGGTTGATGTTCCTCTGAGTATATGCTTCATTGAGCTTCATTGGTCCAGATGAATCAAATTGATCCTATTGAAACTATGGACATGTTTCAGTTGGATGAGATGGAGAGTTGCAGATTCCACAGTTTTTGACAGGTCCAAGAAACATTTATTGCGAAGAAGACGAGGTTGGGGATTTAGTAGCCACAGCTAGTTGTCACACAAGACCTGTAAGTTCACTCATCCACACATTCATCTTGTCTGTATCAATTGATTTATTATCTTGGGCTTGTTTTACTTGAGCATGTTCTCGAGTATGGAATTGTTGTATGTTTGCAGCTATGTTACTTTTGAGATCTCTTGTAGCTACATGAGTTTTATCAACAAGAGAAGCACCACTTGCGACATCAATGAGAGTTCTCTCCATAGCCAATAACCCCTCCTAGAAGTATTGGGTCAAGAGTTGATCAGGGATTTGGTGGTGTGGGCATGTTGCAACATGCTTTTTGACCCTCTCCTAGTATTCATGGAGTGATTCACATGGGAACTGGAGGATACCACTTATTTACTTTCGGATAGAAGCAGTAGAAGAAGAAGGAAAGAATTTATCTAAGAAGTGTGGCATCATGTCATTCAATGTGGTTATGGAACCAGGAGGTAGGTAGTAAATCCTTGACTTTGCAGTGTCATCTAGGGAGAAAGGGAATTCTCTAAGTTTGATTTGTTCCTCAGAACCCCCTTGAGGCTTCTTGGTAGAGCACACCACTTGGAACTCTTTAAGTTGGAGATGTGGATCCTCATCGGCTAGCCCATGGAAATGAGGGAGAAGATGAATGAAACCTGATTTGAGTTCAAAGTCATCTTCTAAGTCTAGATATTGAACACCAAGAGGTTGGTAATTCATATTAGGGGTAACACGTTCTTTTAGTGTTTGTTCACTAGGATTGGTCATATCTAATTCTACTGGTTGGATGAGGACTGGGTCTTGAATTATTTGATTTTCTCTTATGTTCCTCCTATGTTGGTGAAGTGTTCACTCAATTTCAAGGTCAATGAAATCTGAGGGATTGTTTGGGAGGCTACGGGGCATTCAGAGAGATGTTGTAAGGAAAATAAAGATTAGTTTTTATTTGTGTTTTTTTTATCAATTTTTTTTAAATTTTTTTTTTTTTTTTGCATTTTTACAATAACCAGAATCTAATGACCACTTAAAGCACCATCCCCAGCAACGACTCTATTTGAAACGCACGGAAAATTGTCTCCTATCGACCAGTTAATGTTTCAATGCTCTACTAATGTGTATAGTAGTACTCGGGCCAAATCCTCAGTGATGATACTTTTTAATAGTGGTTTGTTTTTAGTTGATTGTATTCTAATTAGGGGTTTTTTTGCAGATATTAATTGAAATGATTGATTTATTATGATTGATTTAACAAATTGATAAATATTGGTTTGAGTTCATCATTAGGTAGTTAATCTTGTGAAATCCTTGAGCCTTGCTTTATATTGCATTAAATTAACACCCACTTCACAAGATAATGTTGATTGCAATTACTAAGTGTTAAGGCTTTAATTCAAGACTTAACTTAACTTAAGGTTCTAATATCAGTCATAGCTTGTTGATGTTGGTGTATTTATGGTTCCAATAATCCATGTAAACCACACGTTAAAAAAACAAGTCATTAATCCATGACATGTTAAGTCCAACATACACAATGTTAATTCAAAGAATATTCATCCAGCAAATACTCTCAATCACTTAACATCCCTAAATTTTGACTCACCCAAATAGTAGATTTACTTATCCATTTTGGTGTTTAATAATCTAGTTATAATTATTTTGATGTTAAATTAAGAAGAGAAGAAAAAGAAAGGGATAAGAAAACAGTGGTGCGTTGAACACACACAAGAACAATGATGATAATTAAAAACGGAATTTTGATTAAATGAGGAAGAAAAATAAGGGAAGGGGATTCAACTATATTTAAAATATTTTAAGAAAATTAATATTAAACTATATAAGGTGGATTAGAATAAGAGATATTTAAGATGAAACTTTTATTAAAACAGGATTACAAAAGAAAGACTTATAAGATTACAACAAAGAACAATACAAAAGTAAATGAAAACAATGATAGGAGGAAGGGTATGTAAAGTGAATAAAAGAGTATGGAAGGTCCTACCAAGACATTGTAAAGTCTTTTTTCATGCCAATATGTGCTCCTCTCTTCTAAAATGCCAACTCCTTTGATGGAGAGGAGGGGGATGCATTTATAGCCCAAGGAATTGGACTCTTTTCATTCCCAATCTGCCCCTCCACTTGGGTCGATGATTTGGACATGCAGACAGCCGAATCTCAAGATATATCCTTCTTCAAAGCTGTATAAAATAATGTTTTCCGACCTCTCTCAAAATTTTGAGTCGTTTGAAGCTATGGATCAAAAGTTATGGCCCGTTGATTAATCAATTTTAATCTGTCCATTTCAATCCAATCTTTTTAAAGTCCAAAATGTGAAAGGGTTTTTTTATAGGAATATGCCTTCAAAGCTGACTGATTTCTTCCCAAAACTAGGCCACAAATATCTCCTATTTTAAACTACAAAATATCATCTCTGTTTTATGATTAAATCATGATATATGTCATGAATACTCTCCAGATTTCAATTCCCGTCCAGAATGGTGGGTTGGACTTCAAGGAATTAGTTGGGACCTTTTTCTTGTATTTGGACCTTAAATTTTTTTCCATGATTCCTTTGGATACTCTTGAATATATGGTGTAGTTTAATAAAATTTTGGTTAAGGAATTTAGACTATTAACTCAATCATTATTGATGGTCCAGTTTCATCACAAATTCTTTGGGTCTTCTTGTGTTGACTTTATGAGCCTTCAAATGGAATAATTCGCCCATGATTCCTTCTATTGATATGTGAGAAATTTCATAAGGAATCCTAAAAAATAAAAACCAGACAATTTCAATCAGTAGTGTGAGATTTATAAATAAAATAGTAAACTGGCTCAATTGGACTACTTCTAAAAATGATCAAAAATTATACTTAGTAGTAGAACATTAATATTTCACACAAATTATGCACATTTCATATAAAATCAGTGAAGTGGGTATATAATAAGTCATGAAAAAATTAATAACATAAATAGGTCGGGTTTCAATTATATACCTTCATAAGCGAGGACATGCGTTCGGTCTAGCATGTACTTTCTCAAAATGAGACATGGACCACATTGTGTACTTTAGACAGGCAATGTGTCATATCCCAATGATATGAAACAGCTCTAATTCTCTACATAATTTAAAAATGTCATTCATACCTACGGCTCAGTTTCCCTTTCTTTACAAATCTTATAACTCCCATTCATGGATATAATTTCAAGAAAACATGATCTCTAGCTTGAAACTCCAAATATTTCCTTCAATTATCATTATAGTTATTTTGTCTGCTTTGAGCTTATTTGATAGGTTTTTGATATTCTTTAACTTCATTTTTGTTTCCTAAAAAATCTCTAGGACTGCAATCTTCCTTTCTCCAACTCCATCCCAACAAGTTGGCGTACGAAATCTCTTTTCATACAATGCTTTATATGGTTCCATTTGAATACTTGAATATAAACTATTATTGTTTGAAAACTCCACTAAAGGTTTATATTGATCCCACATACCTTGAAATTCAAGTTAACATGATCTCAACATGTCCTCTAAGGTTTTGATCTTCCATTCTGATTTCCCGTCAGTTTGTGGGTGATTTGTAGTACTCAATTGAAGCTCAATATCCAAAAATTTCTGGAGATGTTTCTAGAATCTTGAAGTAAATCATAGATCATGACAAGAAACAATTGAGTGAGAGGCCCCATGAAGTCTCACAATTTCATTGATATAGATTTGTGATAGGCGCACCAGTGTAAAATCCTCCCTTATAATGGTTAAATGTGCATATTTCATTACTCAATCAACAATTACCCTTATCTCATCATTCTTTCTTGGGGTTTTGGGTAATACAGTGATAAAATCCATAATTATTCATCCCATTTCTATTTAGGCATAGGTATAGGTTTCATGAATCCTCTAGGATGTTTTCATTTGACATTCACTTGTTGATAGACTAAACATATTGATACATAATAAGAAATTATCCTCTTTATGTTGTCCCACCAGAAATGTTCCTTCAAATATCAATAAATTTTAGTACTATAAGGGTGTATAGAGAAATTTGAGCTATATGAATCATCCAATAACTCCATTTTTATCTTGTGTATAGAGAGAACACATAGCCGCTTCCCAAATTTTATAATTCCATCTTCACGCATGAAGTCATCCAACATCCCATATTTCATAGCATTAATTTTCTTTTAAAGATTTTCGTCATTAGACTTTGAATATTTAATTCTTTCTAATAAATATGGTTGGTCAAAATTTTGAAAAAGTAGTGATGTTTCAACTACTTTGATAATTCCCATATTCATCCTCACCAGATCTATGTACAAAGGATCCTTATCAATACTCATTTTGTTGAGAACTCCATGATCCTTCCTGCTCAATATATCACCTACCTTATATTACTTACTTGAGTTGTAGTGTATGGAACTATCATAAATCTTGAGTATTTCAACTCATTTCCTTTTCCTCGTGTTGATTTATTTCTATGAGAAGATATATTTTAGACTCTTATGATCTATATATATCTCACATTTTCATGAAATATATAATGTCTCTGTATATTTAGAGCCAATATTACCGCTACTAACTCAAGATCATCAGTAGGATAGTTTTCTTTGTGAATCTTTAACTGCCTTGACGCATAGGCAATAACTCTATCATTCTTCATAAGGACACAACTAAGTCCTTTATTTGATGAACCCCTATAGATAAAAAACCCATCATTCCCTGATGATAGAGTTAGGATTGGATCATTCAATAATATCCACTTCTATTCTTCAAAACAATCCTCAAATTCTTTTTTCCATATGAACTTAACCCCATTACTTGTAATATTGGACATTAGGTTGGCTAAACAAGAGAAGTTATGAATGAAACACTGATAATAATCTGCTAAACTAATAAAACTACGTACCTTAGTTATGTTCATTGGAGTATGGCATTATTTAACAGCCTTTGTATTCATATGATCAATAGATATTCCACCCTTAGAGACAATTTAGACAGTAAAGGAAACTGATGGAATCCAAAATTCACACTTGCTAAACTTCGCATATATTTCATTTCTTTTGAGATTCTTCAGAATAGTG
Organism: Viscum album; assembly: GCA_963277665.1. NCBI lineage: Eukaryota > Viridiplantae > Streptophyta > Magnoliopsida > Santalales > Viscaceae > Viscum > Viscum album. The sequence continues at coordinate 658,574,810 of OY728146.1, forward strand.
CACATGTGATATTTCTGATCCTCATAAGTATTAGATTATACCAAGATATCATCAATAAATACCACCACAAAGTCATCAAAATATTCCTTAACAAATCTATTCATTAAATCCATTAAAATAAAGGTTTCATTAGTTAGTCCAAATGGAATTTATATAAACTCGTAATACCCATACCAGGATTTAAATGTTGTCTCTGGAATATCTTCCTACCTCACGTGCATCTGATTATATCTAGACCATAGATAAATCTTCAAAAAATATAGGTCTCCATGAAGTTGATCAAATAAATCATCAATGTGAGATGGTTTATACTTGGTCATTATTGTTATAGCATTTATCTCCCGATAGTCAATGCACAACCTCGTAGATTCATCTTTCTTCTTAACAAAAACAACATGGGCTCCCCATGGAGAAACACTAGGGTGAATAAATCCTTTATAACTCAATTGCACTAGTTGTTTCTTTAGTTACAATAATTCTAAAAAGGCCATTCTATATGGGGTATTTTATGTGGGTCTTGAATCAGGAATTAAATTGATAGTGAACCTAAATTTCTTCTCTGAAGGATGTCCAGGTATATCCTCTAGAAACACATCAACATATTCTTGCACAATAGGTATTTCCTATATTTGAGCATTCATTTCCTCAACCATAGTTATTTTATTCCATTCCTCCCCAATAATTGAACTCGGTAGAAATATTGGGGGAGGATCTTGATGATAATCACATGGTGATGTTTCTACTCTCAAGCTAATGGATTCCACACTGTCCAAAAAAATCGTAACCTACTTCTTCTTGTAATAAATTTTCACATCATGGTTCGAAATCCAATCCATATATAGGATTATACCAAATTTAATCATGGTTATGATAATAAAATCAACAGATAAAGCATATTTATATGCCATAATAGGGACTACCTGATACAACTTTTTTGCAATGATACTTCCCTTGGGAATTTTTACTTACAACTCCTTTACTAAATAAAATTGTAAATATCTAATTTTCTTGGAAAACTAATAAGATATGAAATAATTCAATGATACAAAATCAAATAATTCATTGGATAAGTTTGAGGAAATGATTAAAGTACCCTCCACCACATTATTAGGAACTTCAATATTAGTAGTTGTGATCGCATAAGCTTGTCCCTTCTCCCTTGGGATTTTCTGAGGCATGTTTCCTTGATGCTTTGGAAAATCAATAGAATAGTATCCAATATCCCTACAATTATAGAACTACACATTAATATCTTCTTTCCTTCCCATAAAAACACTAGCTTTATGGAATTTCTATCCACACTTATAGAACACCCCTTTTATTTTACAAAATCACCAGGGTGGTTCCTTTTATAATTATCATAGGGTGGAAAAAAACTATTCCCTTCTTCACCATTTCCTTATTTCTTGTTCTAGAGATTTCAGAAATCCTTTTCTTCTCTTTCTTTACATTAAATTCATAAAACATAGATAACTCCTTATACATCTTGATAGAACATTAGACTATATATTCATATGATGAGAAACTTTGGTAGACTAGATCCCTTTAGAGGAATGGTTTCAAACAATAAAATATTCAGTCAATATTTCTCCTTGTATTACGTATGTAATCCGCAACATGTCTTTATAACCTTGTAAAGTTAGCTTCATACTTTTCAACACTCTCATCCTTGTTTTTTTCTACAAAATTAGAAACTGTCTTTCCATATCTTCTCTTTGTTCATGAGGGAAGTATTTTTTAAAAAGATTTTCTAAAAATACCTCCATTCAATTTCTTCTATTTATTCCTCCTCATTTGAGTTTTGAATTAAATAAAACCACTAATATGCATCTCTCAACAGACAATAAACCACCAAGACAACCTTCTCTCTTTCACTACATCACAAAGTGAGAAACATCTTCTCTAATTAACTTATCCACTGCTCTCCTACAAATGGGTTTGTAGTCCCATTAAATAATGGAGGTTGTTATCCCATAAAGCCACCTAGAATAGCTTCTCCACATTGTATATATACACTCACTATATGGGTATTGTTATTGTTCATAACCTGAGTATGTTGTCCCAGTATAGTTATAAGTTTCTACACACCAGTTACAGCTCTAGATCTAACATCATTATCACATGAGAGAAATCCCTACATGGGATACGTGCATTCATGCGGTTTACATTCCTTCCACTAGGCACCATTTGTAAACAATGGAATACACTATATTAGGTTATGAATCATAATGTAATATCTAAACTTAGAAAAAAAATACATAACATAAATTAAAATCCTTTGTATTGATAGTCCCATAATCATAAAAATTGTTACATTGATGAAAAATTTACATTTAAATCCTTTATAAGGGATTGTAAAGAAAATATGAATTATTTGAATCATATCCCCTAGGAGTGTCAAACTAGGTGCATAGTAAGGCCCATTTTCATGTACCAAGATACCACGGATTAATCCCGAAACACCTTGTCAGAGTTTTCACTCCAAGGTACATTTGTACCCAAACCATGTTCACTTGTATTATTTAAAAAAGGATATATTTTCTAGAAAGATACAGATAATATATTCCTTCCCAAAATTCCACGATGTTCTTGTATTTTTATCCTCAAATGCTATCTTAAGGTTTTTTCCCCAATCTACATTTTTTAAATCTAGTTTCCAAGTTTTCTACTAAACTTCTTCTGATACAAACTGTAAATAACCGACCCCACTTATCCAGAGTCAGTTCCTTATTAAATTACATTGGCATGATTACAAGAAATTTGTATCTTAAAGGAATGAATAGTTTTATAGATTTAGAAATAAGATACATATATAATTTCAACATTACAACATGAAATGAAAAACAACATATAATTTCTATTGGGAACATCCACCACTCCAAGATTATCCCTACAATTCAATCATAATATACCTCCTCTTGTCCTGGGAAAAATGAAACATAAGATGGGGTGATATCAAATGATCAGAAAGTTTAAAAAATACAGTGGAAGATATCGTAAATGTAAACATTAGGCATGGTGAATAATTTAAAACACATGCCCTATAAAATAACCTTAAACAAAATATTGTAGGAAAATGATCTGAGTAAACATTTCCTTAATAAATCATAATCATGTATATTATACTAGTTCAATAGCCACATGAACTATGAATTTATAGCTTCATAATAAGGTAAATTCATATGTTTTATATTCTAAAACATATCATCAAGGCCTCATTCAAGACATCTAAAAATTATTAAGGCCTCGGCCAAAACCCTATCTAGAAATGAGAAAATCCTTCACCAAGTACATATCTATTTGTCACATGAGACATAATAATGCATATAGGGGATATAAAATGTCCCACCCATCACATAATAAGTCCAGTGCATTCCTCAATTGAAAGCAGATAAACATAAACAATAGATACATCCATATTTAAACTAACATATGAAATGTAAATAACATTCCCGGAACATTAAGCATAAACAGTAACCATTCAAAGAAAATTAGTGGATGGTTTTAAGATAATAAATACATAGTAAAACTAATTATAAACCATTCAATTAAATATTTTTGATGATTTAATAAACTTTTGATCCCAATAATACATATGAATCTACAAGAGTGTTGAAATGGATGAAGATACTCTTATAAAATCACCAAGTAATTATTGAGATAAATAATCTTTTACTTTGAAAAGAAATGTTCTTTTGGAAAAGTATTTTAATTAAACCATAAGTTAAGTAAGATAGTATTTTTATAATAAAATTAGTTATTTTAGAAAAATAATTGTTGCTAAAAATATATTATAGAGTTCCCTTGAAAATAGGTAAGAATTTGGGAAATTTCCTTGAATCGGTCTTGTATTTTGGAGAGAATTTTGAAATTTCCTTTTAAAACATGTAACTCCCATGAAATAAAGAAGGATTATGGTTTTTAAAAATACATAAAACTTTGAAAAAAAATTGAGTTGTAAATAATAATTGTTAAGAAAATAATTGGGATAAATACAGATAAAGAGTGGCCCAAAAGAAAATGGAGGTTCAGGTAGAAAAACCCTTACAACTTTGTAATCAATTGAATCATTTTACCCAAAATTAATATTCAACAAATGATACATTTAATATCATGAATATAGAGATATTAATGATATGAAACAACAATGGTCAGTATCCATTTACCATACACAAGTAGTTGTAGTAAATACTGAATATCTCACAAAAATGGAATTGAGAAGTAGAAACCCTTACCTTAAAGCTGAATGTGTTCCTCTATTAAACATAAGGTCCTGAGATATTAAATTAAACTTATTAATAATTTAACTCATAACCTATCAGAAATTTATTTATTTTATAATAGTTTTATTAAGTTCATTTTTGTCTTCATTGATAAGTTATAAGATTGAATTTTGTCGTCTCAGAGTGTTCGTTTCCTTGGTTTTCATGATCGGTATATTTGTATATGAGTATGGATGTTCATGTGGAAAGGATTTAATTCTCCAGAATTGAAATTATATATTATTTATGAACTCCCAAAAGTTTTAATGGTTATATATAGAAAGTTATGAGGATGAATCATTGGATGAAATATTAATGACAATCATTTAGATTATTTGGTGGTATTTGAATTATTATGAACTAATTTTGTCATATGAATTAATAATATGTAAAAATATTGGTTAATGGATATAAATTAGGTTATAATACATATATTATATTCGGTTTCAACCATTAAAATGGTTTCATTTCCATTAATTAAGTATAAATTGAAGAATGAAACTTTTTCATCCACTAAGGTTGTAAATTGGAACCTCACGGACAATGATTTCATTTATAAAATAGAGAGAGTAAGAAAATTGATAATGGTTATTACATTAACATGGTATAATTCTAGTATATAGATGATACTGGAGTTATAAGGATAAACTGGATAAAGAATTTTAGGAGATAATAATAAAATAATATAAATTGAAATGAAACTAAATGAAAAAGAAAGATGCTTTACCTCTTGAAATAACCTCCTCGAGAACCTCCTTAAGGGAAAGGGGTTTTGGTCTTTTGGAAATACCAAGATCTAATGGACATGAGGAGTCACTAGGAAAGGGTATTTTGGTAGAACAATGAGTATATTCAATTCTTAGAGGATTGAATATAGGAGCGGAATGGGGGGGTTATAGTGAAAAAGAAAATGGTTTTCCCATTATTTTACTCATTATTTTATTATATTTCCAAATAAATCAAATTTTACTGACTCTTGTGACCAAGATTATTAATATTTTCATGTGAGTTCGAACCAAGCGTTCTTACATCATCCATGATGCTATGAATAGTGAATTTAACTGATAATGTATATATACGAAAAATTACCGTATTTTACTTTTCATTAAAAATTCGAGTATTTAAGAAAAATCCCAAAAATTCACCTCAACCATTTTTCAAAATATAAAATTAAAAAATGAACTCCATTTTTTTAAAATAATTTTCTAAATACGATTAATTTAATTTTTAAATAAAATCATAATTTATTCAAAAAATAACATTTTTGAATCTATAATTTGTTTTACATCACCTTGAAAAATTAATCAAGATATCATTATCTAATAAAGTTAATAAAATAAAATATTATTATTTTTTTCTATTCATAAGGGTCATATAACTATTCATAAGGGTATGTTACTATTCACTAAAAATTAAGTTTGTCTTATCAGACTCTAAATATATTACTGAACGCAACCGTGTAAATTATTTTTTCAAAATTCAAACCACAGAGGTGGAAATATTATGTTTATTGGCTAGGTTATAACAAAGTGGAGTTTTGTAGAGACTCAATATTGCATGAATTCAATATAAAATTTATTTGAAAAATCATGGGCTGTTATAATTATTATTATTATTACTATTATTGTTGTTTTTGTTACTACTACTACTATTACTATTACTATTATAATTATTTATTTATGGACTTGCAAGTTATAATTAAATGAAACAACCAACATACCTGGGGACCAACAAGTATAGCCCACACCCCCTTCAAGTATTTAACCACACCAAAAATATCTCATTATAATTTTTAAAAGGCTTGTGGGACCCACATTTAATTTTCCAACGAACCTATGGATCGAATGCCTGAGATCATGGACCAAAGGCATATTTTTTAATGATAATAGAATTTTTACAATGTTATATTGTCCTTTTAAATTTTTGAAATACCCTACCATTATAGTGATTCAGTACCTTGCTATAGTACCATATAAAATATTCTATAAATGAGGGTTATTAGTGGTTTATCTCTAACTTTTTTGGTGTAGATAAGAATTTTATACCACTCATCCATTATCAATTGTTATTATTATTACTACTAATATTATTGTTATTATTAATATTATTATTATTACTAATATTATTTCCATTATTATTATTAATACTAATATTACTACTATTATTGGTTATATAACCTATACCAAGGTGGTATAGGTTTATGCTCCACAGCCTTAATGTCATGGGTTCAATCCCCAATATTCCCAAAATTGGGGGGATTTTCTAATGGTATCATTGTAGGCACTATGGAAGGTACTATAGTAGTGTGGGTACTATAAGGACCCAGCCTGATTGCATACATAATTGTGAATTTATTCAAGAAAAAATTTCCTTTTACATTTAGTATCTTTTCAAGTTTAGAGCATTAGAGAATTGGGACATAATACATTCATAACATTACACACTCTTAAAGAGTGGATACCATAAAAACAGTTTCCATTTTTTTCAAAATTTAAAACATTAAAACATAAAACATGATTCCTTGAAAACTATTCAACATTTAAGTTGGATTAATTCTTTATATTACACATCCACTAACCTTTGAAAATTATTTAAAACATGGGATGAGCACAATAACTCAGTAAGGAATATAAAAATAAGGAAACAACACAATAGTCCATGAATACTTGTAATGTACGAAATCATTTTCAAAAGACATACTTATCACCCATATATATATACTTAATTTTTGAAATATTATATTTAAACAATATATAATAACATAAGTAGAACCATAAAGTTATCTTGGGGCATTACTTGCATAATCTTGTAACCCTCTCAGCTACCTTATAATTTGTAGCCCTCACTGCTACCTTACTATTTGTGTAACCATCACAATTACACTTCGACTTACCATACGGACGACCTCAAACGTTCACATAACCAATGAATTGGAGGGAAATATAGGTCCAAACCTTTATCATAAACAATTCCCAAGATCCAGAACATAATTATACAACATTAATATTAGCATAAAAACATTGCTTTTGAATTTGGAAAAACAGAATTTTAAGAGGATTTTAAAACAAAAGTCTCATATAAATATCATATAATTGAAGTGAGACTTAATAGAGAGGATTTAATATGTATATAATCTATAAATATACATAATTAATCATAGTATAATCAGAATTCATCGCACAAAAAATTTAAATAGCACATAAATAATGAAGAATAAGGTTAACCCAAAGGATGGAAATCGGGTTAAGAATTCCCTTACCTCAGGCTTGTATTACTTCAAACTTGTTTAAAATTTAGGTATAATGGTTAAAAGAGTATTATTATTATTTTAAAGAAACATTTTCATGTTTATAACAACTTATATGATCATTTCATAACCTCGTTTCACCCCTTAATTGTTAGTATTTTGTTCCTTGCACTGTTTTGGGTGACTTCCTTACATGATTTCCATGATTGGTTCATGATGGATGTTCTTATCGATTGTAAGTGAAACTCCAGAATTTGAATGGAAAAGTATTTAAATATTTCTAGTACCATTATTTATAACATTTATCATTTTGATGTTTTATATGAGGATTATTCATAAGTTAAAACATTAATGATGTTCGTTTAGATCATTTTCGTGGTTCTTTGATAATAACAACCTCATTTTGTCTTATAAATTAAAATCATGAGTAGAAAAGAATTATATAACCATGTATGAGAGATAATACATATATTATAACCTGATTAAACCATATAAATGGTTTCATGACTAGACTTGAAAGAATTAGTGGAAATTGAAATCACATACGATGTCGGTAATTCGACACAACACGGACAATGTTTTTTTATTCCTTGAATAAGAGGGAGAGGAGAAGAGTAATGATGATGCATTTTCCAGGAACAGGATAAAATCCATAATATACATGATTTATGGAGATTTCATGCCTCTTGGGTAAGAATAGATGAAGAAAGAATAAGAAAAGAAATGAAATAAAAGAATAATTGTGAAATCCCTTACAAAAATTCGGCAGACTAATGACATTGTAACATGGTTTTAGAAAATATTAAAAAGAGAGGCGACAAGGTTAACCCATCCAGAAATGAATCATAATACAGAATAGATCAATAATAAGAATTAAATAAGAACATGGAATGGAAAAGTGAAAGTTATACAACATAAAAGATAACTTGAATGGAAAAAAGAAGGAATTTTTTTTACCATGTAGAGTAACTCCTAGAACGTGAAGGTTAGGACCTTGGGGTTTAAGGAAACCTTGGGAGGGCTACTAGGGAGGAAAGGAGGCAAGAACTTCACTGATGATGAATTTTTAATGAAGTTAATGAAGAAATGGGTTGGTATTTATAGCAAAAGTGAGGGATTATTTTAATAATTTCCAGGGGAGACCTCATTTGTGGTATATGCAAAACCATGGGCTTGCCCATGGTATTAACCCATGGTATAAGCCACTTGGGACACCTCATAACCTATTTTACTGTACACATGTCGACCATATTTATTACATCATTAATGATGTCATTAACACACAGAAACTCAAAATTGTATTTTTTACTATTCACCGAAAAATCAACTATTTCAGAAAAATCCCCAAAATTCACCCTAACCATTTATCAACATGTAGAATTAAAAAATTAAGTCCTTTTTTGAAAATATTTTTTATAATTTTGTAATTTAATTTTTGAATAAAATCATACTTAATTCAAAAATTAATAATTTAAAAACTATAACTACTTTTAAATCACATTTAAAAATTAATCAAGATGTAATTATCTTAATTCCTTAAGAAAATAAAATAATAATAAAATTTACTATTCATTAGGGTAATATTACTATTCATATTACTATTCATAAGGGTTTGTTACTATTCACCAAAAAAAAGTTGGTTATAATAGACTCCAAATAATATACTGAACACAATAGTAGATGATCATTTTTTGAAATTGAAAAAATAGAAGTAGTAAAATTATGTTTAAAGGATACTTATAAATATCTACATTAAACAAAATTTCAAGCATTTAAATTTATTTTTAGAAAACCTTGGGGTGTTACATTATCCCCACTTTCTGGAAATTGTGTCCTTAGAATTCTATTTACTTATTAAACAAGTGAGGGTACCTTTCCATCATATAATTTTTAGACTCCCTTGTTGCTTCTTTAACCATGTGGTTTCTCCACAATACCTTTACCTTGTGGATTTCCTTATTCCATAATACCAGTTACCTTCGATCAAGAATCTAAACTGGTTTATCTTCATATGAAAGGTTATACCCCAGCTGTACTGCTTCTAGGCTCAAAACATGAGTCAAATTTGGTACATACTTCCTCGACATCGAAACATGAAAAACATTGTATACCTAAGACTAACATGGAGGTAGAGAGACTCGGTATAAAACTGGTCCAACTTTTTCTAGGATTTCAAAAGGACTGATGAATCGTGGACATAGCTTTACTTTCTTACCAAAATGCGTCACACTCTTCCAATGAGGGCTTTTAAGGAAAATATTGTCACCTACCTCAAAATATAAGTCTTTTTTTCAATCATCTTCATAACATTTCTTCCTACTCTGAGCTTTCCTCATGTGCTGCTAGATCATCTTCACTTTCTCAGCCACTTCCTCTACTAATTCTGGCCCCATAAATATTCTTTCTCTAAATTCATGCCAAAATGCTGGAGTTTGACACCACATCTCATACAAAGCCTCAAAAGGTTCAATCTGGATACTGTAATGAAAACTGTTATTATAAGAAAACTCAACTAAAGAATGATGTTGATCCTAACTTCTCTGGTAGTCCATTGAACAATATCGAAGCATATCCTCCAAAGTTTGAATCGTTCGTTCTGATGGCCCATCTGATTGAGAATGAAAATCTATAAAAAAAAACTCTATGCCCAACGACTTCTGAAGTCCCTTCCAAAAGTTAGAAGTGAACTTGAGATCCCAGTCAGATTCAATGGAAAGAGGAACTCCATGTAACCTGACAATCTTCTTGAGGTACAATCGAGAAAGCTGATCCAATGGCATTAGATCTCAAATATAAAGAAAATGTGCATATTTTGTCAGTCGATTCAAAATAACCCAAATTGCACTGTTACCTCGAGATATCTTAGGTAGTACCACCACAAAGTCCATGGATACATTCTCCCACTCCACTCTGGCACTGGAAAAGGTAGAAGAATCCCCTTTGGTAACTGCCGCTCTTCTTTAACCTGCTGACATGTCAAACATTTCATGGTAAAATCAGAAATATCCCTTTTCATTCCATCCCACCAGTAATACTCCTGAAAGTATCAATACATATTAGTACTGCTAGGATGAACCAAAAACAGAGAACTATGAGCTTCACACAACAAATATTTCTTCAATTTAGAATCACAGGGCACACACAATCTTTTTCCAAATCTTAAAACACAAACATTATCAAGGTTAAATTCTGGAATCTTGGCCATTTTAACCAATTCAACATTTTTCTATAGGTCATGGTCATCCTTCTGTGCTCACTTAATTCTATCTGACAATAAATACTACACTGAAACCTGAAGCAAAATAGATATATTCCCTGCACCAACAACTTCTAAGCCAAAATTCTTCAAATCATTAACCAAGGGATCATGTTCCAAACGTAACATGGTTAATAATGCATGATGTTTTTTACTCAAGGAATCTGTCACTTTGTCTAATTTTCCAGGATGGTAATTGATTGTCCAATAATAATCCTTTATTATTTCAAGTCATCTTCTCTACCTCATGTTTAATTCCTTCTGAGTGGATATATACTTCAAACTTTTATGGTCAGTATATATTTGACATTTGGATCTGTATAAATGATGCCTCCAAATTTTCAAAGAAAAATACATAGCTTCCAATTCCAAATCATGTGTGGGATAATTTAACTCATTATGTTTTAGTTGTCTTGAAGCATAAGAAATTACCTAATCATTCTATATCAAAACAAAACCAATTCCCTTCAATGATGCATCACTGTAGATGATGAAATCACCATTTCAGGAATGAAAGGCCAAAACTAGAGAAAATACAAATCTCTTCTTCAATTCCTAAAAACAAACAACACGTTCTTTTGTCCAAAAAAATTTAACCCCTATCCATTTTAACATAGTTATCGTGATAGATAACCAAGAAAAGTTCTTAACAAAACGTCAGTAATAACCTGCTAATCCAAGAAAACTACGAATCTATATAACATTTTTGGGTCTTAGATATTCATCAACCACTTTTGTTTTGGTAGGATAAACTATTATTCTATCCTTATATACAATGTCCCCAAGAAAAGAAATATTTTTCAACCAAAAATCACACTTACTGAATTTTCTATACAGTTTCATTTCTTTTAAGGTTTGTAGAAAAACCTTTAAATTTATTTCATTCTCCTCATTATTTTAAGAAAATACCAGAATGTCATCAATAAACACAACCACAAACTTATCCAAAAACTCATGAAATACTCTATTCATTAGATTCATGAATACAGAAGATGCATTAGTTTACCCAAATGGCATAACAACAAATTCATAATTCCTATATCTAGTACAAAAGTCTATTTTTGGGATGTTATCCTCCTTCGCCTTCAGCTGATGCTATCCGGATCTCAATTCAATCTTGGAAAAGTCTTGAGATCCCTGGAGCGGATCAACCAATTCATTGATATGAGGTAAATGATACTTGTTTTTAACAGTGATGTTATTCAAAGCACTGTAATAAATGTAATGTCTCATGGAACCATCATTCTTTTCAACAAACATTATAGGAGCTCCCCATGGTGAAGTTCTAGGACGAATGAATCCTTTATCAAGAAAATCCTACATCTGATTTTTCAATTAAATAATTTCTATTTCAGCCATACGATATAGGGGTTTTGAAATTGGCTTAGCATCTGGAATTAATTAAATTGTGAATTCGACTTCCCGATTAGGTATGACACTGGGTAACTCATCAGGAAAAAACATCAATGTATTCATTTACCATAGGCACATCATCAATATAAACAATTCCCTTGTTTTCCACAATATGAGCAAGATAAATTTCATTTCCATATTTCAATTGTTTCTCATCTTCTTGATATGTTATCAATTTTATGGGTTCATTCTTGTATAAAAAATGAACATCTTTCTGAAAAACAGCTTCTTTAGCTCAAATGTAAATCTAAGCATGATAAAAATAAAGCCAATCCATTCCTATAATAACATCAAAATCAAATAAGGGTAAATCAACAAGGTTTTCAGGAAAAGTATATCCAAATACTACAATAGAAAGATTCTTATAATTTCTCTTTGCTATAATATTTCCCCCTAGTGTTTTAACAACAAGTTCAGGTCTCATTTTTTGAGGTGATATTTCGAGTTTACCAGAAAATTTTTCAGAGATGAAGGAATGTGTAGACCCCGTATAAAAAAACTTTATCAAAATCAGATTAAACAAACAAAGTACCTGATACAACTTCATTGGATGACCCGACATCTGCTGACGTAGTTGCAAAGGATCTCACTACACCTTTTTTCTTATAGTTTGTCTTCTTTTCATCATTCAGATCTCTCTTTGGACAGGCATTTTCATAATGACCCATCTCACCACATTTAAAACACTTTATAGTTTGCTTATCCGGATTATTCTTACTATCATTTTCATTGAAATCTTGGGCCATATGTCCAAACTTACCACATTTTAAACACTTACCTATTTTTCTAAGACATTCCCCAGGGTGTTTCTTGCCACACTTTTCACAAACTAGAAACTGGCTTTTCTTAACATCAAATTTCATTAGTTGATTCTTACCAATTGCTTTCCACCTGGTACTCTTATTCTCCTTATTTCCAAAATTCACGTGATCATCAGAAAACTCCATCTCTACCCTCTTAGCACATTGAAGAAGTTTCTCATAACTTTTGAATTCATGAGAGGCCAACACCCTTTGATACCTTGGCTTCAGTCCTAAATAAAAGTAGTTGATTTTGAAATCAAGATCCAGGATAAGATTTAGAGAATACCTCACCATTTGGATGAATTTAACTTCATATACAGCCACTGAATCCTAATCCTTTTTCTTCAATTCAAGTATTTGTTTCTCCATCCTAAGTCGCATCACCTCAGGAAAATATTTTTCAAGGAAAATAATTCTAAATTCATCCCACTCAAAGGCATAAAAATCTTCTCTACCCTTGATATTCCTTACCATTGACCACCACTGTAGAGACCCGAAGCCTGACGTACATAGACTTTACATTACTTTTTGTGGAATACTTAGTACATAACAAAAACACACACACAAGGATCGTAATAGTTTAGTGTCTTTGGAAACTCGGAATATAATCTTCTAATCGTGGTGAAAGATCTTCAAAATCTCCCATAAAGATCTTCCTTTTTTTTACCTAAAACCTTTATTTATATCCTGGGGAAAAGAAAACATAAAAGGGTGAGCTCAAATGCTCAGTAAGGATATACAAAAGAAATAAAAATCATATCATATCTTTTTGAAAATCATAACCTGCAAAAGTGATCATAATATCTTAACATGGAACAAATCATAGAAGTGAAAATGAGATCACCATAATCATAACATGAAACTTGAAACTTTGTGGCATGCACACATAATCATGGAAAATCATTTCTTGTTAGTCATGACTCATTGCCAAGACTATCTTAGTGGACAAAGTCCCTTTCTGAACCGAGTTCACTCCTCGTTTCAGTCCTGTATCACTGAACCGAAATAACCTTCCGTTCCAGCCATGCCTATCTCATGAGATATAAAATCTTTACCCAATGCATTGGAGGGAGATATAGGTCCCACCCATCTTATAATGAATCCTTTCTTATGTGTGCCACATAATCATAAAACATACATCATTGCATAACACATATAACAAAAATGGGATTCTTGAAACATCATGACATCATAAATCAATTCATATATGATAAAGGAATTCATAAACATAATTCCATCACAACATAGTCAAACCAATGTAAAAATATGGATAGAAACAGAACCCTTTATTATCTTAGATGGAAAATAATTTTGATAAAACACTTGTATTGAATTCTTGAGGAAAATATCCTTTCTTCTTCAAAAACAATTTTCCTTTCATAACATGTCATACAACTTTAAAATAAAAGAAGTTGATTAAAAATAAACTTGAAAACTTGTAAAGGAAGCTTCTTGGAAATAATGTTTTAAAAATCCATTCATGCCGTATAAGTTAAAAAAGACATTCTTCGTACTTTTGTCGGAAAAGTCAAAAAGTACCTCGTACGACAAAAGATTCCTTTCATATTCTTTACTAAAAACTCACCAAAGGGTAAAATTGGATTTAAACTATTGCAAGTGGATGGAGACAATATTACATATTGAGGGAACATGGATGTGGATGATAAAATACACCCTAGTAAATACTTACGAATAAACAATCTCGGATAAAAATGAGATTGTGATATTTCCCTTACCTTAGGTCCAATTTTCTTCGTATGTGTCCGAACCTCCTGTATAATGATTTAAATAATGTCATTGACTTATTACAGAATCATATTCATTGTTATGATATCATATATGGTTCACTTATGACATTACATTACCCGTTCTTTTGTAAATTCCATGTTAAAGAAGCGTTTTGGGTAAAATCGTTTCATTTATCGTGGGTGTTTTGACTTGTTGTTCTTGACATCATTATTACTTATATCATGATTTACTTACTTCCAGAATATAAAATATGATTTATATATCATATATATTCAGTATATATATATATATAATAGATATATAAATAAAATGAAAAACACTGTTCATGGAGACGGTAGTCCGTACGTACGCATGAACGCTGTTTTTCTTTCCTTATTGTCTTGAAATGGAAGTAAGTAGATGACATACATATGTATATATATACATAAATCCAGTAGCTTTATAATGTCATATATTTCATTATTATTTCTTATATATACATTATAATCATTCTTAAATGGTTAACATGGAGAATGAATCTCATCGCGTCGTGGAGACGGTAGTCCGTACGTACGCACGAGCGATGATATCATTTCTATAAATATTGAATTGAATTGGAGTGGATTATAAAATATATCAGAATCAATATGATTTTGTAATAACTATGTATAGTTATTCTTTACACCATTATACCCATCCATGTAAGGTGGTGGTGGAAAATAGATTACACCACGGCGTGGAGACGGTATTCCGTACGTACGCACGCGCGGTGATTTCTTTTTCCGTAGGATGGATAGATGGTGAAATAGGGTTGTTTCATACTTATAATAACATATCAGTATATGAGTGATACTGATGTTATTACTTCATAATGAAACAACCTAAGAAGAAGAAGTGGAAGAAGAAATAATGATGAAAGAATTGGTAACGGTAATTACCTCTTCTTTGAAGCGCCTCTTTGAGACCTCCTCTTAGGGCACTAAAATTGGTCTTTGAGGAAGACCAGAACCTCTAGGATGTTTCTAGGGAAGTGGAGAAGAGATTTTGTCAGGGGTTGTCCGATCTTGAGTGCTCAAATTGGTGTGAGGAGGAGGGGGAGGAGGTGTCCTTTTATAGGGGAGGAGAGGGGCACCTTAGGAATTCTTAAAAATATTAATTTATAATAAATCTAACCCTACTTAAAAACCTCCAAAAATGACTCATATTCGAAGATTAGATGAGATAGGGTTGTAATCTCATCAACCAATCAAATTTAGACATGTTTGTATTTTATTTTAAACCTTATCAATTAGATTTAACTCTAAGTTAAATAATTTAACTTTTACCGTGTCTTTTTGTTTTCTTTCACTATATGGTTAATAAACTTACTATAACATGCCAAACGAACCCCAAATTGTTTATTATTAATATATATTTCCTTATCTAAGTCATTTGGCCGAACCTTAGATTTTTAGGAATAAAATAACAATTAATAATATAATATTTGATTTAAAAACTATTTTGTGTCAATTTTGACACTATTTGATATATGATTTTTGTGAAAGTCATAACAGAATTAAATGTTCGAACCAAGTTGATTAAATCAACATTAATATATCATAGTAAACTAGAAAATTAGTGGAATTCATAAAAAATCTCAAATTACATTTATTTTTGTGTTTATAACATCAATTATGTCAATATTTCATTAATAAGATAATTACTGCATCATCGTTGTGTCATAAATAAATTAAATTATTTTATGTCTAAAAATTACAAATAAAATACCATCATGTAGGAAATCTTTTTATCTTTCTAATGAATATTTTAAATCTAATTTATCTTATGTATAACCCCATATTAAAAATGATTTACTTATTAAACTTTGATTTTAACTATTTTAACCTTTCTTTAAATAAATTAATAATAAATGTCCTAATCTAATCCAAGTGGGCCTAAATGGTCATATTATATTCATAAGGTTGTTTTTGGCCGAATTACACTTATCCAATAGAATTAGGACATGTGATAGGGTAATAGTAATATCATATTTACCCTTAGTTACCCTATTTACTATTAACCGTGGTAAAAAAAGTAAAAAGTTACTATTCACCAAAAATTATTTTCATCTCATTGAACCACATTTTAGTCCTTGATATTAACCGTGTCTGTCGGATTTTCGAAATTCCATTCACAGAATTGGTAAAATTAAGTTTTATGCAAAATTCAGTTTTTAACCTACCACTTAGTAGTTTCACTATTCATCAAAAATTGATGTTTTTCAGAACAATGCCAAAATTTCATCCTAAGCTATATTTCATATTCCGAATTCAAAAATGAAGTCTATTTTACCATATTCATAACATAGATGTTGCATTAATTAATTTTATAATTAAATCCCGCTGTTAAAACAAATAGCGTGTTTTTAAGAAACAATATCTATCAAAAGATTGACACTTGTTTATGTCTGGTTTAAATGTGAAATTACATCCAATGACCAACATTGTATTAAATTGTAAAAATATATTATAAATATATTTTAAAACCACTCAAATTAATTTTTTATCACTATTAATTATTTCGATTAAAAAAAGTTGTTTTTAATTATAATGTAGTAAATTTCACTATTCATCAGAATATGAAAGTTATCTGAAAAGTACCAAAATTTCACCTTAGGCTAAATTCGATACTCTGAATCCAAAAATGAAGTTCATTTTGAAAAATAAGATTTACAGAATTTCAAAAAGTGGTTATTACTATTCATAACGACTAGTTTTAATAATATTTTAATAGAATATCGTTGTTTAGTGAAACTCAGTATTGCGTACTATACACGCTATCGAGGAAGGTTGTGATTGCGTGTAATGCAAGGCAAGTCAAGGATGCGTGTTGAGCAAGCTCCTTTTGGTGTAGCGTACAACACAAGACATTATTGAAATAAAAAGAATATTTTTCATAAAATCTCGGGCTGTTACATTCTACCCCCCTTAAAATGAATTTCGCCCTCGAAATTCGTCGGGGTAATAAATGGTTTACTATTCGAAAGTTTCTTTAATAGAAACCCACATCGTAAAAAGGAATATCAAAACTTGGTTTTAAAAACTAAAGTATGAAATGTAATGATTACCCAAATAAACTAATCGTTGGGTTTCCACATAGGTAAAAATATGGATATGGAAGAGAAATCTAACCATCATGTTCTGATGGAGAGTGGTAGAGAACATGGCTATGGAAAAGCCAGTAATCACAAATCCATAGATTTGTGATGATATAAAGTACCATCTGATTCATCAGGTATAAGATCACTAGGACAACATTTTTGGTTTTCAAGATCATTTCCCTAAAGTTGAAAATTTGAATTAGAATAAATACTTAATTTATTTTGGTACAATCTCACTGTTGTTCGTGTCTTGAACAATTTCCACTTCATCTCTTAAATAAATGAAGTTGAATTTGTTATTCGTGAAGTGTTAGCAGATTATGTGATAGAACGACGGGTCATTCCATCTGTCTCAAACAAAAGGTTAGCAAAAATTATATACATACGTCGATCTATAGTGAGATTAATCACATATGGTTCCTAAAATGAACTTATACTTCATATATCATACCGCTTAATAAAATAAAACTAGTTTCTACTAAACAGGGACTTCCTGTAGGCCAGTGGTAGGCGATAAAGGCCAGTCGCACTTCGGTTGTGGGTTCGATTCCCATAGCCTTGTCCGACGCGATGGGCTGTCGCCCGTCCTGCAGGTTGTCCTTTTTCTAAAACTACATTACTATAACATTCTATCAATAATATCAAAAAAAGAACTTCTTTAGGCTTATCCATAATACTGCAGTCCACTCTCATAATATAGTGAAAACAATTACCAGAGATTTAATACCATCGTTGATCCCCATAAGATATGTCTTGTTGGTCACATTCTAAACATTCAAAGTCCTTAATCATGTATTCTCTTTAATACCTTAGAGAAAACACTTTCCACATACCAAAATCCTCAAAATTCTATATACTCAAACCATGATATCACTTAGTCCTTATATCAATCATGAGCTCATGAATACTATTAAACATTTCATTTTCTCGTCTTCATTATGCGCATATCATCTTATTTCCAAAAAATATCTCAATCACTTTGAATACCACATCAATAAATATTGCAATACTCAATGATACAACATTATTTTGGAATCCCATTACATAAACACTTAATCATTCCACCACATCGTTGTCATATTCAACATTGCCAATAGTGATCGCATGTGATTTCCCTTTGTCCTTTGCCTTCAGTGGTTGCTCATGTTGATCATCACTAACCCTTGGATTAGGGCAATTATTAGCATAATGCCCCATTTCCTTGCACTTGAAGCATTGAAGTGTTGGCGGTGCGTTCTCTGCAGTGTTTGCTTTATTCACATCATTAGAAACCCTTTTTCCATTACTTCGACACTCAGCTGCTCGATGACCTTCTTTTCCACACTTAAAACATTTTCTAGTCCCTTTAAGACAATCTCCACCATGCTTCTTTCCACACTTTGTGCATAAGGAAACATTCATCTTCTTTTCACCATTATTCTGAGATCTCTCCTTGAACTCCATCTTTCGTTTCTTGTCAAAACCATGAGATGGATATGTAACACCAACTTCCATTTCTACCTTGATAGCACAACGCACAATTTCTTCATAGCTACTGAAGTCTCTTATAGCTAATTCCCTTCGAAGACTTGGTTTTAAGCCACTGAAAAATCGATCAACTTTACTTTCAGGTTGGATGATAATTCCAGAAGCATACCTTGCAAGTCTTGTAAAATTTGCTTCATAGGTACCAACAGATTCATCGTCCCTTTGCTTCAGTTCAAGAAACTCTTTCTCCATCTTTGTTCGAAGAATACGAGGGAAGTACTTACTGAAAAACAAGTTCTTGAACTCATCCCATTCCATGGACTCAATTTCATCCCTTGGCCTCGTATTCTTGATAAGATTCCACCATTGATCAGCTTCACCTTCCAAACGATATACTGCTAAGATGACTTTATCATGTTCAGAACATTGAAGAACTGAAAATATCTTTTCAGTAGTACTGATCCATTGTTCAGCCACAAGTGGATCAGAAGACCCACTGAAAGAAGGTGGACGTTGCCTCATGAAGGACTCAATAGAATATTGTTCCCTTCTCTGCTCATTTGGAAGTCTAGAATGATTCATAGCTTGTGTAAGTATAGCAATAAGATTTTGCACTCCATCTCCCATAACATTTGTTTGTTCAGGAGGGCAATCATTGCATTGTCCATTGCATTGATCAACACGGTTCCTTCGGGTTCCAGCCATCATCTAAAACCCAAAAAGAATAGTGTGAGAGGCAAAAATCATGCAAGGGAAAACAGCATAATAAAGGGGGAGTACCTTCAATATCCATCATCTTATGTTTAATTCTATGATCGTTAGCGTAATTCTATTACTATAACCTATACGTATACTTATCCCTAGGGACATCCCTAGACATACCGTAGAAATATCTCTAGGGATCTCACTAATGTTTTCGCATCCTAGTTTCCAAAGGTTGACTAAACCTCCCTCTGATACCAACTGTAGAGACCCGAAGCCTGACGTACATAGACTTTACATTACTTTTTGTGGAATACTTAGTACATAACAAAAACACACACACAAGGATCGTAATAGTTTAGTGTCTTTGGAAACTCGGAATATAATCTTCTAATCGTGGTGAAAGATCTTCAAAATCTCCCATAAAGATCTTCCTTTTTTTTACCTAAAACCTTTCTTTATATCCTGGGGAAAAGAAAACATAAAAGGGTGAGCTCAAATGCTCAGTAAGGATATACAAAAGAAATAAAAATCATATCATATCTTTTTGAAAATCATAACCTGCAAAAGAGATCATAATATCTTAACATGGAACAAATCATAGAAGTGAAAATGAGATCACCATAATCATAACATGAAACTTGAAACTTTGTGGCATGCACACATAATCATGTAAAATCATTTCTTGTTAGTCATGACTCATTGCCAAGACTATCTTAGTGGACAAAGTCCCTTTCTGAACCGAGTTCACTCCTCGTTTCAGTCCTGTATCACTGAACCGAAATAACCTTCCGTTCCAGCCATGCCTATCTCATGAGATATAAAATCTTTACCCAATGCATTGGAGGGAGATATAGGTCCCACCCATCTTATAATGAATCCTTTCTTATGTGTGCCACATAATCATAAAACATACATCATCGCATAACACATATAACAAAAATGGGATTCTTGAAACATCATGACATCATAAATCAATTCATATATGATAAAGGAATTCATAAACATAATTCCATCACAACATAGTCAAACCAATGTAAAAATATGGATAGAAACAGAACCCTTTATTATCTTAGATGGAAAATAATTTTGATAAAACACTTGTATTGAATTCTTGAGGAAAATATCCTTTCTTCTTCAAAAACAATTTTCCTTTCATAACATGTCATACAACTTTAAAATAAAAGAAGTTGATTAAAAATAAACTTGAAAACTTGTAAAGGAAGCTTCTTGGAAATAATGTTTTAAAAATCCATTCATGCCGTATAAGTTAAAAAAAACATTCTTCGTACTTTTGTCGGAAAAGTCAAAAAGTACCTCGTACGACAAAAGATTCCTTTCATATTCTTTACTAAAAACTCACCAAAGGGTAAAATTGGATTTAAACTATTGCAAGTGGATGGAGACAATATTACATATTGAGGGAACATGGATGTGGATGATAAA
This sequence comes from Viscum album, assembly GCA_963277665.1. NCBI lineage: Eukaryota > Viridiplantae > Streptophyta > Magnoliopsida > Santalales > Viscaceae > Viscum > Viscum album. Next base: position 658,596,273 of record OY728146.1, read on the forward strand.
ATACACCCTAGTAAATACTTACGAATAAACAATCTCGGATAAAAATGAGATTGTGATATTTCCCTTACCTTAGGTCCAATTTTCTTCGTATGTGTCCGAACCTCCTGTATAATGATTTAAATAATGTCATTGACTTATTACAGAATCATATTCATTGTTATGATATCATATATGGTTCACTTATGACATTACATTACCCGTTCTTTTGTAAATTCCATGTTAAAGAAGCGTTTTGGGTAAAATCGTTTCATTTATCGTGGGTGTTTTGACTTGTTGTTCTTGACATCATTATTACTTATATCATGATTTACTTACTTCCAGAATATAAAATATGATTTATATATCATATATATTCAGTATATATATATATATATAATAGATATATAAATAAAATGAAAAACACTGTTCATGGAGACGGTAGTCCGTACGTACGCATGAACGCTGTTTTTCTTTCCTTATTGTCTTGAAATGGAAGTAAGTAGATGACATACATATGTATATATATACATAAATCCAGTAGCTTTATAATGTCATATATTTCATTATTATTTCTTATATATACATTATAATCATTCTTAAATGGTTAACATGGAGAATGAATCTCATCGCGTCGTGGAGACGGTAGTCCGTACGTACGCACGAGCGATGATATCATTTCTATAAATATTGAATTGAATTGGAGTGGATTATAAAATATATCAGAATCAATATGATGTTGTAATAACTATGTATAGTTATTCTTTACACCATTATACCCATCCATGTAAGGTGGTGGTGGAAAATAGATTACACCACGGCGTGGAGACGGTATTCCGTACGTACGCACGCGCGGTGATTTCTTTTTCCGTAGGATGGATAGATGGTGAAATAGGGTTGTTTCATACTTATAATAACATATCAGTATATGAGTGATACTGATGTTATTACTTCATAATGAAACAACCTAAGAAGAAGAAGTGGAAGAAGAAATAAAGATGAAAGAATTGGTAACGGTAATTACCTCTTCTTTGAAGCGCCTCTTTGAGACCTCCTCTTAGGGCACTAAAATTGGTCTTTGAGGAAGACCAGAACCTCTAGGATGTTTCTAGGGAAGTGGAGAAGAGATTTTGTCAGGGGTTGGCCGATCTTGAGTGCTCAAATTGGTGTGAGGAGGAGGGGGAGGAGGTGTCCTTTTATAGGGGAGGAGAGGGGCACCTTAGGAATTCTTAAAAATATTAATTTATAATAAATCTAACCCTACTTAAAAACCTCCAAAAATGACTCATATTCAAAGATTAGATGATATAGGGTTGTAATCTCATCAACCAATCAAATTTAGACATGTTTGTATTTTATTTTAAACCTTATCAATTAGATTTAACTCTAAGTTAAATAATTTAACTTTTACCGTGTCTTTTTGTTTTCTTTCACTATATGGTTAATAAACTTACTATAACATGCCAAACGAACCCCAAATTGTTTATTATTAATATATATATCCTTATCTAAGTCATTTGGCCGAACCTTAGATTTTTAGGAATACAATAACAATTAATAATATAATATTTGATTTAAAAACTATTTTGTGTCAATTTTGACACTATTTGATATATGATTTTTGTGAAAGTCATAACAGAATTAAATGTTCGAAACAAGTTGATTAAATCAACATTAATATATCATAGTAAACTAGAAAATTAGTGGAATTCATATAAAATCTCAAATTACATTTATTTTTGTGTTTATAACATCAATTATGTCAATATTTCATTAATAAGATAATTACTGCATCATCGTTGTGTCATAAATAAATTAAATTATTTTATGTCTAAAAATTACAAATAAAATACCATCATGTAGGAAATCTTTTTATCTTTCTAATGAATATTTTAAATCGAATTTATCTTATGTATAACCCCATATTAAAAATGATTTACTTATTAAACTTTGATTTTAACTATTTTAACCTTTCTTTAAATAAATTAATAATAAATGTCCTAATCTAATCCAAGTGGGCCTAAATGGTCATATTATATTCATAAGTTTGTTTTTGGCCGAATTACACTTATCCAATAGAATTAGGACATGTGTTAGGGTAATAGTAATATCATATTTACCCTTAGTTACCCTATTTACTATTAACCGTGGTAAAAAAAGTAAAAAGTTACTATTCACCAAAAATTATTTTCATCTCATTGAACCACATTTTAGTCCTTGATATTAACCGTGTCTGTAGGATTTTCGAAATTCCATTCACAGAATTGGTAAAATTAAGTTTTATGCAAAATTCAGTTTTTAACCTACCACTTAGTAGTTTCACTATTCATCAAAAATTGATGTTTTTCAGAACAATGCCAAAATTTCATCCTAAGCTATATTTCATATTCCGAATTCAAAAATGAAGTCTATTTTACCATATTCATAACATAGATGTTGCATTAATTAATTTTATAATTAAATCCCGCTGTTAAAACAAATAGCGTGTTTTTAAGAAACAATATCTATCAAAAGATTGACACTTGTTTATTTCTGGTTTAAATGTGAAATTACATCCAATGACCAACATTGTATTAAATTGTAAAAATATATTCTAAATATATTTTAAAACCACTCAAATTAATTTTTTATCACTATTAATTATTTCGATTAAAAAAAGTTGTTTTTAATTATAATGTAGTAAATTTCACTATTCATCAGAATATGAAAGTTATCTGAAAAGTACCAAAATTTCACCTTAGGCTAAATTCGATACTCTGAATCCAAAAATGAAGTTCATTTTGAAAAATAAGATTTACAGAATTTCAAAAAGTGGTTATTACTATTCATAACGACTAGTTTTAATAATATTTTAATAGAATATCGTTGTTTAGTGAAACTCAGTATTGCGTACTATACACGCTATCGAGGAAGGTTGTGATTGCGTGTAATGCAAGGCAAGTCAAGGATGCGTGTTGAGCAAGCTCCTTTTGGTGTAGCGTACAACACAAGACATTATTGAAATAAAAAGAATATTTTTCATAAAATCTCGGGCTGTTACAACCACTTATTAGATTTAGCTTCAAAATGATAAATGTAAAGACTTAGATTTTGATTTTCTTAACATCCCATAACATCAAATATCTTTTCAAGGGATTTGATCCATCCTTCAGCTACTATTGGGTCAGTAGATCCATTGAAAGCAGGAGGGTGTTTTCTCATAAAATGTTCCACTACAATCATGTTCTGTTGTGGTACCTCTATTTTTTCTCTTTCATGGACACCACCACCATTTATTTCCTGCATTATATGAGCCATTACTATCCCAAATTTCTAGGTTCCAATCCCTACCATTCTAGGCTTTAGATCCAGAAGGATATCGTTCTATTAGTGCCTCTCCTCTTCAACATCCCTATTCCTTCTGCGGAAAACTATTCTAAAAAAAATATCTTAGATAAAGAAACATTTAAATCATTAAATTCTATAACATTTCAAATTAATGATAGATTAAAAATCATGTATGGTATTGTTTAAACATCATCCTAACCCCTAAAGTTATCTAAACCATCCACATATACCTACTATAAGGACCCATCCTTATTATATAAATAATCTTGAATTTAGTCAAGAAAAAAATTCATTTTACATTGAGAATATTTTCAATTTTAGAGCTTTAGATAATTGAGACATAATACATTCATGACATTACACATTGTTATAGAGTCGATACAATAAAAATAGTTTCCATTATTTTCAATATTTAAAACATTAAAACATAAAACATGATTCCTTGACAATTATTCAAAATTTAAAATGGATTCCTTCTTTATCTTAAACATCTATTAACCTGTGAAAATTATTTAAAACTTTTTATGAGCACAAAAACATAGTAAGGGATATAAAAAGAAGGAAAGAACACAATAGTCCATGAATACTTGTAACGTATGAAATCATTTTCAAAACACATACTTATCACCAGTATATATATACTTACATTGTGAAACATGAGATTTAAAAAATACCTAAGAACATAAGTATAACAATAAAGGTGTCTTGGGGAATTATTTAAATAATCTTCTAACCCTCTTGGCTACCTTATAATTTGTAACCCTCATGGATGCCTTACTATTTTTTTAACCATCGTAGTTACACTTGGAGTAACCATACGACCGACCTCTAACATACACATATCCAATGAATTGGAGGGAAATATAGTTCCCACCATTCATCATAAATAATTCCCAATATCCAAAACATAATCATCCAACATGAATATTATCATAAAAACATTGCTTTTGAATTTTGAGAAATTGAATTCTAAAAGAGGATTTTAAATGAAAAGTCCCTTATAAATATATTATAATTGAAGTGAGACTCAATAGAGTAGATGTAATATTTATATACATGGTAAATATACATAATTAAACATATTATAATCAGAATTCATCACACAAAAAATTTAAATACCACATAAATAATGAAGAATAAGGTTAACCCAAAAGATGGAAATCATGTTAAGAATTACCTTGCCTCAGGATTGTCTTACTTAAAACTTATTTAAACTTACTGTATAATGGTTAAAATAGTGTTATTAGTATTTTACAGAAAAATTCTCATGTTTATAACATCTTATATGATCATTTCATAACCTCATTTTACCCCTTAATTGTTAGTATTTTGTTCCTTGCACTGTTTTGGGTCAGTTCCTTACATGATGTCCATGATTGGTTCATGATGGATGTTCTTGTCGATTGGAAGTGAAACACCAGAATAGGAATGGAAAGTTATTTTCACATTTTCAGCACCATAATTTATACCATATATCATTTTTATGTTTTATATGAGGATGATTCATAAGTTAAAACATTAATGATGTTCGTTTAGATCATTTTAGTGGTTCTTTGATAATAACAAACTCATTTTGTCTTATAAATTAAAACCATGAGTAAAAAATAATTCTATAACCATGGATGATACATAATACATATATTAGAACCTGGATCAACCATAGAAATGGTTTCATGACCAGAATTGATAGAATTAATGGAAATTAAAATCACACCATCCACGATATCGGTAATTCATCACATCATGGGAAATGTTTTTTTATTCCTTGTATAAGTGGGAGGGGAAAAGAATAATGATGATGGATTTTCCATGAAAATGATAAAATCCATAATATACCTGATTTCTGGAGATTTCATGCCACTTTGGTATGAAAATATGAAGAAATAATAAGAAAATAATGGAAATAAAAGAGAAATTGAGAAATCCCTTACAAAAATTCGGCAGCCTAACGACTATGAAACACGGTTTTAGAAAAAATTAAAAAGAGAAGGGACAAGGGTCACCCATACATAAATAAATAATAATAAATAATATATCATTAATAATAGGTAAATAAGAACATGGTATGGAAACATGAATGTTATACCACATAAAAGAGAAGTTGAATGGGAAAAAGAAGGAAATTGAGAATTTTCTTACCATGTAAAGTAACTCCTAGAACATGAAGGTTGGGACATTAGGGATTGAGGAAACCTTGGGAGGTCTAATATAGAGGTAATGAGGCTAGATCTTCATTGATGATGAATTTTTATTAAAGTTAATGAAGGAATGGGTTGGTATTTATAGAAAAAGTGAGGGATTATTTTAATAATTTATAAGGGACACCTCAATTGTGGTATTTGAAAAACCATGGCCTTGACCATGGTATTCTCCCATGGTATAATCCACTTGGTACAAATCATGACTTATTTTACTTTACACAAGTCTACCAGATTTATTACATCATTATTACATCCTTAATGGTGTCATTAACACACCGAAACTCAAAACTGTATTTTTTTACTGTTCACTGAAAAATCAAATGTTTTAGAAGAATCCCCAAAATTCACCATAACTATTTGTCGACATTTCAAATTCAAAAAAAAATTGCGTTTTTTGAAAATAATTTTTTTAATTTTTTAATTTAATGTTTAAATCAAATCATTCTTAAATCTAAAATTAATTATTTAAAAACTATAACTGATTTTATATCACATTTAAAAATTAATTAAGATGGAATTATCTTAATTCATTAATAAAATAAAATAATAATACAATTTACTATTCATTGGGGTCATATTACTATTCATATTACTATTCATAAGGTTATGTTACTATTCACCAAAAAACAAGTTGGTTCCAACAGACTCCAAATAACATATTGAACACAATTGTAAGTGACCATTTTTTGAAATTCAAAACATAGAAGCAGTAAAATTATGTTTAAATACTACCTATAAATATATACAGTAATCAAAATTTCATGAATTTCAATTTATTTTTAGAAAATCTTGGGGTGATATAGGTACTATAGGATGTACTATAACAGAAGGAGTATTGTAGTCATACTATTCACTAAAGGGGCCTTTAGACCAATATGATGGGAGATTTAGGCCTTCAAATGCTGGGATTCTAGATTATAGAAAATTTAATGGGCTAACTATAGAGTGTGTAAACCCTTGGAGGGTTGTATCCTATCATTGTGTACCCATGGGTCTTAGAGATGTTTCTTTGTCTTATAACCTCTAGAACCTTAGTAAATTATTACTTATATTAGTAAATAATATTAATATTATTATCAGTAATATTTCTATTAATATTACTATTAATATTATTATTTTTATTTTTATTAATATTATTGTCGATGCATTGGTGGACTAGGGATACTCAAATCTAGGAAGGGGTGAATTTATAGAGGAATTGTAAAGGACATTTTACCTAGTGCAATTACAATATATGAACACCCAAAAAAAGGAAAGACCCTATTTTTTTAGGGATTTGTTCTAAGTCCCCCAGGATATATATGTAAAAACATTGGGTCCTATTATAAGGACTTAAAATCCTATTTGGGTGGGTCGGTGTGGGGTCCAATTATGGGTGGCTCATCCCTTTGAGGTGTTAGTGTCTTAGTATAATTGGCTTGTGTGTGTTTTTTTATATTCTTATATCCCCAAAAATATTTATATAATTAAAACAATTATTTTAATAATAATTATTATTATTATTATTTATTTTTTTATTATTATTAATACTATAATTATTACTATTATTACTAATTTTATGGTTTTAATAATGATATGGTCTTCATTAAAGCTAACTGAGACATTTGATCCTTGTGTCTAACTCCATTTAATTGGGTTTTAGGGTTGTTTTTTGTTTTTTTGATGCTGTTGTATTAGTATTATTCCCTACATTAGTGTAATGGTAGTTTTGGGTTGGGGGTTTGGGATGCATTGCGGGGATGAGTCCATAGATGCTTCTTTTTACCTTCATAGACTATCAGGAATATTTAAAATTATTTTTATTTCTATTATTATTATTATTATTATTATTATTATGGTAAATTTCTTTAGTCATTGTAGTCTCAATCACGATGGATAAATAAACCAAAGGCCAAAGTATATTAACTATTTATGGGTATTAGTGTTAGTTAATCTTAGTTCTCCTCCTAAAAACCCATTAATTTAAATACTGGTGATTGTCACATTGATATTCTAGTTTAAAATGAAATGGTTTTTTGATTTTTTAAGGGATGAAATAACATAGGACATGTTTACAAAAAAAACATAAAGGTGTGTTCTGTAGTATATATGTGATGAGGTGTCACATTATAAACAATTATAGAAGGAATATTCCTTCAATAGAGTCTCATGGGGTATCATCCATAAGAATGGATACCAATGTTAATTAGGGAGATCCTAGATTGGTGGTTTACACATAATAGGGAAATAAACCTGATAATCTATGACCACATAGTGATATAAATCTAAATAATTATGGTTAATAAGTATGTGATTTAAATGTTCATGAATTAGGAAAACACATAATTGAGAAAATGCATAAGGGTATTCAAAATGAAAATGGTTTGGATTCTATTTAATAAAGTTCTTAATTAGGTATTAAAAATGATAATCAAAATGATTTATATTCACAATTTTGAAAGTGGGACTAAATTTCTTGGTTACATAGATTCTCAACAGGGTCATGTGGACCATTTTCTTTATATTGTTTTTCAAATGGGGAAAATCCACTTATGGTAAGTTTTCTTTCCTTGTCTCAACTCAAAAAAAAACAAAATCTTGATAATGAAAATATGAAAACTAAGACAAAATATATAGATAAAAGTGTATTATATATTTAAAAACATATTACCAATGTGTTAAACTAGATTCTAGACCTAGATACAGGTGCTTAAGTTGTTACTAGATAAGGTCAATATTCATCTCCTACTTCCAGAATTACACCTATATCTATTATTACAAATTCTAAAAGGGGGAGATGAATGAGTTGTTCAAATTCTCTAAATAACCCATATTTAATAGCCTAAACATGTTATATATGTGTTGATGCCCAGAAAATGAGAATCATCAAATTCTTAATGGAAGGAATACCTGGATATGGGAATTACGTTCCCCACAAAAGAAAATGAACCGAGACTTTTAGATCACATGATCCTCCAAGGGACTCACAATTGCGTGACCATTTGAGGTCATGAAAAGATTCCACATGCAGTGCGTAACCTGATATGAATCTTTTAGATTCCCCTTAAATGATCCTTCATTCTCTTAATAAGGCTCTCCAAGAAAACAATGGTGTCACGGTGACAACCGAACGATCTTCCCCAATCTACATGGTTTTTCATTGAAAATTACTGGATGAACCTTCTAAAATCCTTTAAAATAACAATGAGTAATATCCTAAGGCGAGGACCCCCATTGGAAGAAGATCCCATGAACCATATCATCATTGTGAAGAATAAAATTACCTGATGATATCTAAGAGAACACTTAAGACCTCTATACCTTTGTAGGATAAAACTAAAGAGATAAATGGGAGGAGGCAAGAGGTTCTCATGGTCACTAATGGACATGTGATGCGCCTCTGGGGACCCATGAGACACCGCGGGACCATTGTGTCATGTCTACCTCATCTTTTTAAATCCCTTAGGCTTTCCAGCCTTGCCACAAATAATTTATCTGGTATGTATAGGTAACCCTTAAATTCTCTAAGGAAAAATGGATATATTTTCTTAAAAACATGCTAGTTCACCCCCTTATGGCCCATGTTGGTCACATGAGCCATCATCAAAAAATTGATTAAATTTACATGACATTAATCATGAAATTTATCATAACTCTATAACCCTTGTAAAATAAAATAAATGGAATAAAGGTCCATGGAAGGGTTCCCCTTTATCCTTTAAAATGGGGACCATCAATAATTAATGACAATTGAATTCCTTCGGGCCATTCAGAGTAAAGGGGAGGAGGCCAGAGGTTCTCATGGTCACTGAAGGGCATCTGGTGTGTCCCTAAAAATCCGCAAGATGTTGTAAGACTGCAGAGACATGCTCGTCTCATCTCATGAAGTCCCATTGACTTTCCAGCCTCATCTCAGAGAGAGCCTCAGGTATGTCCATGAAATAGTGCGCATCCCTAACCCACATCGATCATGCGATATATCACCAAAAAAATAGAGTAATTGACCATGACATTATTTTTTAAATAGTTCATGTCTCCGAAAATCTTCAAATAAACCTATGCTGATAAAATACGTAAGAGGTGGAAGGCACTCGCGGTCATAAAAATCCTGAGATACACTAAGGAAGTCTATAGTTTAGTCCCACAAGACCCCTAGAAAAACCATCCTTGTCTCACAGAATTCCCAATACAAGTCCCCAAGCATCTCTCAAATTTCGTTCAATATGAACCTTGGATCTTGCAAAGCCCCTTGAAGATGTACACAGGATATGATAAAAATTTATTCGACACATATGCATGATAAAAAAACCCAATAATTGGATATAATACAATAAAGGAAGTGTTGTAAGAAAAGACTCATGGCCACTAAAAATCAGGTAACACGCTCATAATGGTCAATGGTAGAGACTCACGAAACCATGTCGCGCCGGAGCCATTATACAACTCCATCCTATATCCATTACAGATATTCCATGAAAACCGAAAAATACTTGGGATGGTGAGGCCTATAAATTTACCACCCTAGCATGAGAAATGAATTGGCTACTACGCGATAGAAACTCTTGAGTGAAAAAGGCCCAAGTATCAAAGCAGACTTCTTAGAGCAACTGATCACACGACCGACAAACTTTCCATTATGTAATATACAAGAAGGAAGACAGAGTAGTCATGTGATATGCATAAGTCACATTGAATAATCATTCATAGATCATGTGATGTAACTCTGGAGGGCTTTGTGGAGAATATCTTGTTGGCCCACTAGATCATGAAAGACTTAAAATAAACTAATTATAAAGAAACCTAAGGAATTAGTAATTAAATTGATTGAACCAATATAAAAATTGGAATAATTAAACCAAATACATGCTTTATGGCCCTCTTGCATTTCACGTGGATCATATAGGGACACAAAACAACACCAAGACACACCGCCTAGATCTCATGACATTCATTCAATAAGCTATTTGGGACATGTGATGTCCTCCGAACATGCCTAAGAATGTCACTCAGTCCCACTGAGCATACCACCTTGGTCTCTTGAAACCCTCTGGGACTATTTCCCAAGCCTTGATAAGTCCTTTAGATACATCTCCTGACCCATATAATGTCATTCGCTCGTATCAGTCAAGTCTCACTACTGCATCGGGAAATGTTGGCCAGGTCTTACGACACCCTATGGTAAATTCAAAAGAGAACCACAATTCCCTCTAGACCCATTGACCAGGTCCCGTGATGACCTCTAGGGATGTTATCCAAAATATGAGACATCCCCAAGTCCATGTCATACTAACTCCCGCGACACCCTCTAAATGTGTCTAAACAAGTCATGCAATGGCTTCTAGAACAAGCCAACCAGATCATACGATGTCCCCCGGACAAGTCAATTGGGTCATGTGACACCCCCAAGAGAAGTAGGCCAGGTCACAAGGTCAACCTAGGATTTGATGCCTCTATCCATCCATGGTGTGTAAGACCCAAATACAAGGGTGACCTCTATGTGTAAACCCCAACATAAAGGGAACTATGATGACTCTGATTCCATCCATATTTTGGATACGTCGACCACCTCTCCTTGAGGTTCGATATGCATATTGATTACCCAGGGTGATCCTATTATCTAGGTCCCTTACCTAATGTAATGACATTTATTACATGATAACTCATGCTTCTCACAATGAAAATAGCTCATGTGGGCTTAGAGAGCTTCACTAATCATTTCATCTACACTATACACCCCAGGGTTACAAGGTAAACTTTAGTGCATACGACCTAACTACTAAAATCATCTGGTATGTCCCTGATAAATTGGGCATCCATCTTGGTACAACACCTAGCATTTTTGGAACATCGAAGATGGTCATAATACCTCCGAGTGTGATCATCCCCCTTAGCCTATCAGTGGGTTAAGGGATAAAGTGAACTATGAGAACTCTAATTCCTTCCATAATCAGGATATATAGGACTCATTCTTATGTCCTGATCTCTATACCAAATACCTCAAGTATTGTACCCATATACAAGTCCCTTATATAAACCCATGCAACCAATCACTATTCCCCCTTCTTTATAACACCGAGCATAAATCACATGGTCTTAGTGAGATGCAATGAACACCTCATTAGGAATCATGAATCTCTACTCAACAGGTTAATACCAGTATGTAATCCCCCGTGACTGGTATGGTATAAACACCCCTCATATAAGGGCATATACCATGGGGCCAGTCCCAAGAAAAATAAAGGGAACTATGATGAATCTGATTCCTTTCATATTCAGCATACATAGGCCACCTCTCATCCAGGTTCGAGCTCCATATTAATAATCCATCGAAATCCAAGCATCTAAGTCTCTTATTCAAATAAATGAAATTGATTACTTACTATCCATTGTTTTTCATAGTGAGCATGGGTTATGTGGGATTATAGAGTTTCAATGATCATAAAATTTGTACTAAAAACCACTATAATGGTATGTGTAGCTGCATTGTGTAATACCCAATCAATTGAACTATGATGAACCTGATTCCTTCCATAACTAGGATATGTAGGACGTCTCCTTCAGACTCGGGCTCAAATATTAGGTGTTTCAATACCTGCACATATGTCATCTCTACATGATATAAACTGCATGGTATTAAAAAACTATGTGGGTTTTGATTCTTGTAATAACTAAAATACATAGGATGACTCATAATGGATCAATACCCTCCTCGAAATATCAACTACCTCCTCATGTGGAAGCACACTCCAAAGAATTTGGTCTTATGAATTTAGAACATAAAGCATTTATTTTCATTTAAAGAGATAGATGTAAAAATGTAGATACATACATATGGATTCACTAATGAAAATTCACACCCCTTAGTTCATCAATGAGACTCCCTTTCTTCATTAAATGATAGAATTAACCAATGGATCATTTTTTTAGGGTAACTGGTCCTATATCAGGATTACAAATAGATACACAAACATATCTTAAATATATAAGAGAGTCTTCGAGTAGGCAATAATTCCCTCCAAAATGGGTGTGATGAGCTTAACCTCCCATCCTATCAACAAATTTGAGTCCCCAAGAGTCACTAGGCTTGAAAACCTAGATGATCGCCAGCCTTTGGAAATAGGGTCTATAACTAGCTACATATGGGGGAACCATAGGGATTTTTTTAGGAAAAGTGAAAATGGTAGCCTAATGAACAGAACCCATTTCATGCTACAAAAACATGACAAAACAAAACATGGTGAACCGAATATAAATATATCCAATGATAAAATAATTGGTCATCATTCATTGAGCTATTTAATTTTCCTCTTTATGAAAAAAATGATAAAAACTATGAGGATATCTATAATAACATAATGATCATGTTATAATTAATAAGGACACTTTTTTTTTCAAAACCCATAAATACAATGTAGTAAGACTGAAATAATATTATATATGATCATCTGTAACTAGGGTCCTCATGAAATAAGTTTATCCCTGTTTTGACATGTCCAAACAAGCCGAAGGGTTGAATCATGTAATATTAGGAATGTTTTATTAAACATGCATATCTGATTGAGTATATTAGGCCTATGATATTAAACTAATTGACATCCTTGTTCCTTTTTGTCTACATGACTACAAATTCTGACAAAATCCCAATTAGATACAATGTATTCATCATATAGTATTCGCTCTGAAAAATCAACCATGGATACAACCTCTGTGGGCTAGAAAATAGTTTCACCTACTCCATAACATTAATAATATGTGGAAAATACAATGGTCTTGGAGTAACATTGACATGGTACAATCTTTATCACGAGATCTACTCGTGACATTCTATAATCATGATGAACGGAAATTCCACATCACCTAGGAAAGGTTGTTTCTATGTCGGTGGATTTCATCGCTATGACCAATAGTTTCTAGAGCTTATCCATGGCTTCTGACCACTTCCACCTTCCATATCTAATGAAGGTGGTAAAGGAGTCAAAATATAGTTCCCTTTTGATTCAGGTTCCACTGAGGGAACCTATCAGCCGTCATCATCAACACTATCAAGTTGGTACCCATCAGCTGCCTACTAAATGTACCATCTAACACATAGCCACCTCTAATTCCCATGCACAAGATATAAGGAAGAGTCATCAGAGGAGGAAAGACTTGGATATCTAGGATAGGGGTCATATAACCACTCATGTCAATGATGACTTACATCATATTTAGGTAAGAAACAGAAAGTATGTAGAGACCCAAAGCTTGACATACATGGAAATTACATTACTTTTGCGGAATACTTAATACATGACGAAAATAGATGCCCAAAGATCATATTAGTTTAGTGTCTTTGGAAAATCGGAACGTAATCTTATAATCATGGTGAAAGATCTTCAATATCTCCTATAAAGATATTCCCCTTTTGGTTTTCTTACCTAAAACCTCTATTTATATCCTAGGGAAAAGAAAAAATAAAAAGGGTGATCTCAAATTCTCAATAAGGGTAAACATAGAGAACATAAAACAATCCATAAACATTTTAATGCAAAAACATGAACATAAAATCTAAACATCAAAATCTTGAGCAAAGACATAAATCTTGGAAGTACGTAAGGCATATATCATAATGGATCATCAATCATGATAAAATAGCGTGGTAATAAAGCATATAATTTTGGAAACCATTAAGCACATGTTATGATTTCCATAGTAGCCAAGGCATTACAGCCATGACCATCTTAGTGGACAATGTCCCTTTTTGAATCGAGTTCACTCCTCGTTTCAGTCTTATAACACTGAACCAGATTAACTTACCGTTCCATCCATGTCTATATCATGAGATATAAATCTTTACCCAATGCATTGGAGGGAGATATAGGTCCCACCCATATCATATTGAAATCATTCTTACGTGTTCCACAAAATAAACATACATCATTCATAATAACCCAACAAATAAAATGGTTTTCATAAACATCATCCCATCATAACATAATCCATATAAAAGAAATGGATATCATTTCATCATAAGAAAAATAAAACCATGTAATTAATAGAGACATTATACTTCAAACATACACATATGAAATAATGTCATCTTAGATGGAAAATGGTTTTGATAAAACACTTGAAAACAATTTTTTAGAAAAATATCTTTTCTTATTCAAAATAATTTTTTTTCACAAAATGCCATGCAATTTTAAATAAATGGATTTTATTGAAAATAATCATGAAATATTTTAGAGTATGATTCAGGAAGAAAAGGTGTTATGAAACCATAAACATCTGTTTATTCCGTACAATTTAAAAAAACATTCTCCTCGTACTTTTTTCGGAAAAGTCAAAAAGAACCACATATGGTTAACAAAAGAAAGATTCCATCCATAACACAAAGTAAAAGTAAAATAAGGGTAAACATGACTTTAAAAATACATGGAATAATATTAAACAATTTATGAAAAATATTTTATGGACATTGATGAAAAATAGAACCCCAGTAAATACTTACGTATAAGTAATCTTGGATAAAAATGCGATTGCAAAATTATCCCTTACCTTATGTCTCATATTCTTCTTATGTATCTGAACCTCTTGTATAATTATTTAAATAATGTCATTGACTTATTATAGAATCATATTCATTGTTATGATATCATATATAGTTTACTTATGACTTTATATTACCCGTTCATTTGTAAATTCGATGTAAAAGCAGCGATTTGGGTAAAATCGTTTCATGTATTGTACGTGTTTCGACTTATTGTTCTTGATATTATTACTTATATCCTGATTTACTTAATTCCAGAATGTAAAACATGATTTATATATAATATATATTTATAATATACATATATATATATATGATATATCGATAAATGGAATGAAATACACCGTTCATGGAGACGGTAGGCCGTACATACACATGAACGCTGTTTCCGTTTCCTTATTTAATTGAATGGAATTAAGTAGTTGACATACATGTCATGAACCATCCTCGGGACCCATTCTGTGACTACCCCAAGACCACCTTCCATAGGCCAGGGGCTGGAAACTAGCACCAAATGCGTAAATCCTGATATAAAGGAGAAGGCATTGCCTTTATAAAGTAAACAAACACCACATAGTAAGCCAGCAGAAGTAAACACTAAGTAACTGAGTACAATAGTAAGTGCGGAAAAGTAAGTGGGCCAGAATACAAACCCAAACTGAAGTAAAGTAAAACTGGAAAGGAAGTACAACAACTGAAAAGTAAAGCAGCAACGTCGATCCGTCCACTAGAATCCCACCTGAAGGGTGGGTACAGATAGCCTCCTCAGCTCTTCAGGTCTTGCCATCTGCCTCGTGTACGCCCAGCCCAGTGGTCCACCTCCAGGTACTGACTCCTCATAAAATCCACCTCCAGGCACCGACTCGTCGTGAGTTCCTCCTCCGGGAACCATCCAGCTCTACAAGCCTCAACCTCGATCAGTGATGTCCGTCGTCTGCAACCAACACAATGTAGTGCGGGCGAAGCCCATGTAGGGGTGAGTATAAGATACTCAGTATGGACCCCGAGACCCCCGAAGGTCTCCCTGATTCAACAAAGGATAAACCAAAAAGAAAAGATACAATCACTGAGTATCATCCAACACTACTTAGGTATATGCCCATACATATAACTAAGTCCTCAAATCCAGTTCAGCTCCAACTCACGAGCTCAAGTACAATCACATCCACACAGGGTAGTACAACCCAATACACACAAGAAAGCACAACTCAATCCACATAAGAAATCAATTCAATCATATTGAAGATAATGATTGAAAGTCAAGACTCATCTCACACAGGTATACTTCTTCAAAAGGTGATAGAGATGATCAGATGTAGCCACTAATTCATCTAAGTAGGGACCCACGTAGGATACTAAACCAGGTAAGCTGTTGGACCCATGTAGGATACTACAACAGAGGTAAAAACTGTCAGACCCATGAAGGATAAGAGTACTGAATTCGTCACCACCGAACCCACAGAGTATTCCAGTACGGTTGTCATCGTCGTCAAACCCACGGAGGATTCCAGTATGCTAGTCTTCATCTTCGAACCCACAGAGGATTCCGGTAGGATAGTCTTCACCGTCGAACCCACAGAGGATTCCAGTATGATAGTCTTCACCGTCGATCCCGCAGAGGATTCCAGTACGATAGTCTTCACCGTCGAACCCACGGAGGATTCTAGTACGATATTCTTCACCGTCGAACCCACAGAGGATTCTAGTACGATAGTTTTCACCGTCGAACCCATAACTGTTGGGGAACTCTTCCTCTATCGAGTACAGTGGGCCTGCCGCTACAACCAAGTGCTTCCCACTAACCTTGGACTGCTGTAGTACTCCACCTGTGGAGTACTGTGGGCCTGCTGCTACGACCAAGCGCATCCCACCATGGGTCTTCCGCTACAACCAAGCGCTCCCCCTCATAGCCTACAGAGGTACTCCTTATGTTGAGTACCGCGGGTCTGCCGCTACAACCAAGCGCTACTCCGCCGTGGGTCTGCCGCTACAACCAAGCGCTCCCCACGAGGCTACCGAAACACTCCGAGTCGATCAATCAGCAGTCGTCCAGTCTCAGCCAGCTCTAGGGTTTCCGTACACACCACGCTCATTCCGGGAGGGTCCACTCCATGAGCCAAGAGGTCGATACATCAACTGTCACATAGTCCAGATTTGATGTCGTGCAAAATTCTATCACATCAAATGGAACTCAACGAGACAGACGGCGCGTCAATCGGACGCCCGGTCTGAGAGTTATTGGGTTTTTTGTTCCAGGGGCCCAGTTGGTTTTTAAGTCAAAACCAATCCGAACGCACTCCAACTGCATCCAAACCTTGATTGGAGTTATCCAGAAGGTCCATCTGACTAAGAGGAATCCAAAAAGTCGACGGCACGTCAATTGGACGTTCGGAGCTCAAGTTATAAGTGTTTCCGCTCCGAGGGCCCGGTTGGTTTCGTGTTCAAACCAACCTAGTCTTACCCAAAGTTCTTCTAAACCTTGAGTTTAATATACCGAAACGACCATAGCGATCCAAGGATCGCATTGCAACTGACGGTGCATCGATCGAAGGTCTATATCCCAAGTTACATGCATTTAAACGAACTGTCCGGTTTTTAGGGGGTTTGGGGTCCGGACCGACCCGGCCCAAGACCCCCGGGTCGGCCCGAACCGAGTTGACCCGACCCAGGTGTGGGTCTAGACCAATAGGTCACAGCCCAGCCTGGGTGGCCCGCATGGCCAGATCGGCGCTGGCCGAGCTTTCGCAGAAGGGGGGAGGGGCGCTGCCCCCCTATTTTGAAACAGCGGCCCCCACGTGGGGACCGCTCCTTTTTCCAGTGGACGTGGTGATGGGCGCCACATCTCCACTGGATCCTGCACGGTCGCGGGATCCAGTCATTCTGCCTCTGCCGCGGCTTCAGCTGCAGCGGCTCCTGCTGGCGCGCTGCCGCCTTCGGGCGGCCGGCCGCCGTCGCACCGGCAGCGCCTTCCGCGGACCACCGGATGCACTCAGGTGGTCCGTTTTTCCTGCCGTCTGTGCCTGCAGCCCTCCCAGGACCCGTAGATTACTGTGAAGGGTTCAAAATGCCTTTTTGGCCCGCTTCATCATCGCCCGTCGATCTGCACACCTATAACAAACTGCGGAGGGTTGTCGGACCGTGTTTGTTCGCCCCGCACCCTCCGCGTTATGTGCTTTCAAAATTCAATCTTTAAAAGACATGCTTTAAACGAGGGAATAATTTATTCAAGGTAAATTATTCAAACACCCTAAAATTTAAATACTCATGCACGAGGGGATAATTCACATATAAAAATTATACGAAAACCCCCTACCTCAACAAGTTGTCGAATGAAGATCGTCGTGGAAACCGCATCGCGAGGTAAAGCTCCCTGTGGTTTGACGGAGATCGTCCGAGGTGGAGCGGCGTCTCACACCGGCTGCAGAGAGGAGAATAAAGGCACGATGATCACTCCATGCGGTGATGGCATTCTTCATCAAGGTCTTGACGTTCTTCATGTTCTTCAACGTGGAAGACGACGTCATTCGAGACCATGGTTATTCTCTCCCCAGACTCCACACAATGAACCAACCAAATATAAATTAATAATTTTTCTTAATTTATTCTCACAGGCCAACATATTTAAAATTCAAAAAAAAACTGATTCAATAAATTAATGAGTCCAATTAATTGAATGGGGTGTGTTGGCATTCAATAAGAGAGAGAGAGAAGGTCAAAAACTTATGGGGGGTTGCCAACATTTAAGAGGGGGTTAGGGGATTTGAAGGGGTGGGGGCTCGTGGGGCCCCACCTCACTATTAACCTCACATGGGTGGTTATTTCCTACCCAACCTCCATCCTTGCGATTTTAACCACTTAAAAGAAATTAAATTAGTAGCACAATTTTATTTCTCTGTAGTCTTAATCCACAAAATTAAATAACTCTTCCTGAGCAAACGCAACTCTGGAAAAGGTCTTCTTAAGCAATTATCGGCGTTGCAGTTTCAACGGTGCCCTCAGATTTCGATTCCGAGCACCGGTTCAAAAGTTATAAAAACCCGCTCACTCGTTCACTGAACATACCCAAACTAAACATCGGAAATTGATTCTGGGCACACCGGGCCTCGGAATCAGGTGCCGTCAGAAGCCACAGACTCGCAAAATTCCAAAGAAAATAACAATAAAAATCCTTGAAATTTTTAGGTCTTTAAATTACTCCCACCTCAGGGATTGACGTCCCCATAAATCTATAACAAAAACTAGGGAAACAAAAGTGGTACTGAGCACACAACTGAGCCTCCCGCTCCAATGTGATCTTCTGGAGGTTCCCATGCTACCAGTGAAAGCACACCAGAGGAATCGACCATCCACGTAGGAGCTTCTCCTGTCAATCCTCGTTCTCCACTAGAACCTATGTGAAGGTCGCCCCATCATCGACGTCCAACTCCCTATGGTCGATGATGTGTGAAGGGTCATGTACGTATTTCCTTAGCTGAGATACATGGATGACATCATTCACCCAGTGCAACTGAGGTGGAAAGGTTAAGCGGTAAACCACCTTGCCTACCCTGCTGGAGACCTGGAATGGTCCGTTGAACCTCGGAGATATCTTGCCGCCTCGGCTACATCTCCGTAAACCTCGTCGAGGTGAGACCTGTATAAGAACATGGTCACCATCCTCGAACTCTGGAGGCCTCCATTTCCTGATTAGAACTAAAACTCAAAACTCCTACAGCCACGAGGGTAAGGTTGGCCGACCCAAGAGTTATTGGCTACACCCTTCTAAGCATGAGTTAATCCTGTGCTGCCTGGGGGTCCCTTTTCTCCGACCAATGAAAACCCATCCTGAAGTTTGCCTAATACCGTCAATTTGTGTATGAAATCTGATTTCCAAGTCCATAATCAAACAAATGTCGTAAGGCCTCGATGCTTCCACCAAGAGGTTCCAACCGAATCTCTCGCCTCAAGGGTCATATCACACCGTCGGTGTAAGTGTGATTATCGAGTATCCACCCAAAGGTATCTCTAGACGCGAGGGTCAAGTCAACGGCTTAACTGGAAACTCTAGGTCTAGGACAAGATTCATGGAAGGAAGGGATGATTCGTATTGATGTCTGTTGTTACGGCAGCTAGTAGAAGACATGGTCCGTACTTCAAATCATCCTTAGAGCCTTTAGGTCGCACTCCTTGTCTGCATGCAGCTACTCTTTCCCCTGCACTCCATCTCCTTGAGCCTAGTGGGTATTACAAAGGTGGTTGGTTGCAACATGTCAATTTGTTCACCACCCCATTCTACTCTCCTAGATCTGCTTCCATGTCTGCTGCTTTGCAGATTCATCTATCCTTTTCACCTTCTCTAATTGAAACATTTTACATGCTCAAATCTCTGAGACTGGCGCCAGTTTCCTACTTCCCACTGCTAACCATAACTGGCTGCATCCACTCAGCCAAAGAATTATCAACCACAAAGGTTCTCTCTAGCACCCTAGTATAAGTAGGAATGCATAGAGAAAGAAGTGTTGGCTCGGATATCCTTTAGACATACCTCACTCAGAATTCCAATCCTTGAAGCACCGATCGCATCGTAGTTATCGAGTACGAGGAATGGTTTGGTATGCCTCGATGAATTCTTAGAAACCGACATATCGTCCTGCCGAAGCTGTATAAGCTCTAGAAAACTCTCAACCACCTCCTCAATCCAGTCCTCAGCCGCCTGTGAGTCGGGCTTGCCTCAAAACATGAGGGGTATATGGTGCTGAAACATGTAAGGAACTAAGCCTACAAGTGTCCTCTACCAGTACCGCCGGTAGTGTCTGCTGACCAACAGGTAGTGATGTAGCTAACACACTACCCGAAGTTACTATTTCAGGAATCAGTCCACATACCGAAGCCTCTTCACTAAACAGACCAACCTCATGGTCACTCACTTGGTAACACAAGTATCTAGGTCCACCATTCGATCTACTGGTGTCTAAACTAGGCGTAGAACTATAGAAATCACCTCCATCCAGTCCACTACTACCTGGGAATCTATCTCACCTCGTATCTTCGGAGGCCTCTGGTGCTGGAACTTGTGCAACACGCTCTATCAGCGTGCACCATCCACTAGTACAACTGGTGGAATCTGCTGCCTAACAATTGGTGGTGCTGCTGGTACACCACCTGAAGGCGCCAACATAGAAGGAGGGCCATACACCAGAGTCTTGTCGCTCGGTGGGCCGTCATCGAGTACTCACTCGGAACCCTATCAGGCTGTCGTCGTGGGGCCATCCTCGTAAAAAGACAGGTGCGCCATGGTCAAAACAGTATACCTGGTGAGCTGACACAAAGTAATCACAAGGAAAACCTTGAAACACACATGCAATAAATGTTTTCGTGCACTGAGTCGGAATCAGAAGTCAGGGTCCTGGTGTATGGATACGTCAGCCGCCGCACCAACACTGGACTCCCTGGACTGATAACCACACTCAACACCCTTAACACTATTGCTTCACAAAGAAGAAAGATCAAACTCTTGAGTTCTGAAGTAGAACTGAACTCCTCTGATGCCAGTTTGTCACGGCCCGTCCTCGGGACCCGTGCTGTGACTACCCCAAGCCCGCCTTCCATAGGCCAGGGGCTGGCGACTAGCACCAAAGGTGTAAATCCCGATATAAAGGGGACGTCATTGCCTTTATAAAGTAAACAAACACCACACAGTAAACCAGTAGAAGTAAAAACTAAGTAACTGAGTATAATAGTATGTGAGGAAAAGTATGTGGGCTAGAATACAAACCCAAACTGAAGTAAATTACAATTGGAAAGGAAGTACAACAACTGAAAAGTAAAGAAGGAACGCTGAGCCGTCCACTAGAATCCCACCTGAAGGGCGGGTATAGATAGCCTTCTCAGCTCTTCGGGTCCTTCCATCTTCCCCGGGTACGTCCTGCCCAGTGGTCCACCTTCAGGTACCGACTCATCGTAAAACCCACCTCCGGGAACCGACTCGTCGTGAGTTCCTCCTCCGGAAACCGTCCAACTCTACAAGCCTCAACCTCGATCAGTGATATCTGTCGTCTGCAACCAACACAACGTAGTGCGGGCGAAGCCCATGCAGAGGTGAGTATATGATACTCAATAGGGACCCTGAGACCCCCGAAGGGCTCCCTGAATCCAAAAAGGATGAACCACAAAGAAAAGATAAAATCACAGAGTATCATCCAACACAACTTAGGTATATGCCCATACATATACCTAAGTCATAAAATCCAGTTCAGCTCCAACTCATGAGCTCAAGTACAATCACATCCACACAGGATAGTACAACCCAATCCACACAAGGAAGCATAACCCAATCCACATAAGAAAGAAAGTCAATCATATCAAAGATAATGATTGAAAGTCAAGACTCATCTCACACAGGTATACTTCTTCGTAAGGTGATAGAGATGATCATATGTAGCCACTAATTCATCTAATCCGGGACCCACATAGGATACTAAACCAGCTAGGCTGTCGGACCCACATAGGATACTACAACAGAGGTCAAAACTGTCAGACCCACGTAGGATACAAGTACTTAAGTCGTCACCACTGAACCCACGGAGGATTCTAGTACGGTTGTCATCGTCGTCGAACCCACAGAGGATTCCAGTACGATAGTCTTCACTATCGAAACCACGGAGGATTCCAGTATGATAGTCTTCACCATCGAACCCACGGAGGATTCCAGTACAATAGTCTTCATCGTCAAACCCACTGAGGATTACAGTACGATAGTCTTCACCGTCGAACCCATAGCTGCTGGGGAACTCCTCCTCTATCGAGTACAGTGGGCCTGCCGCTACAGCCAAGCGCTTCCCACTAACCTTGGACTGCTGTAGTACTCCACCTGTGGAGTACTGTGGGCCTGCTGCTACAATCAAGCGCTTCCCACCATGGGTCTGCCGCTATAACCAAGCGCTCCCCCTCATAGCCTACAGAGTTACTCCTTCTATTGAGTTCCGCAGGTCTACCACTACAACCAAGTGCTCCTCCTCCGTGGGTCTGCAACTACAACCAAGCCCTCCCCACTGGGCTACCGAAACACTCCGAGTCGATCAATCAGCAGTCGTCAAGTCTCAACCAGCCCTAGGGTTTCCGCACACAGCACGCTCGTTCCAAGAGGGTCCGCTCCACGAGCCAAGAGGTTGATACATCAACTTTCACATAGTCCAGAGTTGATGTAGTGAAAAATTCTATCACGTCAACAGGAACTCAATGAGACAGACAGCGCGTCAATCGGACGCCCGGTCTGAGAGTTGTTGGCTTTTTCGTTCCAGGGGCCCGGTTGGTTTTTAAGTCAAAACCAACCCGACCGCACTCCAACTATGTCCAAACCTCAATCGTAGTAAGACAAAAGGTTCGTCTCACAAAGAGGAATCCAACAAAGTTGACGGCACATCAATCGGACGTCTGGAGCTCAAGTTATAAGCGTTTTCGCTCCGAGGGCCTGGTTGGTTTCGTTTTCGAACCAACCTGGCCATACCAAAAGTTCCTCGAAACCTTAAGTGTAATATACTGAAACAACCTTCTCGATCCAAGGATCGCATCGCAATAGATGGTGCGTCGATCGGAGGTCCGTAGCCCTTGTTACGGGAATTTAAACGAACTGTCTGTTTTTTAGGGGGATTTGGGCCCGAACCGACTCGGCCCAAGACCCCCTGGGTCGGCCCGAACCGGGACGACCCGACCCGGGTGCGGGCCCGGCACAATAGGGCACGGCCCAGCCCGGTGGGCGCGGCCCAGCCTGATGGGTGTGGACCGGCCCGGCCTGGGCGGCCTGGCTCGGCTTGGGCAGTCCGGCCAGGCCTGGGTGGCCGGTTGTCCTGGCGCGGGTGCGGCCCACGTGGCCAGCTCGGCACTGGCCGAGCTGTCACAGAAGGGGGGGGGGGGCGCACTACCCCCCTGTTTTGAAACGGCACCCCCCCACGTGGGGGCCTCTCCTTTTTCCACCGGACGCGGTGCTGGGCGCCGCATCTCCCCCGGATCTCGTGCGGCCACGGGATCCGTTCATTCTGCCTCCCCCGCGGCTGAATTCGCGGTGGCTCCTGCTGGCGGCGTGCTGGGTGCCGGCAGCGCCTTCCGTGAACCACCGGACGCACTCTGGTGGTCCGTTTTTCCCACCGTCTGCGCTTGCAGCCCTCGCGGGACCGGTAGATTACTGCGAAGGGTTCAAAATGACTTTGCGGCCCGCTTCGTCATCGCTCGTCGATCCGCACACCAATAACAAACTGTGGAGGGTTGTCGGGTCGTGTTTGTTCGGCCCGCACCCTCCGTGTTAGGTGTTTTCAAAAGGAAATCTTTAAAAGACATGCCTTAAATGAGGGAATAATTTATTCAAGGTAAATTATTCAAACACCCTGAAATTTAAATACTCATGCACGAGGGTATAATTCACATATACACTTTATACGAAAACCCCCTACCTCAACGAGTTGTCGAACAAAGATCGTCGTGGAAACGACGTCGTGAGGTAAAGATCCGTATGGTTTAACGGTGATAGTCCGAGGTGGAGCGGCGTCTCACACCGGCTGCAGAGAGGAGAAGAAAGGCACGATGATCACTCTCTGTGGTGATGACGTTCTCCATCGAGGACTTAATTTTCTTCATGTTCTTCAACATGGAAGATGGCGTCCTTCAAGACCTTGGTTATTCTCTCCCCAGACTCCACACAACTGACCAACCAAATATAAATTAAGACTTTTTCTTAATTTATTCTCACATGCCATCATATTTAAAATTCAAAAAAAAAAAACTAATTCAATAAATTAATGAGTCCAATTAACTGAATATGGTGTGTTGGCATTCAATAAGAGAGAGAGAGAGAAGGTCAAAAACATATGGGGGGTTGCCAACACTTAATAGGTGGTTTATGGATTTGAAGGGGTGGGGGCTCGTGGGGCCCCACCTCACTATTAACCTCACATGGGTGGTTAGTTCCTACCCAACCTCCATTCTTATGATTTTTACCACTTAAAAGAAATGAAATTACTAGCACAATTTTATTTCTCTATAGTCTTAATCCAAAAAATTAAACAACTCTTCCCGAGCAAACGCAACTCTGGAAAAGGTCTTCTTAAGAAATTATCGGTGTTGCGGTTTCAACGGTGCCCTCCGATTTCGATTCCGAGCACCGGTTCAAAAGTTAGAGAAGCCCGCTCGCTCATTCACTAAACGTACCCGAACTAAACTTCGGAAATTGATTCCAGACACACCTGGCCTCGAAATCAGGTTTCGTCAGAAGCCACAGACTCGCAAAATTCCAAAGAAAATAAGGAAAAAAATTTCTTTGAAATTTCCGGGTCTTTACAATACACATATATATATATATACATAAATCCAGTATCATTATTATGTCATATATTTCATTATTATTCATTATATATACCTTATAATCATTCATTAATGGTTAACATGGAGAATGAATCTCATCGCGTCGTGGAGATGGTTGTCCGTACGTACGCACGAGCGATGATATCATTCTCATGATCATAGAATTGTATTGAAATGTATGTATGATATTTCAGAATCAATATCACATTACAATAATCATATATTTTTATTTATTTACACCATTATACCCGTCCAAGTAAGGTGGTGGTCGAAAATAGATTACACCACGGCGTGGAGACGGTATTCCGTACATACACATGCACGGTGATTTAGTTTTCCGTAGGATGGATAGAAGGTGAAATAGGGTTATTTCATATTTATAATAACATATCAGTATATAATTATTACTGATGTTATTACTTTATAATGATACAACTAAAGAATAAGAAGTAGAAGAAGAAAGAAACTTGAGAGAATCAGAAGAAGAGATTACGTCTTCTTCGACGCACCTCCTTTAAGAATCCTCTTAAAGAAGTAGGATTGGTATTTTGAGAAGACCAGAACCTCCAGAATGTTTCTAGGGAAGTGGAAAAGAGAAATGGGCAGGTTTTGGCCAAGCATCAAGGCTCAAAAGGGTGTGAAGGGAATAGGTAATGGGTTCCCTTTTTATAAGGGAGGTGAGGGGCACCTTTGGTAACAGAAGAAATATTAATTTATAATAAATTCAAACTCACATAAAAACCTCCAAAAATTACTCCAATCCGAAGATTAGATGATATAGGGTTGTAATCTCATCAACCAATAAAATTTAGACATGTTGGAAATTTATTTTAAACATTATCAACTTGATTTATCCTTATTTAATCTATTTAATTTTATTTGTGGTAATAAGATTCTAATTTTTAAATTGATATAAATAATTACTTATGGGTTTTTAATTGTCCATAATTGGATAAATTATGACCTTTTAGACCATATAAATATCAATTTATAATTCTTAAATGTTTTTGTGATTTTTAAACAATTTTATAATATGTTATTTTTATAAAATAACAATACTGTCAATTTTGACACTATTCATTTATTTTTATTTAAATAAAATCCACACAAAGGATATATTCTAACCTAAATATTTAATAGATTCCTAACATGTCATATTTTTCTAGAAAATTGGTGAATCACATTAAATAGTTCATATAATATTTATTTTAATATTTTTAAAACCATTTATTTGGTATATCTCTTAATAAAATAATTAGTACAACATTTTTGAATAATTATTTAATATATTTAATTATTGCATAAAAATTTAAAAATAAAATCCTATGATAAAGATAAATCTCATAGATTTCATAATAATACTTTTACTTGAATTTATCATCTAAAAATCACAACATCTAAATTGTTATATTTATTAAATTATGAAGGTGACAACTTGGGAATCATTTAAAATAAAATAATATAAGTGTCATAATCACCTTTATAAGGATCCAAATGGTCACCAATTCGGGCGGTGGATTATTAGGGTTTATATATACACTACCAATAAGTTTTGTTCAGATTTTTTGGCCTTTTTATTTGTATTACTATTTCAATAAAAACTATATTATTTGATTTTTCACTAAATAAATAATTTCTGCATCATTACTGTATAAGATAATATGGTATTTAAATAACTCTTAAAATTTACAAATAAATTACCATGATAAATAAAAACATTTCATATTTTAAATTATTATTTATAACCAAATTTATAATATGTATAACCTTATATTAAAAATACATTAATTATTAAAGTTTGAGTGATACATATTTCACTTTCCTTTAAATAAAATAAACTAAAGGTCATAATCAAATACAAGTGGTTTCTATTTGATTCAATTTCGACCCAAGTATGATTTAGGGAAAAATATAATCATCCAATTATATTAATACAAGTGTTATGGTAATTTTATAATATTATATTTACCCTTAATTACCTGATTTACCTTTAACTATGGTAAATAAAATTTACCGTAGTTACTATTCATAATGCCTAAAAATAAAAAGCAGCTTATTAACATAATTTGGACCTACTGATTCCAAATATGGAATCCAGTTTTCCAAATTCAAATCACAAAAGTTTCAGAAATTAATTTAAAATTAATCCCGCTGTCAAGAAATTGAGTTTTAAAAGTTAAAACATTGCAAAAGATTGAAATTATTTTACTTATGAATTCAATGTAAAATCAATGCTAATGACATACATTATATTAAATGGTAAAAATATATTCTATTATTACTTTAAAACCATTCAATATTATAATTTAACCATATAAATTATCTCGATGAAAAAAGTTATTTTTAATAAAAATTTAGCGCATTTTTACAATTCCTCAAAATAAGAAACTTATCAGAAAAATATCAAAAATTTATCCAAAGTAAATTTTTATATCCTGATTCAAAATAAGAATTTTATTTTGTAAAATTGAACTTATAAACATATCGAAAACTAAATTTAATGTTTGTGCGCCATCAAAAGGCAGCAAAACTGCATTTTTTGAAAAATACAAATTTTACACGAAAAATTAATTTTGTTCTCATACCATGTTCTAGAAAATGTTTAAGATGAATAGTAATGGTATAAAATTAAAAATTTAGTCAATACTATTCATAACGGCTAGTTTATAATAATATTATAACCATATATCATTGTTTAGTGAACCCTTGTATTGCGTACGACACAGGCTATCGAAGAAGGTCGTGATTGCGTGTAATGCAAGCCAAGTCAGGGTTGCGTGTAGTGAAAGACTTAGTTGTTGTTTCATATAAAAAAATCCAACCATATTTCATTTATACATTGTGTATATATATATATACACTCAATGTTGCGTAAAATAACTTCTATCAAACGAACTTTAAATTTTGTGTAATACGATCCAAGATTAGTGTTGTGTATACTGCAAGCTAATACGGTGCTGCGTATAGAACAAGATAATTTTTGTGTCACATACAACACAAGACGTCAATGAAATTAAAAATAGTTATTATCATAAAATCTCAGGTTGTTACATTCGAACCCCCTTAAAATGGATTTCTCCCTTGAAATTCGTTGGGGTAATGAATCGTTTACTACATGAAATTTTCTTTAATAGAAACCCACATCATAAAAAGGAATACTAAAGCATAATTTTAAAAACTAATTTATGAAACATAATGGTTACCCAAATTAACTTATCCTTGGGTTTCCACATATGAGAACATAGGTGAAAATATGGATATGGAAGAGAAATCTATCCATCAAGGTCTGATGGAGAGCGGTAGAGAACATGGCTATGAAAAATCCAACAATCACAAAGCCATATATTTGTGATGATCTAAGGTACCATCTAATTCATCATATATGAGTACACTGGGACAACATTTTTGGTTTTCAAGATTATTTCCCTAAAGTTGAAGAATTTGAATTAGAATAAATACTTAATTTATTTCAGTACAATCTCACCGTTGTTCATGCCTTGAACAATTTCCCCTTCATCTCTTAAAGAAATGAAGTTGAATTTGTCATTCTTGAAGTGTTAGCAGATCATGTGATAGAATGATGGGTCATTCCATCTGTCTCAAACAAAAGGTTAGAAAAAATTATAAGTCCATCTTATGGTGAGATTAATTTTATATGGTTCCAAAAATTGACTTATACTTCATCTATCATAGAGATTAATAAAATAAAACTAGTTTCTAAAAACCAGGGACTTCCTGTTGGCCAATGGTATGCAATAAAGGCCTGTCGCACTTCATTTGTGGGTTCGATTCCCACAGCCTTGTCCGACGCGACAGGTTGTCGCCCGTCCTGCCAGTTTTCCTTTTTCTAAAGCTACACCATTATAACATTACAGAAATAATTTCGAAAAAAAAGTTCTATCCTTAAACAATACTATCTGATGTCTGACATAACCCTTTCCAATATTTAGACTTATCCAAAATACTTCTGTCCAAGCTCATAGTATAAAGAAAACAATTACTAGAAATGTCATCTACCGAGCATGTGAATACCATCATTAATCCCTGATATATCTTGTTGGTCAGATTCCAATCATGTGAATAACTTAATCCTGTATTCTCTTGAAAAATGAATACCTATTGAACCGTAGTGAAAACATGAATGCTGTCAAAAGTTAACTTTTTCCACATACCAAAATCCCAAAATTTCTATATACTCAAACCATGATATAACTTTGTCCTTATACCAGTCATGATCTCATTAATACTATCAAATATCTCATTATCTCCTTATCCTTTCATTATGCACATAACATCTACCTTCCAAAAATATTTGAATAACCGTTCATGGTTACCGGTACCATTCATTATATACTTTCAAAACTCAAGCAAAGGAAACAGTGTAATAATCCTTAGATTTTTCTTTATTCCATAGTAAAATACATTATTCTTGATAAACATACAATCATTACACTACCTTCTTAAACCACTGACTGAGATTCATCATTTCTTTCATCTCATATATCATTTGTAGTCTCTTCATCATCATCAACATAAATACTACCCATACGACCATGGTGATTTTCTTCATGATATTTTCACTTAGGTCATTGGTTTGAATAATTCCCATACATTCCACATTTAAAACATTTAACCATTGTTGATGTCTTAGCAATACCATTATCCTTGTCCATGGTGTTAACTGAACCTTTTCCTTTACAATTAATGGATTTGTGTCCTTCTTTTCCACACCCAAAGCATCTTCCGGTTCCTTTGAAACATTCTCCCTGATGCCTCTTCCTACATGATTTACATGAGGGGAATTGAACTTTCTTTTCACTATGATCATCATGAAACTCCATCTTTCTCTTATTAGCTGAGTCAGGATACTTACCAAAGTTGAGATTGTTGATCATATTATGATATTTCTTATTAGGCATAATAATGATGTTTGGACTTCCAGATCCAATTTCATTTTGTTGCTCATGAAGAATATCATTCCATTGTCCATCATATACTCCATTATAATGAATCTTCATGTTTCCAGCCATTTTCTAAAACCCAAAAAGAATAGTGTGAGTGGAAAAATTCACTCTAGGAAAAAAGAATAATAAAGGGGGAGTACGTTCAATATATGACACCTTATGTTTAATTCATTCATTACCATAATTCTAGGACAATAACCTATAGGTATACTTAACCTTAGATACATCCCTAGACATACCTTAGAAATATCTCTAGGGATCTAACTAAAGTTCTCGCATCCTAGATTCCAAAGGTTAACTAAACCTTCGCCCTGATACCAACTGTATATAACCAAATCTTGACGTACATGGACATTACATTACTTTTTTAGAATACTTAATACATGACAAAAATAGATGCCCAAAGATCGTATTAGTTTAGTGTCTTTGGAATCTTGTAACATAATTTTCTAATCATGGTGAAAGATCTTCAACATCTCCCATAAAGATCTTCTCATTTTGGTTTTCTTACCTAAAACCTGTCTTTATATCCTGGGGCAAAGAAAACATAAAAAGGGTGATCTCAAATGCTCAGTATGGGTAAACATAGAGAACATAAAACAATCCATAAACATTTTAATGCAAAAACTTGAACATAAAATATAAACATCAAAATATTGAGCAAATACATAAATCATGGAAGTACGTAAAGAATATATCATAATGGATAATCAATCATGATAAAATAGCATGGGAATAATGCATGTAATTGTGGCAACCATTAAGAACATGTTATGATTTCCATAGTAGCCTAGGCATTACTGTCATGACCATCTTAGTGGGCAATGTCCCATTCTGAATCGATTTCACTCCTCGTTTCAGTCTTGTAACACTGAACCGGATTAACATATCGTTCCATCCATGTCTATCTCATGAGATATAAATATTTACCCAATGAATTTTAGGGAGATATAGGTCCCACACATCTCATATTGAAATCATTCTTCTATGTGCCATAAAATAAACATACATCATTCATAATAACCCAACAAATAAAATGGGTTTCATAAACATCATCCCATCATAACATAATCCATATAAAAGAAATGGATACCATTTCATCATAAGAAAAATCAAACCATGTAAATAATAGAGACATTATACTTGAAACATACACATATTAGATAATGTCATCTTAGATGGAAAATGGTTTTGATAAAACACTTGAAAAGAATTCTTGAAGAAAATATCTTTTCTTATTCAAAATCATTTTCTTTTCACAAAATGCCATGAAATTTGAAAGAAATGGATTTTATTGAAAATAATCATGAAATCTTTTAGAATATTCTTCATGAATAAAAGGCATTATAAAACCATAAAAATCTATTTATTCCGTACAAGTTAAAAAAACATTCTCCTCGTACTTTTGTCGGAAAAGTCAAAAAGCACCACGTATGGTAAACAAAAGAAAGATTTCATCCATAACACAAAGTAAAAGTAAAAGAAGGGTAAATATGACATTAAAAATAAATTTAAGAATATTAAAAACTTTATGAAAAACATTTTATGGACATGGATTAAAAATAGAACCCCAGTAAATACTTACGTATAAGTAATCTTGGATAAAAATGAGATTGCAAAATTATCCCTTACCTTATGTCCGATATGCATCGTATGTATCTGAAACTCCTGTATATTGATTTAAATAATGTCATTGAATTATTAAAGAATCATATTCATTGTTATTATATCATATATATTATACTTATGTATTTATATTACCCATTCTTTTGTAAATTCGATGTAAAAGCAGCGATTTGGGAAAAATCATTTCATTTATTGTACGTGTTTCAACTTGTTGTTGATGATATTG
Organism: Viscum album; assembly: GCA_963277665.1. Taxonomy (NCBI): domain Eukaryota; kingdom Viridiplantae; phylum Streptophyta; class Magnoliopsida; order Santalales; family Viscaceae; genus Viscum; species Viscum album. The sequence continues at coordinate 658,628,433 of OY728146.1, forward strand.
TTACTTATATCCTGATTTACTTAATTCCATAATGTAAAAAATGATTTATATATAATATATATTCAGCAAATGCATATATGTATGATAGATCGATAAATGGAATGAAATACACCGTTCATGGAGACGGTAGGCCGTACATACGCATAAAAGCTGTTTTCGTTTCCTTATTGAATTGAATGGAATTAAGTAGATGACATAAATATATATATACATAAATATAGTATCATTATTATGTCATATATTTCATCATTATTCATTATATATACTTTATAATCATTCATGAATGGTTAACATGGAGAATAAATCTCATCGCGTTGTGGAGACGGTAGTCCGTACGTACGTACGAGCGACGATATCATTCTCATGATCATGGAATTGTATTGAAGCGTATGTATGATATTTCAGAATCAATATCACTTTACAATAATCATATATAGTTATTTATTTACACCATTATACCCATCCAAGTATGGTGGTGGTCGAAAATAGATTACACCACGGCGTGGAGACGGTATTTCGTACGTACGCACGCGCGGTGATTTCATTTTCCGTAGGATCGATAGAAGGTGAAATAGGGTTGTTTCAAATTTATAATAACATATCAGTATATAATTAATACTGATGTTATTACTTTATAATGATACAACTAAAGATGAAGAAGTAGAAGAAGAAAGAAACTTGATAGAATCGGAAGAAGAGATTACCTCTTCTTCGACGCACCTCCTTTAAACTTCCTCTTAAGGAAGTAGGGTTGGACTTTTGAGAAGACCAGAACATCTAGAATGTTTCTAGGGAAGTGTAAAAGAGAAATGGGCAGGGTTTGGCCGAGCGTCAAGGCTAAAAAGGGTGTGAATGGAAGAGGGAATGGGTTCCCTTTTTATATGGGAGGAGAGGGGCACCTTTGGTAACATAAGAAATATTAATTTATAATATATTCAACCTCACTTAAAAACCTCCAAAAATGACTCCAATCGGAATATTAGATGAGTTAAGGTTTTAATCTCATCATCAAATAAAATTTAGAGATGTTTGAAATATATTTTAAACATTATCAACTTGATTTATCCTTATTTAATCTATTTGATTTTATTTGTGGTAATAAAATTCTATTTTTTAAATTGTTATAAATAATTACTTATGTGTTTTTAATTGTCCATAATTGGATAATTAATGAATTTTTAGAGCATATAAATTTCAATTTATAATTTTAAAATGTTTTTGTGATTTTTAAACAATTTTATAATATGTTATTTTTACAAAATAACAATAGAATCAATTTTGACACTAATCATTTATTTCAATTTAAATAAAATCCACACAGAGGATATATTCTAACCAACATATTTAATAGATTCCTAACAAGTTATATTTGTCTAGAAAATTCGTGAAGAACATTAAATAGTTCATATAATATTTATTTTAATATTTTTAAAACCATTTATTTGGTATATCCCTTAATAAATTAATTAGTACAAAATTTTTGAATAATTATTTAATATAATTATTTGTTTCATAAAAATTTAAAAATAAAATCCTATGATGAAGATAAATCTCATATATTTCATAATAATACTTTTACTCGAATTTATCGTCTTAAAATCACAACATGTAAATTGTTATATTTATTAAATTATGAAGGTGACAACTTCGGAATCATTTAAAATAAAATAATATAAGTGTCATAATCGCATTTATAAGGATCAAAATGGTCAAAAATTCTACCAGTGGATGATTAGGGTTTATATATAAACCACCAATAAGTTTTGTTCAGATTTTTGGGCCTTTTGATATGTATTACTATTTCAATAAAAACTATATTATTTGATTTTTCACTAGATAAATAATATCTGCATCATTAATGTATAAGATAATAAGGTAAATAAATAACGCTTAAAAATTACAAATAAGATACCATGATAAATAAAAACATTTTATATTTTAAATTAGTATTTATAACTGAATTTATAATCTGTATAACCTTATATTAAAAATACTTTAATTATTAAAGTTTGAGTGAGACAGATTTCACATTCCTTTAAATAAAAAAAACTAACGGTCATAATCAAAAACAAGTGGGTTCTATTAGATTAAATTTCGACCCAAGTATGATTTAGGGAAATATATAATAATACAATTGTATTAATACAAGTGTTAGGGTAATTTTATAATATTATATTTACCCTTAATTACCCGATTTACCTTTAAATGTGGTAAATAAAATTTACCATAGTTACTATTAATAATGCCTAAAAATAAAAAGTAGCTTATTAACATAATTTGGCCCTACTAATTCAAAATATGAAATCCATTTTTCCATATTCAAATCACAGAAGTTTCAGAAATTAATTTAAAATTAATCCCACTGTCAAGAAAACGAGTTTTAAAAGTTAAAACATTGCAAAAGTTTGAAATTATATTACTTATGAATTCAATGTAAAATCAATGCTAATTACATACATTATATTAAATGGTAAAAATATATTCTATTCTAATTTTAAAACCATTCAATATTATAATTTAACCATATAAATTATCTCGATGAAAAAAGTTGTTTTTAAAAAAAATATCGTATTTTTACTATTCATCAAAATAAGAAACATATCAGAAAAATATCAAAAATTTGTCCAAAGTAATTTTTTATATCCTGATTCAAAAAAAGAATTTTATTTTTCCAAATTGAACTTATAAACATGTAAAAAACTAAATTTAATGTGGGTGCGCCATCAAAAGGAAGCAAAACTGCAATTTTTTAAAAATACATATTTTACCCGAAAAAATTATTTTGTTCACATTCAATGTTCTAGAAAATGTTTAAGATGAATAATAATGTTATAAAATTCATAATGTAGTCAATACTATTCATAACGGCTAGCTTATAATAATATTATAACCATATATCGTTGTTTAGTGAACCCCGGTATTGCGTACAACACACGCTATCGAGGAACATCGTGATTGCATGTAATGAAAGCCAAGTCAGGGTTGCGTGTAGTGAAAGACTTCTTTGTTGTTTCATATAACAAAATCCAACCATATTTCATTTATACATTGCGTATATATATATACATTCAATGCTGTGTAATATTACTTCTATCAAACGAAATTGAAATTGTGTGTAACACGATCCAAGATTAGTGTTGTGTATACTGCAAGATAATACGGTGTTGCGTATAGAACAAGCTAATCTTGGTATCTCGTACAACACAAGACATTAATGAAATTAAAAATAATAATTCTCATAAAATCTCGGGTTGTTACAAAGTAGGCTCATATCCCTCCATTTTAAAAACAAGTCTGCGGGCATATCCCTATAGTAGGAATGTTGGGATCATACTCCTACACCAGTGCATGAAGTCCATCAGAATATTCTGGTGGTATAAGGGGGAAAGAAGTGGGAACATATACCTGGTTCAATTGAATACATCTTCTATTTTATCATGGAGACACAAAATATTTCGTCTCATCCCCCTAAAAATACTTTACTATAATGTAAAAAAATATTACTAACAGCTGAAGAACTCTGTCGGCATATTCCAGAATTGTTGCAGATGAAGGGATATGCACATACTCCTATCCCTATAGCCAAGACAACTCAATACTCTAATCATCAGGAACAAGTGGTTGTACTAGAGAAAGCGCACATTCTTTCTCCCACCTAGGAGTATTTTCATTATATTACAATGAAGGGAACTAAATTGGTACATTCTCATATCACTATTCCAATTAGGGCTCACGAGGTGAGAGTGGCACCTGCTTCGAGATGGGGGCACATGCCTGTTGAAGAAATCTGGGGGCATATTCTAAAGGCACAAGATCGGGCCCAAATCCGCGCTCCGGTCGGGGCTCACCACATGACAAGGGAACATGACTTGGGATAGGCTCATATTCCTGTCATATAATTCCAAATCCATAATCCAAAGGCCTAAGATCATGCACATTTACATGTTCTAGATGGGTCTAACCAAATGAGAATAGAACAAGCCTCAGGACAAGATCATATTCATGTAAGTGAATCTGACTAGAATATTCAATAAGATCACAGAATCCAGGAAAAAATTCCTACTTCAACCAATGAATGACTATTCTAGAATCATTCCAAGTAAAGATAGAGGAAGGATCATATTCCATATCCCATTATAGAAGTCCTTCTGCATACTCTGGTGGGTAATTCATATTCAAACTAGGCCCATATTCCGGATCTAACCGAGGCCCGCCAAGTAAGAGAGGAACACACCTAGAGGCATTCTGAAATTCCATCTAAGAAATACTAGTGGTATAGTCAAAAGGCTGAAGATTAGGCTCATATTCCCATCCTGATAAAGGTTCACCAACGGAGAATGGAACATTCCTCAGGACAGGCTCACATTCCTGTCAATAATGAGAGATCTCAGCAGCATATTCTGGTAGCTTCTCAGCAGATGGATCAAACCCCTAAAAAACCATATGGTTATATATAGGTTCTGGAAACCATCACATAATAGGGTCATATCATTGAACAATTACAAAATATTGGTCATCATATTTCTACCATGATGTAGATCATGGACCATATTTCTAATCTACCTAATGATAGTGTCCTTAAGGTCATTTGAAACACATTGTAAACACTACAAATATTCATTGACCCTTTTATTGAAGTGGAAGTAGAATATTTTCATTACCACAATATTTTTCCACATGGTAGTGTGGAGATGGATCGTAGGGACTTTACTCCTGACATCAACCATGGTGAACCTCCCCACGGTGATATCTCCCATGGACAAGGCAACCCTCCCATTTTCTTGACACCTCATTATAGAGAGGTGAACCAAACTCTAACATCATCATATAAAGAGGTGCTCAAATCATCAGGGTCAACTGTATATAGTTCCCCATCAACTTCAACCAGCACCCCACTCTTGTCGGTAGGTGACCTTCAGAGCCATATTCTATGGTCTCCTCAGATTGAGGTGTGTAATTCTGATTAGGAGGGGACCAAAATTTATATATGGAGGGAGTTTCCCGGAAAAAACCTTATCAACATATTTTGGCCCCTCACTACTGTAGACTATAATATCCTGGATGAGCTATAAAGGGAGTTTATTCCTTATCTATGCTAGAATATGTGGGCTACTCATTAGTGACTGAAGGATCGACATCTCCCTTATCCAGGATATGAGTTTCACCTTCAAAAGATCAATATAATCTATTTTTAGCTAGACCTAGATACTATCTACATTGCCTTAGATCCAAAACTAGAAAATCATAATGAAAATATTCAACACGCTTGCCTCCATTTCATCATAATTATTTGAAAGATGATCTCTGAATCCACATCACACTTCAGTATTTGTGGATGGGGAAAACATGGTGTGTTACACTTTATCTCTCCCCTATAATAGAGGAACCCCTCAGATACAACATCTTTTAATGTTATAGTCTCTGGTGAAATTTGGGGACTGGGTAATGCTCAGGCTAGTTGGTCATTGTAATAGAATGCCCTCACTTTAATGGTGCCAAGATACCATGAATGAGGAGATATGATAGACAATAAGATTTTAAACTTGGGAACTAATATGAGGACATTACAAACATGTACATTGAAGTTTCGATCTCCCGGACAACTTCTCGGAAGGAATAGCTCTCACCATGGGATGTCATCGCACCCAGCTCCCATGTGAGCATAGCTATGCCACATCACACAGACCGTAGTAGCATCTTCCATAGTAGCTATCCAGAAGTAGACTTTCCCCTCTTGGCCAATGGAATATCTACCACCACATCCACCCGCCCAGATCATCAATTCTCAAGAAGATTCAGGACATACCCTTAGCATCCACAGGTGAACCCCATCCCACTGTGTTGGGGGAATTAATATCTCAATCATCATCACTAGGTTCATTATCCCATAATAGGACCCTAGATACATTACTGTCAATCCAAGAACAACCCCACCATACTATGTTGGGGAAATATATATCTTCATGTTTATCGTGGGAATCATTATGTCCATGACTGGAGCCATTAGATCCTCAACAATTAGACCAATTCATGCCAATTGTGGCCTTAAATGACCCCCACCCCACCGGTATGGGGGAATTTTCATCATTGTCATCACCACATAAGAGATAAGTATTCTAAAAGTTGGTAGGAATTAATTAATAGTCAGTATTCAACCAACTCATCCCATCACAAGACAAACCCCTACTAGTGGGGGAATGTTCGACAACCATGACCAGAAACTCTCTTAGAGTCACTATTCATAGAACAGAATGGGAGGAACATATGGTGAAGATAATCAAACCCCATTGGGGGTCACAAGCTAAAACAGCCCAACATGGCAAAGGGTTCAAATAATAAACCTGAATAAGATAATACAGAATCATCCTATTGCATTGAAAGTAAAGGCACAACCACCATTTCCCAAAATTCCTATATGAATGTCATCACTATCCACATGTAATATAATGATCAAGATGCAAGTGAAGAAGGCCACACCACAAAAACCATGCCTCAGGAGGACGGGGACTTGGACGCACCAAATGAGGTTTCACACACCAAGAACCAAAGACAGCTCCAAAACAGAGAACCCCCTTTTATTAAGTTTCCACCTCCATGATGTAATATTTCAATGGGGAAGGGTATATCCATATATCAATAACCTCCCAGAATAATTTGGTTTTCTTTCCCAAAATGAACTATTTTCACAATATGAGTTAAAAATACACACTCTCCAAAAACTCCATGAGGAGCTACTCAGAGGTAATATTCCCACTAGGTATCATCTTTAGGCATAGATGAAATTTCTCCTTCCCATGGATGGCCCTCTAGTAAGATTTGTACCTGAGAATCATGTTGGATCTAAATCTAGACATCTATTCCACATAAATGAGGAAGTCAAAAATGATCATGACTTCCCTCTGTTGTGGAAAAATTATCTCCCTCATCAGGACAACAGTTCAATATTGGGATGAACTAAAATTAGGTAGAAGATAAAAGTGGCTCCACCTCATGAAAACCCACCAGCGTTTTATGGATGGGAGATAGCTCAGGAAATAGTGAACCCATAGATTCATAAAATCAATGATCCCCTAGATACTTGAATAGAAGCTATGGAAGGGCGACACGCACCAGTGCATCCTGATGGGAATCCATATCCCGTTTGGATGTATGACACTTTGCCTCCACCCAATTTTGTAAATCCTACCTTTTAAAAATTTGATGGTGCGGGATACCCCAAATAACATATCACACACTTAGATCCCATTTTTGGACTATGATAGGCCCTTGAGATCAGTAGAATGCAACAAAGTTGAATTTTTTTTATAGCCTCTAAAAGGGTCGACCAATGTTTGGTATAGTAGTTTGCTGGTAGGATCCATGTCAGGATGGGAAGACCTTCATCATCAATTCCTTTATCAATTAATGTCTACACTGAGGAAGAAAATGATCTTTGACCTGAAAAAATACAAACAATGAGAGAATTAGAGCGTTTATGACTTCATAGTAAGGTGGAAGGGTTTGACCTAATCAATCAACATCTATCTCTTGCAATAGAAACTATTGGAACTCTATGATGAAAATATTAGGGATGATTTATAGATACCCTTGATACAAATGAAATATCAAAGTGGATTCTATGAGTTCGTTGAGATGGTCTAATGTTTAGAAGAATTCATCTAGTGGACTCCATCGAAAACTCGACTCATGCCTGTGACAGGGAAAAAGGTCATCTAGAGTATAAGCTACCACTGCCACACTCAAGGCAGTAGTGGTGACTATCCAAATACCTAGGAAGGCCCTGAACCACCTAGAACCTCCTATCAAGTGGTGACAACCACAGAATCTCCCTTGACCAGAAGCATAGAGAAATTGGGGTAGTCCAATATTTTAAGAATGGATGAATAATGAATAATCCTTCTAGATTTAAAAATTCCCTTATAATTTCTTATCAGACATGGATAATAACCTTCTTGCACTTCCATAGCCAAGGAGGCCTGATGAGGTTGACCTCATTGATCGGCCTGATTACAACCCTTTCCATAGAAGGTCGGGTCATAATATCCAAAACTGCTTCATCTTCAAACATTTCCTTCAATTCATGATCGATTCTAGATAGGTGGTTCTAGATAACTCTTCGGAGTAGGTGGTTTTTATAACCGTGATTCAACCATAAGAAGATAGTGATCGGTAGAAGGTCCTATCTAGAAGTAACAAAAATTCAACAACTAGATGACTCAAATGGAAGGTGATCGATCCCACACCACTTTGAAAGTACATTTGTGCAAACCTATGATATCTCCACCACCCAAGGAGGGAACATTATAAATACTTCTCAAAAGTGGGTGAAACTAATATATGTGGGATGAAATAGAAGAAGAAGAGTCATATTTTTCTTTAAATTGAGCATTGACTCTCACCAACTTCTTCCTAGAATCATCTGAAACATGGGCACCGCCACACCAAATGGAATACTCATCAGACGACGAGCTCATATTTGGTTTTGTAAAAATTATACACTTTTCAAACCCCTTATCTAATTTTGATTTTTCCTTAGATCATGAGTTTCCCACACATAACTGGGGAATGGGAGGTTGTATGTTCTGATGTCAAGGATAATGGGTACTATGCAGACATGGCCAAAACCCAATATTCTGGTCATATCTCCATAGAGTAAATATATGTAGCTGAGACTCATGGGAAAGTGATCCATCAAGATGAAAAAAGGAAATTAGGTTCCTCAGAGCCATCTATCAGTCACCTACATCCGATTTTCTAGCATGACCACTTAGTGTGGGTTTAATTTGATCAACTTGAGAAATAGAGAAGACCGACATGGAATGTGCCACTTGAAAAAGATAATCCCTAAACATATTCAAAACTCTAGTTCCATATACCTCAAATGTATTGTCTCCTCAATCACACATCCAAGAGAAACCCCTTATTGGGAAGTGCCAACCTCTGTAAAAAAAGTCTGATGTTTTGAAATAGATGGTGGTAGTCCTAGCCAAGTTCCCAGTCCTTGATATGCTCCATATTTCAAAATAACTTTAGGGGTCACTTTTTGAATCTCTCTAGATTACAGAAGAGTTTGAGGAAGAATTATTTATAGCTAAGGTCTATCAAATGGAGACCATAGAATCAGAATATCACATCATCATCTCATTCACTAATCAATATCAGGAGGATTCCCTTAAAAGACACATTATACCCATATATTTCTCAGGTAGACTAAATAATTTCAACACTCTAAGGGCCCAGATTGATAATGTTTCTTGATCAATGTTATCCTAGTATTAACCCTACAAAATTTGGGATATGGTGAAGGGGACTTTTCCCCCACTAACCTAACCATACAAGGGTATGATAAGCATGAGCCAAGTCCTCTCTGGAAGATCAAACACGAAGCGTAGTTTTGGGATCTCACATCAGATACTAAGTTTATGGAAATCCATCAATATATGGTGTATAACATCCTTATTGGAAGTACTTGTCTCTATAGCTACCTAGAGATACCTTCAACATTTCACCAATGTCTGAAGTATCCATTTAATAGAAAAGTCAGCATACTGCATGGTGATAGTTCTCCCTTCGAGACTTGTGGTGCCATATATTCTAAAGAAAATTTTGATAAAAAGGGAGGAAAGCAACCAATGGTGGATGATGATATACATGTTTCTACTCCCAATGGTTTGGGGACCACCCCTTTGAATCCCAAGAGTATGATTGATGATTACTATGTGCTCCCCATAAACTTGGTCGTGGTCATAACTATTATCCTAGAGGTCCAAGCCTCTCTTATACCTAGTGAAAAATGTGAATACTATCAACCCCAACATATCTCTTCAATGACTCATTGAATAGGAGATGATAATGTATCTTCTCTTGGCCTATCTCATCCTGATAATGATGTTGAAGCCCCCATAATTCAATCTCCATCTAAAAATTCCTCCAAAAATTCATAGATGGAACAAGATGAGGCCAACCATAGGAACTTCCCTCCTTCATATGAGGAAGGATTATACACCACCATCGGTGAACTCAGGCAGATAAAGCCAGGAACAAAGGAAGTCTCTCATCTTACATTGATTAGTTCTTCCATACCACTTGAAGTAAATAATATGTACATTAAATTTATGAAGAAGAACTGATATGTGTTCATATGGAACTACATAGAAATGCCTGGACTGAACCCAGATGTGGCTACGCACCATCTCAAGATACCAAATGAGCATTGTGACTTCCAACAAGAAGCCAGGACGACACATCCCTCTCATACCACCAATATAGAGGCAGAGGTCAACAAGTTGATCAAAGAAAACTTTGTTCGATATGTGAAATACCCTACATATATTTCCAACAACATCCCTATCAAAGAAGAAGAATGGGATGATTAGGGTCTTTATTTATTTTATAGACCTTAATCGACATTTCTCAATGATTAATTTCCCATTACCAATCACAGAACTCTTGATCAATGAAACTTCTAGTTTTTAGGCCCTTTCTTTCATGGTTGGGTACTTGGGGTACCATCATTTAAATATGGCCCCCAAGGATAAAGAAAACACATCCTTTAGAGTAACATAGAAAATATTTTAGAATCAGGCCATTCCCTTTGGCTTGAAGAATGATGGTTCTACATATTAATATACCATACACCATCTCTTTATGCCAGTCTTGGGAAATATGGATGAATTTTATATTGATGACCTATTGGTTAAATCATGATAGTTGTGTGATCAGTTCATGGACCTTCAAAAAAAATTGACAATCTGAAATAACACAGTCTAGAGATGAATGCACTAAAATTATATTTTGTAGAAACATCTGGGAAATTCATTAGTTTTGTGGTATGACACAATGGAATTGAGGCTGAATTGGATAAGAATAGTGTTATCTTAGTAAATTTACCTACTAGAAATCTCAAATAATTGAGTGGGATCCAAGGGAAATTTTATTTAATTCACTAGTTCATTGACAACAAGGCTGTAAAAGCACTCCACTTCACCAAGCTAATGAAGAAGGGAATCACCTACCAATGAGATGGTGATTTCTAAAATCCTTTGAATGTATCAAGAAATACTTATTTCACCCACTGATTCTGATGCCTTCAGTGGAAGGGAGACCACTCATCTTGTTTTTGGCCGCCATAGAATGCTAATTGGGTGCTCTCGAATAGAATATTGATTCAGGATGTGAAAATAGTCTCTACTACCATAGTCAGGCTACTCTAGGAACTGAGACTCAATACTCTGATGTCAAGAAGAGATTTCTTACACCCATCTTCACAGTTCAAAATCTGAGGCATCACATGAAATACCACAAAGTACAATTAGTCTCTCAAATTGATCATATCATGTAAATATTTGTCCATCTGATATTGACTAAGAGTTTAGCTTAACTGTAAGTCATTCTTTATCAATATGACATTCATTTTGTGTCACAGAAGTTAGTGATAGGACAATCCATGTCTGGCTTCCTTGCATCACATCCTGCCCTAAAAAATATATCGAAATAAACTGATCTTCTAGATTAAGGGTTCTTCTATGCCCATGACACTCCCTATACACGAGATATTTATTTTTATGGTTCCCCGTAGATTCCCATCAGATCAAGTATGGAAACTCGAATCTGAATTGGGTTGGCCGGGGGATTGTATTTGTCTCCCCTGACAAAGTAGTTTTACCCTACACTTTCTCATTATCTGAAGACTGTACAAATAATGAGGTAGAATACCAAGCCCTCATCGATGGATTAAAACTAACCATGAATTTGAAAATGGCCTTCCTGAACATCGAAGGGGATTTGTAGATAGTGATAAAGTAGGTCAATGGTGAACACACCATCAAAAATGAAGAACTAGACCCTCTCATTGGCTTTGTCAGGGGAATAATGGTGGAGTTCCCTTTAGAGCCCATTTTTCATCATGTTAATTGATCATATAATGTTTTTGAAGACACTTTGGTCAATGTATCCACTGTACTGTTTGATCCTAATATAGAGGAAACATCTTTCGCATCACACATCTGACAATGGTCTCAACAATCATCATCTTTGAAATGCATGATATCAATCAGGTAAACACTGCCCCAGAGTGTGATGAACCAATAATCACACCTAGATAGATAGATCCCATAATCGGCTATCTAAAAATGGTACTCTCATAATGGACAAAGCCGAAAGGGAACATATTTAGCATCGTGTAGTGGAAATTACCCTGCAGGATGGCCCGAATGAGAAAAAAACCCCTATAAGAATGGATTTGATGGGATACTCCTCAGATGTAGAGTAGGAGGGGTTTCTATCATCATGTAAGAATCCCATGAAGTCCCATAGAACACCCATAAATCTGGGACCAATCTCTCCCACGAAATCAAAAGGTTGGGATATTACTGGAAAACCATGATACAAGTGTTGACACTCCTTTCCATCACAAAGTCTAACGACTGAAAAAGGGAAATACCTTAGAACAAATTGATTCATCCTTTAAAGAAATATCAAAATTTGATAAAGGCATAAAGAAGGATTTCTTCCCACTTGGGTTGCGCAAGTTTCTTCATAGTCACACAAGTATACTTGCGCGCCGAATAGTGGTCGCACAGGTGACTTGCGCGCCCTCTTTGATGTTCACCCAAGGTCTTCCCTAGCCTATAAATACCCCTGTGGGCCCCCCATTTCAAGGACAGAAAAATTTCAAAACTCATATTCGAGCTCTGGTCGCCCTAGCCTCTTCTAGAAATCTTCCAATCAATTCTTAGGTAATTTCTTTCCTAGAATGGAAGCTCTAAACAAGGGAAACAAGGCCTATGTGTTGAAACTCATCAACACTTGCACGCCTAAGTGGCCAGACCTTAAGTTAAATGGCCACACTTGCACGCTACCTTGTCCCATCACAAAATTTGCACACCACTCTTTTGGAAGCCTCTAGGGATAATTCTAAGGGCTTGAGCCATGTCTCTCCTAAGTATTACCCTAAGGGTTGACCGTAGTGCAAGTACACTTACGCGACCATAACTTGCGCGCCCATGCAGGACTTGTGCACCTCTCTCTTTTTGGGTGCCTCTCCTACCTATTCACCTATCTTATTCAAATCCACCTCTCCTCTTCAAGATTTAGTCTTCAAAACACTATTCAAAGCCATTTTATGGAAGGTTTCCTTGATTGGATTCCTTATCTGAATGGAATTCTGTGGAACATCTCTCAAAACATAGTGATTTATATATTTTCATATCACTAAAGAGAGATATTTGATTCATTCAACATCATCCTTTATGATGAGATGATCTTTAACCTAGGCATCCTCCTTAGGAGTAAGCCCCAAAATTCCCTATTCAATGGGCATCCTCCTTAGGAGTAACCCCCAAGTCCTCTAACATGGGCCTCCTTTTCAGGAATAATCCCCAATCTTCAAGTTCCCTTAATTTTGGGAATCCTCTTCAGGAGTAAGCCCCATGTTCCCAAATATGGGCATCCTCCTTAGGAGTAAGCACCAAATTTCAATTTCCCTTAACCTAGGCCTCTTTTTTAAGAGTAATCCCCAGTCACAAATCCCCTAACCTAGGCCTCCTTTTCAAGTGTAGTCCCCAGTTCTAAAGTCCCTTTAACCTGGGCCTCCTTCTTAAGAATAATCCCCAATCATAATTTCTCTTAACTAGTCTTAATTTCTTTGGATTTGGGCATCCTCCTCATGAGTAAGCCCTAAGTCCCATCCTAATTTTGGAATCTTCCCCCGGAGTAAGCCCCAAGTTAGAGTATCCAAATCTCCATAGAAGTACATATACCTTTATGGACCCTGTTCCCGGGTTTATTCCCTGAATTAAATCATAATCTTCATCTATCTAGGAATTCATACATACATAAACCCCTCATTATTGCATCTTTCATGGCACAATTATCTGGTTTTACCAATACCTCTTGTTTCTCACACCGAGTAGGACTCACGTGAGCTTAGAGTGTAAAATTAATTATGACATCTTTCTTTGAGCCATCAATCATGAATAAACCTAATTCTTCTTTTCTCGAACTACGTGGGTTATGATTCCTTTTCCAAAACAATGGATATGTAGGTAGCCCATCTGTAGGTATGATCCCAACTCTGAAATAATCCATGTCCTTCTGAATGAAAATAAACTTCAAGTGCCCCACTGAGTGGATTTAAAACCAGTATGGTTATCATAATAACCAAGAGATCTTTATACAATGTATCGAAGGATACCATTGACTAAGAATCATTAACAAATACAGATGATTATCTTTTGATGAATAACCTTTAATACATATAAAAGATTTTCTAAATTTCAAATATATTAATCATTGATTTTCAGATCTAAAGGAAAGCTCATTTTCATACTTAGTAATGTAATAAGGATTAACAAACATAACTTAAATCTATAAAGAGAGTCCGGGAGTAGACAATAATTCCCCCCAAAAAGGTGTTATAAGTCAGACCTCCCATCCTCTCGACCAATGAAAATTCTTAAGCCTTGTCAGTTCACAACTAATGAGCACCTACCTTTGGAAAGTAGGTCCAAAAGGATATAGAATCATTGGATGTTTCCGATTCTATGAACAACCGGTTAGAAACTGATTGGAATGCTTGAACCTTAAATCAATGAGGTCATCCCCATTTCCAGCGTGGAAACAAAAAATGGTGAACCCGACGTGAATCCTTAACCAAGTTAAAGTTATGTTTTTCTTATTTGTTAGGCCCCTATTTAAAACTCAATGAGAGGGCCAACAAAACAATCAATAACATATATCCTCGTTCTGGTAGCCTCGTCTGTCAGTATTGAAGGAAGTTCTTCAACCACATTTGGAGGAGTGCAATCAGCAGGCACATACACCTGCTAGTATTGATCAAGCCTACCAACAATATCGTTTGGTAGCATTCGGAGAAGTCAATTGGAAATCCCCAATGACAAACAAGAGGCAGACTCAACTCTCTGCCCCCACACATGAGTACTATCAGAATTCACTGACAGGAAAAGGGGGACAGGAGCAGGAACACACACCTACTCCAAGCATGGAATGGACATATATCCACATTTCGGCAGCTGAAGTCACCAACCAAATTTTAACAATGGTGAAAGAGAAGAAGAAAATACCTTCTCATATTATGGATGCCTGTCAGAATATTATAAAAGATCAGCAGCATCTCAGGGAAAGACACAAAAATCTTTCCCTACAAATAGAGTGACACATCAACAGTTCAATCCAGAACAGACACACACCTCTGTTCCAGTCCACGAGGGTTTTGGGGAATACTCCCCCATATCATACGGACAACCAAGTCAGGCACATACACCTGATTTGAGTGGAGATAATCAGTCTAACCTGATTATTTCTCTTGAGCAGGCACATACACCTAACCATAATAACCACTCTGGTCAAAAAGTGGTTCCTAAAGTGAGTAAGAAGGCGTCTAAAAAGAAGACCCATCCAGCACAGTCAAGAAATCATGGTCCAATCTATAATAAGGCCTTGCTCGATGCTGGAATTCTTGAAGCCCTCAGACAATTATCTATTGGAATTCAAGATCCTACCCTCTGAGTTCCCAATAGTGGGAACATTAATTCCGAAGGTCTGCATCAGACACTTCCTCATGAAGTCTTGCTTCATGAAAGTTTGGTGATCTTGAAGTAACATCTTCAGATGAGAGTCACGATAACCCTCTATGTGGCCCGAAGACCAAGGAGTAAAATGTTTCATATTTTGCTGTAACCCACCATTGTGGTCCTCCCATGATGATGAATTTAGCTGCAAAAGTCCTCTCCATAGTAGTAATTCAAATTTCCTAGAAAATAATCCAATGGAAAATGTAGTGACGAGAAAACCCTCTTATCTTGAGGCACTTGAAAATGTGAGGCCAGTCATGTCTGATGCTTTACCACTAGCAGGTGAAATACATTCTCAATTAGAAGATAGCCCAGGGTGTAGGTCATTCTCCACACCACCCCTAGATCGTTCATCTTCTAGTTTGATCAGTGAATTATCTAACAATCTTGTTAAATCTGATGTAGCAACTCAAGAACCACCCCAGCTTTCCAGATTGGGGACTCTTTTAACCCAACCCTCAGAATCAACAAATAGGATTCGAGGAGTTGATCAGAAACAACAGGAATAGCCCCAGTCCACCGGATTGGGGACTTTTTCAAATCCTCAATATCTCCCTTAGAGAAATTCAGTCTTCTCTCGATTAGGTAAGAATCCACAAGAGGAACGAAGAGCCGAATTATCATGAGATTCCCTCCAAATTACGGTCCGTCAAGAAGTTCTTGAGGGATCAAATCAAAAAAAGGCAATGTCTCATCAGGGATATAGAAAAAGGTAGTATCGCAGAAATGCTGATATAAAGGATTCAATGTGTTATGCATCAATTAATTTCATCAATGTCGTTGTTACTGATCCCCCAGATGAGGCTCATTTAGAAGGATCAGATGAAGAAATTCCTGCTCAAGAAGTTATATGCACAGACACAAATGAAGAAGGTGTGCATACATGAAATCAAAGGATTACCCAGAATCTATGTAATCATTCAAGTAACCCCCTTCCCCCACTCTGAAAGGCGTCCAACAAGGGGAAAGTAAAGAATCAGGTTACATACCCTTCCTCTGGAAAAGTCCAATCGCTCCCATTAGAGCAAAGATTCACACAACAAGAGGAAGAGATGAAGGAATTAAGGAGGTTGAATGCAGAAATACTTCAAAGTAGTCTTCCTCCTAAGCGTGTTGGAGTCAGTCAGCCAAGGAAATTTGTTGCAGCTACTGATATGGATCAAGAATATCCTCTTTTATCAGTACACCCTCATAAGTCTAATCCTATGGGTCAGATAAAACAACAATTGGCAGTACTACCATCAGTTGCAGTACCAGCCATCACATCTGTCCAAGCTCCAGTTATTGCACCTGCACAGGTCCAAGCTCAACTAGATGATTCTCAAAAGTTAATAACTACTATTGAGTCATTAACAGCTCAGTTGGAAGCTATGGAAGGAAAATGTGCGTCAGTTCAACCGGAGAAAATATCCTACCCTGAATTGGTTGAGGTAATTCCTCCCCCATAAAATTTTGCAAGTACCACATTCCCAATCTTTAAGGGTTCGGGAAACCCAGAGAAACACATAACACATTTTGTTTCTCGTTGTGATCCTATTATTGGAACCCCTCAGCAACAGGAAGTAGTTAAGCTCAGGTGTTTTGTACAGTCATTACAAGGACCAGCCTTTTTCTGGTATACAATCTTTCAATCTCGGTCAATTACTGGGTGGGAGGATCTCCATCAACGATTCCTTCTTCAATTCAGCTAATCTATTCCAAAGAAAACAGTTTTTGATCTTAAAAACTGTAAGAAAATGGAGAATGAAAGGGTTTCAGATTTCATTACTCGCTGGAAGGGATTAACGTATTCCCTAAGCTTAGCACTTCCTCAAGAGGAATTGTTTCCAATCTATGCGGTTAATCTGCATGATGAGTTGCGCACAATGTTGATCCCTATGAAATACAAAGGAGGGTTTCGAGACCTTAATTCAATCGCTCAACATATTAAAGACTCTCTTATGAAGACTAAGGATAAAGATCGTGTAATTCCATCAGCTCTAGGAAGAAGAATGGGTAAAGTGGAGACTACTACAGTTACACTTAAACAAGAACCTGTACCTTCTTCTATGTCAAATCCTTCGTCTTCCTGAATGGATCCACCTCCTGAGCGTTAACAAAAGAGGCCGTTTTGTCAAGATGATCAAAGAGGTTAAAGACGGAAACAATTTGAGAATTTGAAGAGTAAAGTTTACTCTTTTCAAAATGAACATGTTTCTGGTTACTTCATTTTAGCTCTGGAAAATAATTTGGTTCAATTTCCAAGGACCAAAAGGCCAAACAAATAAGGATATGAAAACTGTCCCAATTATTTCCCCTTTCTAAAGAAGTTTGGGCATCCCATTCAGGAGTGTTTTGTCTTTAGAGACCTCCTGCAAAAAATGGTCAACTCGGGACAAGTCAAACTGAAAGGTTATTCAGCTCAGGTAGCATGTGTTACTACTACAAATCCGGAGGAATAAGGCGAGTGGAAAGAAGTTGAAAACAAAAATGCACAAAAATATGATGATTGGATGGTTAGAAAAATGATCAACCGAACTCATGCTATTTTGCGAATGCAAGCGCAGAAACTAATTGTGTCTTCTACTGAGAATTCCACTGCAAAACCCTCTTCATCAAAATGAAAATCCTCAAAGAAACGGCATAATTCAAAGAAAGAAGATCAATCATAAGAAGATGAAATTGTGTCAAATCCCAAGTTTTCTTTGACTCTGGCAGATTTTATGCCATCTACTTCAAAGAAATAGGCATCACCCCACCAAACGGCACAACCTAAATTGGGTATTTAGGCAGAGTCCTCATCAGATGAAGAATTGATCTTTGGTTCTGTTAATATGATTCATTTAACAGATCCTTATGCCAGTCACAATTTCGATCCTGATGAGCCTGAGTTCCCTGTATCAAACAGAGGAATTAGAGGAAGTTCCAGAGGTTTGGGATACAGAGGAAGACGAGGATACCCCAGAAGCCACTATTCCAATTTTACCCCTACCAGAACTGTATATGCGGTAGAAACTCATGGCATAGCCCTTCAAAAAGCTCAAAAAGAACAAGAAAGTTCTTCCACCAATAGAAGATTCAGTCCTGATTACTCTGGAGGATCGGTTAGAGGTTCCACTTTCTTCCTCTCAGCAAGTAAATAGACCTATTTGGTCTAATTTTCAAAATCCGGGAGTATTTTAAACTCCTACCCCGATACAGGAAGCATCCACATCCAAAGCATCAACTTCTAAGGCACCTACGAAACCACATGTTCCTGTTGGGAAACGCAGACCTTTGGATCAAAAATATGATTTCCTGAAACATTTGGCTCAAGTACCGACCAAGTTATCAATTTTCGATGCCTTGAATATATCCAAGGATCTTCGGGAGGCACTCATTGAGGCTTTGTTAAGTCCTCAGGAGTTTGAAACTGAAATTGTTGCGGCTGAAGTATACCATGTAAAGAATGGCCCTGCAGAATGCCATGTAGTGATATATTTTACAGATGAAGATGAAGATGATGTTGTGCATGGACATATTAGACCTTTGTACTTATCTGTCAAGGTCAACGGTGTAGACATCCGAAGATCTTTCAATGATAATGGTTCAGGAGTCAACCTCATCCCCATTCGTACACTTTGTCGATTGGGCCTCACAAAATCTGATTTATCTCCTTCTACTTTGATGTTACAAGGATATGATAAAAATGAAGAAGAACCACTAGGGGAGATTACACTCAGAACACAGTTTGGAGACCTTGTATCCAATTCAGATTTCATGGTTGTTGATCACGATACAACCTTTAATGTTTTTCTTGGACGACCTTGGCTACATCAACAATCGGTTATCCCTTAATCATAACATCAATGCCTCAAATACTGTTTTGATGGTCAAATTGGGACATTGTATGGTGATAAGTACCCCTTTAAAACATGTAAATCTCAATACATTGAGGATGAATTCTATCACATGAAGGGTAAGGAGAAATCCACAACAAAGGAGGTTACCAAAGTTAATGCTCCATATGGTTTGGAAAAGATTCTAGTAAACCCATTCACACATGTGAGTACAGATTATGTGTTGCCTATAAATCAAATTGACAGTGTAGACCAGAATCCAAATAATCTTATGGAGACTTCCATAATGTCAATTATGGAAATCAATCCAGACAACATGGGAGAAATTTGTGATTCACCAAGAAATTATGAAATCCCAAATGGAGATGTCTTCATTTCATCTGCTTAAATCTAGCAAGTCTATACTTTGCCAACCAGGCCAGAAGAAGTTATAGAAATATTAGAGGTGAAAGATGATGTCGATTTTCAATCTATCATCTCCTCTTCATTACCCAGGGAAGACCCTTCATCATCAATAGGGTTGGAAATGGAAGCCTCTTCTTCAAGATGTTCAAATTTTGACATCTCTCCTGATCATTGAAATTCTGCTTCTTTATCTACTATGAAAATAGAAGCAGAAGAGATAACAGATTTTGAAGAGGAAGAGGAAGATCACAGAGATGCTCTTTGATCATTTGAAGAGGGTATCTCTACAATTGTGGATTAACTGAGAGAAATAAATATGGGTACGAAAGAAGATCCACGCCCCACATTAATTTGTGCGGACATGACTCTTGAAAAGTAATAAATGTATATTTAATTTTTAAAACAAAATCGAGATATATTTTCTTGGAACTATATAGAGATGCCAGGCCTTGATCTTGATGTTTCTACTCATCATTTGGGTTTTCCAGAAGAACATCGAGGATTTAAGCAAGCCGCAAGAAGAACACACCCAACTTACACTTCCAAAATTGAAGCTGAAGTGGATAATCTTATCAAATCTAACTTCGGAAGAGAAGTTCAATATCCCAAATGGGTGGCTAATATTTTCCTTGTGAAAAAGAATAACTGAAAAATTAGGGTTTTCATTGATTTCAAATATCTTAATCGTCATTGTCCTAAGGATGATTTTCCAGTTCTGATTACAGAACTCTTAATTGATGCAACGACTGGCTATGAAGTACTTTCCTTCATTGATGGATATTATGGATATGATAAAATACGAATGGCTCTAGAAGATGAAGAATCTAAAGCCTTTAGATCCCCTCAGGGTGTGTTTTCCTATCGGGTAATGCCCTTTGTCCTGAAGAATGCAGGCGCAACATATAAGTGTGCCATGAATCGTATCTTGAAACCATTTTTAGGGAAGTTTGTTGAATGTTATGTGGACGATTTAGTGGTTAAATCCAGGCAACGTTCTAATCACTTGGCTGATTTGGAAGTCATATTCCACAAACTTCAGCAACAAAATTTGAAGATGAACCCCTTAAAATGTGCTTTTGGGGTAACCTCGGGAAAATTTATCAGCTTTGTTGTATGCCATCGTGGTATCGAATTTGGTCTTGAGAATACAAAGTCAATCCTTGGTATGTCACCTCCTTGAAATTTGAAATAATTGATAGGACTTCAAAGATACATAGCCTATATTCGGCGTTTCATCGCCAATTTGGCAGGCAAAAGTCTACCCTTCACGAAATTGATGAAGAAGGGAGTCACTTACTAGTGGACTGAATAATGTCAAGAAGCATTCGATATTCTCAAGAAATATCTCTTGAGTCCACCGGTATTAATGCCACTTGTTGAAGGAAGGCCCCTTATCATCTATGTGAAAGATTTAGAGTGATATTTGGGTGCCTTTCTTGCTTAGAAGAATGATGCTGGGAATGAAAACAACCTCTACTATCTCAGTCGGACTATGCTTGAATCAGAAACCTAATATTCAAATATTAAGAAGTGCTGCCTAGAATTAATCTTTGCAGTTCAGATGTTGAGACACTACTTGCAACATCATGAGATCTAATTGGTATCTCACAATAACCCGCTCAAATTCATCCTTAGCCGTCCAATGCTTATAGGACATCTGGAAAGGTGGGAAATTATTTTGCAGCTATTTGATATCCAGTATGTGTCTCAAAAGGCAATAAAGGGCTAAGCTCTGGATGATTTCCTTGCTAAACATCCTTCAGTAGAAGATACATCTTCAGATATTGAACTTCTTGATGAGGAAGTCTTTTCTATTCAAGATAATATTCAAACATGGAAAATATACTTTGATGGAGCTTCCAGAAGTCCAATAGGGAAGAAAATGGAAGATCCTTAATTCAACAATGTTGGGTTAGGAATTTTACTCATTTCTCCAGAAAAAGGTAGTGCTACCTTATTCCTTCCCATTGTTGCGAGGCGATACAAATAATGAATCAAAATACCAAGCTTTCATCGTAGGATTGGAGTTGGCGCTTCAAACACAAGTGAATCACTTAAAGGTGAATGGTGATTCAGACCTAGTAATAAAACAATTCAATGGGGATTATTCAATTAGAAAAGAAGAACTAATCCCTTTGTATGATTACGTCAGAGAGTTAATGGCGGAATTCCCTTCAGAACTGACATTTTCTTATGTCCAGTGATCGCAAAATTCCCAAGCTGATGCACTGGCTAATATAGCCACAGCCCTGGCAGATCCAAACTGGGATGAAACCATCATTAGTATTGCCCACTGCCGTACAATTTCACCTTATGTTTAAACCAGAATAGAGAAAATCAATGAAATTAGTCTCATTCTTAAACCATATGGTCATACTACAGGATGGATGACACCTATTAGGGAATACCTTCAAAATAGAACACTTCCACCTGATAGAGCTGGGAAAGAACAAATTCGGTGACGTGTGGTCAATTTTACTCTTTATGATAGCCCAGATCACCTAGAGAAAATTCTCTACAAAATAGGTTTTGATGTAATTCTCTTCAGATGCATTGATGGTGATGAGACAATGGCTGTCATGAAAGAAGTGCATGCAGGATTCTGTGGTGCCCAATAGTATGGACATATACTGTCTGATCAAATTTGAAGGCTTGGATACTTTTGGCCTTTAATGACACAAGATTGTGTTGATTACACAAAGATGTTTCATTCTTTCCAAGTACATGATAACTTCATTCATCGACCCCCAGAGTTACTTCATATAGCTAAATACTCGTGGGCATTTGCCACATGGGGAATGGATGTGGTGGGACCTTACCCTTCAACAACAGCCAAGCAGTTTAAGTATATTCTTACTGCTACTGACTTATTTTCCAAATGGGCAGAAGCAATACCTCTCAAAGACGTTAGTTCTAAATGAATTGTTAGCATCAACAAGTTTAACATCCTTACCAGATTTAGTGTCCCTCATACCATATTGACGGACAATGGCACAAACTTCTGTTCGTCCGAGGTAAGGAAGTTGTATCAAGAATAAAATATCAAATCCAACCTTTCCTCTCGGTATCATGCAGTGGCCAATGGCCAGATAGAAGCCTTTAATACGACTCTATCAAATATACTGAAAAAGATGGTGGCTAAAGTTAAGAAATCATGGCCTGATAAACTCTTTCATGCTTTATGGTCTTATCGGACCACCACCCGCACTGCAACGCGGTTAACTCCATATAAATTGGTATATATAACAGAAGCAGTATTTCCTATTGAAGTTAAATTACCCTCACTCAGAGTAGCCATTTGTGATCAGTCATCTACAGATGAACAATCTCAAAAGCGATTGGATGAATTGGAACGATTAGATGAGAAAAGATTGTTCACCCTGCACTACTTAGAAGTCTATTAGAACCGAATAACACAATATTTCAACAAAAAATTTCATCTTCATTCATTCATTCACGGAGAATTGTTATTGGTTCTCAGAACTCCAATGATACTAGGAAAGATACCTCCCAAGCTTGATCCAAAGTGGGAAGGACCTTATTTAATACTTAAGGTTTACACCAATGGAGCTTATTATTTAATTTCAATGGATGGAAAACTCATCACGACTCCAACCAATGCCAGATTTCTGAAGAAGTATTTTGTGTAATGCAAATTCTTACACATCCAGCAAGACGTTAAACTGCATAGTCAACAGTCCATGCATATGACCTTAAACTATTTGCATCCCTATCATCCAACATGATGTTAAACTATGTTGTCCTTGCTGCAAGACTTTAAACTGCATAGTCCCTTACATCCAGCAAGACGTTAAACTGCATAGTCGTTGATCCATGAATATGACCTTAAACTGTTTGCACTATCGTCTAACATGAAGTTAAATTGTGACATCCTAGCTACATGATGATAGACTGTACAGAAGTCCCTCACGTCCAACATGACATTACATTATGCCATCGTCCAACACGATGTTAAACTGTGAAAAAGTCCCTTACATCCAGCAGGACGTTAAACTGCACCATCCATGGTCCATGCATATGACCTTAAACTATTTGCACTTTTTTCCAACATGACATTAAACTGTATCATCCCTTTTCATCCAACATGACGTTAAACTATAAAAAAGTTCCTAATGCGTCCAACATGACGTTAAACTATGTCCTCTTTTGTCCTTACTGCATGACATTAAACTGCACAGTCCCCCTTGCGTCCAACATGACGTTAAACTATATTGTCCCCATCGTCTTAGCTATAGGACACTAAACTGTACAACACCCTTATTTTCCAACATGACGTTAAACTGTGTCCCTATATTTGTCCTACATGGCGTTAAACTGTACTGCTCATTCATCCAAGATGACGTAAAACTGAACAAAGTCCCTTAATACGTCCTACATGACATTAAACTGTATTTTGTCCCTCCTACATGACACTAAACTATGAAGCACCCATATTCCTCACTACAAGACTTTAAACTACACAGTCCCTTATATGTCTTATAGGACATTAAACTGCGCATCATTAGGGTTGTTGCTACCTCTTGTTTCTCACACTGAGTATGACTCATGTGAGATTAGAGTAAACTTCAACCATAACACTTTCTTTGGGTTGTTAACCATGCGTAAGTTCTAACACTTTATTTTTAGAACATTGTCCTCAAAAAAAACTTGATCTCCAATTCATTCTTCAATTTAACTACACGGACTTTGATAGTTATCTTCTAGACTGGGTACGTAGGAAACCTCTCGAGGTTCAAGCCCAAAACCAATCTCTTCATATCGGTTCACCTCCATCTCATACAATGTTGATTCGTGAAGCCACCCCCAGAATCAATATCTTTACATTGGTTCACCACGGTCTATGCATATGACCTTAAACTATTCGCACTTTTGTCCTGTACGAAAATAAACTGCAACATTCTTTGATACCATCACCTGAGAGGGAATCATTATTTACATTGATCTCCAATCATGTTATATTCCAAAGACTATGTGCATATATGGGAATGCCCGAACCTTTTATCTTGGGTCAAACCATCATTGCACTAAAGTCCCCTTTTCACCCTTCACTTGTACAAACTAAATCTATACAGAGGGTATTTAAAGAACTACATGCGGCTTGATTACCATCCTTATGGGATACGTATGAACATTTGAGAGTCCCTCGAATCTAGCCCCATGTCTTTTGGGCCTAACCCCAAATTCCACTTTCAGTCCCCTGGATGAAAATTCCCTATGAAAACACACATTGTGTATTCAATATTATGGTCTGAGCTCTATGAACCTAAACTAATATTTCCTACACATTCGTCCCACATGACGTTAAACTGTATTTCAAGAACTACTTATGGATTGATTCTTATCCTTATAGGATACGTAGTGAAGTCCAACATTTCAATTCAGGACCCAGCCACAACATGATTATGGTTAGCATTGGTGTGTGTATCTCTACATGCATTGGACAATACCCATTTTCATGTGTCATACTCCTAACCTTAAATACTTCCAGATCTCCATAACCCTTTTCTTGAGTTCTGGTCACAAAATGTCCAATTTCTGAGAGTTCTTTTTCCTGACTATGTAGCACATGCCCTTAGGCGGCCTTGCGTAAACAGTCTACATAATAGACTTGTCAGCCAAAAGATATTATTTTTTAACTATGAAGCCAATTCCCTTAGGCGGCCCTTCATAATTCAACCCCCTAACGGGTTTTTCAAATAATAGTTACTTAATTCTCGGGAAGAAAACACTTTTGTCCTTATTTTTCTTAATGACAATATGTAGGGATCCACAAGAAATGGTCATCCATAACATATTTGTCCCATACTCTTTTTCATGATCTGAAAGTATTCAAGTCTATTATTTATATTTCCCTTCCCTATGTCTAGGTCATACCTTCATAGGAGTGACATTCATCTAGTTCTTAGACAATATTGTTTGGAAATATCTTCTCCATATTCAAGTACCTCTCTCCATACAGCAAACTCTATTCTTTGGAAATTTTGAATCTCCATAAACTTCCACTGGCTTTTTAGTAGTAGAAAAGTAAATTTCAGAGAGTTCTTTTTCCTGACTATGCAGCATGTGCCCTTAGGCAGCCTTGCATAAGTAGTCTACATAATAGACCTGTCAACCTAAAGATGCTATTGTTTGACTATGTATCCAATGCCCTTAGGTGGCCCTGCATAATTAAACCCCTTAATGGGTTTGTTAAATAGTGGTAACTTCATTCTTGGGAAATACTTCTTCTAATGACTCTTAGTCCTTTCTTTTCATATCATTCCTCAGATTCAAAATTTCTTAAGTCTTAGTTTACATGTTTTCCATCATACTTGAGTGTGGTAATATGTTTTTAGATAAATTGTTAAGGAATTCAGTCAATTTTAATCCATTCGGTCAAAGATATTTCGACCTTAAATATTAGCCTTTTTATGTCCAACATGCATGACTTTAAACTGCCATATTTCTTATTCCTTCTCACATCATCGTTAAATCCTCTTTTCTTTCCGGATCTAACTTTGAGGGGGAATTTTGTTGACACTCCTTTCCTTCACAAATTCTAATGACTGAAAAAGGGAAATACCTTAGTCCAAATTGATTCATCCTTTGAAGAAACATCAAAAATTGATAAAGGCATAAAGAAGGATTTATTCCTGCTTGGGTAGCGCAAGTTTCTTCATAGTCGCGCAAGTATACTTGTGCGCCGCATAGTGGTCGCACAGGTGACTCGCACGCCCTCTTTGATGTTCACCCAAGGTCTTCCCTGGCCTATAAATACCCATGTCGGCCCCCCATTTCAAGGATAAAAAATTCCAAAACTCATATTCGAGCTCTGGTCACCCTAGTCTCTTCTGGAAATCTTCCGAACACTTTTAAGGTAATTTCTTACCTATAATGGAAGTTCTAAACAAGGGAAACAAGTCCTAATTGTTGAAACTCATCAACACTTGCGTGCCTAAGTGGCCAGCCCTGAAGGGAAATGACCACACTTGCGCGCCGCCTTGTCCCTTCAACAAAACTTGTGCGCCACTCTTTTGGAAGCCTCAAGGGATAATTCTAAGGGCATGAGCCACGTCTTTCCCAAGTATTATCCTAAGGGTTTACTGTCGTGCAAGTATCCATGTGTCAAGCAAGTATACTTGTGCGACCATAACTTTCACTCCCACACAGGACTTGTGTGACACTCTCTTTTTGGGTGCCTCTCCTGCCTATTCACCTCTGTTATTCAAATCCACCTCTCCTCTTCAATATTTATCCTTTAAGACACTCATCAAAGTCATTTTATAGCTTATGGATTGTTTCCTTGATTGGATTCCTTATCTGAAAGGAATTATGGGGAAAATATCTCAAAACATAGTGATTTACATATTTTAATATCACTAGAGAGAGATTTGATTCATTCAACCTCATCCTTTAAGATGAGAGGATCTTTAACCTGGGGATCCTCCTTAGGAGTAGGCCCCAGTCTGAGTTCTCTAAATATGGGTGTCCTCCTTAGGAGTAAGACCCAAAATTCCCTATTCAATGGGAATCCTCTTTAAGAGTAAGCCCCAAGTCCCCTAACCTGGGCCTCCTTTTCAGGAATAAGCCCTAGTCTTCAGGTTCCCTTAATTTTGGGCATCCTCTTCAGGAGTAAGCCCCAAGTTCCCAAATATGGGCATCCTCCTTAGGAGTAAGCCCCAAATTCCAATTTCTCTTAACCTGGGCCTCTTTTTTAAGAGTAAGACCCAGTCATAAATCCCCTAACCTAGGCCTCCTTTTCCAGAGTAAGTCCCAGTTCTCAAATCCCTTTAACCTGGGCCTCCTTCTCAGGAATAAGCCTCAGTCATAATTTCTCTTAACCAGTCTTAATTTCTTTTGATTTGGGCATCCTCATCTGGAGTAAGCCCTAAGTCCTCTCCTAATTTAGGCATCTTCCTCAAGAGTAATACCCAAGTTAAAGTATCTGAATCTCCATAAAAGTACATATACATTTATGGACCATGTTCCTAGGTTTATTCCCTGAAGTAAATCCCAATATTCATCTATCTGGGCAGTCATACATACATAATCCCCACATTATTGCATCTTTCATGGCATAATTGTCTGGTTTTACCAATACCTCTTTTTCTCACACCAAGCATGATTCACATGAGCTTAGAGTGTAAAAGTAATTATGACATCTTTCTTTGAGCCATCAATCATGCATAAACCTAATTCTTCTTTTATCAAAATACGTGGGTTCTGATTCCTTTTCCAAAAAAAGGATAGGTAGGTAGTCCATCTGTGGGTACGATCCCAACTCTGAAATAATCTATGTCCTTCTGAATGATAATAAACATCAAGTGCCCCGCTAAGTGGATTTAAAACTAGTATGGTTATCATAATAACCAAGAGATATTTATACAATTTATCGAACGATACCATTGACTAAGAATCTATAACAAATAAAAATGATTCTCTATCAATGAAGAAAATTGAATACATATAAAATATTTTATAAATTTCATACATATTAATAATTGATTTTCAGATCTAAAGGAAAGCTCATTTTCATACATGGTAATGTAATAAGGATTCATGAACATAACATAAATATATAAAGACAGTCCCAGAGTAGACAATAATTCCCCCCAAAAAGGTGTGATGAGTCCGATATCCCATCCTCTCGGCCAATGAAAATTCTTAAGCCTCATCGGTTCACAACTAATGAGCATCTACCTTTGGAAAGTAGGTCCAAATGGATATAGAATCGTTGGATGTTTCATGTTCTACGAACAACCTGTTATAAACCGATTGGAATGCTTGAACCATAAATCAATGAGGTCATCCCCTTTTCCAGTGAGGAAATGACAAGACTTTGTAGAATTCACCAATAAATGTCATGCATTCCAAATCCATGAGAACTTCATCCATAAACCTCTATAATTACTACATACAACTTTATATTCCTAGTCATTTTCTTCTTGGGTGATGGATTTCATGGGGCCATATCCCCTAACCACGGCTAAGTAGTTCAAGTACACCCTTACTACTACTGACTTCTTTTCCAAATGGGATGAGGCGATAACCCTCAAGGAATTAGGGATTAATAACATCATTAACTTCATAAAGTCCTTTATCATCAACATTTTCGGGTAATCTCACATAATATTGATGAAAAAAATACCAATTTATGTTCCATGGAGTTATTGAAGCTATACAACGAGTAAAATATTGAGTTTAATCAACCATCTCACTATTATACGCCATCAAATGGAAAAATAGAGGGATTCAAGAAGACTCTATAGAATACACTTAAAAAGATGGTGAACAAGGATAAGAAGACATGGCTAGATAAACTCCTCCATGATTTATGTTCATACCGTACTTCCCTGCATACTGTAACACAAGAAACTCAATACTCATTTATATATGGGATTGAGGTAGTTTTACCCATGGAATTCAATCTTCCCTCAATCAGAGTATCCATTTGTGGGAAACTCTCATAATATGAGAAATCGAAAAAGTGACTATATGAATTTGAATGGATTGATGATAATAGGTTGGTAACACTATAAAACCTTGAGGTCCACCATATTCGTATTGCACGAGTCTTTAATAAAAGGGTTTGCCTATGATCATTCTTTAATGGGGAATTGGTGTTGGTCCTTATAACCCTAATGATTCCATGAAAAAAAGCCCCCAAATTTGAAACCAAAATGGGAGGGACCTTATATAATACATAAGGTAAACCCCAATGGGGATTAATCATTGGATATAATGGATGGGGATCATGTCACACCTCCCACCAATTAAATATTTCTCAAGAAATACTTATCATAGCTATTTGAACAAGTGCATACACATTACTGTAAGTCTCATCACTCATCCTAACAACATGACATTAAACTATATAGAATTCATCCTGGGAGTGTGATGTTAAATTTCATGACACCTTTTTTCCTAATAGAAATATGTTAAACCTCACATATCCTTTCATCCTTACCATAATACATTAAACTACACGGGTAGTGTCCTTATCGCATGACATAAATCAGCACAGATCCATGATGTTTATCTCTATTCATGTTGAGTCACCTATATCTTTTCCACAAGATGTTAAACTGAATAGTTATTTTAGAACTATGTATGGCTTTATTCCCATACTTGTGAGATATATAGGGATTCTTTGATCCTATATCTTGGTGTCGAACCACACCATGATACAAAATTTTCTTGTTCTACCCTTAACTCTCTTTGAATTGTAGGGAAACCCTTTCCATCCCTTGTTTCTCACACTGATCATAGCTCATGTGAGAATAGGGATTGTGGAAAGGACTTAACCTCACAAGAAAGGTATAAAAATACACAATAAGTTCATTGCAGTCCGGAATGCTAGATCAGAAAAGTCATATCATGAGTCCTAATCGCATGATATTAAACTACATGGTCAATGTCTCTTATGTATGACTTTAAACTTCATAGTTCATCAGAACTACATGTGGTTTTATTATCATTCTCATGTGATACATTGTGATTCCCAAACATCCACCCTTGGGCCCAACCACAATATTCCAATCAATTCACATAAGTTCACCTCTGTCTTCACCACATGATGTTAAAATACATGGGATTTCAAGAACTACAAGTGGTTTGATTCTTTCTCTCATGAGATACATAATGATTTCTGGAATTTTATATTTGGTCCCAACTGAAACATTTCCATTTATTCATGTTAGTTCACCTTCATCCTCACTGCATGAAGTTAAACTGCATGAAGCCTCAAAAAATATGTCTTGCTTGATTCCTGTCATCATAGGATAAATAGTGACATCTGAATCTCCAATCCTAGGCCCAAATGTAATGGTGAATAGAAATAATTATCACCTCTATGTATGGGTGATACATGAATTAATATTTCCCATTCTTGAACTACGTGTGACCAGATTCCTTCCCTTATAGGATACATAGTTACCCCCAAATTTCCAACTTCGTGCCCAATCACAACAAACAAATATAAAAATTCATCCTCCTTTCATATGGATCAGACCTACATAGTAGACTTAGTTTATAATTATGTGTGGCATTATTCTATTCATCATTAGATATGTAGTGATTCTTAAGTCTCCATATTTGGGCCCAACTGCAACATCACCCTTTAAATGTCGGTTCACTAATATCTATGCCTCATGATGCTAAAATATATGGTATTTTAAGAAATATGTATGTTTTGATCCTTTTTGACACAAGATATGTTGGAATTCCCAAATCACTATCTTTGGGGCCATCGATGATATTTCCACACTTTTGTATCAGTCCCCATGTTCTTACCACATGACGTTAAACTACACAGAAGTACGTCCTTACCACATGATGTTAAAATGAATGGAAGAAGTTCCTTACCACATGATGTTAAACTATATGAAATTATGTCCTTAATTAATGTTGTTAAACTACATGGAAGAATGTTCTTATCACATAATGTTAAACTATACAAAAGTACATCCTAACCATATGACGTTAAACTGCATGAAAGTACATACTTACCACATGACATTAAACTACATGAAATTATGTCATTACCGCATGATGTTAAACTACACGAAAGTACATACTAACTACACGATGTTAAACTAAATGGAAGAATGTCCTTACTGATTTATATTAAACTACATGAAATATGTCTTTACCGCATGATGTTAAACTACATGGAAGTATTCCCCTATCACATGATGTTAAAATATATGGAAGTACTTCCTTACTACATGATGTTAAACTCAATGGAAGTACATACATACTACATGGCTTTAAACTAAAGTAAGAAAAGTACATCCCCACTACATGATGTTAAATTTGAGAAACCATTACCCACTCGTCCTTCCTTATCAAAGGACCATAAGTGACTTACCTTGGTCAACCAGAGTACTGGGTGATTCCACCATCTTTTAAAGAACCTCAATCCATAATCCACACTTCATGCCTTGGGTGTTCTAGATTGTCTTAATCTTCGATGTCCCTAGAAAGCGATATCCAGCTTCAAGGACCCTCTTCTTGACTATGCATACATGCATATGGCTCAGGCATATGCACCTACGGACATTAACCAAATGTGTCACTCTGAAAAACGAAATTCTGATCCTTGTGATCCCACATATAATTGTGTAAGAACTCAACACCTCATCATGTATGAACTACTCTCGGTATGATTT
This sequence comes from Viscum album, assembly GCA_963277665.1. Lineage (NCBI taxonomy): Eukaryota > Viridiplantae > Streptophyta > Magnoliopsida > Santalales > Viscaceae > Viscum > Viscum album. The sequence continues at coordinate 658,660,419 of OY728146.1, forward strand.
TCCCATATCATTACTCTTGACCTGAGAACCTCAATCCATGATTTACATCATTCCCATCTCCTGTTCAGGTGGATGTTGGGATTCTCTTGACCCTAGGTATCCAAATTAGGCTCTTATGTAACATATCTCATATTAGGTAAATGTGATTTATGACCCTAAAATACCTACTTTTTGGTCAAATTTGAAAGAACTTAAACTTTATCCCATAATGGTCCAAATAACTTGACCTTAAACTATTAATTAAAGAGACACAAAACTTTTCAGTTTGAAAACCCACAAAGGGATACCTAAGAAAATGTCGAGTCTCCACCCACTAAACTCCTCATAATAAATGTTTAGGAAAAAATTAGGGTGCAAACATATAAGTAATAAAGGTCATAGGGTCTACCTTGTAGCCTTGGTAATAGAAAATTTATGAGTGTTGGACCCCTTGGTATAGGAAAAAGTTATAATAATGATTTTCCACATCTCCTCACCAAAAGAATATGATCGTTATATGGTGGAAAAATTGTAGGATACTCACAACCTCCCTATATTTTACACTTCCCATAAATCACAGTTCATGTGTTGCGGTGTCTCAGATCATCATAACCTTCCATGGCCCTTGGAAATGATATTTGGATTCAAGGGCCCTATTCTAGGCTATACATACATTCCTATAGATCCTGCATATGAACCTATGGCTGCAAACAAAATGTGTCACTCTGAAAGGGACATTGAAATATTAATGACCCCTAACATCATTACAGAAACACTAAACACCTCCGTTTTTCAAAACTACTCCCAGTATTATTTTCCCATGTCATTCTTCTAACTTGAGTGCTCTAGGTCATGATTTAAAATCCTCACGCCAAATTACCCAAGAAGATTTGATATCCTCAGCATTACGTTGTTTTTTTTCATACCCTTTCTCAATGATTGACTTCAACACTCAATTACCTAGTCTTTGATATCCCAAACCTCGTGATTCAAAACCACAGGATGTAGGAATCAAGATTTATTATTTAAGATCTAATTTCCCTATGGTGCCAGAAATCTTCCCGGGTAGCCTTATTTCAACACCCAACATCATCATCTAGAATCTAGAGCCTTCCAAAACCTTTCATGTCCCTTAGAGATAGGTGGATATCATATTTCTCTTAGAATTCTACTGACACATAAGGGCCTTGTCCCACCAACTAAAAGAATCTTCTCCATTCAGAAAAGGATCCTCGATCCTTGTGAGCCGTAGAAACACCACAGTGGAACCTAGTATCTCAAAATGTCATGGGAAATACCCATCATGTCTAAAACATCTCATATTCATAGACTCATACTTTCATATTGTGATTTAAATCAGCTATATTCCATTTATCCAGGTGGATCTAGATTATCTATTATTTTTCCCTCAACCAATATCACCTCCATAAATCTTTAATAACCCCTTGAAAGGATACCTAACTTCAAAGACCCATTTCTTGACTATAAATTCAGGCATATGGATTCGACATATGCACCTTTGCTCATCAACCAAATTTGTTTCTCTAAAAAAGGGCCTTTTGATCCTTGTGACCCTCAACAACACCATGGAACAAACCCAACATCTCAGTGTGTTATGGTCATTCCTAAAATTTATTCACCATATACCATGATCATATATTAGGTCTAAGCTATAAGAACCTAAAATAAGGTGATGTTAGGTCTGTGCTAAAATATCTCAAACTAAATCATTACAAGGTATGCACTAAAAGACCCAAAACTAAAGTGATATTTGGTATATGCTAAATGATCTTATATGAAATTAATAGAAGTTCTGGGATAAATGACCTCAAAATAAAGCAATATAAGGTCTTATCTAAAAGTCCCTAAATAAAATTGATATTAATTTTGAGCTAAAACATCCTAAACTAATGTTTATGTAAATTATTTAGCATGTTAGAGCTTTTAAGGATCACTATATTCCCTTAGAAAAATAAAGCTACACTCACCAAGCCTATTGGAATTAGAAAAAAATGGATCACTCTCCCTCATAGATATATATCATACCCAATTATCCTTCTAAAAATTAGCTGATATCCAGATAAATTGAATATATTTTTAGTTTAGAATCTCATATTGGTTGGAATTCTTTAGAAATTCTCGAAAAAGAGTCTTTTGTTATCCCAATTTCTAGATCCATACATTCAAGTTTTCTTGATTTTATGTGATGGATAGTTATTACTAGGAATTATCATAATGTTGTAGAAATGGAATATCATACACATCATGAAAGGAAGAAATCTGAATATCATTATGGAGAATTTAAAAAAAATGATCCATTCACAGTATGAAAAAGAGGGAGGGATCTCCACATTTTAGAGCCTCTCCAAGGTTTAATCCAAAAATGGGGTGACGAAGTGAAATAAAAAAGTTGTGTTATGGTAAAAGATGGTTGGCTGCACTGGAAGTATTTGTAAGATCCTAAAGAGAGGCATCAATTGAGTGTTGAAGTACCACTCTCCCCGCTTCTTCTTCTTATTCCCTAGGACAAAGATCTTAGACCAGAGTATTAAACTCTTCTACAATCCTCTAGACAGTATCCAATGAGGATATCAATGTTGAAATGTTATACATTAGATGATCAACCAACTCCTCATATCTCCATATCTTTGTAGTCTAAGAATCTATATGATCTTGAAGTTCAGATAAAAACTGGAGACCCTGCTCCAATGCCACCACTATATCCCTCATTTTCTTAGTAAGGAAAGCCTCATTCACAAGATTTTGAAAATACCTTTCATCTATGGCCATGTTATTTCCAGTCAAGATGATTTGTTACATGATTTCATACAAAGGTTTTCAGTTGAAGTTGTCTTCTCCTATGTCTTGAAATAGCTAATGAAGGTGTTCCCATTAGTTTCAGAATATTTCTAATGGGTCTCAATAATGAAGGTTTGAATCTATTCCTAGATAAATCTACAATGTGATAGAGACTATACATTAATGAGGTAGACATGGCAGAAGGATGATCGGCTAGTTGTATCAGTGCCAAAATAGGAGAAGAATCCTCATGTGCACTTCTCTCAATAGACTCATCATTCATAGCCTATGTTGGTGGATTAACCTCCTTAATAGAATTTTTTTCATCATCTAATTGGTCTTCAACTGAATGAGTTTTCTTTCTTGATGTCTAATCCATATCATTGATCAAATCCATTTTTCCCCCAAACATAGGAGTTTGCGTCACAAAAGGCCTATCCACATGATAGAAAATCTAGGCCAACACACCGTTGGGATAAGATATTACCCATGTCTAGGAATAATCCTAGGTAAGGAAATAAAAATAAGCATCGAAAGGGGAAATCATAGTCTTGGCCTCAGTATCTTCACATTTCATCAACCTCCAAAATTGGAATATAACCTTGTGATGTCGATCCACTAAAACACCAACCAAAGTAAGAGGTGGGGCCCTATGAATGTATCCAAACTATTGATTGAACCGATATGGTTTATATGGATCATAGATGATCAGATCATCCACCCTTATAATATTTTTTCCAATTGAAAATTCATAAGGTAAGGATTATGACATAGCACTAGAAATGAATTACTACAAACATAAAAAATATAAGCAACTCTTAACTTTCCAACTAATGATTAGCCTTGTCAATAACATCAAAGTACGGATGCACCAATGATTTTTTCACTGATATTCTAGTGGATGGTTCATATCACAACATTTTGGTGAGAATATTAACACAAAGGCTATCCAAATTAGAAACAACTAATGAAAAACACTATAGACTCCACTAAGGATACTCATGCCAAACCACAAGCCTGCTCACTCTAGGCCACAACTCATCATTTGGAGTTCCCAGTAGCCTGAAGATGTACAGATGTTTCTCAAGCTCTGAATCTCTAGGAAAGAGTGATTTATTTATGAAACAATTAGCAAATATATATCCCAAAAACAACATGTATACTACTGTTGAGTAATGTGTGGAAGACAAAATAACTTCAGGAACTGAGTACCATAGTTTCAGTATCTCATATGTGTATTTTTTGATTAGAACAGTTAATGATCTAGCCTGTCCAAGGTATGTTATTAATAGTGCAACTATCTTTTGGTCCTTCAGAAGGGTATGAGGCTTGAAGTCTCTATGAAACCCTCCATGATAGTGGTTGAAAGAAACAGCTTCTCAACATTGGTACATTATGAACTTAATAGTTTGATCAAGAATTGGCTCCCTAGTTTGACAAATGGTTCTGATGAATATATTTAGATCAGTGTTCATGTACTCAAACACCAGGTAGAGAATAGTCTTTCCATCATTGTTTTGATGTTTTTTGACATTCATTAACCTAATGATATGTGAATACTTGGATAAAATCCTCAATAAGGAAACATCATGAAGAGTGGTGGGAGGAACTCCCTCATCATCTTCATGGAGGCAGGTCTTCTTTAACGCCACGATATTTCATGTGGTCTTCTCCCTTGCTCTGTAAACCTTACCAGATGTTCCTTCACCTACATTTTCCAACTTCTCGAACACATCCATAATATATATCTCAATCCAATATCTTGTTTTCTCCCCTGGATATCATGTTGGGAATCTATGAATCCTTCAACTCATCCACCCTGGCTACATGAACTACATCCCAAAGAGATATCATATAAGATCTTTCATCAAGGGAGAAGCTTCTATGATCAATGATCAGCCCAAATAGCACACATAAAATATCAATGTAAAAGATATCAACATGGAATATCCCTCCATTAACCTCAGTAGGATTTAGGGACATAGCCTCCACCACTGAGATGATCAACAATCTGGGATAGCATATGGCACCCAAGATCTTTGAAGTATTATAATACTCATAAAAATGAAAATTCCCCCTATCTATCCAAAAGGGACTAGAGATGACCACCGATCTTGTAAGTGGTGATAACTTATTAAATATTTACCATAATATAAAATATTATTATAAGGATGGGTACTTCCATGTTAAGGCGTTGTCCTACAAGTCGTGTTGTCATCCCCAGCATGCTAATACGGATCCCAGAACACGTGTCCCCAGTCGAAAAAATCCACCCATTCAAGAACATGTCTATACAACCCACTAGTATCACGTTTGGATAGATCTTAGAGTTCACAAAAATATACCCACAAGTTATTATATTCATCCTTTATAATGGCCCAATATGAGACATCACTATCATGGACTTGCTGGGAGGGGCATCTATGGGGGCGAATAAAATCTGGTCTAACTCTGCTACTATAAAGAAAATATTGATCTGATAAATGAAATAAATAAGGTAGCACATTATCCATTATTTATTTGATTTATCCCTACAATAATGAGAATCCCCCTCTTCAAAATTGGGGTCTACTAAGGATCATCCCAAACATCCATAACAGGGAGGAATTCCTAATAAATTTCTCTGAGGGAAAGAATCCTACCCATCTGACAGAAGTACCATATTCTAATGCCCACTTCACTATGGGACATGTAAAATGTGTTGGTACTAGGGAACCAATGATTGGTCATATCTCTAATGAGGTTGGGCTAGAGTTAGATGATGAATTGGGAGATCCATTCAGCTTCATAAATGTGAACCATGTATAAGTAATATGTGAACTCCAAGAAACTCTGTATAACTCATAAGGGCCACACCCACTAATCAGAGAAATTATCATTGAGATGGAGATCCCATTTTTAATACCATCCACTTCATAGATTATTCAAAGAAGAAAAAATATACTCATGTATCTCTCAACAATAGGTTTCTAGGTGAAATCACAATTATATGGACCTAGAAGAGAATTATCCAACATATAGGACAAACCATGGGATCAATCTATTACCGATCAACCATTCTTAGTAATTGATGTCTGAATTCAATAAAGGGAACCAGACACCCAGTGGTATGGCAGATTAAAATATGAAGGGGGAATGGTAGCGTCATCCAGTAAACTAGACCTATATAGAATAAGCCGATGAGATAAGGAATAATTCTAGACGTTGGGGGAAAGGAACCTATTTGGGGTCTCATTATCAATATGCAAGTGATATTGGGAATTTATGTTCCAATTATTATAAATCATGTACCTTTGATTATCCACAATTGAGGAAACATCATGGGAACTAGAAGCCATCTGAAAACAATTAAGTGTCATAGGTTAGAGAAATAAAATAAATATTTTCAAAGCATGATGAGAACCAACGACATCAGGTGTATCGCATTACTTGGGGAGGTATTTTTGAACCACATAAAGAGTTCATGAATCTTCTGACCTCAAGAGGACTCATGGGGTGCATAACCCCCATAGGGAATCATGCAAACCACATCAGCCCCTTGGAGACATGTTTCCATTAGACCTGAACATGCTCATTCAAGTCACAAGTAATCGAATGATCAGGACATAAAATCTCATAAAACCCTCAAGAAAACCACAAAATTCATAGTTGAAGTCTAGAATATTATTAAGGTATAGTTGATGATTCATCCTAACAATCTTCTAAGAAAGGGTAAATCTTTCAGGAGAGTTCTGACGAAATGATCTTGTGGCGTGGACTCACAAACATATATCATAATAAGGGTTTACAGCACGGTCTCGCGATGGATGCACTTGGAAAATGTCAAAAAAAGAGCACTCTGGAGAAGGAGTGATGGGTGGAATGAATTTTCCTCCACCCCACCCCTCATATATATAAGACGTTTCTCACAATACTAAACATCAATCAATCGACCAGACATCACCTAAAACATAGGTTTGCGACACCACCAAAGAGTCAGGAGGGCATAACTTTTCATCAGAACTGATTCCTTGTCCCTGTGGGCATCGCTCTTGATGGGGGAATTTGTGTATTCCCATAAAATGATCATCGGAAAATTCACAAAGGAAGTAATACTTGGATATAGTAATTACCTTTCCCACAAAAGTGATAGAACCAAGGTTTGTGTGTTTCAAAAGCCTTAAAGGGACTCGCAATCACATGACCCTTTCAAGGTCATGTTAAGATTATAAATGAAGTGGATAACCTTCACTGAATCCCAGGTAGTTCCCCTCAATGAACCATCCATATCTTATAAAGGATCTCTAGATAACTAGTGGTCGCATGGTGAAAACCAAACAAACTTCCCAGAGCCACATGGTTTGTCATTGGAATGTTCCTAAAACCTATCCTAAATAATTTAAAAAAAAAAGATCAATGATATCCATAGGTAGATACCCCTAGTGATCAAAGATCTTACACACCATATCATTATTATGCAGAATAAAATTGCCTGAATATATCCAAAAAACTCACAAGACCTTCGAACCTTTTTAAGATAAAATAAAGGAGGTAAAGGGGAGGAGGCAAGAGGTGATCATGATCATTGATGGACTTGTCATTCACCTATGGAGACCCAAGAGACCCTGCGATACCTCAGCTTCATGCCCAATGCATCTTGTGAAATACCTTTTTCATGTGAGCCTCACCACATAGATGTTCTAGGGTATTTCTAGAAAACCCTTCAGCTCTATAAGTACAAATGGATATATTTTCCTACAAACATACTCATGCACCCCCATATGACCCATACTGGTCACGTGAGGCATCATAAAAAAATCTAGTAAATTTCCTTGTCATTACTCATGAAAATTCACATAACTCCTGAACCTTTTTAAAATAAAAAAAAGGAATAAAGGGGAGGAGGTGGGAGGTGCTCATGATCACTGAAGGGCCCGCAGTGCACCCCTGGAAATCTACATGATGCCATGAGACCTTGATAAAATGCACTCCCCATATCATGAAGTCCCACTGACTTGTTATCCTCTTAACACAGAGATACTTTGGTATGTCATGGAAACGTTTCAATTCTCTAAAAAATATCAGTCACACAATGTATCACTAAAAAATAGAGTAATTATCCTTAACATTACTTATGAAATATCGCATGACTCCAAACCATTGTCACATAAACCAAATGAGATAAAATATAAAATAGATGGAAGGAAATCATGGTCATAAAAATATTGGGACATGCTAAAGAAGTCCATAGTGCGGTCTCGCAAGACCCCTGGACAAACCATCCTTGTCACGTAGAATGCCCAGACAAGTCACCAAGCATCTCGAAAACGTCTTTCAACAAGCACCTTGGATCCCGTGAAGGCCCTTGAATGTGTCCATAAGACATGATGAAAATCCCTTCAACATACCCGATTGATCAAACAAGTCCCCATTAATTTGATATAATCCAGTGAAGGGTGTATTGATGGAAGAGACTTGTTACCACTGAAAATCGGGTGATGCACTAAAAATAGTCTATGACAGAGACTCATGAAACCAGGAGGTTCCGGAGCCCTTCAGCAACTCCATCCAGGATCTGTGAATGATATTCCACACAAAAATGAAAATACTTAGGGTGGAGAGGCCTATAAATTCCCCATCCTAGCATGAAAAATTCAATATCTACTACATGAAGAAGATGCTTGAGTAAAAAAGTCCCAATCATCGAAGTGGACTTCTAAGAGAAACTGATCACATGACAGACCAGATTTCCATCAGGTAATATACAAGATGGTAGTTGGAGTAGTCATACGATAGGAATAAGTCACTTCACATGAACATTTTTTGATCATGTGAAGGATATCTCATAGGTTATGAAAATAATTTCATGCTATCCCACTAGATCACGCAAAACATAAAATAAACTGATAATTAGTAAACCTAAGATATTTGCAACACAAGTGTAACATCCTGGTTCTAGAAGCCACCCTTAGCCGCCCCGTACTTGGTTGGTCACATGGCCTCAAGCACATTTCTCCTAATAACAGAGGTTGTCAACTAGCAGCGAGGGCCTTGGGTGTGATAGTGGGGAAACTAGGCCCCCATTGGCAGAGTAGCATTGTGGAAGATAAACAGATAACAATAGTGAAAGTAGTAATAATATCAAACAAAAAGAAATAGCATAAGTCTGAATAAATAAACAGCTAGATCATATATATATAAATGATTCATGGTATAAATGTCTAGGAAAGTATCCAAACACATCACAATGATGGAATACAGTACTAAACCAAAGTAAAAAAATAAAACAAGTAAAATCCTCAGCATTGCAAGCCTCATCTTGGTCTCATGCTCTCCAGCTTCTCAGCAATCAAGTACCTGAAGTAAAAGGGTTCTTACCATTGTCTATACCTGCAGCAATATAATCTGTTTGGGCCCAAAAACATGGCCCAAATAGGGTTTGAGGCTAAATCCATGTAGGAAACCACCATAAGATCTATGTCTAATTTTCAGTGAATATCTGGCAGGTAATGAGAAAAAGGAAGCAGTGAACAAGAAATTACTTAGTAGTAAACAATCCATAGTTTCAATGCATTCAATTTCATATATCAAGAAACATCTAACCTAAGCTGGTAAATACAAATAGATAACTCTCTGGGAAGTACTCACAACTCATCCCCTCTGGTCCTACCTAACAACACAAGCATGAATCTAAACACAAAAGGTAACCCTCTAAGAAGTACTCACAGCCTATCCCCTCTGGCCCTACCTGGCAACACAGGAAAGAAGATAACACAATAGGTAACCCTCTGGAAGGTACTCACAGCCTATCCCCTCTGGTCCTACCTAGCAACACAAGAAACCCTCTTGGAAGTACACTCAGTCTAACCCCTCTGTTTAAGCATTAGAATACACTCTCTAAGGAAGCACTCACCGTCAATTCCTCCTATAATCTCGTATCGGTAACTAAAGGTTCTCTACGGAAGCACTTACATCACATTCCCCCTATGGCCCGCGTCAAGGAACAATAGACACTCTGAAGAAGCACATTCGTCAATTCCCCATGTGGTCTCACATTGTAAGAAAAAATAGACACTCTGGAGAAGCCCTTATATCCATTATCCATATGGTCTACTACACCAGGTTCTCACGGCCCTGTCTAAGTCAAGCAAGAATAGCAGTGCATATCGACTAAATTAAACCTCAAGAAATACTTGGCTAAATAGTCTACAACATAACGCCATGTCAGAACAACGGTCATGCCATCCTACAATACTAGGCATGGAAAAAAACAAGGCAGCCTAATAGGATAAATAGTACCAAAAGGTCATAACCAAAACATGATTGGTAAAACACCTTCAAAGAATAGAAATTTACCCTATTCACATTCAATTAACCTCTACTCAAGCACACAACCATGGAAGTCAATTAACAGGGATAAAACTGGTCATCTTCTTTTAATCATTTCACATGGGCATATACTTCTGCCTGAACTAGTCATGTAACACCCTAAACAGATAGCATGTACTCGAATTCCATTCCCCTACCTGAGTCCTTCTACATGGATAATCCACATGGTTATCCTTATAATGAGATTACACGGCATTTTTGTGCCAGACATGGCGTGTACTAGATGAGCTTCACCAACCTGTGTTATTTGTGACACGGCCAAATACTTGGTTACACTACACGACATGTTCTTGATGGAAACGGCATGTACTAGAAAAGATAACACCGACCTCTGTAGTCAGTTACATGGCTGGATTCCAATATTACACTACACGACGTGTTTAGAACTAACACGAAATGTATAACCTAATATTTCTCCATCTGTGTTGTTAGTCACACGAGCAGACATAGGGTCAACACGACACAACGTGTAGAACCGATACACGGCGTGTTCCCATAAGAATTTCTCTATCCTGTGTCTCTACCAACACGACATTTCACACGGTTAGAGACTACACGGCGTGTACATAAGTTACACGATGTGTACTTAAAAAAAACAATTTCTTCCCGAACAGAGGAACACATGGAATGTGGTCAAAACTATATGGCATTTATTCTTGGTTTTTCCAAATAGTAAGACTCAGAAACTACTCTGGAGCCCTGAAAAACACTAAAACTAACACCAAAGTGCCAAATTCTGATCCGTGAGGGCCCATACTCCCCACGAATCAATGTTTGGCATCTTATACATGTTATAAAAAAGGATAACAAGGAAATGATCCACCAAATTATAGTTCATGAGGGCCCATAACACCTTAAGAACCAAATTTTTGCACTCATTAAAACAAAACCTTACACAAACAATACCCTATCAAACAATAGGTATTTTCTAAAGGAATATATCACAACAGCATGCATATCTAGCACAACAACTATCACAATAACATGAAATCTCTAATGCACCCTATATGGCCTGGTAAGAATGCATGACACGTGATCCCTAGAAAGTGGAAGTACGATGCATGAGATGGAATACCCTCATCACATCAGGTTGCAGCAGAAATATAACCTCAATAACATCAATAATAATAACACAATACGTGTGAGTTAAACAACGGTGAAAATCAAATCAACTGTAAAATTGAAAAACCAGAAAAATTGCAATACGATGTAAATTGGCTTCTCCCTATACACATGTTAGCTAATCCCGAGCAAAACTTATTACCAAGTACCTATTCCATCCTATCCTTGAATATAGGCTCCAAATAGTAAGTCAATGAAAAGAAACTCCTTTGATACCACTTTGTAACATTCGGGTTCCAGAAGCCACCCAGAGGCGCCCTTTACCCAGTTGATCACATTGCCTCAAGAACATTTCCCCTAATGCTAGAGGCTTCCGACTAGAAGTGAGGGCCTAGGGTGTGATAGTGGGGAAACTATTCCCTCATTGGAAGAGTAACATAGTATAATAGAAACAAATAATAATAGCGAAATCATTAATAATATCAAACAATAAGAAACAACAGAAGTCTTAAGAAATTAATAGTTGCAGCATATATATAAAAATGATGCATGGTACATATGTCTAGGAAAGTATCCAAACACATCCCAATGCTATAATACAGTACTAAACCAAAGTAAAAAATAAAATAAGTAAACTCCTCAGTATTACAACCCTCATCTTGGTCTCATGCTCTACAGCTCCTCAACAATCAAGTACCTGATATAGAAGGGAACTTTCCCTTGTCTATACCTGCAGAAATATAATATATTTGGGCCCAAAAATATTTCTGAAATAGGGTGTGAGACTAAATCCCAGTAGGAAACCACCATAATATTTGTCCCTAACAGTTAGTGAATATTTGACAGGTAATGAGAAAAAGGAAGCAGTGAACAAGAAAGTACATAACGGTAAACAATCCACAGTTTCAATGCATTCAATTTCATATATCAAGAAATGGCTAACCAAAGCAGGTAAACACAAATAGGTAACCCTCTGATAATTACTAATAGGGTTTGAGGCTAAATCCATGTAGGAAACCACCATAAGATCTATGTCTAATTTTCAGTGAATATCTGGCAGGTAATGAGAAAAAGGAAGCAGTGAACAAGAAATTACTTAGTAGTAAACAATCCATAGTTTCAATGCATTCAATTTCATATATCAAGAAACATCTAACCTAAGCTGGTAAATACAAATAGATAACTCTCTGGGAAGTACTCACAACTCATCCCCTCTGGTCCTACCTAACAACACAAGCATGAATCTAAACACAAAAGGTAACCCTCTAAGAAGTACTCACAGCCTATCCCCTCTGGCCCTACCTGGAAACACAGGAAAGAAGATAACACAATAGGTAACCCTCTGGAAGGTACTCACAGCCTATCCCCTCTGGTCCTACCTAGCAACACAAGAAACCCTCTTGGAAGTACACTCAGTCTAACCCCTCTGTTTAAGCATTAGAATACACTCTCTAAGGAAGCACTCACCGTCAATTCCTCCTATAATCTCGTATCGGTAACTAAAGGTTCTCTACGGAAGCACTTACATCACATTCCCCCTATGGCCCGCGTCAAGGAACAATAGACACTCTGAAGAAGCACATTCGTCAATTCCCCATGTGGTCTCACATTGTAAGAAAAAATAGACACTCTGGAGAAGCCCTTATATCCATTATCCATATGGTCTACTACACCAGGTTCTCACGGCCCTGTCTAAGTCAAGCAAGAATAGCAGTGCATATCGACTAAATTAAACCTCAAGAAATACTTGGCTAAATAGTCTACAACATAACGCCATGTCAGAACAACGGTCATGCCATCCTACAATACTAGGCATGGAAAAAAACAAGGCAGCCTAATAGGATAAATAGTACCAAAAGGTCATAACCAAAACATGATTGGTAAAACACCTTCAAAGAATAGAAATTTACCCTATTCACATTCAATTAACCTCTACTCAAGCACACAACCATGGAAGTCAATTAACAGGGATAAAACTGGTCATCTTCTTTTAATCATTTCACATGGGCATATACTTCTGCCTGAACTAGTCATGTAACACCCTAAACAGATAGCATGTACTCGAATTCCCTTCCCCTACCTGAGTCCTTCTACATGGATAAGCCACATGGTTATCCTTATAATGAGATTACACGGAATTTTTGTGCCAGACATGGCGTGTACTAGATGAGCTTCACCAACCTGTGTTATTTGTGACACGGCCAAATACTTGGTTACACTACACGACATGTTCTAGATGGAAACGGCGTGTACTAGAAAAGATAACACCGACCTCTGTAGTCAGTTACATGGCTGGATTCCAATATTACACTACACGACGTGTTTAGAACTAACACGAAATGTATAACCTAATATTTCTCCATCTGTGTTGTTAGTCACACGAGCAGACATAGGGTCAACACGACACAACGTGTAGAACCGGTACACGGCGTGTTCCCACAAGAATTTTCCTATCCTGTGTCTCTACCAACACGACATTTCACACGGTTAGAGACTACACGGCGTGTACATAAGGTACACGATGTGTACTTAAAAAAACAATTTCTTCCCGAACAGAGGAACACATGGAATGTGGTCAAAACTATATGGCATTTATTCTTGGTTTTTCCAAATAGTAAGACTCAGAAACTACTCCGGAGCCCTGAAAAACACTAAAACTAACACCAAAGTGCCAAATTCTGATCCGTGAGGGCCCATACTCCCCACGAATCAATGTTTGGCATCTTATACATGTTATAAAAAAGGATAACAAGGAAATGATCCACCAAATTATAGTTCATGAGGGCCCATAACACCTTAAGAACCAAATTTTTGCACTCATTAAAACAAAACCTTACACAAACAATACCCTATCAAACAATAGGTATTTTCTAAAGGAATATATCACAACAGCATGCATATCTAGCACAACAACTATCACAATAACATGAAATCTCTAATGCACCCTATATGGCATGGTAAGAATGCATGACACGTGATCCCTAGAAAGTGGAAGTACGATGCATGAGATGGAATACCCTCATCACATCAGGTTGCAGCAGAAATATAACCTCAATAACATCAATAATAATAACACAATACGTGTGAGTTAAACAACGGTGAAAATCAAATCAACTGTAAAATTGAAAAACCAGAAAAATTGCAATACGATGTAAATTGGCTTCTCCCTATACACATGTTAGCTAATCCCGAGCAAAACGTATTACCAAGTACCTATTCCATCCTATCCTTGAATATAGGCTCCAAATAGTAAGTCAATGAAAAGAAACTCCTTTGATACCACTTTGTAACATTCGGGTTCCAGAAGCCACCCAGAGGCGCCCTTTACCCAGTTGATCACATGGCCTCAAGAACATTTCCCCTAATGCTAGAGGCTTCCGACTAGAAGTGAGGGCCTAGGGTGTGATAGTGGGGAAACTATTCCCTCATTGGAAGAGTAACATAGTATAAGAGAAACAAATAATAATAGCGAAATCATTAATAATATCAAACAACAAGAAACAACAGAAGTCTTAAGAAATTAATAGTTGCAGCATATATATAAAAATGATGCATGGTACATATGTCTAGGAAAGTATCCAAACACATCCCAATGCTATAATACAGTACTAAACCAAAGTAAAAAATAAAATAAGTAAACTCCTCAGTATTACAACCCTCATCTTGGTCTCATGCTCTACAGCTCCTCAACAATCAAGTACCTGATATAGAAGGGAACTTTCCCTTGTCTATACCTGCAGAAATATAATATATTTGGGCCCAAAAATATTTCCGAAATAGGGTGTGAGACTAAATCCCAGTAGGAAACCACCATAATATTTGTCCCTAACAGTTAGTGAATATTTGACAGGTAATGAGAAAAAGGAAGCAGTGAACAAGAAAGTACATAACGGTAAACAATCCACAGTTTCAATGCATTCAATTTCATATATCAAGAAATGGCTAACCAAAGCAGGTAAACACAAATAGGTAACCCTCTGATAAGTACTAATAGGGTTTGAGGCTAAATCCATGTAGGAAACCACCATAAGATCTATGTCTAATTTTCAGTGAATATCTGGCAGGTAATGAGAAAAAGGAAGCAGTGAACAAGAAATTACTTAGTAGTAAACAATCCATAGTTTCAATGCATTCAATTTCATATATCAAGAAACATCTAACCTAAGCTGGTAAATACAAATAGATAACTCTCTGGGAAGTACTCACAACTCATCCCCTCTGGTCCTACCTAACAACACAAGCATGAATCTAAACACAAAAGGTAACCCTCTAAGAAGTACTCACAGCCTATCCCCTCTGGCCCTACCTGGCAACACAGGAAAGAAGATAACACAATAGGTAACCCTCTGGAAGGTACTCACAGCCTATCCCCTCTGGTCCTACCTAGCAACACAAGAAACCCTCTTGGAAGTACACTCAGTCTAACCCCTCTGTTTAAGCATTAGAATACACTCTCTAAGGAAGCACTCACCGTCAATTCCTCCTATAATCTCGTATCGGTAACTAAAGGTTCTCTACGGAAGCACTTACATCACATTCCCCCTATGGCCCGCGTCAAGGAACAATAGACACTCTGAAGAAGCACATTCGTCAATTCCCCATGTGGTCTCACATTGTAAGAAAAAATAGACACTCTGGAGAAGCCCTTATATCCATTATCCATATGGTCTACTACACCAGGTTCTCACGGCCCTGTCTAAGTCAAGCAAGAATAGCAGTGCATATCGACTAAATTAAACCTCAAGAAATACTTGGCTAAATAGTCTACAACATAACGCCATGTCAGAACAACGGTCATGCCATCCTACAATACTAGGCATGGAAAAAAACAAGGCAGCCTAATAGGATAAATAGTACCAAAAGGTCATAACCAAAACATGATTGGTAAAACACCTTCAAAGAATAGAAATTTACCCTATTCACATTCAATTAACCTCTACTCAAGCACACAACCATGGAAGTAAATTAACAGGGATAAAACTGGTCATCTTCTTTTAATCATTTCACATGGGCATATACTTCTGCCTGAACTAGTCATGTAACACCCTAAACAGATAGCCTGTACTCGAATTCCCTTCCCCTACCTGAGTCCTTCTACATGGATAAGCCACATGGTTATCCTTATAATGAGATTACACGGCATTTTTGTGCCAGACATGGCGTGTACTAGATGAGCTTCACCAACCTGTGTTATTTGTGACACGGCCAAATACTTGGTTACACTACACGACATGTTCTAGATGGAAACGGCGTGTACTAGAAAAGATAACACCGACCTCTGTAGTCAGTTACATGGCTGGATTCCAATATTACACTACACGACGTGTTTAGAACTAACACGAAATGTATAACCTAATATTTCTCCATCTGTGTTGTTAGTCACACGAGCAGACATAGGGTCAACACGACACAACGTGTAGAACCGGTACACGGCGTGTTCCCACAAGAATTTCCCTATCCTGTGTCTCTACCAACACGACATTTCACACGGTTAGAGACTACACGGCGTGTACATAAGGTACACGATGTGTACTTAAAAAAAACAATTTCTTCCCGAACAGAGGAACACACGGAATGTGGTCAAATCTATATGGCATTTATTCTTGGTTTTTCCAAATAGTAAGACTCAGAAACTACTCCGGAGCCCTGAAAAACACTAAAACTAACACCAAAGTGCCAAATTCTGATCCGTGAGGGCCCATACTCCCCACGAATCAATGTTTCGCATCTTATACATGTTATAAAAAAGGATAACAAGGAAATGATCCACCAAATTATAGTTCATGAGGGCCCATAACACCTTAAGAACCAAATTTTTGCACTCATTAAAACAAAACCTTACACAAACAATACCCTATCAAACAATAGGTATTTTCTCAAGGAATATATCACAACAGCATGCATATCTAGCACAACAACTATCACAATAACATGAAATCTCTAATGCACCCTATATGGCATGGTAAGAATGCATGACACGTGATCCCTAGAAAGTGGAAGTACGATGCATGAGATGGCATACCCTCATCACATCAGGTTGCAGCAGAAATATAACCTCAATAACATCAATAATAATAACACAATACGTGTGAGTTAAACAACGGTGAAAATCAAATCAACTGTAAAATTGAAAAACCAGAAAAATTGCAATACGATGTAAATTGGCTTCTCCCTATACACATGTTAGCTAATCCCGAGAAAAACTTATTACCAAGTACCTATTCCATCCTATCCTTGAATATAGGCTCCAAATAGTAAGTCAATGAAAAGAAACTCCTTTGATACCACTTTGTAACATTCGGGTTCCAGAAGCCACCCAGAGGCGCCCTTTACCCAGTTGATCACATGGCCTCAAGAACATTTCCCCTAATGCTAGAGGCTTCCGACTAGAAGTGAGGGCCTAGGGTGTGATAGTGGGGAAACTATTCCCTCATTGGAAGAGTAACATAGTATAAGAGAAACAAATAATAATAGCGAAATCATTAATAATATCAAACAACAAGAAACAACAGAAGTCTTAAGAAATTAATAGTTGCAGCATCTATATAAAAATGATGCATGGTACATATGTCTAGGAAAGTATCCAAACACATCCCAATGCTATAATACAGTACTAAACCAAAGTAAAAAATAAAATAAGTAAACTCCTCAGTATTACAACCCTCATCTTGGTCTCATGCTCTACAACTCCTCAACAATCAAGTACCTGATATAGAAGGGCACTTTCCCTTGTCTATACCTGCAGAAATATAATATATTTGGGCCCAAAAATATTTCTGAAATAGGGTGTGAGACTAAATCCCAGTAGGAAACCACCATAATATTTTTCCCTAACAGTTAGTGAATATTTGACAGGTAATGAGAAAAAGGAAGCAGTGAACAAGAAAGTACATAACGGTAAACAATCCACAGTTTCAATGCATTCAATTTCATATATCAAGAAATGGCTAACCAAAGCAGGTAAACACAAATAGGTAACCCTATGATAAGTACTAATAGCCCATACCCTCTAGTCCAACCTAACAACACAAGAAAGCAGAAAAACACGAAAGGTAGCCCTTGGGGAAGTACTCACAACCTATCCCCTCTGGTCCTACTTAAAAGCATAAGAAAGCAGATAACACAATAGCTAACCCTCTGGGAAGTACTCAAATCCTATCCCCTATGGTCCTATCTAGCAACACAAGAAATTATCTATGAAATACACATAGTATAACCCCTCTGGTTCAGATTTAGAATAGACTATCTGAGGAATCACTCGCCATCAATTCCTCCTATAGTCTCGTATCGGTAACTAAAGGCGCTCTGGGGAAGAACTTATGTCACAGTCCCCTTGGGGCCCACATTGAAAAACTACTGACACTCTGAGGAAGCGCTTACATCAATTCCATCTATGGTCTCACATCGTATGCAAAAACAGACACTCTGTAGAAGCCCTTTCGTCCATTCTCCCAATGGTTTACTACACCGGGTTCTCACGGCCCTCTGTAAGTCAAGAAAGCGTAACAACACATATCGGAAAAATTAAATCTCAATAACTACTTGGATAAATAGTCTACAACATAATATCATGTCTGATCAATAGTCACACCATCCTACAATACATGTCTTGGGAAAAAAGGCATCCTAATAGGCTAAACAATACCAAAATTTCATAACCAAAACATGCATGGGAAAACACCTCCAAAGCATAGAAATTTAACCTATTCACATTCAATTAACCTCTACTCAATAAAACAAGCATGGAAGGCAATTAACAGGGCTAAAATAGTAAACACGCAATATCCTGTTCAAGGGTATTGAACAAATTTACACATATAACTCAAAAACTGTCAACAAAAAGCCACAAACCACCTACCTCTGTGTTGTAGGATCGATATAAGTGATCCTCATGCCTTGAATCACCCAAGAACATGGTAGATCTACAAAATAGCTCAAAAAGTTCAACCGAGGATAACTTGAGAAAGAGGAGGAATCATGAAATGGATCTCTAGAAGAAGGAAGAGCTTACCGAGGCAATTTCAACGCAATCGATGACGGTCGAATCGGAGATCTGATGCTCGGTCGGGGGCTCGGAGGAGGATCACGATCGCACAGGAGCTCTCGGATGAACTAGGTCGAGAAGAAGCATTTTGGTGATTAGACGCAGCCCCAATATGTTTAATAGGAAAAATAGAAAATACACGATGTGTACTTTGGAAGTACATGACATGTACATGCTATTTATGTACCCCACATTAGGCAGCCATCAGGTCACCCCCACATGGCCATGTGTGAGGCCATTACACGGACAGCACACGACTTCTTGCGGAAACCGATTACAAGGTGTGTACTCATAAAGTACACGGCGTGTACTTCAAAAATTTCTAGAAATTTATCTTTTTCTCAAAAATGACCAGAAAAGGAAAACATACCTGAAAAAAAGATCTAGGTTCTTACAACAAGTGCTAGAACTAAGATCAAAAGTGGAAAATTAAACAAAATACATGCTCTATAGTCCTCATGTTCTATGTTTGAGTCATACCAAGACTCATTACATCACTAGAAAATATCTCTTAGATCTCACGACATTCCAACGACATGTTATTTTGGACTTGCAAAGTCCTACAGATATGTTAAAGAAAGTCACACGGTCCCCTTGAGTATACCCCTTGGTCTTGAAAAAACCATTGGGACTATCTCCCAAGCCTTGTGATGTCCTTCAGATACATCACCTGACTCAAATAACAGTGTTTTATCATGCCATTCATGTCACCCTATTGCATTTGGAAATTATGGTCAGGTCCCGCGACACCCTCTACAAAAGTAAGCAAAGACTCGTGATGCCCTCCAAACATATCAGTCAGGTCTCGGGATGACCTCCATGGATGTTATCCATGATATGTGGAATCCCCTAATCCATGTCATACTGACTTGAGAAAAACAATCCATATGTGTCCAGATAGGACATGCAATGGATTCTAGTACATGCCAACTAGGTCATGCGATGTCCTCCAGAAAAGTTGACTGGGTCATGGAACACCCTCTAGATAAGAAAGTGAGGTCATAAGGGAGTCCCAGGATTTGGTGCTTCCATCCATCCTCAATCTGTAAGCTTCGAATACAAAGGAAGAATCAGTGTGTAAGTCCCAATATAAAGGAAAATATAACAACTTAGATTCCTTCCATATTCAGGATATGTTGGCCACCTCTCCTTGAGGTTTGAGATCCATATTGATTACCTAGGGCGATCCCATTATTTAATCCCCTTACCCAAATAAATGACATTTATTAAATTATAACCCCTGTTTCTCACAATAATCATATCTCAAGTGGGATTAGGAAGTTTCGCTGATCATGTCATATGCACTATACAACCCGGGGTAATAAGGGAAACCTTAGTGCATAAGCCCTAACTACTGAAATCATCTTTTATATTCTTGATCAATTGGAAATAAATCTTGGTATAAACCCCAAGCATTCTTAAGACCTCAAATATGTTCATAATATCTCCGAGTATGATCATACACTTTATCATATCAGTAGGTTAAGGGATAATGTGAACTATGAGAACTCTGATTCCTACCATACTCAGGATACGTGGGATGCCCTCTCAAGGCCTAATATCTATACCAAACACCCCAAGGATTGTCCCACTATACATGTCCCATGTATATATATTCCTTGAGACTAATCATTTTTCCCCCTTGTTCCTCACACCATGTATAGATCACATGGGCTTAGGGAGATGCAATGAACACCTAATTGGGAATCATGAATCTCAACTCACCAGGGTAATCATAGTATGTAAGCCCTGATGAGTGGTATGGTATAAACAACCCTCATATATGGGAATATAACATGGGGAAAGTCCCAAGATAAATAAAGGAAACTACTAGGACTCTGATTTTTGCCATATTTAGGATATGTAGGCCACATCTCCTTGAGGTTCGAGCTCTATATTAATAATTGAGAGAAATCCTAGATTCTAAGTCCCATATTCAAAGTAATAACATTGATTATTGTTTATCCCTTATTTCTCACAATGATCATGGCTCATGTGGGTTTATGGAGTTGTAATGATCATAACATCTACACTAGAATCCTCTATAATTGTATGGGCAACCTCAGTGTGTAATCCCAAATCAAATGAAGTGTGATGACCCTAATTCCTATCATAACCATGACATGTAGGAAATCTTCTAGAGACTCGGGCTCAAACAATCAGTGTTTCATTACATGAACATATGTTGTCATTTGATAATGCTAAACTACACAAGATTAACGAGCTATGTTGGTATTAATTCCTGAAATAACTAGGATACATAGGATGCCTAAAAGTGGATCAACCCCCTCCTCAAAATATTAATTGCCTCCTCACATGGAAGAACATTTTCAAGCATTTGGTCATACAGATTCAGCACATAAAGTAGTTATTCGTCATTAAGGAGATGGATGGAGAAACTCAGATACATATAGATGGATTCACTAATGAGACCAAACTCCCCTCAGTTCATCATTGAGACTCCATTTCTTATTTGAATGATGGAATTAACCAATGAATCTTTTTTCAAGGTAACTGGTCCCCTATCCGGAATAAGAAGAGATAAAAAACATATCTTAAATTTATAAGAGATTCCAGGAGTATGAAATAGTTCCCCTCAAAATTGTGTGATGATCCCGACCTCCCATACTCTCTATCAATGAAAGTCCCCAAGAGTCAGCAGTCCTAAAACCCTAGATGGCCTCCATCCTTTTGAAATCAGGTTTGTACCCAGCTATAGATGGGGGAACCATTGGGATTTTTTTGGGAATACTGATTATGGTATCCCAATGAATGAAACCCATTTCACACCACAAAAAACTAATAAAACAATATATTCCAAAATTTCAACACCAAATATAAATATAAATATATCTAGTTGTAGATAAGTATGACTGATCTATAAAACCCTAGGTCTAAAAATGAGTTTTTGAATTTTGAGGAATTTTAAATTTTGAACTAGTGGGTGGGCCAAATTTTAATCCTTGTACTGGAAGAGAACTTTTGGGGTTTGGAAACCTCAAAAGTTTATTTATACTCCTGTGGAATTAGGATCAGTTAGCTATCAGAGGCAATAGGAAAACACCAAAGGAGGGTAGGGTAGTCGAGGATGGATTCTATATCCACTGGCCAGCTAGTGTCATAGAAACCCAACTAGGCACACCATCTTTCCAACGGCGGTATTTTGGGGAAATTCATCACTCTCACCTAACCACCCTTGATTTAAAGAGGGATGATTCCTTTACTTGCCCTTGTTTGAGCTCACAAATAAGTGGGTGTTCTCTCGCTTGGTTCCCCTCTTCAAGCTCCTTTAAGAGGATGGTTTTGGTGGTTCCTCTCTAAGGTAAAAGTTTTGAATCACCTTCTATTGACAACGGTTGGACCTCTACCTACCTTTTTATTATTTAATCCTTCTCCCCTTAGGATTTTTATTCTTATTCCACTAATGAATTGTGTAATTAGTCAAATGAGTTGTGGATTTCACTCAGCCCTCATAGGGGACGTCTCGAGATTACGTCTTCCTAATGTCGCTCATCATTTTGAAAAAGGTATTTCATTCCATAAGTTCTTATATTTTTTTCAAATAAATTTTAATAAATTTCATTATTAATTGGTGATTCATGTAAACAATTTTTATTAAGATGACATCAGGAGCAATGTAACAAACTTCCATGTGTGTTTTGATGTGGTTTTGGCCCGAAAAGACCGTCAGAAAGGTATCGGAAATTTATTCATTGAAATTTTTAAAAGTTTTTAAAATAATTTTAATTATTTAATATTATTTTTTAGTTGTGTTAAGAGTTAGATAAGACCTCATGGGTATTGGTGATGGATATCTATCTATGGATAAGATTCGTTGGTCCTTGGTGGGATTTTTTAGTAGCTGCTAGGAAAGAGATTAAATGGAAATCATTAATTTAAGGTAGGTAGTCCTGATTTTAACCCTATGTATTTATGCATGTTGTTTATGGGAATCTGGGCACTGTATCACCACTAAGGTGATGGAAATTGTTATAAATTTAATATTTAGTATAGTTTAAATTGATTAATTTAAATTAAAGTGTAAAATTATATGATGACCTAATAATTAGAGGAATAACGTTCATAGGCCTCTATGGACCTAGTGCACTATCCTGACACCTCAGTAACTAATGCATGAGTCTTGGAGTAATAGTGATTCTATGGTACTTGGTGTGTTAATCATATGAATTTTTCTTGATACGACCTATTGGCCCTTTCCTAGGAATCCCAAGACACCTCAAAGTGGGGGTGTTTAAAGAATTTTGTAGAGAAACCCTATTAGGATATGTGGTGATCCTAGAGTTAATATTATCCTAGTTTGATAGACCTTGGGGAAACAATCTTTGTTTGGTTGAGAGGGCCGACCTAGGATTACCGTGAAATAATATATGATTTACGAGCCATCTCCCTTTACATTTTCCAATGTGGAATGTCCCATGTGGATTGTAGGGCCATATACTTTTTATAACTATGATAAGAAGTATGAAACCCTCGTGAGCTAGTTTAAGACCCAAGTGACTTGTGATGACATCAAGGAACCCTATGGGTTCCCCAGTGATTCATTGGCTTGAGTGAGTGGGTGTTCTTTTAGATGGATAGAGAAAAGGAGTTCATGCATTAATTCAAACCTAAATCTTTATTATTTTATGTTAGGACCCAATATATGCACCTAGGGTGATTTTATTTTATAAGTGTTTATTATGTGATATATGGATGAGAAAAATCATATACGGGAGGTTTTTGTTACTATTAGTGGGGTTTCCATGGATTCAGAGCCCGGACTATACTGTTGGGGATGTCATGGGTCACATCTCTAGAATTTTTATGATGTTTTTTGGGGCTGCCTTGGATTTAAAGACTAGATTATGCTATTTGGACTATATTAGGTTGATTACTTAGAGTTTTGAAGATTTTGTTTAGGTATTCCATGGATTTGGATCTTAGATTATACTATTTGGGTTTTCATATGTTATATCCCCATATTTGTGAATGATAATTTTTGGGGATTCAGTGGATTTTGAGCCAGATGAAATAGGTTGGTGAGGTCATCGTGATGTTCTAAGAGACACCTCAGTACTAGAAAGAGTAGGTATGATCAATTAGGTTCATGAACCTAAGGATCTATGACTGTTTAATTATTTATTTTTTTCTTCCTATAGTTTTTTTACTTTTATTGAGTATGTCACATGCATATATCATTTCATTTTTGGTTATCTATGGGACTGTGTTGGTGGTTCCCTAATATGTTATATACTCGCACCCTACTTGGAAATTAGTTTCAATGGAATACCTAAGAAGATTCTCACTTGGTTCCAAGCATAGTGTGGGCTGAGGCACAGTGTTATGTGATTGAACTAGTGCATCTGAAGTGGGACCAATAGATTGGAGGTGCAGATCTGTGGAGAAATGAATTCTTCAATGGGTTTTATTTCCTTTTCTTATTTTTTATATACTTGGGAAAGGCCTAGTTGGAAATTAGTCTTTTCTGAGATCATGAACATTTGAGTTATATGCCCATATGGTTATTTTTCATTTTATATAGTATGTTTAGCTTATTTACCATTTTTTTCATACTCAGATGTTATAGATCTTATGGAAGTTAGGTATATTTTTGATTTTATGATATGTTGATACAAGTGGTATAACCTCACCATGGTGCCCTCTTAGACCCCAGCCACTAGTCTGAAACCTCTAGAAATAGGGATTCGTACTTGTGGTCAATTGGAAAACTAGTTCAGATACTATTTAGAGTGTGCTTGAACTAGTCATTACAATGTAGTATAAGAGGTTTTCTTATTTTTTTATTACTATTAAGGATATGTTATCTAATAGGTGTAGGAATGTGACAAACCCTATGATGGATATTCGGTGGGATCATCATGAATACCTTTTTTTATAAAAATTCTAGATTACCATAGATGGGGTTGATGTTCTTGGAATGTGATATTAGGGTTTTATATATAATTTTACCTCATGTGATGCATATGGTATTTCGATTTATGATCTATTACATATTTTTGTCTCTTGTCCTATTAGGGGGATACCAGTTTTAGATTTGAATATTGGCCTATAGTGTCAAAAGGCATATCATGAATCATTCTCGGAATGTTGGGATTCACTTGACATATACGTATTCTTGTGTGTGATTTGTTTTAGTGATGATGAGGTTTATCTTTTTATTATTTAAACAATTACTCATATGGTGTATTCTCATATAAGTACATGGTGTCTTTCTACTCATCTGTACTGAAATGTACATGTAATTTCCTCTAACAGTATTTCATTTAGATCTATGAGGAGATTCTTGATGATGAGTATGATAGTGTTACTATATGTGCACAAGAGGATAAGTGACCTTATTATGTTAGTAAAGAACATGATCACTTAGTTGTAAACCCCTAGTGGGTGTTTTTATTCATGTTATGGTATTTAATGTTCTAGTAGCAACCTATATAGAGTTTTCCCATATATCTTGGAAAATAATTCAATTTAACCAAGCCAATGATAGTGTTTCTCTTGGTATGGGTCATCTAGTATGATGTTGATATATTAATATATGTTTATATATATGACCCTAGAGGATTTCTTATTTTAATGGAGTAGTCAACATAGATATATTTAGTGAGAATGAATTCATGGTGGGCTGATGATTTTGCATGTGATTCTATTGATGTATATATGAGTATCCTATTCATGAAGTGTGGAGCATGGGATGTCTTATAATGTTTGAGATGGGTGCAGAGAGTATTGTGCCATGAATTATGACTTTTAAATGATACCTAGTTCATGGTATGTGTGGTATTCCCCTATTACCCTTGAGATGTGACCCAGGATTCCAAGTGAGTTAGTACTTAGTTATATATGAGGGTAACCTATGGGATGGGTTAGCATAGATTTGTGAGTTCATTATTCATGGAAATCATAGCTGTGTGCCTTGGTCGAGATCGATGAATGTGATGAGATACTGAGTTTATGGTATAGTCATGGTGATGGCTTAGTGTTTTATTGGAAAATTACCTTTAGTTCTAGTGCCCTAAAAATGTGATGAACGTAGAGTGTCATGGTATTGTTAATTAGATTCAAGGGAAGAGTTGTTGGAGGGCCTAACCCTAGCAGTGTTGGATGTAATTTAAAAGTATGGTGAAAACGTGTGAAGACAATTTTTATTTTATTATAGCATCATAAGGAGGATAATAATTTGAATGATATTGACATTCCTCATATCATGGATGTATTCTTGTGGTTTTCAAATGACACCCATATAGCAGGTGATCGTTAGACAAACCATGGCACAAGTGTTGTGATGTTTTTGAGGAGGAGTTCATCGGGAACTCTGTTTAGAAAAATTTATAATTTTTTGAGCATGATCCTTGATTTAGGAATGTGATCCTATGATTAATGAGATAGGACTCAGGTTAGTTTGGGTAAAATTATATGGCCTGTGGTAGAATGATGTCTATGTGGGTAAATTTGGTACATTGTGTTAATTAAAATAACTCATGGAGATGGTCTTTTGAGACTGTTAGATGATTTGTGACTCATGGTAACATGAGTAATGTGATGTGATATATTGGAACAAAATCTTGTACCATTTTCATTAGATGATTTTGACATGGTAGATATTATTTATCAATGGTAACCATTTAAATTGAATATCAATGAGCAGTCAGGTATGAGTCGATGACTGATCAAATTATTGAAACACCTTCTAACTCAGTTTATTCAGGTTTTGGATGAGATGAGAAATAATTCATCGTGGTATTAGGGACATAGATAATGTTTTGGGTGTGGTGGATTGTCTGATCCAGGAGTTTATCATATATTGGTATTGGATGGGATAGATGAGTGTGGATTTGAAAGAGTGACATGTGTCTAATAATGATACTTTTTAGGTAGTGCTTGAGGAGTTCTAAAAGAAAATTCATATGGTGGGAAGTGAACAATTGGATGGTTGGTATTGGTGACCATTATTATGATTTTGGTCTTGGTGGATGTCATAGATGATATTCCCTAGGTTGAGAATGAGCAATGAATTGTTGTTTCAGGTTGGTTCTCAGGAATGAGAATGTTTGGACATATCCAACGATTTTATTTAGTGATGGATGGTATATTGTCCATAATGATTGGGTTTGGACCCAAGTACATTCCAATGGTGTGGAGTGTGATAATAATCATGGGTGTCAACCCTTGCATGATATGGTTCATGGATTCATGAGACCAATGGTTAGTTGGTCATTACAACATTTTGATACCAGTGATAAAATGGATCTAAATGCATCTAGATTCATTAGTGAATGTCGAGTGTCGATTTTTTAATGATACTAGAAGTATTCTTAACATAAAATTCATGATCGTGATGAACTAAAGAGATTGAAGCATGGTCAGATTAGTGGTGTGTTGATGTTCATGGTGTGGATGATCATGATGGATAGTTTTAACTAATTTAGGACTCAAGATAGATTGGATAGAGGAGGTTTGACTAGTTATTTTTTATATAATTGGATGTGGTGAGATGTGGACTACATCAAGTGAGTTGTTTTTTGGATATAATGGGTGGGTTTCGAGTGTAGATCATATATTTTCATGGAGAATATGGAGAGCTTGTGATATGATTGGATAGTGCAGGAATATCTATATTTGGATTGGAAATGTAAATTGAGAGTTATTACTATTGTTGGACCATCCTCTTGCATGTGTTTAGATATGGTGTTTTGGGAACTATGTTGATAAGGTTAGTGGACTATGGTAATTTTGTTTTGATAGAAAATTATAGTGGTAGAGGGTACCATAGAATCATAATTGGCCATTGTGAGTTAAATTCAATGGTGGGTAGCACCATAAGCTAAATGATTAGTTAGATGACAACATGATCTTTTCTTGGGATATATGGGATTGGGTGAGCAACATCTCACTATTTTATAAATATTTTTGATCTTTGGATTTGGTTTTGGTGGTATGGGTGCGTTGAATTGGATGATACGTTTTGGGAGCATGTTTGGCATTCAGGGATAGAGCGTGGTAATTTTCCTTTGAGTTGGTGGCCTTAGTAGATCAAGTCCAATGATGGAATTCTCAATGATACTTCTTGGGGATGAGTTGTTTTATGTTTGGGAGATTTTAAAACCTAGGGTAGAAGAACATGTTGGGAAATTTAGAATACTTTGGAATTTTAAATTATTAGGTGTACCATATCTTTATCTAGAGTTCAAAATAGAATTACATGGGTTTTGAAACCTAAAAGTGGGTTTTATACATGGATATAAGTTAAGATGGTGGCTATAGGAGACAAGAAAATACTAGATGAGGGTCAAGTGGTTTTCACTATTTTCGGCAGCCATCGGTCAGTTACTGGCAGGCTCACCAGCTTTCCGGTGGGGATATTTTGTTTAAAATTACTATACCCTCCCCCTCACCTAGAGTTTAAGAGGTATTAATCACCTCCTTCCCATCGTTTAATCTTCCATGGTAAGTAATCTTCTCCTCCTTGGTTTAATTATTCAGGATCCATTAAGAGGATGTTTTTGGTTCATTCTGTCAGGGAACAAATGTGTGTTTTTCCTTCCATTAATCTTGGTTGGACCACTCCCTCCATATATTTTATTTTATCCTTCTCCCATTGGAATTTTTATACTAATTCCATCAATTTAAGGGTTCCACCTCACCACTTTAAAGGATGATTATAAAAAATAATAAAAAATGAAGGCCTTCAGGCCAATCTGACCTCCATCAATGTAAGGTGGAATCTACCAAATCAATTGGGGTTTTCACTTAGTCAACATATTGGAATTTCCAATATAACATCCACCTATCATTGATCATCATTTTAGAAAATGTAAATCACACCATGAGTTTTTCTATAGTTTTAAATGGAATTCTAATTAATTTAATTATGAATTGGAAATGAACATAGGGGATTTGGACTTCATTGACATTGGGAGTGAGGAATGAACATTACATAGGTGTTTGGTTATGGTTTTGGTGTGGTGAGGCCATCATCCAGGTATTCAATGTTTATTCCTTGATTTTTTTAAATTTTGTAACTATTTATAATTATTTAAAATTAATTTTTTTCTATATTGGTTGTGATTTAAGGCCTCTTGGGTGTTTTTGATGGCTTCTTGGCCATGGATGGGATTCTTTAGGCATGGGTAGAAAATATCAGACTGTAGATTATATAGAAAGAATCAATTTAAGGTATGTGGTCCTGATACTAGCCCTTGGATTTATACATGGTTTTTATAGGCATGTGCATGTGAAGTATCATAGATATGGTGATGGACCCTTGTTATAAATTTAATTTTTAATATAATTTAAAATTTTAATTTAAATTAAAGTGTAAAATTTTATAAGCATATGAGAATTAGAGGAAAAAAATAGCTAGGCCTCTATAGACTCAGTGCACTGTCTTGAAACCTCATTAAATGATAGTCACAACATGGAATAATAGTTAGAACTTGATACTTGAACCCCTTTAGGGGTGTTTATCATATGACTTGAGCTAGACAAGATCAAGTGTCCCTTACCTAAGAATCCATAGACACCTCAAATTGGATGTGTGTGAGGTATTTTGGGGAGAGACCCTAGTGGGTTTTGTGCTGACTCTAGAGATATGACTATCCAAGATTGAAGGAAATTTTTTAGGATGGGATTGGTTTGGGTGAGTAGACCATCCTAGGAAACCCATAGAATTTTAGAGGGTTTGTGAACTATATCCCATAATTTTTTTGATGCAGTATGTGCCATGTGGCCTGTGAGGCCATATTTTATCTATAACACTGATTAGAAGTGTTACACCCCCCCCCCCCCCATGAGGTAGGTTAGGACTCAAGTGACTTGTGGTGACCTAGGGGTCCTAGTGGGTTCCAAAGTGATGCATTGACCTGAGTGAGAGGGTGTGAATTGGGATGGATAAAATGATGGGTTTAGGAGTTTGTAAACCCCTAGTTCTTTATTATTTTATGGTGGTACCTAGTATATTCCCTTGGCGGTGATTTTATGTTCTATCTAAATTCCTTAGGTCCAGTTTATTATGTGATATATGGATAAAAAACAATCATATGGGAGGTTTTTGATACTAGTGGGTTATTCCCTTTGATGAGAAAACTCATGTAGGGGAGTTCTGTGTTACAATTTGTTGAGATAACATGGATTTTGAGCCTATATTATACTATAATGACTACTATGGGTTATATCCCCTAAGTCATGATGATATTGTTTGGGGATTTCAAGGATTTGGATCATTGATTATACTATTTGGGTTGTTTTGGGATTCATCTTCATTGCTGTGATGATATTTGTTAGGGATTCTATAGATTTAGAGCATAGATTCTAAATTTTGGGTTGTCATATGATACATAAACAGAGTCATAGGGGTTATTATTTATGGCTATCATGGATTTGGAACCCTATGAAATTGGATGGTTCATTCATTAAGGCATTCTCAAATACACTCTGGAACTGAGTAAAGCTGGAATGGTCAATCAGGGTTTTGGATCTATTGATCAATGGTGGTTTAATTATTTTTTTTAAAATAGTTATTCATTTATTTATTATTATAATTTCACATGAATATAAAATTTCATTTTTAGTAATGTACTAGATCGTATTGAGGGTTCTTTATTGAGTTATGTACTCACAACCTACTTGAGTTGTCGTTGCACTAGTGTAATCGAGAGGACTATCACTTTATTATAGGCATAGAGTGAGCTAAGGTCTGGTATTCTATGATCATGCTAGTACATCTCAAGTTGGACCATGAGACTAGAGGTGCGACATGAGGAGAGTGATAGAGCCTTCAATTTATTTTATTTTATTTTCTTATCCTACATATACTTAGGATCATCCCGGTGGTTGACCAGTCTTTTATGTGGGTATGAACATTTAAGTTGTATGTTCGTATAGTTACCTTCCATTTTTCATAGAATGCTCTTCTTATTTAGTATTTCTTCATACTTAGATGTTATGGACTTTTTTGTTGTTATATATATTTTTATTGTTTTGATACTCTAATATAGGGTGTATATCCTCTCCACAGTTTTCAAGACCCATCCTAGTGGGGCCCACGCTGTGACTCCCCAATCCCACCTCTAATAGGCCAGCGGCCGGTGACTAACACCAAGTAGGAATATCATTAATGTGGGTGGAATTTCCTAAGTACCTGTACACACACACACATGTCCAATCCCACAAAAACTGAAATGTCAGAAAACCAATAAGGAACAAAATGCATGCATACAACTAAACCCAACCAATGGAGTACAATAGAAGTAAAGTGCGGAAAGTAAAACCGAGCCAAAATACAAGCCCAAAAAAACAAGAGTATAAAACTAAAAAGTCCAACCTATAAGAAAAAAGAGGTACTGGGACTGCTTCTCATAGTCGTAGGAGCTCCTCAGCCTATAGGTAACTTAGAAAGCTCGGTCCAATCCTAGCCTTCCCTGGAATCTGTCAAAAGGTTGCACGTCTGCACAAGACATGACACGTGCGGGCAAATCCCGTGCAGGGGTGAGTATAAAAATACTCAGTAGAGGACCCCGAAAACAACAAAGAAACACAAAAAGGAAAGGTACAGTCATCTCTATAAGATATATGTCTACTTAACATATATCAAGAGTAACACAATCTAGATATACTCAAAACTCAGACCCGTAGTCTAGAGACAAGTCGCACAACGACATTCCCCCACTAGGGATTCAGTTCGAAGATTCCACGATGCACTCATCTAGGAGAACTCACTCCACGTTTCTGATAGCTCTGATAATGTCCGTCCGAGATGTACCGTTCATTGGTAAATATCACGAGAGATAGATACACTCATTCTGGGAGAACCCACTTCTGAGTAGGAAGGATCAAGATACACATATGAGGATCACTTCCATGGCCTTGGCGGATACCGTGACTCATCTGAATTCACCTGCAATATAGTGGATCATCATCCTATAAGAGTATTCATGCCGATACCTGACTCTACCTAGGGTCAATAATGGATATTGGATCTTTCTTTGGGACTCTTGGAGGGATACCTGACTCTATCTCAGAAAGTCCTACTGAAGAGATCATACTTATGTGGATGGAAATGACACCTCACCTTCTAGGGAATTAGAAAAAGGGGGAATAACCCAAAAAAAAATTGTCCAAATAACAATGTACATGGGGATAAATCCATGTACTGAAAATTATACGGTGTGTAGAAGGGTCACATGTCGTGTCCTCTAACATTAGGTACTGCTTGTTTACAACAGCCAGTGTAACAAGGATTGTCGTATAGAAGAAGCTATACAAGGTGTGTAAGAGAGTTACATGTTGTGTTCCTCTATTTTAGAGAGGACTCCATGTATGCTAGACATGTTCTCGTACACAGCTTCAACCCGTTATTTACACTCATGTAACTGGTACATGGTATAACCCATGTCGCCAGCCTGGTCTGGTCGTGTGGTGGGGTACACGGTTGTGTACTCCACCACATGTTCGTGTATCCCTTGGATACACATTGAGTCCCTCATAAGTACCCAGACTCTGTGTTCTTCGAATAACATGTTGTGTCATAGCTTCGTGCATCGCGGAACCCTTGCCGCCTCTGAGCTGGTCCTACACGACGTGTTCATTATGATATATGTCGTGTTCTTCATAAATTTCTAGAATCATGAACCTGCTCCATCGTGCCTCGGTACTCATCTAGTCTTTGATCTGATTATCCATTTGACAAGAAACGTGAATATTAAGGTCACCCCGATGTCCCAAAGTCATCTCTGTTGTTTTTAGGCCTCTGATCGGCCCCAAAAATGTGTATCGATCCACCCGTGCGAAGAACTCTCGAAGAACGGGAACTACTGAACCATTCTAATTCATCTGTCACCATCTTCACCGCACCTCCATTGGGTCATCATGATGTAAGATCTTTGTTTTGGTATTATTTCACCAAGAAATGGGTGCGCAATGATTCCACATTCTCATCCTCAAGAAGAACACGAAAAATTCAAGGAATATGGAGGAAGAAATCCAATAAACAAAAGAGGAGTGAACCTCCGTCATTGTTTGTCACAGTGTTAATCCACTCCCATTAAAAGGATTTAAATGGGTTAAATTAAAAGCATAAAACATGGAATAATAAATTTCCTAGAAATGAACCCAAAGAATCCCTCCCACAAAAACGACGATGCACAGATCAACTAGTTCATGGGTTGTTCCGCGTTCGTCGATAAATTCAAAGAACGGGGAAGAAAACTACGTAAAACATTACCCCTACCTCCATAATAGATCGATCCCTAATGAAGGGATTACACTTTTTTCATCCTCTAGATCCTTCAACTCTATTGGTGTATCAATTCGTACTTTTGATTTGTCATCATTCATTGTCGAGAGTTATCTCCAAAGTTCCAAGAATTCACCAGAGTTTCTCTCAATTTTATGTCAACGAACAACTTTCTATTAACCCATTAAAAGAAGGGAATGTGTTTCTGTCTTCCATTACACTATGGAATTAATGATTCTACATTTCTATTTCTGAGTCATTATGGGGTGGTATTAATTATCGAAATAGCAGCACCATCATTGTGCTGCAGCGAATGTTTCCAAATAAAATAAAATAAGCCATTCTAATTACATTATTTTGTTTTATTTTATTTTACTAAAAACTTCTAAAAACTATGTTTTTCCCTCAACTCACACCAATCGAGGTTAGGCCCATTTTTAGGTAATGTCATCGTCCCAAACGCAATGGTTCCCTTGGATTCGTTTGGAAACTGCCACAACCGCACACACCCACCAACTCACTTACCTTAAAAAACATCAAACCACCATTCCGAGCTCATTGGGCCACATAATGATGTTTTCATCTTTGTTCTTGGTCTCATAATAATTCCATATAATATTTTGAAATAATACACAGAGAATCCAAGACATTATATTCTCCCCACCTTAGGGATTTACATCCCCGAAAATCCAAAACAAGGCTACTCAAAAAGATGTGGGTACAGGGCACAGATCTTAGCCTCCTTCTCCCACCTGTTCTCCTAATGATTCTTGCACTGCCACTGGATTCAAACCAAGGGAATCAATCACCCATGTAGGATCCACTCCTTCTGATCCTCAATCTCCACTGGGTACCCAATAAAGGTCGCTCCATCCTCGATGTTTAGCTCACCCCAATCGATGATGTGCGATGGGTCATGCGCGTACCTACTTAGCCATGACTTGTGGAAGAAATCATCTACTAAGTGCAACTGCGGTGGTAGGGCTAGGTGGTATGCTACCTCTCCAACTCTTTGTTATATCTGGAAAGGTCTGATGAACCTCAAAGCTTTTTTCCGCCCCTTCCAAATCTTTGTAACCCTCATTGAGGTGAGACCAAAAAGAAGATGTGGTCTCCCTCCTTGAACTACATAGGACTTCATAGCCTATCATCATAAGACTTATACCAAATTTGTATAGTCTTCATCTTCTCCTGGATGATCGGGACCTTCTCGGTTGTAGATCACACCAACTATGAACCAATGAGCGCTGAATCTCTAGGGTCGGTCCAGCAAATCAGTGACCAGAAGGGCCTCCCATATAAATACTCGAACGGTGCCATACCAATGTTGGAGTAGTAGCTGTTATTGTACGCAAAATCCACCATTGGTAGGTGTTCCTCCAACTACAACCAAAGTCTAAGATACAGGCCTACAACATATCCCCCAGAACCTGAATGGTCCTCTCCATCTGACCATCGGTTTGGGGATGGAACATTGTGCTCAAGTGTAGATATGACCCAAAATCCTTCTGCAATCACATCCACAGCTGGGATGTGAAGAAAGAATAACGATCAAAGACTATCATCGAAGGGATTCCATGAAGCCGAACTATCTCCTTCATGTATAGGTGTCCCAAGATCTCTACGGAACGCTGCCCCCTGATAGTTAGGAAGTAGTCCAACATGGTGAGTTGGTCAATGATCACCCATATGGAATCATGCCTCTTGGATGTCTATGGTAAGACCGTCATTAATTCTATCGATATTCCACCGGACATCCACCCTGGAACTTCTAGGGGTGAGCTAAACCTACTAGAACCTAGTGCTCAGCCTTCATCATCAGGCATGTAAGGTATCGAGAAACAAACTCTGCTACTGCATTCTTCATGCCTTACCACCATAACTATCATCAGAGATATTGGTACATCTTCACCACTCTAGGATTTACCGCCAAGGGGGATGTATAAAATTCCCTATGGACCTCCTCCCACAATGCCATTGGTACAACAATGCGTCCTCTTAAAAGAAGTATGTGATCCCCACCTTGCGAATACTCATCAAGAGCATGTCCCATGGATAACTAAGAATGTAAAACCTCATAGTAGACATCCCCAAGATGTTCCTCCCTAACACGATGTAAGGGTTGAGGGATGACAACCATCAACTGAAGGTAAGCTTCATCCTCTCTATCCACGAAAGATAACCGCAACAAGGCCAACTATTCTGTCACATCACTCAACAGCTACGATTTGGATCTCCTGCTAAGAGAATCTATAACCTTTTACCCCTTCCCAGTAGTATAAGTGATCTTGAATTCATATTCCTAGAGGAACTCTAGTCAATGACTTTGTCTCATATTTATATCCTTCTTTGAGAAGATGTACTTGAGGCACTTGTTGTCAGAGTAGACGATAAATCGTTCTCCCATAAGGTATTATCACCACATCTTCAATGCGAATACTACCACTACCAACTCGAGATCATGGGTCACATAGTTATTCTCATGTGTCCTAAGCTGGCACGAACCATAAGCAATCACTTCCTGTCTCTACATCAAGACACATCTAAGCCTGATTCCTGATGCATCGCAGAAGACTACGTACTCGACACCCTCTTCTGGAGATCTCAAAATCAGGGTACTCGTCAAACTCTGTCTCAACTACTTGAAAGCCTACTGGAACTTCTCCATCCATATGAAGGATTCCCCTTCCTGTTCAAGCCCATCATCAGTGCTAGTATCCAGGATAAATCAGAAATGAATTTCTGGTAATATCATGCCAACCCAAGGAAACTCCACACCTCTGTCACGCTCCAAGGTGGCTTCCATGCTAACACTGCCTCCACATTGGCTGGGTCCACAACTACTCCTTCCACTGAGATGACTTGTCCCAAAAAGTGGACCTCCTGTATCCAGAACAGGAACTTCAAGAGCTTCCCATACATTTGGTTCTCCTAGAGTATGTCTAGTACCATCCGTAGGTGTCTCGCATTCTCCTCCTCTGATGCCGAGTACACAAGGATGTTGTCGATGAAGACTACTACAAACTAGTCTATGTATGGCTGGAAAATCTGGTTCATCAGTACCATGAACACAGTGGAGGAGTTTGTCACACCGAAAGGTATCACTAAGTACTTAAAGTGACCATTGAGGAATCTAAATGATGTCTTTGGTATATCCTCATCTCATACATGTAACTAGTGGTACCTTAAACGAAGGTCATCCTTCGAAAAACCACTTTTCCCCTATCTTCTAATCAAGGAGGTCATCGATTCTTGGTAGTGGATACTTGTTCTTAACCGTTACTTGATTCATCCACCAGTAATCCAAGCACAACCTCAAACTTCCTACTGCCTTCTGGGCAAACAAAACGAAGGCCGCCCAGGGTGAAATGTTGGGTCTTGTGAAACCACTACTCTGCAAATCCTTCAACTACACCCTCAGCTTGAGAAGCTCTGCCGGAGCCATCCGATATTCTGGTGAGGAAATTGGTGTCGTCATGGGGTGTAAGTTGATGCAGAAGTCAATTTCCCAGCGGTGAGGTAGTCCTGGAACATCATTGGGAAAGACATCCTCATACTCCACCACTACTGCTGGGAACTGGAATCTCCCAACATCTACTTCTCTGAGGTCAAGGATAGCCAACTCATGAGTGATCGGATGCACCCTCATATGAATGATCCCATTCTTCACTACATGGGTCTCCTTTTCACTGATAAAGAAAAACATCATCCCATCGCTGCAGACGCACCACACTCTTCGCCTAAAGTAGTCTATCTGGGCATGGACCGAAAATAACCAATCCATACCGAGAATGATGTCGTAAGGCCTTGACACTACCACCAGGAGGTTCCAACTAAAACTCTCGCCTCCATGGGTAAGATCACACTATCTACAAAGGTGTGTTATCATTGAGTCTCCTCCTGTAGGTGTCTCCAAGCATAAGGATCAAGTCAAAGGCTCTTGTGGAATATCGTGGTTTCACACAAGACATGTGGCAAGAAAGGAATGACTAGAACCTGTGTCTATAATTGTGGAATATAAGGTAGAAAAGACATATATTGTACATTGGATCACCCCTGGAGTCCCTGAGTCATACACCTCGACCGCATACATATTTCCCTACCCCTGTCCCCCAGCTCTTTGTGCCTAGTGTGGACCTCATGGGGGTGGTGGTGGAAGTAGATCGAAGCATATAACACCACATGTATCTCTCCCTGCTCCTCATCCACGTCCGAAACTTAGCGGGTATGTCTACTCCATTCTCCACCTCTACTTCAATGGTACATCCACCACTTCCCTATCAACATATCAACAGGTCAGCCAATCCCTAGCGAGATGTCCCCTACCATTGCATGAGTAGCGTCCCCTCTCCCTAGGCTGACTGGATCCATCCTGAGAGCCCTAGACTATAGATTCCATATCTTGGGTCCTCCTATTATGTCTCCCACATCCAGATCCCTATGGATGACATCGGCTCCCTCCTACCAAGGTCTCTGTACCTTCATGCCTGCCACTGATGTTCATCGGTTGTCTCTACTCTTCCAATAAGCTCTCGATCACCAAGTCCCACTCGATCACTCCATAATAAGTCAAAATGCATAGAAAAATGACACTAGAATAGATGTCCCCTCATAGACCACGCTCGAAGGTCATAGATATGAAGTACTGATCCCTGACCATATCCATTGAGTACCTGGCGAGGTTGGTGAACCTCGATGAATAGTCATCCATCATCAAACTACCCTGATAGAGCTGAAGAATCTCTTGGATACTAACTAATCTCAGCGTAATCAGAGATAACACCTCCCTAATGAGTCACTCAAACTCTGTCCTTGAAAGAGTCTCCTCATCGAGAGTCTGTGTGGTCAGAATCCACCATCATCCTGCTAAATCAAGAAGAAGGATCGCTCCTAGGATCACCATCTGGTCCACTGGTGTTCTCACTAGATGGAAAACTCTGTTCACTACCATAATCCATTCTTTAGCCACCTGAGGGTTGGTCTCGCCTTGGAACATGAGGGGTATCTATCTCTGGGACTCAACGAGCGCGCTAAGACTATGCCCCTCATCTGTCGGCACTACATGTACCACAGGCTACTCCACTAGTGGTGGTATGGCAGGTGCACCACCTAGAGGCAACTCCTAGGGAACTAGTCACCGCATCGAAGTCTTGTCAATAAGAAGGTCATCCTCGTGATCGCACTGATTAATCCTAGTGGGTATGCATCGTAGAGGAATCCTGTAAGAAAACAAGATATACCATGGTCAATGAGTATATCTGGATAGCTGACACAAGGGACATGGAAAACACAACACATTTCTATATGATACATGTACCATTATTTTCTTCCCCGAAACTTTTTTTTCATGTATCGAGTTTAAAATCAGGCTATCAGAGTCCTTGGTGTATGGATACGTCAGCTGCCTACACCAAAACTGGAGTCTCTAGCCTGAAAGTCGAGCACAAAACACTTAATACTATTTCCCCAAACCAATATCACAGACTCTTGGTCCAAAGGTAGAACTGACCACCTTTGATACCACTCTGTCATGACCCGTCCCAATGGGGCCCACACTGCAACCACCCAAACCTGCCTACAATAGGCTAAGGGCTGGTGACTAGCACCGAGTAGGCATATAAATAACATGGGAGGCATTACCTAAGTACCTATACACATGCACAGACTCCAAACCAACAAAAAACTAAAATGTAAAAAACCACTAAAGAACAAAATGCATGCATAAAACTAAACCCAACAAATAGAGTACAATGGAAGTAAAGTGCATAATGTAAAATCGGGCCAGAATACAAGCCCACAAAAACAAGGGTCTGAAAACTACAAAGTCCAACCTGTAAACACAAAAAGGTACTGGGACTACTACTCGTAGATGTAGGAACACCTAGGCCTATAAGGAAATAAGAAAGCTTAGTCCTGTCCCAGTCCGCCCTGGACTCTGTCAAAAGGATGCTCGTCTTCACAAGACATGACACGTGTGGGAAAATCCTGTGTAAGGGTGTGTATAAAAATACTCAGTAGAGGACCCTGAAAACCACAAAGCAACACACAAAGGAAAGGTATATTCATATCTACACAATATATGTCTACTGAACATATAGCAAGAGTAACACAATCCAGATTTACTCCAAACCCAGACTCGTGGTCTAGAGACAAGTCGCACAACTATATTCCCCTGCTAGGGATTCTGCTCAAAGATTCCACGAAGCACTCATCCACAAGAACTCACTCCATGAGTCAAATAGATCTGATAACATCCAAACAATAAGTACCATTTGTTGGGAAAGATCATGAGATATAGATACACTCATTCTGGGAGAACACACTCTTGAATGAGAAGTATCACGACACATAGATGAGGATCACTATCGGGGCCTTGGAAAGTACCGCGACTCATCTGGATTCACCTACTATGTAGAGGATCAGTGTCCTGTAGGAGTAGTCATGTTGATACCTGACTCTAACTAGGGTAAAAAATGGATAGAGGATCTCTCTTCGGGCCTCTATGAGTGATACCTAACTCTATCTTGAAAAGTCTTGTTGAAGGGATCATACTTATGTGGATGGAAACGATACATAACCTTTAAGGGAACGAGAAAAGGGTAACTAACCCAAATGAAACTTGTCCATGTAACGGTGGAAAATAGGATCAATCCATGTACTGAAAAGTATACGGCATGTATAAGGGTCACACGTCGTGTCCTCTAACCCTAAGTACCGCACGTGTACAACGACCCGTGTCGTAAGGCTTGTCATGTAGAAGAAGGTATACACGGCGTGTAAGAGAGTGAAACGTTGTGTTCCTCTATCTGAGGAGGACCCCATGTACGCTATCCATGTGCCCATACATGGCTTCAACCCATGTGTTACAACCTATGTAACTGGTACATGGTGTAACCCATGAAGAAGACCTGGTCTGGCCATGTGGTGGGGTACGTGGCCGTGTACTCCACCCCATTTCTGTGTATCCCCTTGATACATATTGAGTCTCGCATAAGGACCCACATTCCATTTTCTTTAGAAAACACATATTTTCATTGCTTCATGCATCTCAGAACCCTAGCCACTGTTGAGCCGGTCCCACACGACGTGTTCTTTAGGATACACATCGTGTTATTCGGAAATTTCTAGAATCGTGAAACTGCTCCACCGTGCCTGAGTACTCCTACAATCTTAGATCTGGCCATCTGTTTTCCATGAAACTTGAAGATTAAGGTCACCCTGATGTCCTGAAGTCGTCTCCGTTTTTTTTGGGCCTCCAATCAGCTCGAAAAAATGCGTATTGATCCACCCGCACAAAGAACACTCGAAGAACGAGAACTTCCGAAACATTTTGATTCATCCATCACCATAATCGCCGCACCTCTGTTTGGTCATAACGATGTCAGATCTCAGTTTTTAGATTTTTGTGCCAAGAAATGGGTTCACAATGATTCCTTGTTCTCATCCCCACGAAGAACACAAAGAACACGGGGAAGAGGGACGAATAAATACAATAAACAAAAGGGGAACGAACCTCCACCATCGTTCGTCACAGCATTAGTCCACTTCCGTTAGAAGGTTTTAAATGGGGTAAATTAAAAGCATAAAACGAGGAATAATAAATTTCCTAGGAAGAAACCCAAAGAATCCCTCCCGCAAAAATGACGATGCGAGGATCAACCAGTTTGTGGGGTGATCCACATTCGTCATTAAATTCAAAGAACATGGAAGAAATAAACATTAAAACATAACCCCTACCTCGAGGAGGGATCAGTATCTAAGGAAGGGATTTCACAATCGTCTTCGTCGAGATCCATCAACTCTGTTGGAGTAGCGATTCCCACATTTGAGTCACTGTCGTTCATTGTCGAGAGTTATCTCTAAAGTTGCAAGAATTCCCCAGAGTTTCTCTCAATTGTTTTCCAACAACCAACATTCAATTAATCCATTAAAAGGAGGGAATGTGTCTCTGTGTTCTATTACACTACGGCATTAATGAGTCAACATTGTTATTTCTGAGTCATTATGGGGTGGTATTAATTATCGAAACAACTGCCCCATCATTACGTTGTAGCAGATGTTTCAAAATAAAATAAAATTAACCTTTCAAATTACTTTATTTTGTTTTATATCATTTTACTAAAAACATCTGAAAAATAACTTTTTCCCTCAACTCATGATAGTCGAGGTTAGGCCTGTTTTTAGGTAAAGTCGTCGTCCCAGACACAACAGTGCCCTCAGATTTTTAATCCAGGCATCTGTTAGTAAACTACCTCAATCGCACACACCCACAAACTCACTCATCTTAAAAAAAGTTCAAAACAACCATTTCTGGCTCATAGGGCCTCAGAATGATGTGTTGTCTCTGCACCTGCTATTTTAATAATTGAATATATTATTTAAAAATAATACATAAAAAATCAGTGACATTATAATGGTACCCTCTTAGATATCTTCCCCAAATTAGAAAAATATAACATATGGGAAGGCTTTCCTAAGGTCATGTAGTGAATTGGTTCAATAACTATTCATAATGAGCTAGGCGGTTGTGTTACATTATCCAAACAAATAATTGTGCAACTGTTGGCTACTTCATGAAAGTGATCAATCATTGATTTAATATTATAGAGTTGGGTTGACATGGGGTTAAATAATTATAAATTCTTATCTATGATTGATAATTTAAGGGTCTCTAAAAAATTATGATGAGAACGAAAATTAATCTTGTGAAAAATCAAAATAACCTACTTTGACCTCTACTGATTTATTATTAGAGGATCAATGAAACTCATGAATAATGGTTAATAGTTAGAGGAAAGTTCCATATATATGAGTTTGGGTCACTCATCATAATATTGGTATTGTATGTTAATATATGAAATTATAAATGAATTAATTACTTATCTAGGTGCTTCAACATTAGTTTTTATAGTGGTTTTTTTCTACACTGATTCCAAGTTTCTTTATCTATCATTTTTTTCTATATTGGTGATCAAAAATTAAGAATTTGGTATTGATCTACTACCATACAAGGACTATTCCTTGTGATTTATATATCTTGAGGACTGTAATACCTATAGGATAAATCTATTTTTCTATTAGCTTCTACATAATGAATTAATTTTATTGTGTGTGTGTGGGACACATTTTTAAAATAGGTAAAATTGATATTAAGATAAATTTTTTGGTGTCAAGTCTTCCATATCAATTTCTTGTTTATAAGATAATTTTTGGTGTATTTATGTCTTATTAACAAACTTATGGTTGGTTAGAATTGATGCTTCAATCAATGGATGTTTGATACTACTTAAATTTATGGTAGAGCTCTTAAATATTATACCATTTGACTATAAGTCTTTAGTTTAAAACATGTTGCTTACTTTAATTAAAAAAACTTGTTTATAGTGACCATTTTTTAAAATTATATGTAAGGTGTGGAAGCAGTGGACATATGTTTCTTCTATAAGGATTTCATCATCATGATAAAATGAGCGTGGGAGGTAACCATGCTACTCTATTCATGATTAACTTATAAAAAAATAAGAAGAACAAATGCCTTCGAGCTAGTTTTTTGGGTCTATATTGATCAAATATAATATAGTCCCTATATGGTCTTTTATTAATAGAGACCAATATGGGTGTAGTCCAAATCTTGAAAAGTGTTTAGAATAATCCATCATGGACCTTGAGTGTGTGTGACTTTTGGTTTGATTTTGATCCCTCTTACATGAACCCCTACAGTTATGTTTGGAGGTTCATGTTAGTTGGACACTCTAGGTTTGGGGGGAACTATCCTATGGTTTGAGTCCCTCAAAATCAAAATTAGATGGGATAGGATGGCACTCTCTTATGCTTTAAAGGCTAGAATTGGAGTAAGAAAATATTCTTTTGGGATAATTATGGTAGATATCCCATTCGTGGAGAAATCATCTGGTGATTAGGATTCATATCAGTGAAGGCGCTCCGACCAATTTTTTTTTTAATAAATGAAATGTGTCTATTAGTGTATTAGGAAAGGATAACATTAAAGTTCTATATGTTTTTCCTTATATTTATTTAGTGGAAAATGAGTACTTTAAGGTTTCTCTTAATAATAATTGTTATGGGGAAGATGTTGAATCTTATTCAAGACATAAGTCAACTTATTACGCATCAAAAGATTTGAGTTCTAGATAATTCAATAATATTATCAATGATTTAAGACTAATTTTAAATAGAAACATTAAAAATATCTTTTTATTCATTATATAAAAAAATTAAATTATACAGTTAGATAGGTTTAAGTAATATAGACACTAAATTTTTTATTATCTCTCTTTATTATAAAGAGACGTTGTCTATAATTTTCATTATTTTCAAAAACAACTTGTGTGACTTTTTGGGGTTTGTGGGATAAAGGATAACATCCATTGATAAGGGTTTCTTCTATATTTTTTCCATTATTCTAAAATAAAATTTAAACCCAAGAGTAATGGATTTATTTCCCTTAAGCCATGTGTGTTAAGGTTTCTATATTTGGACCCTAGATTCATTTTTTGAAGCATTAAAAACATGATCATACATGTACAGATTACAATATTGTGACTAGGATATATTCTGTAGGAATTCTAAAACCCTATGGGATATTAAATAAATTTTGGGGATCTTATTAAATTTGATAAATAAATATTTAAGGTTGAGGTGGATATTTATTCTACCATGGTAAATTTGGTGATTTTGGTACTTGTTGAGGTTCATATTGATTTAAATATTGATTTTGAAAATTTTCCCTATATTTTTATGTTTTATAATTATACTTTTTATGATAAAGAGATTTATGATTGTAATAACATTTCTACTTGTGTGGAATGTGGGAAATTTGGTCATATGGTGGGTTCAAATAGAATTTAGATGATGAAATTGAAGGAAGACTCAGACGTTGTGCAGAAGAGCTATGATAATGGAAATCCACTAGACCATAGTGTTTTTATTCTAAATAGAGCATCACTTTCAAAATAGATATAAAGGATATAAGGGAATGAGCTTTCTGAAAAAGATTCTGAAATTTGTTCTATATTTTCAATTTTTTCGGTTGGTTCTCCAGGTTATATGAGATAGGATATTCATTTTGTGGTTATAGTGGATAGTTCAAATTCTCAAGTAAATTATTTGATTAATAGTTTGGATGCTTAAATTGAGAAAATTAATCTGCGGTAGATTATTAATTAGTATAGGGGTGATGACACATCTAATCCTCGTATATTTTTTTGGATTTACAAGTGGATGACTGTGGTCCTTGGAGGTGATAGAAGGGGTGATCAGGAAAATTTATTGGAATTATTACTTTTTAAAATTGAGTGATATTAGAGGGAAAAGGTATCTTAAAACTATGGATGCATATTTAGTAGTTTTGTTGGGGATTTTAAA
The DNA here is from genome assembly GCA_963277665.1 of Viscum album. Classification (NCBI taxonomy): domain Eukaryota; kingdom Viridiplantae; phylum Streptophyta; class Magnoliopsida; order Santalales; family Viscaceae; genus Viscum; species Viscum album. The sequence goes on from OY728146.1 coordinate 658,705,307, forward strand.
ACCTTAATAAGGAATATATCAAAAATATGAGGATAGTTCTTCAATTAATAAAACAAATATACCATTAACATATTTTAAAAAAGTCTTTAGGGTAAGTGATAAAGATATTGACATTCAAAAAGTTTAGAATTTAATTAGAAACTACCCCTTATATTTTTATCAAAAGATAGAAGCTCCTCTCAAGATGGAAAATACTAATAGAGGTTCTATTGAATATGGTAATGAAGGTCTCACTAAGATGTTCAATGATGATCTTATAAGTGGGAAAGGTAATACTTCTCCATCTATGAGCGAAAATACTCTTGGTAAGTTGTTAAACTATTGGAAGGATGTGTCCACTACTAAGACATAATTATCTATGGTTATAAACCAGGTTTCTCCAGAAATTTATCATAGTGGAAATTTTATCCAAGTATAAAATATTCTATTTGATAAGACACCAGTTAAGGATCAAAAGTTATGTAAGATAGAGATGATTCTAACTACTAACTTATTTTCCATGCTTGTCTATTTTATTATCTCAAATAAACAATAAACTTATACTGTGGAATTCATGAATAAATTAGATATGTCGAGTAAAAACCTTATGATTGATGCTAAATATGACACTTATTTCATGAAATATGTGATGCATACTGAGGTTTCTTACTAAAATAATTTTTTCTGAAAAGTCATATGTATTATAAAGAGGAGGTAATATTAATATTTTCTAGTGATGAGAGAATGAATTTTTCCTCAACATTGACATTTATTGGTGATTATAATCAACCACCATCTTCAAATATTATTGATTCACATTTTGATTATGATTTAAATCCATGGAAAACTACTAATTTATAGATTATAGGTAAATATATGATAGGTCGAGGTACTCCTCATAATATACAAACTATTTCTCAAACTAAAAAAAAGAAAAAGTATATTTTTCCAATTATGATATTTTTGTTGTATCTATTTTTTCAAGTACGATGGAATGAGGAAATGAACATAGTTAATCCATATGTTCCACTAAATATTCATGGGGTTTAAATTGGATATTATTGAGTGGTATCCAAATGATTTTTTTATCATTTGGTCCCTTTTAGGCAATCATTATTTTAATTTTTAGGTTGATTCTAGAAGATAATGACGTGGTATGGTCTGTTGAGGTATATTTTTTTGTCACTTATGGTAAATCTATAAAGGATTCTTTATAGTATAATTATTTTTCTATAGGATTGGTGCAACAAGGTTAATGTTTATTTTGAAGGACATATTTCTTCACTAGTGTTTATTGAATAATTTTTGTTTTTCTATGTTTACGGTTATAGATTATTTGATTCATATGCATTTTGATTGATGTATTTTAAAAGCATATCGTGTGTTACTTTTTACGCATGTAATCCCCTAGTAATATTTTTCATTTCATTTAAATAAGGAACCATGGGTTAGGCTTTCCAAAGTCATGGTTCTGGTCATTATAAATTATTATTGATTATTATTATTGGTATTATTATTATTATTATTATTATTATTATTATTAATCAAATGGTATTTTTGAAGGTAATTTTAAATAATGGGTACTATATAAGAATTACCACAGTAATGATTGGGTATTATAATAGATATAGTATTTATAATGGGGGTCTTTGGGGATCCTGTATATGCCTTAGGGGGACTTGTAATGAGACAATGATGGTGTGGGTTAACCCATTGGATGGGGTGTGTCCTATCCCAGTTGAGATTGTGTCTGAGTGGTATGGGATATATCCTCATATCCTGATGATTGGGGGTTCAACTCCCAATGTCCACCATTTGGGGGGGGGCATGGAATTAGTGAATTATAACATGATGTATTATTTAATAGGTCAGTATTATAGTGGAAATTGTTGTAGTGTAGGTACTATAGCAATGGTACTATAGCGGGAGTATTGTAGTAATATTATTCATGAAGGGGACTGTGGGAGAAAAAGGGTCTTCAAGATATATGCAATTTGGACCATCAAATTTTTAAGGCTCTAGAATATCTAAAATGGTAATGGGATAGCTTGTATGTGGTTCTATACTTGGGGGGATGAGGCTTGATCCATGTTGTCCCAATGATAGAGAGCATGTGTGTGTGTTTTTCTATATACTTTGTAATACCAATAACTACTACATTTTGTTGTTGTTATTATTATTATAATTATCATGACTCATCTCCATTATATCCCCTCTATGGATAGATTTGAAGATAAGTGTGTCCCCCAGATCCCACCTCTAATATTCCATGAGTTAGAAATTTACATTGAGGGTATAAAACACACATAATTGGAATAATTTTCCTGATAAATATAGGGTAACATATGACAAAACCCTTGATAAACTCAAAAATATTTAATATAAAACAAACCATAATCCACTAATGCTTGTAACACTTTATATGAACATAAGTTCTATGAAATAAATTCTATAATACTACTCCTATGACAGTAGCCCAACTTTAGGAAATACTGCATCGTGATATTTTAATTTCTAACCTAATCAATGAATCCATCCTCTAAATTAGTAAAAATATTTTATAGATCATAGGAGTGAAAAATAAAGTATTATTAGTAAGATCTTCCCTATAAACTCTCATGAAATTGTGGAAGAATCATACCTCTGTCTTAAGTAATAAATAGAAAAACCAACTCGTTACCTAAAAAATCCAACTACCTACATGACCTCACCTAGAAAACTCTCTAAATATACATACAATATAGTAACATAATAATCAAATGAATATAATATAAAGGTACATCTCACCCACTTGCTCCTTGAACTGGTCACCCCCATGCCCCAATGACATAAGTCTTTGCATCATTATCCCTTCCATATCCACATATCCACATAACCACATCCATAACCATAGAACATACCCACTACCTCATATCACACATCAATTCTTCATCATCACCATGAAACCATATAACATAACCTTATGAAAACTTAGCCTACACTACTCTTGGAAGAGATAGTGAGAAGGAGGATCGGTCACCCATCTGTATCACATGTATCCTGGATGTTGGGGAAAACACCAAGAACCCAAAATCTCATATGGGTGCCAGTTTTATTTCTTGACTTGGGGGTGGTTGTTAATAAGAAATATTAAAAACTATAATGAATATATAAGATAACACATAGTAATATCTTAATCTAAATTCTAATAACACACCAATACTACCACACCTCATCATCATATCATCACCCCAAAACAAAAACTATCATCCAAATCAATTATTTTTTAAATTTCAAAGATACCACTTTAAGGTGGTGTGGGAACCAAACAAGAAAACTGACATACAAACCCACATAAAAACTATTTCTTCCACCTCAATCCACAACAACTCCACTCCTAAAAAAACACCACTTTCATACCATAAACATCTTCAAGTCATCTCATATTTCCTCATTACATACCACTTTATTCAATTATGAACGACATTTAACTATCTTAATTTAATACAATCAACACTAATTCTCATAAACCACTTTATAATTCATTTAATGGAATATCAATTAATTTCCATTTTAATCATAATTTATAGAATATCATTAATCTCACCACAACCATTTCCACTTTAATTTAGTTATTTAAATCATATATTTTTTCATAACATTATAACTCCATATAACTAATATTAGAAAAAAAATCCCTCATGGTGTTGTCTTCATGTTTTTGGGGTAACAGTGTTTGTTGACAAAACCAGATGACCATGTTTTGGTATGGTTGGTGTTGTCAAAGTAGATATTTAAGATGGCATAGTTTCCTAGTGTTTTCTAGATTTTTGGGACTAAAAACTGGGATTTTATTTTATGGAAAAGGAAGGCTTTCAGAAAAGGATTTTTCAAACCATAGTTTTATGACCACTAAGCATGGAGTTTATGGATTTCATAGTAGTGTAGATGTGTTATGCGGACCGAAAAGGAGGAATGTGAACTGCAAAGGATGCTACGTGAACCACGTAGATAAATTAGTTCATGGTTGTAGAGACTCGAAGCTTGACGTACATAGATATTACATTACTTTTGCGGAATACATAATACATAACAAAAATAGACACACAAGGACCATAATAGTTTAGTGTCTTTGGAAACTTGGAACGTAATCTTCTAATCATGGTGAAAGATCTTCAACATCTCCCATAAAGATCTTCCACTTTTTGTTTCCTTACCTAAAACCTTTATTTTAATCCTGGGGGAAAATAAAACATAAAAAGGGTGAGCTCAAATGCTCAGTAAGGGTAAGCATGGATAAAATAAAACATACCATACACATTTGAACCTAAAAACATGAACATAATGTTTAAACATCAAAATCTTGAGCAACGACTTAAAACCTGGAAGTACATAAGGCATAGATCATAATGGAACATAAATAATGATAACATATCATGAGAATAAAACATGTAATTGTGGCATACGTTAATCACATGTAATGAATTCCATAGTAGCCAAGGAAATGCTGCCAAGACCATCATAGTGGACAAAGTCCCTTTCTGAATTGAGTTCACTCCTCGTTTCAGTCCTATAACACTGAACCGGATTAACTTACTGTTCCATCCATGTCTATCTCATGAGATATAAATCTTTACCCGATGCATTGGAGGGAGATATAGGTCTCACCCATATCATAATGAAATCATTCTTACTTGTGCCACAAGTAAACTTATAACATTCATCATAACCCAAAGAATAAAATGGGTTTCATAAACATCATCCCATCATTTCATAATACATATAAAAAAATGGAGATTTCATCATAAGAAAAGTGAGACCATGTCAATCATAGAGACATGATACTTGAAACATATACATGTGAAATAATGTCATCTTAGATGAAAATGGTTTTTGATAAAACACTTGAAATGAATTCGTGAGGAAAATATCCTTTTTTCTTCAAAATCATTTTATTTTCACAAAATGCCATGCAATTTTAAAAGAAAAGGGTTTTGTTGAAAATAGTCATGAAATATTTTGGAGGAAGCTTCATGAAAATAAGGCTTTATAAAACCGCACATGAGCCTTAGCCCGGTTGGCAAGGTCTCTGATGGTGCATCCAAGCGACCGGGGATCAAAACCAGGCGGAGGTAGGATTTACGGGTACTGTAGCAGTACTGTAGCAGGAACTGTAGTAGGCACTGTTTGGCACTGTAGCAGCCAAAAATATGCCCCCGTTTGGGCCTTCGGGCATCAGATTTGGTCCTCGAGTCCTTCATTGGCCTTCGGGCACCCAGGCCTTCGGGTCAGTTGGGCCATCGGGATATCCATATGGCCTTCGGGTCACCTGCAGATACAAACCAGACCAAAAAACTACAAGGAACAAGCTCTATAAGGAGGATGAGCAAAGGAGCTTTCACCACAGCAGAAGCTAAACGGGTTGCAAGAATGAGAGGGTATGGCACCTGCCATCGGGACAAGCCTGTGCATGCATGGTAATGCCTAGCCGAACAGCCATGCGGAGGTGAAGAGCTGATTTCAAAGATGAAGATGCTGGGGAGGAGCAGTTCCAAGTTGTTAGTCTGGGTTGTATGGTCTATTTGTGCCTACGGGCATTGGTTCATATATGGCCTACGGGCATGTAATAGGGTTCCACCTCATCCCTTGAAAGGTGGATTATCAATAAATAAAAAATGAAGGCCTTCGGGCCATTGGAAGGCTTTATAAAACCATAAAAATCCTTTCATGCCGTATACGTTAAAAAAACATTCTTCTCATACTTTTGTCGGAAAAGTAAAAAAGTACCTTGTATGGTAAAAAAAAGATTCATTTCATAACATGTGGTAAAATTCAAAAATGGGTAAAAAGGACTTTAAACATACATGAAAACAATTTTATAAAACATGGACATGGATGATTACAATAACCCCAGTACATACTTACGAATAAGCAATCTCGGATAAAAATGAGATTTGCACAATTATCCCTTACCTTAGGTCCGATATGCTTCGTACTTATCTGAACCTCCTGTATATTGATTTCAATAATGTCATTGACTTATTAAAGAATCATATTCATTGTTATGATATCATATATGGTTCACTTATGACTTTATATTACCCGTTCTTTTGTAAATTCCATGTTAAAGAGCGTTTTGGGTAAAATCGTTTCATTTGTCGTCCGTGTTTTGACTTGTAATTATTAATATGATTACTTAGATCATGATTACTTAATTACAGAATATAAAACATGATTTACATATAATATATATTCATAATATACATATATATAATAGGAAAGAAATACACCGTTCATGGAGACGGTAGGCCATGAGTACGCATGAACGTTGTTTTCGTTTCCTCATTGAATTGAATGGAATTAATTGGATGATATATATATATATACATAAATCCAGTATCATTATTATTTCATATATTTCACGATTACTTATTATATATACTTTATAATCATTTATGAATGGTTAATCATTGAGAATGAATCTCATCACGTCGTGGAGACGGTATTCCGTCCGTATGCACGAGCGATGATATCGTTCCCATGATCGTGGAATTTTATTGGAGTGTATGTATACTATTAAATAATCAATATCACTTTACAATAATCATATATAGTTATTATTTACACCGTTATACCCATCCAAGTAAGGTGGTGGTGGAAAATAGATTACACCACGGCGTGGAGACGGTATTCCGTACGTACGCACGCGCGGTGATTTCGTTTTCCGTAGGATGGATAGATGGTGAAATAGGGTTGTTTCATACTTATAATAACATATAAGTATATGAGTGATACTGATGTTATTACTTCATAATGAAACAACCTAAGAAGAAGAAGTGGAAGAAGAAATAAAGGTGAAAGAATCGGTAACGGACATTACCTCTTCTTTGAACCGCCTCTTTGAGACCTCCTCTTAGGGCACTAAAATTGGTCTTTGAAGAATACCAGGACCTCTAGGATGTGTCTAGGGAAGTGGAGAAGAGAATTTTTCAGGGTTTGGCAGAGCAAGAAGGCTCAAAGTGGTGTGAGTAAGAGAGGGAGGAGGCGCCCTTTTATAAGGGAGGAGAGGGGCACCTTTGCAATAACTAAACAATATTATTTTCTTATAAAGTCATATTCGGTTTTTAATAGGTCCAAATTGATTTATTTCGAAGATAATGTGGGTATAGGTCGAAATCATCTCATCAAATAGAATTTAGACAAGTTTATACCATTATATTAACCTTAACGTTTAGTTTTAACTCTTAGTTAATTAGATTGACATTTACCATGTCACTTTGTATTTTTATATTATATGGTTAATAAACATACCTTATACATAAAAGAGACCCCCAAGTGTTCCATTAATGATACACCTGTCATGATATAAGTATATTGGCCAAAACCTAGATTTTTAGGAATACAATAACAATTTGTAATATAATATTTGTTTTAAAAACTATTTTATGTCAATTTTGACACTATTTGGTAATTGATTTTTTTTAAAATCATAATAGAATTATTAGTTCAAAAAAAGTTAATTAAATCAATAATAACATTTCATATTAACATATAAAATTATTGTAATTCCTAAAAAGTCTCAAATTACATTTATTTGGGTATTTATAACATCAATTATGTCAATATTTTATTAATAAGATAATTAATGCATCATAATGGTTTCATAAATAAATTAAATCATTTTAAGTCTAAAAATTATAAATAAAATACCCTTATATAGGAAATATTTTTATCTTTCTAATGAATATTTATAGTTGAATTTATCTTATATATAACCCTATATTAAAAATGATTTAGTTATTATACTTTGATTTTAACTATTTTAACCCTTCTTTAAATAAATTAATAATAAATGTCCTAATCTAATCCAAGTGGGCCTAAATGGTCATATTTTATTCATAAGGTTGTTTTTGGCCGAATTAGACTTATCCAATAGAATTATTACATGTGTTAGGGTAATATTAATATCATTTTTACCCTTAATTACCCTATTTACTTTTAACCGTGGTAAAAAAAGTAAAAAGTTACTATTCACCGAAAATTATTTTCATCTCATTGAACCACATTTTAGTTCTTGATATTTACCGCATCTCTCGGATTTTCGAAATTCCACTCACAGAAGCGGTAAAATTAAGTTTTATGAAAAATTCAGTTTTTTTAACTACCACTTAGTGGTTTCACTATTCATCAAAAAATGAAAGTTTCTAGAAAAATACCAAAAATTAGGCCTAAGCTATATTTGATATTATGAATTCAAAAATGATGTCTATTTTACCAAATTCAAAACATATCACTTGCATTAATTAATTTAAAAATTAGTTCCCTTCGTCAATACAAATAGCGTGTTCTTAAGAGATAATAACTATCAAAAGATTGACACTTGTTTATGACTAGTTTAAATGTGAAATTACATCCAATGACCAACATTGTATTAAATTGTAAAAATATATTCTAAATATACTTTAAAACCACTCAAATTAATAATTTATCAATATTAATTATTTCTTTTATAAAAGTTGTTTTTAATTCAAATTTAGTAATTTCCACTATTCATTAGAATATGAAAGTTATCCGAAAAGTACAAAAATTTCACCCTAAGCTAATTTAGATATTCTGAATCCAAAAATGAAGTCTATTTTGAAAGATAAAATTTATAAAATTTCAAAGGGTGGGTATTACTATTCATAACGGCTAGTTCATAATAATATTATAATAATATCTCATTTAGTGAAACTCGGTATTGCGTAATACACATGCTATCGAGGAAGGTCGCGATTGCGTGTAATGCAGCCAAGTTAGGGTTGCGTGTTGTGCAAGACTCCTTTGTTGTAATGTACAACACAAGACATCAATAAAATTAAAAAGAATATTTCTCATAAAATCTCAGGGTGTTACATTCTACCCCCCTTAAAATGAATTTCGCCCTCGAAATTCGTCGGGGTTATAAATGGTTTACTACTCGAAAGTTTCTTTAATAGAAACCCACATCGTAAAAAAGGAATACCAAAACCAATCTTTAGAAACTAACGTATGAAACAAAATGGTTACCCAAATTAACTAATCACTGGGATTCCACATAGGAGAACATAGGTGAAAATATGGATATGGAAGAGAAACCTAACCATCATGTTCTGATGGAGAGTGGTAGAGAACATGGCTATGAAAAAGCCAGTAATCACAAAGCTATAGATTTGTGATGATCTAAGGTACCATATGATTCATCGGATATAAGGGAACTAGGACAACATTTTTGGTTTTCAAGATCATTTCCCTAAAGTTGATGAATTAAAAGAAATCCTTACATGATTTTGGTACAATCTCACTGTTGTTCGTGAATTGAACAATTTCCACTTCATACCTTAAAGAAATGAAGTTGAATTTGTTATTCGTGATGTGTTAGTAGATCATGTGATAGAATGATGGGTCATTCCATCTGTTTCAAACAAAAGGTTAGAAAAATTTATAAGTCCATCTTATGGTTAGAATAATCATATATGGTTCCATAAATGAACTTGTACTTCATATATCATACCTCTTAATAAAATAAAACTAGTTTCTACTAACCAGGGACTTCCTATAGGCCAGTGGTAGGCGATAAAGGTCAGTCGCACTTTGGTTGTGGGTTCGATTCCCACAGCCTTGTCTGGCGCGATGGGATGTCGCCCGTCCTGCAGGTTGTCCTTTTTATAAAACTATATTACTATAACATCCCATCAATAATATCGAAAAAAAACTTCTATCCTTAAACAATACTAACTTATGTCCAACATAATCCATTAAAATCATAAGGCTTATCCATAATACTGTAGTCCACTCTCATAATATAGTGAAAACAATTACCAGAGATTTAATACCATCGTTGATCCCCATATATCATAAGATATGTCTTGTTGGTCGCATTACAAACATTCGAAGGCCTTAATCATTTATTCTCTTGAAAAATGAATACCCATTGAACCTTAGTGAAAAAATGAATGCAGTTAAAAGTTAACACTTTCCACATACCAAAATCCTCAAAATTCTATATACTCAAACCATGATATCACTTAGTCCTTATATCAATCATGAGCTCATGAATACAATCAAACATCTCATTGTCTTCTTATTCCTTCATTATGTGCATATCATCTACTTTACAAAAATATTTGAATAACCTTTCATGGTTACTGGTACCATTCAACATATACTTTCAATTAATTTTAGGAAAAACAATAGTGTAACAATCCTTAGATGATTCTTTATTCCATAGAACCATTTACTATACAACATAACTCTTGATAAACATACAATCATTCCACTACCTTCTAAAACAACTGACTGAGCTTCAACACTTCTTTCAGCTCATATATCATTTGTAGTCTCCTCATCATCATCCATATAAATACAACCCATATGACCATGATGATTCTCTTCATGAGAATTTCCATTAGGGAATTGGTTTGCATAATGCCCGTACATTCCACATTTAAAACATCTAATCATTGTTGATGTCGTAGAAATACCATCATCCTTGTCCATGGTGTTAACTGAACCTTTTCCTTTGCACTTACTGGCTTTGTGTCCTTCTTTTCCACACCCAAAGCATCTTCCAGTTCCTTTGAAACAATCTCCCTGATGCCTCTTCCCACATGATTTACATGAGGGAAATTGAACTTTCTTTCCTTTATGATCATCATGGAACTCCATCTTTCTCTTATTATCTGGGTTGAGAAACTTACCAAAGTTGAGATTATTGATCATATTATGAGATTGCTGATTAGGCATAATAACGATGTTTGGACTTCCAGATCCCATTTCATTTGGTTTCTCATGAAGAATATCATTCCATTGTCTGTCATATCCTCCATTATCGTGAATCTTCTTGTTTCTAGCCATTTTCTAAAACCCAAAAAGAATATTGTGAGAGGAAAAAATCATGCTAGGGAAAACAACATAGTAAAGGGGGAGTTCCCTCAATATCTAACATCTTAGGTTAAATTCTAAGATCGTTACCGTAGTTCTAGGACTATATCCTATACACATACTTATCCTTAGGGACATCCCTAGGCATACCTTAGAAATATCTCTAGGGATCTCACTAACGTTTTCGCATCCTAGTTTCCAAAGGCTGACTAAACATTTCCTATGATACCAACTATAGAGACCCAAAGCTTGACGTACATCGATATTACATTACTTTTTCGGAATACATAATACATAACAAAAACAGACACACAAGGACCGTAATAGTTTAGTGTCTTTGGAAACTTGGAACGTAATCTTCTAATCGTGGTGAAAGATCTTCAACATCTCCCATAAAGATCTTCCACTTTTTGTTTCCTTACCTAAAAACTTTCTTTTAATCCTGGGGGAAAATAAAACATAAAAAGGGTGAGCTCAAATGCTCGGTAAGGGTAAGAACGGATAAAATAAAACATACCATACACATTTGAACCTAAAAACATGAACATAATGTTTAAACATCAAAATCTTGAGCAACGAATTAAAACATGGAAGTACATAAGGCATAGATCATAATGGAAAATAAATAATGATAACATATAATGGGAATAAAACATGTAATTGTGCCATCCATTAAGCACATGTAATGATTTCCATAGTAGCCAAGGCAATGCTGCCAAGACCATCTTAGTGGACAAAGTTCCATTCTAAATCGAGTTCACTCCTCGTTTCAGTCCTGTAACACTGAACCAGATTAACTTACCATTCCAGCCATGTCTATCTAATGAGATATAAATATTTACCCAATTCATTGGAGGGATATATAGGTCCCACCCATCTCATAATGAAATCATTCTTACTTGTGCCACAAAATAAACTTATAACATTCATCATAACCCAAAGAATAAAATGGGTTTCATAAACATCATCCCATCATTTCATAATACATATAAAACAAATAGAGATTTCATAATAAGAAAAGTGAAACCATGTAAATCATATAGACATGATACTTGAAACATACACATGTGAAATAATGTCATCTTAGATGAAAATGGTTTTTGATAAAACACTTGAAATGAATTCTTGAGGAAAATATCCTTTTTTCTTCAAAATATTTTTCTTTTCACAAAATGTCATGCAATTTTAAAAGAAAAGGGTTTTGTTGAAAATAGTCATGAAATATTTTGGAGGAAGCTTCATGAAAATAAGGCTTTATAAAACCATAAAAATCATTTCATGCCGTATACGTTAAAAAAACATTCTTCTCGTACTTTTGTCGGAAAAGTAAAAAAGTACCTTGTATGGAAAAAAAAGATTCCTTTCATAACATGTGGTAAAATTTAAAAATTGGTAAAAATCACTTTAAACATACATGAAAACACTTTTATAAAACATGGCCACAGATGATAGCAATAACCCCAGTAAATACTTACGAATAAGCAATCTCGGATAAAAATGAGATTTGCACAATTATCCCTTACCATAGGTCCGATATGCTTCGTACGTATCCGAAACTCCTGTATAATTATTTAATTAATGTCATTTACTTATTACAGAATCATATTCACTGTTATGATATCATATATGGTTCACTTATGACTTTATATTACCCGTTCTTTTATAAATTCCATGTTAAAGAGTGTTTTGGGTAAAATCGTTTCATTTGTCGTCCGTATTTTGACTTGTAATTATTCATTTGATTACTTAGATCATGATTACTTAATTTCAGAATATAAAACATGATTTAAATATTATATATATTCAGAATATACATATATATAATAGTAAAGAAATACACCGTTTATGGAGACGGTAGGCCGTACGTACGCATGAACATTGTTTTTGTTTCCTCATTGAATTGAATGGAATTAAATGGATGACATAAATATATATATACATAAATAAAGTATCATTATTAAGTCATATATTTCATGATTACTTATTATATATACTTTAAAATCATTTTTGAATGGTTAATCATTGAGAATGAATCTCATCGCGTCGTGGAGACGGTATTCCGTACGTACGCACGAGCGATGATATCATTCCCATGATCATGGAATTTTATTGGAGTGTATGTATAATATTACATAATCAATATCACTTTACAATAATCATATATAATTATTAGTTACACCATTATACCCATCCAAGTAAGGTGGTGGTGGAAAATAGATTACACCACGGTGTGGAGACGGTATTCCGTACGTACGCACGCGCGGTGATTTCGTTTTCCGTAGGATGGATAGATAGTGAAATAGGGTTGTTTAATAATTATAATAACATATCAGTATATTATTGATACTGATGTTATTACTTCATAATGAAACAACCTAAGAAGAAGAAGTGGAAGAAGAAATAAAGGTGAAAGAATCGGTAACGGACATTACCTCTTTTTTGAAGCGCCTCTTTGAGACCTCCTCTTAGGGAACTAAAATTGTTCTTTGAAGAAGACCAGGACCTATAGGATGTTTCTAGGTAAGTGGAGAAGATAATTTATCATGGTTTGTCCAGGCTTGAAGGCTCAAAGTGGTGTGGGGAAGAGAGGGAGGAGGTTCCCTTTTATAAGGGAGGAGAGGGGAACCATTGGAATAACTAAAAAATATTATTTTATTATAAAGTCATATTCGATTTTCAATAGATCCAAATTGATTTATTTCGAAGCTAAGGTGGGGATAGGTCAAAACCCTCTAATCCAATATAATTTATAAAATTTTAGGTCATTATATTAACCTTAACGTTTAGTTTTAACTCTTAGTTAATTAGATTGACATTTACCATATCACTTTGAATTTTTTATTATATGGTTAATAAACTTACCATATACATCCAAGAGACCCCCAAGTGGTCCATTAATTATACACCTATCATGATATAAGTATATTGGCCAAACATTAGATTTTTATGAATATAATAAAAATTTGTAATATAATATTTTTTTGAAAAAACTATTTTATGTCAATTTTGACACTATTTGGTAATTGTTTTTTGTGAAAATCATAAAAGAATTATTAGTTCGAAATTTTTTAATTAAATCACTAATAACATGTCATATTAACATATAAAATTATTTTAATTCATAAAAAGTCTCATATTACATTTATTTGGGTATTTATAACATCAATTATGTCAATATTTCATTAATAAGATTATTACTGCATCATAATTGTTTCATAAATAAATTAAATTATTTTAAGTATGAAAATTATAAATAAAATACCATTATGTAGGAAATATTTTTTTCTTTCTAATTAATATTTATAGTCTAATTTATCTTATATATAACCCTATATTAAAAATTATTTAGTTATTAAACTTTGATTTTAACTATTTTAACACTTCTTTAAATAAATTAATAATAATTGTCCTAATCTAATAAAAGTGGGACTAAATGGTCATATTTTATTCCTAATGTTGTTTTTGGCCGAATTAAACTTATCCAATAGAATTAGGACATGTGTTAGGGTAATAATAATATCATTTTTACCCTTAATTACCGTATTTACTTTTAACTGTGGTAAAAAAAAGTAAAAAGTTTGTATTCACCAAAAATTATTTTAATCTCATTGAACCAAATTTTAGTCCTTCATATTAACCCTGTCTCTCGGATTTTTGAAATTCCACTCACAGAAGAGGTAAAATTATGTTTTATAAAAAATTCAGTTTTTTAACTACCACTTAGTGGTTTCACTATTCATAAAAAAATGAAAGTTTCCAGAAAAATACCAAAAATTAGGCCTAAACTATATTTGATATTATGAATTCAAAAATGATGTCTATTTTACCAAATTCAAAACATATCAGATGCATTAATTAATTTAAAAATTAATTCCCGTCGTCAAAACAAATAGCGTGTTCTTAAGAGATAATAACTATCAAAAGATTGACACTTGTTTATGTCTGGTTTAAATGTGAAATTACATCCAATGACCAACATTGTATTAAATTGTATAAATATATTCTAAATATACTTTAAAAACAATAAAATTAATAATTTATCACTATTAATTATTTCGATTTAAAAAGTTGTTTTTAATTAAAATTTAGTAATTTCCTCTATTCATCAGAATATGAAAGTTATCCGAAAAGTACCAAAATTTCACCCTAAGCTAATTTCGATATTACGAATCCAAAAATGATGTCTATTTTGAAAGATAAAATTTATAAAATTTCAAAAAGTGGGTATTACTATTCATACCGGCTAGTTCATAATAATATTATAATAATATCTTGTTTAGTGAAACTCGGTATTGCGTACAATACACGCTATCGAGGAAGGTCATGATTGCGTGTAATGCAGCCAAGTTAGGGTTGCGTGTTGTTCAAGACTCTTTTGTTGTAACGTACAACACAAGACATCAATAAAATTAAAAAGAATATTTCTCATAAAATCTTTGGGTGTTACAATGGGAGGCGCATAGTTCATGGTTGGATAATCAGTTCTATATTTAGGTGGTGATTTAGAGTTTCTGAATGTTTTTTTGTTTTTAGATGACATAATCTATCTAAAAGGATAGAGGTGATAAGAGTATTTCATAGAAAGTTCACGGTGAAAGATGTACCGCATGGGATTTTTCGGTAATATTGATTAGTGGGTTTTATGGATCTATTTTTAATTTATAAATACCCATAATCATATAATTAAAAATATAAAATTTAATTATATAAATCATCACTAGAAGAATTCAAGTAAGCCTAAAGTATTTCATGAGGGAGGATTCCCAAAAGGAGAAGTATTTTGCGAGGGAGGAATTCCATGAAGACATCACACATAAGGTATTTTGTGGGGATATGAATATCATAAAGGAAAATGATCCCCAAATAATAAGTGGTTCATGAGGCATCAGTCATCCATGAAAAAAGTGGTGATCCATGAAGAAAAGGTTGTCTGCGAAGCACTTGCATCATGCAGTGCAAGGTAGTTGGAGGAGCATGAAAGATAGTTCATGGTGGGTGCAAGTAAATTTTAAAAGGGACTAAAATGGTTCACAAAATAAGTTTACACAAACCAAAAGTACATGAAAAAGTGTATTTCAATTACCGGGTGAAAGTAGGGCCTCATGGAACACACATATATGTGTGAAAAAATCCTAATTTTATTCAAAGAAATAAGAGATTCTTCTAAAGGAGTAGTGAGAACACTTTAGATGAGAGAGAAGTGAGATATCAAAATGTGTTTGGTTGAAAACTAGTAGGTATAGTGAGTCTTATCCAAACATTGTAAGGGTAGTAAGCCTGGTCATAGAAGTGATCTAGCATGAACCTTATTTTGGTAGTGGACCTTAGTGAATTTGGTACATTTCTACATTGTCATTATATACTCCTTAGACATAGCCTAGTGAGGGTGAACCTAGTAAAATTATTGTGTCTCGTTCATGATTTTTTTTATTCATACATTTATATGAGAAAGGGATAGAAGAGTGTTTTATTTAATGATGAAACAAGATCCGAAGCGGTATTTTATAATCCATCATACATTAATTCACACCCCCCCTTAGGGTATTTAACCTAGTTGGGATAAAAACTCTTATCATAGAAAAATGTTGAATTTATTGTTTCTCTCTAAGAGGCTTCAATTTAGGATTTCAATCATAATGGTATTCCAATATTTGGTTGAAATAATATTAAATTATGGAATAATTAGATGCCGTAATACTCCCAATCCTTAGGAATGGATCTCTTTACAGTAGTGATACATGGTTTTTTGTATGATTTTAATAGTGGGGATTTATCAAAAGATGACCCAATGGAATTTTATACTGACGCCAATGGAATCAATTATTTAGGGGGATCCCTATCCAATGAAATATATATTAGGGTTATCTCATGTAATTAATCTTGTTCTATATGGGATAAGTAGATAAATATTTATGAGGGAGACTCAACAGTAAGAGAATAAAAGATATAGGTTATATGGAACAAGTATGAGGATCTAATAATGAACCCAAATGAGAATATTGATACATTATTTGACCAGGTAAATGTTACACTAGAAGACATGCATGGTCTCAAAGAAATTATGGAAGATGTAAAGATTTTCGAGCACATATTGAGAATAATTACACATGAGTTCAATTTAAAAGTTTATGTACTAGAAGATAAGGATCCAAAGGATATGAAATTGGATATCTTGAATAGTACTATTTTTTAATACGAGATGATAAATAGTGATAATGAGTCTGGGAAAAAATGGATGTCCAAATAAGTTTCATTCGAGGCCATGAATAATCTCACTATTAAAGGTGTACTGGAAGAAGAAGATATAAATAAGGTGATTTCATTCCTTTCATAAAATATTCAAAGATGATCATGAAAGTTTGAAGGGAAACTCCAACATGAATCATTTCAATGTGGAAAGGTTGGACATATTTTAAAAAGGTTCAATAAGAAGATTCAATAAGATGATGAGGATGTATTTGAAATTATAATGAATATATATTCTACCAATATGAAAGGTAAAAAATAATTTTATATAAATTTTTTCAAAAATAAAAATCTACTTTCAAAGGAATATGATAGTTCAAAATAATCTGAGAAGAGTTGGAGGACTGCAAGGACCCTAAGAAAAATTCTATGTTGGTTGTTATTGAAAATTTCCAAACAAGTAAGAAAGTGACAATTGTGAAGAATAATTATAACAAATATTTGATCTTCAGGTTGAATTAGAATCTTCTCTTGAAGACATAGATGTTGGGAGATCCTAAAAAAACGAAATCTAACATGGTGGTTCATGATTCCTAACTCTTTATATAGGAACTAAAAGAAGAGAATTTGGGGAAAATAGATGAAATTGTAAAATTTAACTCTTCAATTCTGGAAAACTCAAACATGATCAGTGAGTACAGGATCAAAGTTGAAGAATAGAAAAGGGTTATCTATGGTTGTAAAAATTCAATAAATGATCAAATAGACCACATTGAAGAACATGAAGAGGAATTCATCATCCTGTGATGAAAAGTTTTTGGATTAAGAAAAACTCTTGAATCCTAGCAAGACATCGGTAAAATAAATCATTTAGGTGATAGAAAAGACACAAGTGGAGCGTAGAGGTCTAGAAGAAAAATAGCAAGAGTCTAATTCAAATGATAAGGATGGTATGGGGCTTGATCAAAAATAGATAACAGTAATGGTTGAATTCAGACCATAATCACCCACTCTGAGATTAGAGATTGATTTGGGTATGAATAATAAATAGAAGATTCATATAACCCAAGGTAAATCTAGTGGTCCAGTGGTGACACACAAGAATTCACCCCACATTAGATGTTATTGTTTTGAAAAAATAGGATTCTCACAAAACTGTTGTCCATAGCCAGGAGATACTGAAGGGAGAAAGACCAACAAATACAGGTATACAAATATAAATATTCCCGGACATCATTTTAAGGTCACTATTTCATGTGTGGAGGATTCAGAAACACCGAAATAAATTTTAACAATGTATAGTAATGTATCTAAGTAGACTGAATGTGTTCATAAGAAGCATCTCAATGTATCATAAAATGATCTAAAAATAAAAAAAATATTTTCATATCTAAAATATAATTTTGGTCCATTATACATCAGTAAATATCAAGATTATCAATCCATACTGAGTATGAAGTCAAAAACATGGATCAAAAAGAATAAAGCTGAGTAGGAAGTGGTTTAAGAGATTTCCCTTTAACCATCTGATCATTATTGTGTATAGATTTTTTGATAGTGGATGAACATCCCATATGATACATAATAATTACCTTATTACAAGCATAAAATATGACAAGGAAGGTGTTGTCGAATTTTAAAATGATAAATTTTTGGAGATAAGTGGCTTTGGAAAATCTAAAAATTGGGGGAAAAGAAATGATACATACTGATGTCTTAGTTGTTGAAGGTCTCAGTCAAAACATTCTTAGTGTTAGTAAACTATGTTACTTGGGAAATGCTATAAATTTTACAAAGAATATTTTTTTATTATCAAAGGAAGAATGCGTGCAGGTTTTCTACATGGAAAAATGAATTAAGGGAAATCTCTACCTTGTAAGTGTAGAAAAAGATATGTGATTTTTATCTGAAGAGGAATAAAATAAATTGAGGCATAAACGACTTGGATATCTAGGCCTTTCATCCCTAGAATAGCTGTTCAAATTTGATGTAGCTCATGATCTCTTTAATCTATCACATGATTATACCCATACATGTTTTTCTTGTCAATAAGGTAAAATCATCAGAAATATGTACAAGTAAAAAAAGAAAAAGTCTACCAGAGTTCTTGAATTGGTAAATGATGATGTATGTAGACCTATCTCACCAATATAAATTGAAGGGAAGAGGTATTACATTACTTTAATTGATGATTTCAATGGTATAAAATTGGTATTTTTCATTTCCCATTTATACAATGTGTTTGGTTATATAAAATAGTATCAGAGGGAATCAGAAATGAATCTTGGATAGAGGATTCTAAAGTTCTATAATAATAATGGTATGGAATTAAAAATAGTTAAGTGGAATATTATTTTGAGAAACACTAGATATGGTATCATGTTTCAGCTGTAAGAACTCCTCAAGAAAATGGAGTGGTTGAGAGGAGAAATTTTATCATACAGAACTTGTCCAAAAAATGCATATTGAAAATGGCCCATTAGAAAAATTCTAGAAGGAAGTAGTCTTGACCTCAGTTTACATATCTTACAGGGCCCTCTTGAGTTCGAAAGAATAAAACACTATATATGATATGTTGGACGAAAATAATCCGACATTGAAATACTTTAAAATCATTGTTAGTAAATGTTTTATTCTCAATAAAAATAAATGAATGAAATTTTAATCTTGAAGAGATAATGGGATATTTATAAGATATTCAAGAAAAATAAAATCATATAATTTTTTTAATAAGTGTCTTGTAAATGTAGTCGAAATAAATTATGTCACTATAGTAGACAATGAAAAGAATATACAAAAATATAGTGAAAAGTTCCCTAATGAAAGTGATAAAGAGGTAAGAACCTTAGGGGGTGGAAGTGGAAAATGTTGATTCATGATAAGATACTAATAGTTAGAAGGAGGAAGTGAAATCAATATCTTCATTAAAACCGAAGATTCGAGACAAAATTAAGTGGGAGAACATCATTGGTAATGAATCTCCACCAGTTCAAACATAAAGATTGAAGTCATTAAAGAACTCATCCTTCTTATCCCAGGTAGAGCCTAAATATTTTTTATGAAGTAGCTGGAGATAGGAACTGGGTTCAGGGTATGAATGAAGAGGTTGATAAAATTGAGAAGAATCGGACATTGGATAGTTTTTTGAGGCAAATAGTTTTATGTTTCATTAGGACCACATGGGGCTTTCACAACAAGATATATTAATATGGAACATTTATTAAAAAAACCATGATTAGTGTGAAATGGATTCTCTAAAATAGAGGGTATTAATGTTGAAAAAACATTTTCAACTATTTTAAGGCTAGATATAATCAGATTATTCATGGCCATTGTTGTGCAAAAAAGATTCAAGGTTTTATATGTAACATCCCAGGTAAATAAAGAATAAAGAATTTTCATATTTATTAATATTTACGAATTAGATATTAATTTTATTTTAAAGGGGTTTCTATGTTCGATAGCATACCCGATACGCAACGATGAGTTTCTTTGAAACTTACGTAGCACACTAGTAATAAAATAATATTTTTTTAAATGTTAGTTAACAAGTAGCCGTTGTACTGGCGGGAATGGATAGAAATAACTAAAATATAATTAGATATGTTTTTAGATGTTTTTACATTTACCCAATAAAAGATAAAGGCTTAAAATACGGAAAGAGTTCAATTTTAGGGCATATATACTCTAATTTTCACTAAAGGTTCACTTATCACCTTTTAATGGTGAACCGTCATTAAATATAGTTTTGATCACTCTTATACTTTATTTTGGACCACATATAACTCTTCTTTAGAATCGGGACATCAAAATTTACTTTGTGTAAATTTTTGGTACCTTTCTGATAAAGTTCATTTTTTTATGAATAGTGTAATATGTTGTATTTTAATTCAAAAACTATTTTTAATATAATTTATTTATATGATTAGATTATCTTTTTAATTGGTTTTAAAGTGAAATTAGAAAATATTTTTACCATTAAATCCAATAGTGGTCGTTGGAATTAATTTTACTTTGAAATCGGACTTAAACTAGTGTCAATCTTTTGATACTTATTGTTTCACAAAAACACGCTATTTGTCATGACAGCGGGAATTAATTATTAAATTAATTAATTTGACTTATATGTTTTGAATTTTGTAAAATGGACTTCATTTTTGAATTCGGAATATCAAATATAGCTTAGGGTGAATTTTTGGTAATTTTCTGAAAAACTTCAATTTTTGATGAATAGTGAAACCACTAAGTGGTAATCAAGCAAACTGATTTTTCAGTTAAATGAAAGTTTACCACTAATGTGTATTGAATTTTGAAAATCCGACATACATGGTTGTCATTAAGAAGTAAAATGTGGTTCAATGAGATTAAAATAATTTTTTGGTGAATAGTAACTTTTTTTCATTAATCGCGATTAGAGGTAATTAGTGTAGTTTAAGGTAAAAATGGTATTATAAGAATGTGAAAACACCATGACACTTGTCCTACACCTATTGGGTGAGTCATGGCCGACCAAGACAAGCCATTGGCCAAATTGGGGACCCCATGGAGCCACTTTAGTTGGAAAATGACATTAATATATTTTTATTTAATGTTAAAGTGAAAATGACACTAACATAAATTGTTTTACTAAAATAATTTTTGAGTGGGGTTATACAAGTCCAAATTTTGATTATAAATATTCATTGGAAAGATAAAACTATTTCCTACATCATAGTATTTTTTTTATAATTTTTAGACATTAAATAAATTAAATTATTTATGACATCATGATGATGCAGCGATGACCTC
Organism: Viscum album; assembly: GCA_963277665.1. Classification (NCBI taxonomy): domain Eukaryota; kingdom Viridiplantae; phylum Streptophyta; class Magnoliopsida; order Santalales; family Viscaceae; genus Viscum; species Viscum album. Next base: position 658,727,141 of record OY728146.1, read on the forward strand.
ATTATTTAACGATTTAAATAAAATGAGAAGATAATGAAAAATCCAAGGCTTACACTTGTCCAAAGCCTATTGGATGAAGATATTTCGAAACCTTATCACCTTATCCTATAATTATATAAGTGTGGGACCTTTAGAATCCGAAAAGCATTGTGAAATAATGTAACATTTCAATCTTTCCAAAAGTGCCCCTCCTCTCCACTTATAAAAGGCCCCCACCTCTCCCACCTCATTTACACTTTCAAGCCATTTGGCTCGGCCAACCTCTGCACAAATACTCTCCCAACATTCCTCCCTTACTCATAGAAGCCTCACTTTGGGCAGAACTCTTCCCAAGGAAGCCTTTGGCTCAAATCAAAAAGAGTTACCCGATTTTGAGGTAATGTCTTTTCTAATGTTGTTTTGTTTTATTTTTCTTCTTCAACCCCCTAAACTCTTTTTATTCATTTATTTTGTAACAAAACCAGTATCCTCAATATACTAGGATGTTGTTATAAGAAGGATTCGAGTTACACTTACACACACCTACATCTAATGGTTAAAGAACATACGGTTTCTGTGGATGGCGAATTTCTGCCTCACGAAACGATGATTGTTCAACACTCATTTAACACCTTCAAAGGTGGCCATTATGATGTCACTATTTTTATATATGATATATAATATGTTTATGTTTTACTTATGCTTCTTTATTTTTCATTTGTGTCTTACCTTTATGGATTCCATTATGGGTATACGCGATATCTTCATTTTAGGAAGTGCGGACTACCGCCCCCTCAAAGTGATTTGAATCGTTAATGCCATATGTGGGATGTATAAAGGATGGAGTAAATGGTATTATACAATATATTATACTGGAATTATATTATACATTTATATCATTATGATTTAGTTCCATTAAATATGAAATTGAAATTAAAGTAGCGTTCATGCGTACGTACGGCTTACCGTCTCCATGAACGGTGCATTTCATTTCTTACCTCTAAATGTTACGTAATATTATAAATGAATGTATATAATGGATATATAAGATATATATGACATCTAAATCATGAATATAATTCTGGATATAATGGATATTTCACCACATAAACAACTTGTAATTATAAGAAGCTTATTGTTGACTCAAGTACCAAAGATCGACAAAACGACCGTTATTAACTTAAATAATTACATAATGTTTATATCATTGTAATAAGTGATATAATAAGGATAATGAAATTGAAAATGGTTCTTAATAAGGTATATATTAACTCTAGTTTATTATTCAGGAGGTTAAAGAACGGTTGAGTCAAGTCAGACACGAGGTAAGGGAATTTCTTAACCCAACTTCCATTCTTTGGGTTAATCTCCTACTTTCAAATTATGTCATGATATTATTATGTCCGATCTTGTATTTTTACTTTCTTCATGTGTACCTATAGTGAATACACATAATAGATCTATTTTATTTTAAAAATGATCTTTTTAAGGACTTCGTCTCAATCCCCTCTCATTGAGGCATATTTGGTTTTATACACAATTTTCTTTTATACGGTGTATAAACCCCTTTGACTTTTACAGTTATTCAAAAGGAATCTTTTTATACAAAGTGTTTTTATAAACGACAAAAGGGAATGTTTTTCTTTCCGTACTTATGCGGCGACAACGACTTCTCCGCCGCCGTGACCATTATTTGAGTTTCGGCTTCCTCTATAAGCCATCTTTTTTTTAATGAAAAATAAATACAAAGTTTTAACTTTTCTTTTATTTTGGTATTGAAAATGGTTTTGAAAGCGTTTTTATTATATCAATGTGCTGTATTGATATCTTGTGATTGAAATGTGGAAATGTTATGTTTCCTTTATGCATGTTTTATGTGATACAATTATGTTATGGTTTATGATATGTTTAAACCTATTCATATGAGGAATGCATTGGACTTAATAAGTGACGGGTGGAGCCCGCTATAGCTCCTCGATGCATCGGCAGGTCTCATGAGACAAACTAGTGTCTTGGCACGAGGCCTTGACAAAATCTTATTTGTGGTCTTGGCACGAGGCCTTGACTACGTGGTTATGATAGTCTGGCATTATGCATTCCATCATTGTGAAAGTGGTTATTGATATTGCATGTGATTATTCGACCAGTAGAATATCCATGTGAAGAAGTAAATGGCACTATCTCATTTTACTTTTGACATATTATGTTGATGTTCAAGTTTAAAAGGATTTTGTTTTAGTTATACATTGCCTTAAATGTTTATGTTTATTTATGAAAGCTTCCGCAATATTGTTATCCTTACTGAGCATCTGAGCTCACCCCTTTCAATGTTTTAATATTTTCCAGGATGTGAAGAAGAGTATTATGACTGACTTGCAAGAATAGTCAGTGAGGATATGAGTGTGGACTATGAAGACCATGTTATTGTAGTTTGTTTAATTTTTGATGTAATGAAAGAATTATGAATGTATCTAGTGTTTCCAAGGCTACTAAACTAATCGGTCTTTCGAGACTTGATCTTTTGTGATCATGCCAATGTTACGAAGTAATGCACCGACTCTGGGTAGCTGGGGTCGGGGCGTTACAGTTGGTATCAGAGGCAGTTTAGTACTAACCTTGGAAGCTAGATTTAGATAAACTCTGATTAGAGCACATAGCCCAAAGATAGACTTTGAGGATTAGTATAGAAGAACTTCCTAGAATTTTGGTATTATAGAGATGTTATGAGTTTTCCGAGCAATACATCCCTGTCTGGATACGAGCAGGTAGAGGCGGCTCTGGCACAGATATACCTAGGGGTAAAACCCGAAAACACCGCTTTGAGCTAGACTCGAACGGGAACTGGTGCACGACAACGGGCCTTGCTGCACTCTTGGTTACGACACTCCCGGGGGATATGCTTAGGATAATTCTCATTTTATTTACAAACCACTGTGAAGGGTTATGAGTATATACTTTCTCAAAGAAAACATTTCTTCTTATGATTATGGATTATATCCATAAACCGTTCAATTTACTTTAAGTATTTTAAAAAGTTTGGAAGTATTCATTGTAATTCATAAACTAACCTAGTTTATGCCATTGTATAGAAATGGCGCCCAGTAGAAGGAATGTGAACTCCAGCAATACGTATGATCCAAAGAGTAAGAAGTATCGTATCTTTCACGGTATTAAGCCAACATTTCGAAGGGAAATAGTCTCCCATGTGTTATCAACATATGAAGAAATAGTATCATGTGTTAATAAGATAAGTAAAGAATTCTCTGAGTCCTATGGCTTTGAAGCGAAGCAAGAGATGAAAGGGATGGAAGAGAGAATGATGGATAAAGGAATGAGGGGAATGAAGAATTTTCCAATATGTGATAACTGTGGGAAGAAACACCTTGGAATTTACCTGAAGGGAATGAGGGTTTGTTATAAGTGTGGAGAAAAAGGACACAAAGTGCATGACTGCAAGGGTAAGAAAATGGTTTCAAATGTACAATGCTTCTTCTGCAAGGATTGGGGACACTACGCAAACCAATGTCCAAATCATCAGAGTATGCCCCAAATGATGTTATTGGATAATAATCAAGTTATGATACTACCACAGATGAGGAGTAATGATTAGAGTTCTTATGTTGTTATTAAATAATTTTGTAATTTGAGTGTTGTATCAATGATGTACTGGTTATAATAATTATGGAGTATATAAGGATTGTACTGCAGTACTATTTCATCAAGGACTTGAGATTGTGTGGAACCAAGAAAAGTGACTCCACAGTAGGATAAAATTTTTGGAAAATATATGGTTGAGGGAAAGATAGACCATAATATGGTTCTGATACTGAGATTGTGATTTTGGAATAAGACGTGATTGATTTAGATAAATTATATTGGATATACTTAACTTCCTTGAAACTGATTGATGTTTTGTATACATTTTTGGATATAAGGAGTATATCTAGTATTCTATAAGGAATAATGGATCATGGTAATTCAGTATGTTTAAAAAGAATACATGATGAAGGTATTCACATGTTGTTACGCGGGAAAAAGGATCTTCATTATGTTTACCTTCCTTATAAAATTTGTACTGTGAGTTGGACAGAAGTATTTTGGATAACTATAAAGGTTGGAATAGATTAAGTTGATCTTTGGATAGTATTGTTTAAGGTTAAAGCATTTTTGAATATTATTTTTGGAATATTATAATACTATAGTTTTAGGAAAAGGACAACCTGCAGGGTGGGGCATAACCCGTTGCGTCGGACAAAGCTGCAGGAATCGAACCCACAATCATAGTGCGACAGGCCTTTATTTCCTACCACTAGCCTACAGGAAGTCCCTGGTTATTACAAAATAATTTTACTAATCTAAATGGTATGTGTTAACATTTGTAACATTATACAATTAGGATAAGTATAATATTTTTGTGTTCTATTATCTTTTTGAGTGAAAGATGAGTTGAAGGTTGAAACTCTAATTGTCAAGCATAAATATATATATACCTATCTCTTATTCAATGAATAAATTAATTCTTAAAATTTAGTAAAGGGATATTAAAACAAAAAAATGTGTTATCCTAATACCTTATGTCTTGTTGAACTGATGATATTTTAAATCAACATAGATTGAAGGCTTTGAGGCCCTCAATTTGACAGTTTATTGTGATTGATGACCCCAATAGCTCCCTACAAATATTTACGTTTTTCCTCTAATTATATGTCTCTAATTGCCACCAATGTTCTCCTAATCAAGATCATAATTGGGTGGTGACTTGTTCATTTCGCTTTCCCTCTTATTAAGACTAAATTCTATTAACCTTATTTCCGATGTGGGTTTTCCACAAAGGTATTTTCTATTTTCAACCTTTTATTTCCCAAGAAAAATTTCAAATTGCGAGGACGCAATTTATTGAAGGAGGGGAGAATGTAACATCCCAGGTAAATAAAGAATAAAGAATTTTCATATTTATTAATATTTACGAATTAGATATTAATTTTATTTTAAAGGGGTTGCTATGTTCGATAGCGTACCCGATACACAACGATGAGTTTCTTTGAAACTTACGTAGCACACTAGTAATAAAATAATATTTTTTTAAATGTTAGTTAACAAGTAGCCGTTGTACTGGCGGGAATGGATATAAATAACTAAAATATAATTAGATATGTTTTTAGATGTTTTTACATTTACCCAATAAAAGATAAAGGCTTAAAATACGGAAAGAGTTCAATTTTAGGGCATATATACTCTAATTTTCACTAAAGGTTCACTTATCACCTTTTAATGGTGAACCGTCATTAAATATAGTTTTGATCACTCTTATAATTTATTTTGGACCAAATATAACTCTTCTTTAGAATCGGGACATCAAAATTTACTTTGTGTAAATTTTTGGTACCTTTCTGATAAAGTTCATTTTTTTATGAATAGTGTAATATGTTGTATTTTAATTCAAAAACTCTTTTTAATATAATTTATTTATATGATTAGATTATATTTTTAATTGGTTTTAAAGTGAAATTAGAAAATATTTTTACCATTAAATCCAATAGTGGTCGTTGGAATTAATTTTACTTTGAAATCGGACTTAAACTAGTGTCAATCTTTTGATACTTATTGTTTCACAAAAACACGCTATTTGTCATGACAGCGGGAATTAATTATTAAATTAATTAATTTGACTTATATGTTTTGAATTTTGTAAAATGGACTTCATTTTTGAATTCGGAATATCAAATATAGCTTAGGGTGAATTTTTGGTAATTTTCTGAAAAACTTCAATTTTTGATGAATAGTGAAACCACTAAGTGGTAATCAAGCAAACTGATTTTTCAGTTAAATGAAAGTTTACCACTAATGTGTATTGAATTTTGAAAATCCGACATACATGGTTTTCATTAAGAAGTAAAATGTGGTTCAATGAGATTAAAATAATTTTTTGGTGAATAGTAACTTTTTTTCATTAATCGCGATTAGAGGTAATTAGTGTAGTTTAAGGTAAAAATGGTATTATAAGAATGTGAAAACACCATGACACTTGTTCTACACCTATTGGGTGAGTCATGGCCGACCAAGACAAGCCATTGGCCAAATTGGGGACCCCATGGAGCCACTTTAGTTGGAAAATGACATTAATATATTTTTATTTAATGTTAAAGTGAAAATGACACTAACATAAATTGTTTTACTAAAATAATTTTTGAGTGGGGTTATACAAGTCCAAATTTTGATTATAAATATTCATTGGAAAGCTAAAACGATTTCCTACATCATAGTTTTTATAATTTTTAGACATTAAATAAATTAAATTATTTATGACATCATGATGATGCAGCGATGACCTCATTATTTAACGATTTAAATAAAATGAGAAGATAATGCAAAATCCAAGGCTTACACTTGTCCAAAGCCTATTGGATGAAGATATTTCGAAACCTTATCACCTTAGCCTATAATTATATAAGTGTGGGACCTTTAGAATCCGAAAAGCATTGTGAAATAATGTAACATTTCAATCTTTCCAAAAGTGCCCCTCCTCTCCACTTATAAAAGGCCCCCACCTCTCCCACCTCATTTACACTTTCAAGCCATTTGGCTCGGCAACCTCTGCACAAATACTCTCCCAACATTCCTCCCTTACTCATAGAAGCCTCACTTTGGGCAGAACTCTTCCCAAGTAAGCCTTTGGCTCAAATCAAAAAGAGTTACCCGATTTTGAGGTAATGTCTTTTCTAATGTTGTTTTGTTTTATTTTTCTTCTCCAACCCCCTAAACTCTTTTTATTCATTTATTTTGTAACAACACCAGTATCCTCAATATACTAGGATGTTGTTATAAGAAGGATTCGAGTTACACTTACACACACCTACATCTAATGGTTAAAGAACATACGGTTTCTGTGGATGGCGAATTTCTGCCTCACGAAACGATGATTGTTCAACACTCATTTAACACCTTCAAAGGTGGCCATTATGATGTCACTATTTTTATATATGATATATAATATGTTTATGTTTTACTTATGCTTCTTTATTTTTCATTTGTGTCTTACCTTTATGGATTCCATTATGGGTATACGCGATATCTTCATTTTAGGAAGTGCGGACTACCGCCCCCTCAAAGTGATTTGAATCGTTAATGCCATATGTGGGATGTATAAAGGATGGAGTAAATGGTATTATACACTATATTATACTGGAATTATATTATACATTTATATCATTATGATTTAGTTCCATTAAATATGAAATTGAAATGAAAGTAGCGTTCATGCGTACGTACGGCTTACCGTCTCCATGAACGGTGCATTTCATTTCTTACCTCTAAATGTCACGTAATATTATAAATGAATGTATATACTGGATATATAATATATATATGAAATCTAAATCATGAATATAATTCTGGATATAATGGATATTTCACCACATAAACAACTTGTAATTATAAGAAGCTTATTGTTGACTCAAGTACCAAAGATCGACAAAACGACCGTTATTAACTTAAATAATTACATAATGTTCATATCATTGTAATAAGTGATATAATAAGGATAATGAAATTGAAAATGGTTCTTAATAAGGTATATATTAACTCTAGTTTATTATTCAGGAGGTTAAAGAACGGTTGAGTCAAGTCAGACACGAGGTAAGGGAATTTCTTAACCCAACTTCCATTCTTTGGGTTAATCTCCTACTTTCAAATTATGTCATGATATTATTATGTCCTATCTTGTATTTTTACTTTCTTCATGTGTACCTATAGTGAATACACATAATAGATCTATTTTATTTTAAAAATGATCTTTTTAAGGACTTCGTCTCAATCCCCTCTCATTGAGGCATATTTGGTTTTATACACAATTTTCTTTTATACGGTGTATAAACCCCTTTGACTTTTACAGTTATTCAAAAGGAATCTTTTTATACAAAGTGTTTTTATAAACGACAAAAGGGGATGTTTTTCTTTCCGTACTTATGCGGCGACAACGACTTCTCCGCCGCCGTGACCATTATTTGAGTTTCGGCTTCCTCTATAAGCCATCTTTTTTTTAATGAAAAATAAATACAAAGTTTTAACTTTCTTTTATTTTGGTATTGAAAATGGTTTTGAAAGCGTTTTTATTATATCAATGTGCTGTATTGATATCTTGTGATTGAAATGTGGAAATGTTATGTTTCCTTTATGCATGTTTTATGTGATACAATTATGTCATGGTTTATGATATGTTTAAACCTATTCATATGAGGAATGCATTGGACTTAATAAGTGACGGGTGGAGCCCGCTATAGCTCCTCGATGCATCAGCAGGTCTCATGAGACAAACTTGTGTCTTGGCACGAGGCCTTGACAAAATCTTATTTGTGGTCTTGGCACGAGGCCTTGACTACGTGGTTATGATAGTCTGGCATTATGCATTCCATCATTATGAAAGTGGTTATTGATATTGCATGTGATTATTCGACCAGTAGAATATCCATGTGAAGAAGTAAATGGCACTATCTCATTTTACTTTTGCCATATTATGTTGATGTTCAAGTTTAAAAGGCTTTTGTTTTAGTTATACATTGCCTTAAATTTTTATGTTTATTTATGAAAGCTTCTGCAATATTGTTATCCTTACTGAGCATCTGAGCTCACCCCTTTCAATGTTTTAATATTTTCCAGGATGTGAAGAAGAGTATTATGACTGACTTGCAAGAATAGTCAGTGAGGATATGAGTGTGGACTATGAAGACCATGTTATTGTAGTTTGTTTAATTTTTGATGTAATGAAAGAATTATGAATGTATCTAGTGTTTCCAAGGCTACTAAACTAATCGGTCTTTCGAGACTTGATCTTTTGTGATCATGCCAATGTTACGAAGTAATGCACCGAATCTGGGTAGCTGGGGTCGGGGCGTTACATTATAGATGGATGCCAAAGAAGTGTCTATGAATGGTGTTCTGGAAGAAATTTATATTGATCACCTATATTGTTTTCTCATTCATGAATGTGAGAATAGAGTTTTTTTAGTTGAATAAGGCACTATGTGGGTTGAAGAAAGAACCAAGAGCATGGTATTCAATACTTGATCTATTTTTTAGGAAGCTCAGTTTTCAGTGTAGTTAAGTTTAATACAATATCTATGTAAACAATTATAGTAATCAAAGGATGGTGGTGCTGGTGTATGTCGATGACATAATTTCTTCTGGATCAGACGATTCATAGTGAAAATATTTTTCAGAATTAATGAGAAGTGAAATCAAAATTTCAATGATCAGTGAACTAAAGTTGTTCTTTGGTTTATAGGTGACACAAGGAAATAATGGAACATTAATTTCATAATATAAATATTCCAAGGAGTTTTTTAAAATATTTTGAATGAATAATTCCAAGTAGATAACGACTCTGGTAGATACACATATGAAACAATCAAGGGATGATAAAGGCTATGCAGTTAATGTCATAGAATATAGGGAAATCATTGGCAGTCTATTATACTTGGAAGTGAAAAGACCTGATATTATCTTTACCACATGCCAAGAAGAAATATATCAAATAAATCCCAAGTAAATCCACTATCTTTCAATAAAAAAATTAATACTTGGGTATATCATGGTCATGTTGGATTTCAGTTAGTTTTACAATGAAAAATCTCAACAAGAGTTACTGGGTTATACAGATGCAGATTTGGATAGATCAGCAGATGATAGAAAATCAACATAAGGTGTTTCATTCCAACTTTTCAGAATGTATATTTATTGGCTACGTAAGAATTTTTTTTGAATTTCGTTGATCATAATATAATATGAATATATTGTGTCCACTCAAGCTTGTAAATAGTTATTGTGGACAAAGCAGATTCTTGATGATATTGTAGTTCTAGTGAAGTCTCTAATCAGAATCCATTGTGATAATTCAATTGATATAAATCTTACCAAAAATATAATCCATCACTTAATGAATAAGTAAATTGATATCAAGTATCATTTTATTGAGGAAAATGTGTAGCATGGTCTTGTCAATTTATAGTATGTGCCTATAAAACTATATGTTGTGGAAATTATGACAAATTCCTTACCCAAAGAAGAATTTAAACAACATCTACTAGATCTAGAAGTTTAGTCAACTCCCCAGACATGAAAACATGTGAATGGAGGACCCCCTCTCTCAGAGGTATAGTTTGTTTTCCCTAATGTGATTTTCTATGTTCTTTACCCTGTTTGAGACCACAACAAAGGGGCATTTCGGTTCGTTAAAAAAGGGGGAAAACTTGTTTCTATAAAAGGGAATAAAATGTCTTAATCATGACTGGGGTAGAATCTTCTACTAGGAGTAGTGAATTATGGGGTGTTTTGAATTTAATGATGCTAAATTTGTTCTATCAAAGGTTATATATCATGAAATATAGGGTTCTTGAGAAACTAGTTTAGTGGTTTTTTAATGAAGTGGTTCATTAATAAAATTTTCATTCTTCTCTTTTTTCTCATTTAGAGCATGGATCATGTGTACATAGAGTGTGTGATGATTTAATATTTAAAATCTATCGAAATCACAAGAATCTAGTTTTGGTTGAATATTGAATAATTATTAATGTGGTATCCAAATGTGAAGAGTTTTCAACCAACCCAAAGGGGAGTATTGTTAGGGGAAAATCCATCAACGTGTTAGCTCATTATTTTTATACTGATTATGTTTGTTGACAAAGATAGTGGACTACGTTTCATTATGGTTTGTGTTTCTAGAGAATTTTTTTAAGGTGGTGCAGTTCCCTAGTATTTTCCAAAATTTTTGGGCCTCAAAATTAGGAGTTTGTTTTATGGAAAATGATAGCCTTCCATAGAAGATTTCACATAATTTAGTTAGTGGACCACGAAGCCTTGAGTTCACGTACTGTATAATAGAACAGTAATTCTATGAAAATGTAAAAGGAGGTATGAGAACTGTGAATCATGCTATGCGAACCACGTAGAGAAATTAGTTCGTGGGAGGCTCTTCATTTGTGGGAGGCTTGTTGTTTTCCTACTGAGGTGGTGATTTAAGGTACTTAAAAGGGTTTTCATTTATAGATGAAATTTCCCACTAGAAAGTGCAAAGGCTATATGTGGACTACATAGAAATTTTATGGTTAAGGTTGTACCACATCAGAGTTGTCATTAATTTTGATTAGCGGGTTTTGAGGATCTATTTTTTCATATGTAAATACCCTTAATCGGATCATTAACAAGGGATAATTCCATTAGATAAATTATTTATCGAAGAATTTAGTTTAGTCTAATGTTTTTTTGTGAGGGAGGATTCCATGAAGTAGAAGTAGTTCATGAGGGAGAAATTCAATAAGGAAGATAGTTCTCAAATACATCTCATAGAAGGGGCTTTGTAGAGCTCTGTAGCTCATAAAGGAAAAGGGGACATGAAGCGGAGGTTTTTAGCAAAGCATTAGTGCTTCACAATGCATCATCCATCCAAAAAGTAGAGTTAGTCTTCAAATAAAATTTTGTCCATGAAGCACTCTCCTCACGCATTGCAAGGCAGTTCATGGAAGATTAAATACAGTTCACAGTGGGTGTAGGAAAGTAATAAAATGGACTAAAAATATTTTTTGAAAGGAATTTCTAAAAACTAATAGTACATGGAAAAGTGGATTTCATATACTAGGTAAAAATATGACTTCAAGGAACACTCATATATGTGTGAATTAATTCTGAAGTGATTTAAAACAATATGAGATTATTTCGAAGGAGCAGTGAGTACACTTCAGTTGAGAGAGAAGTGAGCTATGAAATTGTGATCGGTTGTAAACTACGAGGGACAGTTAGTTTGATCCAAACATTTTAGGGGAAGTGATCTTGGGAATAGAAGTGATCTTTCCTAAAACTTATTTTGGAAGTGATCCTTAGTGAATTTTCTACATATGCACATTGTTGTTGTATTCTCCTTAGACATAGCCCAGTAAGGGTGGACCCAGTAAAATTGTTGTGCCTCAGGAATGATTTCATTTATGTTCAAACATTTTTATGAGGAAGGGTGAGAATATAGTTTTCAATAATGAAAAAAGATCCAAATGGGTAGTTGTTTTAATCTATCTTACCCTAATTCACCCCCACCCACTATCATGGTATTTAACCTGGTTAGGCTAACAAACAAAAAAACACTAACAACAATATCCTCTCTATGAAATCTCATTGACAAACATACCAACAACCATAACATCACAATTACCACTTATACAACAAAAACTACACTAACCTACATCAAGAATCATGCTACCTCCACAATAATATATATCCTCAACCCATTCTCTACTAAAATATTCCATTTATTCCAAGACACCTTAACTACAATATAAATGACAAGGAATCATAATAAAAAAATCGTAGAATAATTTCATTTATCATTAACTTTTTTTGTTATTTAATCATTTCTATTAGATTATAAAAGTTTTACGAAATCGTAGAATAATTTCAACATTCTTGAACCATAAATCAAATTTACAAGAATATAGTAGTAACAAGTAAGAATATAAAACATTCTTACATCACTCCCCAAACTCTAATTTCCCATTATTGTTATTATCTTCATTGGTATTATTTAGAATAAATAAAAAATGTTGGAAAAAGTCATGATAATCCCATATTTAACAAAAAATAAAAGATAGACTCTAAATCCCTTACCTTGCTTGAAGATTCAACAACTTCATTGTATGAATAAAAGAAAACAATGATTAAATACTACCAAAATTTCAAGGATTACCCAAATAACCTATGTATATAAAACCTCCATTGATATGTTAACCAAAAACCTATAGAACTATACCAAAATATTATATATCATGAGAATAAATAAAAAAATAAGTGAATAACATCTTAGATGATAAAGAATTAATCACATGAAAAGATTCCTTATATTCACCAACCAATGGCCAAGGAGTATTAAAAATAAGACTTCTAGCATCAAGGCTTTGAGAGAAAATGAATAAAACTGATCTAGAGAAGAGGCCACCATATATTTATAATAAAAATATAAGGGATATTGATATGGAATGGAGATCCCATGAACACTCTATATTGCACCACAACCTCAAAAACACCCATATTATCCTTCCTCATTTCTTACAAACATTTTACCAATAACCATCCCTTCTAAAACAAGGATTTTCATGGTATAATCTACCGATATAATGTAGGCCTCACCAAAATGGCTATAGAAAACCCAAAACTCCTAAATCTAAAAAAGTAAAACTTTTCACACTTAGTGGGTACCTCTCATAATAAAGTCACTATATGGAAGATCCATCATTCAGTTGGTAGGTGATAAGTGGCTCAATAGCTATCGCGATCACATCATAAACCTAAATATGGATCTTAGATGATTTTTTATATGGTAAAATCCTAATTTGGACAAAATAAACCATGGTAATTAAATTATATATTGGAAGTTGACTTAATGGGCACAAAAATAAAAAAATTAACCCTATATTATGTATGTATCAATTTCTTATTCCTTGCAACCACTGATTTAGAGCATGGATTCTATAAGAAAATTATCAAAGTCTTAGTTAATAGATACATCAATTGTCACACCTATACTAGGTTCCCTATACTAAATTTCAAACTCAAAGACGCTTAATATAATTTCCATTAATTCACAAACCAATATCATATACACCTATATCTAATGGCATCCCTAATATATAACTACTATGATATTACTCAAACATGAACTGACCCACTGAGACCCCACCAAGGCAAGTAGAAAACTGAGTGTACCACCCTAATCCCACCTCTAATAAGACAATTGTTGGTGACTAGCACCGAGTAGTCAAATCACAAGTGATGTGAGACCTTAGCCTAATCCACCTATAGTCATACACAAATCTCGATACCTTATAAAAATTATGTAAAACAAGGTAAATTGCCAACTATAACATATAATGGATAAAAGAATACTAAGATTCATATAGGTAAACAATAGCATAATAAATAAATTAAATATGGGGAAAACACATGCATATAAAACCTAAATGAAGACTAAACTAATGAAACTGGTGTAAAGGTATCTCCAAAATGAACTAGAACTATACAAGAACGTCATATTATACTATCACCTCTAGGAACCTCTAAAATACAAATCCACCAATACTATATCTGATAAATTCACCACTTAACTATCCATAATTTGTAGAAGACACAACATGTTCAAGTGATATTCTCATTCATGGATGAGTATACACATACCCATTAGGACACCCTAAAACCCATGAAGGAATAAAAAAAGTACCAATCAACTGAAGACTACTAAAGTAGAAGATAACCCACTAAGGGAAGAAGACAAAAAAATCATAAAACAAAACTAGATATTCTTTAAGTTATAGAACTCTATAAACCAATTACCACTTAATAATAGCCTAGATAATCAAGGAATATACCATTCTAGGAAACCTAGGAATCCATGCTACCTATATAAACCAAACCCCCATCATATCAACAAATGTGTTGGGGGAATCATACCTCTCTATGATAAGTTTCATCCATGTGAGTACCAAAGCCCAGATAGAAGGCCTGATATGGAGTCCTTAACTTCTATATTCCTCCATTTTTATTTTTTTTGGGGATTAGAGGTGGTGATAGAGAGTTCATAGGTGTTTTCAAGGATAGAGGTGATTTTTGGAATTTTCTATGTCTACCATTCTATAGTTCTAGGAATACTTGTGGTTGTGGTGAGTCTTATTAGAATTGTGTGAATGAAGGCTGGCCATTTTGGATGATCAATTTGATTCATTGTAATTTTGAGGCAATTTGTGTAGTGATTAGTGTAATACAAAAACTAAACAATAAGGGAGGCCATTTTCAAGGAGTTTTCCCTTGGATGTTCATCCTATGAGAAACGAGAAGGGCTGCCACACAATAGTAGAGGGCATAGAATCACTAAGTACCTTGGTGGTTATCCCAATTGGAAATGGGTAATTTGGAAGTTTTCATAGTGGCCATGGTGGTCAAAATTTTGAGATGAGGTTTCCTCCTATGAGAAATAAGGTGGAGAACCACACCATATAGAGAAGGTTTGTTCTACTTGTGAGTAAAGTGAGGTTATCTTTTTTTATGAGGGACATCATAAATATGACATTCGGAATTCTATATGGAATGATTTATGAATAGGTACCATTATAGGAAATGGGAAATGAAGAAATTACAAAGACATTAGGCATGGCATCATGAGGTGCTCAGTTGGTCTCCCTATAACAAATGGTAAGATCACCATGATATGTTAGTGTGTGCGGTTATTATTTTCAATGAACACACATGTTGAGCATGTGGGAGAAGGGAGATATTGAGAGTTTTTCCCCTATTTCATAGTGGAGGTTTTTGTGACATGTTTGGAATTTGAAACTTCATTCACTGTTATATATGGTTAAAGGCATGGTGGCAGTCAAATGTATTTAAATGAAATTTTAAAATTTGAGATACTTAATTATTCAAACCAATTGAAATGGATGGAGATCTGGATATCCATTTATAAAGACCCACCACATGAATTTTCCATCCCACCACACCTTGGTGGAGGCCTTTTCGACTTTATCTATAAATAGAAGGTCACATTCTCCTTTAGATTTTTATATTTTCTATCAAACCCTAGTTGAACCCTATCCCCCTTAACACTTTCCATATATATCCCCAAGAGTCAAAATGCCTTGTATCATTTTTTTAACACTTAAATCAAGGTACTCTATATTTTCATCTTCTTCACATCCCTTATATTGTTTTGAATTTTCTATAACACCCCAAGTTTGTGGTAATTTACCATTTTATTATATGTTTTGAATTTTTAAAATACTTGGGTTGAGTTTCAGGAGTATATAGCTGGTTTTGGTCTAGTTTTTGTGTGATTTTAAGGTTTAATGGTTTGAGCATGATTATGGGAAACAGTGTGGTTCTCTTCAAGAAACCATGTGATAGACTAAGGATGATTGGACGATATCCATGGATAAAATGCGGTTTTTCTTGACCATGTGGTTTTTAAGAGAAATAATACAAGTGTAGGGAAATGTAAAATAATTTTTGGTGCATGTTTTTTAAACCATTCAAACCAACCACGAAATGGAGTGGTTTAGAGACAATATCATGTGCACTGTTGGTGAATAGTTTCTCATACCATGCCTTATGCATTCAATGATCTAAAAATTATATTTTAACTTGTTTTTAACCCCTAAAACCATCATTTTCCCCACACCTATTATGATATAAAACATCACTCCTCTATGATTCATTATTGTAAATCCCATTTGATCTAGAATGAAATTTTTATGGATCTATGTGCATTGGATCTCTAGAATAAATTATATAAGTCTTTGTTTTCTCTCTTTCTCTTTAGATTTCCTCATTATTTCTCACATTGAATGTTAGATCTAATCTATTATGGATATATCTATGATTTATGATGTGTTTTAACAGGATCTTAGATAAATCTTTTTATTTAAAGGAATCTCAAGTCTATATTTAGATATTTTATAGTGTTTTTCATCATTTTCATCACCTTTTGTAAGGTATGTGGATTCTATATCTTCTCAACTTATTAAAGAAATTGAAGGATTAGATTTATTTAAAGTTTCTCCAAGATTTGAAAAGTAAATTTTTAATGGTTTCTTAAAGGAAACCCTTTTGGTTTATAATTTGGAACATGATAATTTGAAGGAATTTTGGAAAAACCCCTTCGATTTATGTTTTTAAATTATGGTTTTGTTTTAATATTATAATGTTGTTTAATAATTATTTTAAAAGTAAGAATTTATTTATATGGTATGGATTGGTGTGATAACTTTTCATTCATGGTTTTCGTGAGTTCACTTTCTTTGGACGTGATCTTAAAAAAGGGATGTGGTTAAAAACTATGGACACACGGAGAAAGGTTACCTACTTACGACTTCGTGGATTGAAAATTAACAACTCATGAGTATGGAAATATCACCTAGCATGAATATTTGTGTGAGTGGATGGATGTGGGTTGGGTATACCTAGTTCTATTAAGGCATAAATTGTTTTTATATTTAATTAAATTTGTTAAATTGGTAAAAAAATAATGTTCCTCTCTTTTTTAAAAATTATATTTTGAACTATGAGATAACATGTTATTATCTGAGTGGTCTAAGATAAGAAGTCTATTATGGAAATCCTATTGGGTATGATTACTCATCCATTTTATATGCACTTTGGTGCATATGTAGATGTTATTCTTCATGGAAAGGGTAAGGGAATGGTCTCTTATTTCTTTATTGGAGCATCAGGATTCTAGTTCCTCGAAATAGTGTTTGGAGAATGGATTTTATCTTAGGGTTTGGTTGGAGTGATGCAACATTGGTGTTGGTGTTTCATAATTTCATTTGGTTTTCTTGATTCTCCATACTATAATTTTTTATTGTTACTTTGATATTGTTGTTTTATGGGTTTCCAATTTTTATTTAACTGTTTATAACCATGCATCATATAGATGGTTTGGATGTTTTTATTTTTTCTTGATTGGTTTCATTATTTTTAAGGTAAAATAATCCCCCATTGTCTAGGTAAGCCCCTGAAATTTTTTCCAACTGTTGGTGTCTTGGGTGGTTATCTATAGTTTGTGGAACCTTTAGTTATTCCAAGACAATGGTTAAGGTTGGAATATTACAAATTGTAGTAGTTTTGGTCAGTCTATAGTATTGGGATTATAGAAAGGAAATAGGTATTGTTAGGGCATGAAATGTATATCATAAAAAGATGCATCTAACCTCTTAATGATAAACCACATATTTAACATGGTGATATGATTATACAAATTATTCCAAAAAACTTCTAGGTGTGTTTTCATCTCACTGTTGTGGGTTTAGCTAATGAGTGAATCGTATCATGCGTTATTAAAGAAACATCTCACTGAGACTATATTTTTCACATTTTGTTTGATTATTTTTTGTAATTTGTTAAAATAATTGTTTATTTTGATGATTTTGAATATTCTATGACTTTAGTTTTCAAGTAAGTTATCCCAAAGTGGTTTTTTTAATTTTGACTATAGGGAAATGGAACTAGTTTAATGATGTAGAAACTTGCAAGAAGAGGCAAAATAGAATGTTTTTTCACCTAAAACACAATTTATCCAATAGATTATTCATGTAATTGTTCAATATTTTCATATTGTTGATATAGGAAATCAAAACAATAAACCATGTTAAGCATATGATTCTGTTGAATTTTAGAAATAGAATCCACTAATCTTTTGGTGAAGATCTAGAACCTAAAAAGGCATAAGTTTAGCTTAACCAAAGGAAACATATCATCAATTTCCTTAAAACACTAATTGATCTAAAGGTCATGTCATAAGTTAACATCCTATGAGATCAGGTATGTCAATGGTGGGATTTAGCTATCAAAGCTAAATTCAACCAAGGCCTTATGTGGGAAGTATTTTAATAATTTTTCAACAAATAGTTCTACCCAAACACCTTCAATATATCCATAATGATAGATCTAATAAGTATTAATAAATAAAATCTATCAATTATGGAGTATGAAACTTTTTTATGAACATAGTTCATTTTTCTAGAGAAGAATATGTTAGTTATTTCTTGAAGGAACACATATTTGAGTCTAGAATGCAACCATAAATTAATTCTAATATAGTTGTGCTATGTATTAATAATAAAATATAAAAAGATAATATATATATAGTCTTATAGTGGGATATCACTGGAAAAACTACTGGTGGATGTATCTTTATCTGTATAATAATAGATGGAAACCCTGATGCTGGGAATAAGTGGAAGAGGGACACCTACTTTCAAGGTGGTAGAGAATCATAGAATCAAACCATTAAATCAGTTAATATTCTTCCACTACTTAAAAGAAAGCTTAGATGTTTCCAGTGTGGATCATTCAATCATATAAAGATATATTTTATTGAATATCCCAAATAAATGTCACAAATATAATTATATGGGACTATTTAGTGTTATTTCTATACTCTTACAAAGACAGTTGCTAGAAATACATATCATGTGTCTCATAAATAAGATAATGAAACTATATTATCATGTTATAATGTCCTTGTCCTCATAATATATCTAGTTAGGGTGATTCAAGAAACACTATAACTCCTCATACAATGAAACCATGTGAGGGAATCAATAAACAAGGGGGAGTGAGTAAGAAGGTGTATGGTGCTGATAAAATGATCAAAGAAGAATAATCAGGTAATTTAATTGTACATGGTACTATTATACATAAATCACACCTAATTAAAGTTTTATTTGATACTAGTGAATCCGAATATTTTATTTATTCCAAATTTTTTAATCAATGGGGGGTTGTATATCAAAAATGATTCCACATGTGATGAGTATCCAAAAAACTCTTGGGTTGTGAGATTCTAGGGGATTTAAATGTGTATCTTGTTGTATAATAATTCCTGGAGTCCAGTTTGTTTGGGGCCTTTTTATGTACATTTATATCTTTGACTTGATAATGGGAATATATTGTTTAGTTTCTTTCGAGGACCATATCTATATTTATTCACGATGAGAAAAATCTATACCTTCTAATGAGATGATAAATATTACTAAAGAAGATTGGGATGTAAATGACTGAAAAGTTGGGCTTTATCACCAATTTTTGGAACTATTAATTATCATTTATAAGCATTATCTTTGGGGACCAATTACATGATTAATACTTGAAATGTTTATACCATATTGGATTGATATCAATGCATACTTCCAAATAATTTCATCTGTTTTCCACCTAAAAGTAGAGTGGAATTTTAAATTAATCATCTTCTATGAAAAAATCGTATTTCAATTACATATTATTGAATGAAACAACTGGAATAGAAGTTTTTGAAGATCAAATGAGAAATATTTTAAATTAAAAGGTTTATAAGGTTGAGTACAACACCATGGGATGCTCCAGTTATTTTTTCAAGAAGTAATATAGTTTTTTATGACTTTTTTTTGATTATCATAATATTAATCTGGTTATTATAAAGAATAGATATCCATTATATTTTATTGATTAACTTTTTTATTGGTTGAATGGATCCTAATGGTCCTCTAAAATTGATCTATTATTTGAGTATCACCAAATCTAGGTTGGTAAAGAGGATATTCCAAAAAAAGATTTAGTAGTTTCCACAGTCATTATGAATATGTCGTCATGACCTTTGGTCTTATAAATGCACCAGATAATTTTAGGGAATTGATGAATTGTTTATTTTAGTGGTACATAGAATATTTTATTGTGGTGTTTTCAGATTACATTCTAGTGTATTCTTAAACTTCAAAAGAACATTTTGAAATAGTGATGAAAATTTTTCAAGAGAAACAGTTATGTGAAAAAATATCTAAATATAATTTCTAGATACAAGAAGATCACTTACATGGACATATCAGTTCTGAGAAAAGAATATCATTATATCCTATAAAAATAAAATAATTTTTCTCTATTAAACTATAGAAAAATTTAATTCAGATATGCATCTTTTTGATATTAGAAGGTTATTATAATAACTTTTTTGGGGACTTCTTGTAACTCACATGTCCTATAAAAGTGATCATAACAAAGGGTACTTCATTCCATTATACGGTTAATTATTAATGATCCTTTCTATATATTAAGTATAGGCTCAATTTGGTTCCAATTATTTTTTTACAGAACTTGGTTAGGGTTATGTGGTTTATAGTGATGCATCAGGATATAGACATTGTTGTGTTCTCATGCAGGGAGATTATGAGTTAGCTTATAGATCATAATAGTTTGGAATTAATAAATATGATTATCTGGCCCATGATATGTGATTTATTGTGGTAATTCATGCCTTGAAGACTTGGTGTCATTATCTCTTTAGAGAAAAGTTCACTGTGTTCACAAATTATAGATGTTTGAAACATAACTTCTTATAAATGTATTTGAACATAATACAAAGATTATGGATAGAATATATCCGGATGTTTGATATTGAATTAGTTTATGAAATTATTATAGTAAATTTTATGATAGATTATTTAAGCTAAAGGTCATACATTAAATTAGTTTAATATTATCATGATCAATGGTAGTTGAAGAGTATAATTGTGTATAAGTATTTGGATTGCACTAAGAAAAATGATATTAAATTTTTTTATCTAGTGACTCTTATTCCTAACATAGTTGAAAATTTCAAGGATTTGTAAAGATTATATTATGGTTACTTTACCATTACATCAAAACATAATGGTGGTAAGACCATTGAGGGATGAAAATAATTTTGGAAATCCATGTTTCTTTTTCATGATCAAATTGTTGTTCCACAATATTTTCAAGAACAACTTATTTTTCTTATCACCATTCAAAATGGGAGGTTCGCCCGAGTATCCAAAATATGATCAAGGATTTAGGGTCCCGTTCTTTTTTGGAATGTATGAAACAAAATGTGGTTTATTTTGTTTCAGACTTCTTAACTTATTAGTGGGTTAAGGCAGAGCATCAAAGAATAGAAGGAATATTGTAATCTTTTCCTATCCCTAAACAAAAATGGGAGTATATATAAATGCACTTTTTTGATTTTACTAAGAACTATTTGAAATCATGTTTTGATTTTGGTGATTGTAGACTAACTCACAAAGTCAACCCTCTTAATTCCAATTCATGAATCTAATATGGTTGATGAAATAAAAATTATCTACATTCAATATGTGATAAAATTTCATAGAATACCAAAATCAATATTATTTAACCAATATAATCATTTCAGATCTTGGATTTGGGGATATCTTGAAGAATCCTTGGGTACCCAATTTACCATGAGCCTAGTGTACCATCCCTAAATGGATGGACATTCTAAATAAAAAATTTAGGCACCAGAATAAATGATCTAGTCTTGTGTTATGTATTTTTTTGGCTCCTAGGAGGATCATTTTACTTTAGTGGGTTTTTCTTATAACAAAATTTATCAAGCCATGATATAGATGGCTTTTTTCAAGTCGTTATATAGAAATTCTTTTTTTCTCCACTTTATTGAATAGATACTAGATAAATATAATTGTTGGGGCATATCCATGTTCAAGAGACAACTCAAAAAAATAAGATGATTAAAAAACAAATTTTTTCATCCCAAATACATCAGAAATATTATATAGATAACTATCATCAACCTTTAGGATTTTTCATCAGTGATCATATGTTCATGAAAGTCTCTCTAAGACTATGACATTATCATTTGGGTAGCAAGGGAATTTATCTTCTCATTATGTTGGAACTTTTGAGATACTTGAATGAAATGGTGATATTTACTATTTTTTGATTTACCATTATATTTTAGTATAGTCTATAATGTTTTATATGTATATCAATAAAGGAAATACCAGCTCTATTCGAGCAAAGTGATTTTATGGGATCATATTGATCATGAATTAGATGTTATATTTATTCATGCACTTATTTCTATCTTGGAAAAATTTTAATGTCTTATGTGGAAACTGTATTCCATTGGTTTGAGTCTTAAAAAATCGTAGAGAAATTCAGTGAGAGACTTGGTAACATTAGAAAGAAATGCTTGAATAATAAGCCTAACATTTTCAAATAAGCACAAATCTCCAGATTTCTAGGGATGGAATGCCTAAAGGTGGTTAGAATTTAACACTCATGGTTTCAGGTAATTTACCCTTTTATTATGCATGTTTGAAGTTATATAAAACATGGGTTGAGTTTTTGGTGTATCTATATGGTTTTGGTGTTTTTTGGAAGTGTTTTTAAGGAATAATTATTTGAGAATAGTTAGGGGAAATCTTATGGTTATCTCCAAGAAACTCTAAAACTTGATTAGGAGTACATGAGGTTTTTTTCATCAAGAACATTGTTTTTCCAAGCCATGAAAGTCCTAGAAGAGAATGTGCAAGTGGAGGCAATGGGAAAAGCATATTTGGCACATAGTTTTTCAAACCATGTGAACTAACCATACAAGGGAGGGGTTTCGAGAAAATAGTATACACGCATTCAGTGGAATGTTTCCCAAACTCTTGAAATCAACTCCTCTTTAAAAAGTTTTTAGAAATACTATTTGAATTGGAAGCCAATTTGGATTAATCTAATTTTGTTGGATCTCTATAATCAATACTAAGTCTTTGTCTTCTCATTCTAGTTAGATCTACCCATCTCCTCTCAAATTAAATGTCAGACCTAATACTGTATGTGTATATCCATTATGTAAGATTTTTTTGATGAGATATTGATTGGACCTATTCAAGAAAAGTATTCTCAATCCTGTATCTAAAGGTATCATTATATTGTTCACTATTTTCATCACTCGTTGAGAGTTGGATGGATTCCCTCTCTTTTCCACTTATTATAGAACATGATGTCTCATCTTTATTTTATTTTTGTCTTGTATTTTTAATCGAAATGTCTAATTATTTCTTCAACCCTTTTGGTTTATGATTTGTGATCATGGTAATTTGTATGGATTTTGAAAAACTACTTTTATTTATGGTTTTAAATTATGTTTTTGTTGCAATAAATGAAATATGATTGATGAAATGTTTAAAAGTAAGAGTATATTTATGTGGGATAAATTTGTGTGAGAAATTTTTTACATGGTTATCATAAGTGAATTTTCATTAGGTGTGTTCCTGAATAAGGGTTGTGGTTTCAAACTAGAGGCACCTATAGAATGGTCACATTTTCATGACTTGGTGGATCAATGAGTAACCGCTCATGAGTATGGAACTGTTACCTAGAATGAATGTGTGTGTGGTTGGATGGATTTGGTTTTGGTATGCCGGTGGTATTTATTGATAAATTTTTCTAATTTTAAATTTTTATTATTTTTATTTGGTAAACTATTTTGATATTATTATTTTTTATAAATTGTATTTGGAACCATGAGATAACAAGTTCTTATCATTGTGGCATGAGTTAGGACGTATACTTGGTAAATCCTACTGGGTATGATTACTCACCCCCTATATATGTAATTTTTTTCATATGAATATGATATTATTTATATCATAAGTTAAGTAATTGTCTCTTATTTATCTAGTGGATCATTATGATACTACTTCCTTGGGATGGTTTCTGTATATTGGAATTTCCCTAACAGATTGGTTGGAGTGATCCCACATCCTTGTTAATACATCAGAATGCCCTTTGGTTTTCTTGAGTATCCATGTTATACTCTATACAGCTACTCTGGTTTTTTTGATTATTTAGTATCATATTTGAGTTTAATTTTTTATACTCATGCATCATACAGTTAGTATGGGTGTCTATATTTTCCTTGACAGGTCATATTTTTTAAAATGGAAAATTGTTCCCCAATGTCTAGTTAATCCCTCAACATTTATTTCCTTCCATTAGTATCTTGGGGACATTACCTATGGTTAGTGGAACCTTGGATATTTCAAATCTAAGGGTTATGGTTGGAATGTTACACTTTTAGAGGAATATTTTTATAGATTTCCTCAATTTCGGGTTAAGTTTTAAGAATGATCTAATGGTGGTTGGTTGCGCTTGACGTTTGTTGTGTCTCCTTTGAATTTGGTGGTTGATCCTTGTCCATCCATTCTTTCACAGAGAATGTTGATCTTCTAATCAAGGTAGGGGATTTGTTAATTCAATTTTTTAACATGTATTATATTATCTATATTCGGTTTCATTAGGTAATTATGGAAAAAATATAATGAAGATAACTATAGAGGAAATAAAGGATGAATGAAATATGGATTGTTATGTTGTGATCACATGTTTTTTACGCTATATTGATGTTACCTCTTATATTTTTTGATAATGTTATATCTATTTTTTTGTATTAGAATGATTCATATGTTATAAATCAGATAAACTACATAAATATGGAATGATATATTGATTAATGAATGATGAAATTAAATTGATTACATTCTTAATTGGATAGAACGAAATATATAAGTTATACATGAAGCGTGTTTATGGTTTAATTCTATCAATTGATAGTTTTTGGTTATAGGATAATTGTTTATGGATATTATGCATAATTAATTGGTTAGTTCAAATATGATAATGAAATAGTTTTCTACTGAATATAATTTTTTGGGACTGAGCGATCTCATTCTTGTTTGTGAAAATCTTGAATACCTTGGTGTTATGGCCTTAGTTTCCCTTAAATTCTTATGCTGAAAATATTTTATTTAGTTATATGTATTCTCTGTGATAGTAGAGCCTTTATATCATTTTTTTTAAATAGAATTTTTTGGTGTATTTGGGTAAAAATGGGATAGTTTTCCTGAGGTTCTATTAGTGGTTGATATTGGTGATGAAGGGATAAAATGTAATGTGAACAGTGGTGTCTAGGATGAAATCAGGGTGGTTGGAATGAGTTAAGAGCTGTTATTTATCATCGGTTGGTTCTTTTTGTTTTATTTAAATGTATTTTTTATATATATTGTTTGTTATAGTTTTGAACTGGTTGATGTAGTTTGGTTATATGCATAGTAAGTGCATATTTTCATGTGTTATCTCAAGATGGTCCTAGTGTACCAAGAATTGTGCAATGATAAGTGGATTAATAAATGAACTCATGGGATTGATTGTTATCAATGGAAGTAATATCAAATGAAAAATACATTAAGGAAAATCATGGAATTATTGGAGGAATACTTAAAGGGTATGGGTATTGAATCTATAAATTGAGTATTGGTTATAGAGAATGTTTCCTTGTAATGGAAAGGTTTGATTAAACTTGTAATTGTAATGGGTTTTAATGAACAATTTTTAAATACTATGTTAATAAATGGAATTGGTTAATGATTATTAAACCATGATTCTAGTGTGCTCTTATGTGCTTGATATTCCAAATCCTTGGTTGTGGAAACCAGGTGTCCTAGGGGAAGATAGCTATAATGACCCAAAATTTTATCAAGGAAATTTATCCCTTATTATAGTAATTTCATAAATCACATATAATCACTTATATACCACAATAAAAACATTATAAATTAAGAATTAATGAAATAAGAATTATTTCTAGACGTTAAAGAACCAATAATAATGGAATAGTAACTTGAAAATAAGAATAGTAATATGAACATTATGAATTGTAAACTGCCCAAATGAATAGTAGTCACACCAATGAAAGTATATGTAAAATTTTGGAATCTAATAAGTGAAAATATAAAATAATTATATCTAGTATAAGTAAGTAAATATTTAATAAATTATTAATTAACTATTGGTATTTTTTAAGTCATAAATATTCATTTAAAATTTTATGATTAATTTAATAATTTTTAAAAATTTATTTTCATAAAATGTATTCATAAATTTATATTTTTATTCCTTATAATTTTAAGATAATTTTATGAGACCTTATGTAATTTTTCTAAGTGTTATAAAATCAGTACAAATTTTAAAATTTGTTTTTTCCAAGTAAATGATGATTTTAATTAAAAATTAAATTAATCATATTTAGAAAACTGTTTTCATAAAAGGGAGTTCATTTTATAATTCTATATGTCAAAAAAATTATGTGGAATTTTTTGGATTTTTCTAAAACACTAGAATTTTAGTGAATAGTAAAATATAAGAATTTACGATAAAGGCGAAATTCTTGAATTATGGAGACATAGGTGATGTTGTTCTTATGTAAGCCTATTATATCAAACTCACATGATCTAATTACTATATTTAGTCCCAAAAATCAACACTATTTTTTGTCTTGAATAAAATAATAAAATAATGATTAAAATATTCAAAAAAACACCCCCGTCCTCTACTATAAATTTCATTCCTCACACTCTCTTCTCCTCACACATATCAAGATTTGATACATTCCAAAATTCTACCCAGAACTCATCCCTAGTCCCTCCCACACATCTAGGAGCTCATGATCTCCGCAAATGAAAAAGAATAGGTGCCTTGAAGAGGCTCTGAAGAGGAAAATTCAAGAGGAAAATACTCTCTCTTGTTCTTTTAATTTCATTTCTATTTCATTTCATCCCTTCATAAAAATGGAATGAAAACTCTAGTTCATTACACATAATATAATCATATCATGTTAATTTATGATACATCATTAAAATTTCCCCACTCACACTTTTATTATAAAAAAATATATCGTCGTTTCTGATGTGTCAATTTACCGACATCATGGGCGGTACACTTTCATTTTCCTTAAACGCCTTCAAGGTTGTTAATAAAACAATTAAATGGTTTAAAATAAATTTTAATTTTTATGATACAACCCTCTTCCAATTCTATAACTAATATTTAAACATAATATTAAATGATAAAACAAAATGAGTTCATTGTGATTGAAAAACCACTAAAATTAACCTAAAATGATCATCATTTACTAATGATTCATCCCCATGATATATAACCAAATTATTTATAAGATCATTTAAACTTATTTAATATAATTAATAAAATATAATAACAATTCTAGATATTTGTTCTCATTTTACATGAACTTCCACTCATGAATACAAGTGGACCAATCATGAAAACAGTGAAAAAATGAATGCTCCCGAACAATGAAATTAAACTCTATAAGTCATCAAAAGGCACATAAAAGAACACAATAAAACCATAATTAATTATATTCTTGTATAAAAGGTTCTAAAATTTTTAATTACTAAATATAATGTAATTAAACATAATTTTAAAGTGAATACTACATTCAGACTCAATGAAAGGGTAATTCTCAAACCCAACTTTCTTTCTTTGGGTTTTCCTTATTTCACACAATTTTCAGTATAAATACTCCTTAAATACAAATTTTTAATTATTATCTTACCTATTATATTATATAAATTGTTTCTACTTCAGTTAATGAAAATCATATTTTTTTCTAAAAGAACCCTTCTTTCAAAAAATGCAACTTTTACTTCTTGAGATCGTTTCTTCTTTACTCATGGTTGATGATTATTATAACAAGTATGTTATTACTTATTTTATTTGGAAAACCAATAATTATGAATGTATTATTTATGAAATAAAGCCCATTCCTTTCCCTAGGTTATTTTATTTCTAAAATTTATATACGTTCTATGTGGTATGCATGATAATGTAAATGTTATGATGTGATGGGTGCGCCTGGAATTATATAGTTTGATGTAAATGTATGATGTGACGGGTGAACTCCAAATTATATATCACTCCAATTAATTGGTTAATTCATTGTATGTCATGAGAAAAGTGAATTTTTTTTAACATGATGTTATCTTTGTTCGAAACTATGTGTGGTAGTTTACCACTAAGACAGGATGTTTCATTTTTCATATTTCCACATTCCATGCTATTATCTAAGGATTCATATCATGATTATGATGATGATGTTATGATTATTCTCACCCCATGTTATATTGTTTAATGTTATTATAAATCCTATTATTGGGCTTTCATATCACCCCTTTTTGATGTATATCCTAAGGTGACTACTAGTACTTAAGAGAATTCAAGGGCCAATAAGAAGCTATAGAAGAAGGAATTAAATAAATTTTTATGTTTTAATTTGTAAATTCTATGTACGGTACTAATTTTACCAAGAAACTAAACCTTTGGATCTTTTTTGGGTTATTATTTTATGTTTTTTGTCTTTAAAATGATGTAATTATAATTTAACAAAAAATAGGGTCTCTATAGTTGGTATCAGAGGATGGTTTAGTTAATTTGGGAATTAGGATTACATAACCTTAGTGAAAACCCATAGTATGAGACTATGTATAAGTAAACACCCAAGAATATTAATTTTTTTAAATTCTAAACATAGGGATCCCACAAAATATTAATTTACATATATTTTCACAAAGGAATGAATTATATATTCATGAATTATTGAGTTATGTTTTGTACTAACCTTTTTTATTTTAGAAAATGGTGGGAACCAGGAGAAACATGGCCAACAACCCTTCCAAGGGACAATGTAGCTATTTCCTAAACAATATCCCCAATTATTTGGGAGGTGGAGTTAAAACTTTTATGGCTATGTTTACCCAGTTTTATTAGGTTATGAATAATAATCTGAATAATGTGGACCTTCCACCATCACCTAAGAGGTAGAAACTGACTATCGATGGTTTTATGTGGCAAAAACCATTGATGTATAGTGGATATTCTAATCAACTAGTTTTGGAATAGTGGGTCAACTAAATGGAGAAGATCTTTTCTGTTCTTCACTATTTGTAAATGGAGAAGGTGAATCTTAATATTTATCATCTAGATGGAAAGTCCAATCATTGGTGGGCCTTGATTAGGAACACCAAGCCGAGGAAATAGAGTCGTAAGACTTTTAGATAATGTTTCTTAAAAATTATTTCCCTCAAACTCTTCATAAATAGTTGTAGAGAGAATTCAGAGAGTGGAATTAAAAGTAAAGAGAATATTTTATGGCCTATGAAGAAAATTTCACAAGGCTTGAAATGTATTCTTTAGGTTTTTTTATTATCAATGATATAAATATTGATAGATTCTATAGTGGTTTAAAACCACACCTTCTAAATTCTCTTTCAATTCAAAAGTTAGGGAGGTATGAATAAGTTGTTCAATGTTCTCTCAAATTGGAGATGGAGTTTGGAGAATGGTTTCATAGATATGTTGATAAGAAAAGAAAGATGTAATTTTAAGTTGGAGGATCTCATGAGAAAGTTGGAAAGAAAACTCAACCACCCACATGTAAAATATGTGGGAAGAGGCATCATGGTAACTACCTCAAAGGGATAGATAAATGCTTTAAGTGTGGGAGAGAAGGCCACCAAGCTCATGAATGTCGAAAAGACATGAGGATTTAGGAAAATGTGGTGAAGGAAATGAGATCACCAACCATATTCCAATATAAAACTATAGGGAGAAACGGAACAATGAAATATAGTTCACTAAACCTCACGTTCATGAGGGTAATTAGAATCATCATCCACCAAATCCAAATTAGAAAGTGAAGGATTATTATATCACTACTGCGAAAGTGGAGAAACAAAATTAAGTCATACAAATTACACTTTTTATTCACTCAACAATGAAAAAAAATATTATTTGGTTCTATTTCTACACATTACTTTATATATTGTATGTTTTCTGGAACTGTTGAATCAAATACCCAAATCCATGAAGTAGATATATCCATAAAAACTCCTTAAGGTGAAATCATTTCAACCCAAGTCTTGGACTCTTCTCTTATTGGCATATGTGGGAATATTCTTTGAACAAATATCATAGCACTTCCCTTTGTGGAATTTTTTACTATATTGGGGATGGATTGGTCTCATTATAAAGATCACATATCGACACTTGGTAAAAGGAAAAATATTTTCATATACCCAATCATCCCATGCTCCTCTACAAATTCAAGGAATATCACGAATCTCCTTGGTAAAATCCTTC
This sequence comes from Viscum album, assembly GCA_963277665.1. NCBI lineage: Eukaryota > Viridiplantae > Streptophyta > Magnoliopsida > Santalales > Viscaceae > Viscum > Viscum album. The sequence goes on from OY728146.1 coordinate 658,757,441, forward strand.
AATGGTGTGGGTGTTGATTCCCTATGAAGAAGTATACCTCACTCAAATGGTTGAGTTAAAGGAAAGTTTCAAACTTGAATAAATTCCCATTATGAGTGAATAAAGTGATGTACTTCCAGAAGAGTTACCTGGAATTTCCACTGATCAAGAGGTAGAGTTCTCAATAGAACTCATACCCGAAGCTACTCCAATCTCAAAGTGTCGCTATAGGATAGCTCTGATTGGACTAGAGGAGTTAAAGAAGTAGATTCAATAGAATTTTGGAAAAGGTTTCATACTCTCTAGTGAATCACCTTGGTGTGAGCTAGTGCTCTTTTTTAGGAACTATGGATCAATGTGCCTGTGTATCGATTATCAATAACTCAATAAGATCACTATAAATAAAAAGTAATTTATTACAAGGATTGATGACTTGTTTGATCAACTATGATGTTCTCGATACTTCTCAAAGGTGTATCTTCATTATAGATATCATCAGTTAATAGTGAAGAAGGAATATATTCATAAGACTACCTTCCATCCAAGGTATCAGCACTATAAGTTTTTGGTGATTCCCTTTGGACTTACTAAGGCCCTTATAATCTTCATTGATTTTATGAATATAGTCTTCAGAAATTACCTTAATTTTTTTTGGTAGTGTTTATTGATGATATTACCATTTTATCGAAGAGAAATGAGGATCATAAATAACATATAAGTATTCTATTGGTGACATTAAGAATGAAAGATTTATATGAAAAATTAATAAAGTGTGACTTTTGGATGCACCAAGTCATATTATTGGGTCATGTGATCACCAATGAGGGAATTTCTATAGACCCTTCAAAAACAAAGGTGATTAAGGAATGGTGCAGACCCTCTAGTGTCATATAAATTCATAGTATTTTGTATTAGCTGGGTACTACCATCATTTTGTGAGAAATTTCTATCGATTGTCTAGCCTGCTAACTAGGTTAACAAGGAAAGGGGTAAAGTTTGTCTGGATAGAAGAATGTGAGGAAAGAGTCAAGGAGCTAAACAGAAGGATGATCATTGCACCTGTACTCACATTATTTAAAAGTGGAGAAATTTTTGTGATATATAGTGATGCATCCAAGAAAGTCTTAGGTTGTTTACTCATGAAAAATGATAAAGTGATAGCCTACACCTCATAGAAATTGAATATCTATGAGAAGAACTACATGATGCATGATCTGGAGTTAGCAGCTATGATTTTTAGCTTGAAAGTCTGGAAACACTACCTCTATGGTGAGAAGTGTGATATATATACTGATCAAATTAGTCTAAATTATATATTCACAAAAAATGAACTCCACATGTGTCAAATTATATGGTTAGAGAAAATAAAAGTTTACGATTACTCTATTCACTATCATCCTAGAAAAGAAAACAATGTACTGATGCTCATATCAGAAAATAACATGCTACTCTATCCATATTGTGGATTGAGAACGACCATATCTTCTTGTACATGAAAAGGATGGTTTTGGAAATCATAAAAAAAGGGAATAAATCATACCTTTCCCAAATGATTTCCCAACCATCTATCAAATATAATATTAAGGATGCACAAAGGGATAATCTAGAGTTGCAAAATAGGGTGAATATACTAAAGGAAGAGAAGCTGTAAGAGTTCCATATCGATGATGATGGTGTAATTCAATTTGGAATGAGGCTTTGTGTGCCTCAATAACCTGTAATAAAGAAAGAGATATTATATAATGCACTTAGCTCATCTTTATCTATCCATATTGGGAGTATCAAGTTGTATTGTGATCTCAAAGAACACTTTTTGGGGGAAAACATGAAGAAGGAGATTGCATAGTATATCTCAAGGATCATGATATGTTAGAAAGTTAATTTTGAGTGGATGAAGTAAAAAGGGATAATGAAACCATTACCTATAACCATGTGAAAACGGAAGAATGTTATTATGTACTTTGTCGCATGTCTCTCAAAGACATCCAAAGAAAATAATGTGATATGGGTTATGGTGGAACAACTCACCAGGACTACCCACTTTATCTCTATTCAGGAAGATATCTTGCTTGAACAACTTATAGTGATATATGTGAAGGAAGTGTTGATACTACATGGGTTTATACTCTCGATTTTTTCTGATCGTGATCCGAGAATCAAGTCTAAATTCTATAGGAGACTTCAACATGCTATTATTACTGAATTAAATTTCATCATGGCTTATCACCCCTAAAATGGTGGCCACTATGAAAGGACTATTTAGATGCTTGAAGATATACTAAGATCATGCAATTTATAATTCAAATGTGGATGGGATCAGCATCTACCATTGGTTGATTTCACATAAAACAATAGCATCCACTCGAGTATTCAGATGGATCCATCTGAAGCTCTATATGAAAAGTGATGTACAACTCTATCCTGTTGGGATGAAGTTAGAAAAAGAAATATACTTGGACCTGATCTTGTGCAAGAGATTATATAGAAGGTTCAAGATATCAAGTAACATATCAATGCCTCTGAGAGTCAGAAAAATATCTTTGATGACAATCATTAAAGGGACCTGGAGTTCAATGTTGGAGAAAATTATTCCTTCAAATATCACCATGGAAGAGAGTCATGTGGTTTGGAAATAAATGGAAGTTAAGAGTAGGGTACATTAGCACCTTTGAGATCATTAATTTCATCGGAGTCATGACCTATCATCTTCAAATTCCACTGAATATTGCTCAAGTTTAGGATGTATTCCATGTATCACTCATGAGAAAGCGCATACCAGATCCCTCAAATGTACTGAACCCAGAGGTGGTACAACTGGAAGATGATATCTCTTATAAAGAGCATCCAGTAAACATTTTACATCTGAAAGATAACTTTCTAGGAAAATTATACAACCCACCTTTTCAAAGTGTTATAGAGGAACCATAAGTATAAAGAAGAAACATGGGAACTAGAGGAGGTGATGAAGGCGAAGTATTATTACCTATTTATGTAAAACAAAATTTTGAGGGAAAATTTTTAAAAGGGGGGAAGAATGTAACAACTCAAAATTTTATCATTATAATTTATCCCTTATTATATTAATTTTATAAATCACATATAATCATTGATGGACCATAATAAAAAAAATTATGAATGAAGGTGAAATAAGAATTATTTCTTGAAGTTAAGGTACTAATTCTGATGAAATAGTAACTTGACCTTAGGAATAGTAATATGACCCTTATTAAAAGTAAACTAGCTAAATAAATAATAGCCTCACCCATGAAATTATAAAAAAAATACAAATTATAAGTGAAAATATGATATAATTATACCACAGTATATGTAAGTAAATATTTTAAAAATTATTAATTAAGTGTTGGTATTTTTATAAGTCATAAATATTTATTTGCAATTTTTTGATTAATTTAATAATTTTATAGAAAACTCATTTTATTAATTTAATATTTTGATTTATTATGATTTTAAGATAATTTTATGAGACCTTAAGTAATTTTTCAAAGTGTTATAAAATCAGTTATAATTCTAAAATCCTTATTTTAAAAGTAAATGATGATTTTAATTAAAAACTAAATTAGTAATATTTAGACAAAAAATTAATAAAATGGAGTTAATTTTTTTAATTATACACATCTAAAAATGTTTAGGGTGGTTTTTTTATTTTTCTAAAATTCTTGAATTTTTAGTGAATAGTAAAATAAGATAATTTATGATAAATGATAAATACATGAATTATGGAGTCATAAGTGATGTACGGATAATTTAAGCCCATTATATCAAACTCACATGATCTAATTAATGTATTTATTCTCAATAATCAATATTATTTCTTGTCTTGATAAAAATAATAAAATAATGATTAAAATATTATAAAAACCCCTCCTCCAATATAAATATCACCTCTCACAACCACTTCTCCTCAAACCTCTCAAGATTTGAGATGTGCCCAAATTTTTCCAAAAACTATTCTTTAGCCCCTACCGCACTACCAGGAGATATTGGTCTCATCAAAATACTAATCCTCGGTTTCTTAAAGAGGATCTCAAGAGGAGAATTCAAGAGGTAAATCCTCTCTCTTTTTCTTTTAATTTATTTTTCAATTTCATTTCTTCCCTTAATCAAAATAGAATGAAAACTCCATTACTATTAATATAATTTAATTAAATCATTTTAATGAAATATCCATAATTAAACTCCTCCCTCTCACTCTTCTATTACAAAACAAAATCATCCTCATGATGTGTCGATTGACTAACATTGTGGGTGATGCTATTTTATTTTCCTTATTGCCTTAAATTATGTCAATAAAACCATTAAATGGTTTAAAAAATATTTTAATTTTTATTATACAACCCTATTTATATTCTGGAACTACAATTTATACATATTACTAAAGGATAAAACAAATTGAGTTCATTGTGATCGAAAAACCACCAAAATTAACCTAAAATGATCAACATTAAATAATTCTTCATTCTAATGATATATAACCAAATTTTTTGTAATATAATTTAAATTTATATAATATAATTAATATCATATAATAAAAATTCAGGATATTTATCTTAATTTTACCTGAACTTCCATTCGTGAATACAAGTGAAACAATCGTGAAAACTAAGAAAAATGAATGCTCCAGAATGATGAAATTAAACTCTATAACTAATCAAAAGGAACATAAAAGAACATAATAAGACCATAATGAATCATATTCATGTATAAAAGGTTATATAATTTTTAATTAATTAATCTAATGTTATTTATATGAATTTTAAGTGAATAATCTATTTGGGCACAAGGTAAGAGGAATTCTCAATCCCAACTCTCGTTCCTTGAGTTTTACCTCTTTCACCCCATTTTTAGAATGGATATTCCTTAAATATAATCTATTCATAATTATCCTACCTATTCTGAGATATAAATGTTTTCTACATGATTTTATAAAAATAAAAATGTTTTCCAAAAAAGAACTCTTCTTTCAGAAAAATGCACCTTTTACTTCTTGAAATTCTTTTTTCTTCACTCAAGGTTTATAACTCTTATATCAAGTACCTTATTCCATTTTTTTTGAGAATCCAATGTTTATGAATGTATTGTTTCTAAAATTAAACCCATTCCATTCCATGGTTTTTTTTATAACCAAAATTGATATATGTATTATATGGTATGCATGATAATGTAAATGTTATGATGTGACGAGTGTGTCTGGAATTATATATAGAAATGTAAATGTTATTATGTGATAGGTGTTCCTATATTTATATAGAGCTCCAATTCATTGGTTAATGTGATGTATCTCATGATGAATGTGAAATATGTTTGAACATGATTTTGTCTTTGTTCATAACTGTGTGTGGTAGTTTACCGCTAAGACATGATGTTTCATTTTTTTGAATTTCCATATTTCATGAAATTATCTAATTCTTACTATCATGATTATGATTATAAAATTATGATTACACTCACCCCATACTATATTATTTCATGTTCTTATCCATCCTCTTATTGGGATTTTATCTTATCCCTTTTTGAAGTATATCCTCAGGTGACTACATGTACTAAATACAATTCAAAGGCCAATAATAATCTAGAGAAAAAGGAATTAAATAAATGTTTATGTTTTATTTTATAAATGATATGTATGGTCTTAATTTTTAGAAGACTCTAAAACTTTGGATCCTCATTGTTTAATGACTTTCTGTTGTTTTTCTTTAAAATGATGTAATAGTAATGTAAGATAAATCAGGGTCACTATAATAGCAACTGATGAGTATAATACTAGGTAGAAGCCCTTGGTGTGTTTGTGTGTGATAAATTATTATATTTTATGATTTCATTTTTTGAACCCAAAATTTAGTAGGGAAATTGATATGAAAATGTTTAGGGGTGTTTTCCCTAACATTTAGGTTTAAATAGAATAGATAGTTGGCTAATCCATCTCTCTTTCTCTTCATATGTATATAGTTGTGTGTGGGAATACTCAGGTTGTGATAGCTTAGAGAATAGAGTATGGACTCATGTGGGATGTGATGGATCTCAGTTTCACCATTCATTTATGTATAATATATAGTGGATTAATTTTATTGCACATACCTGTATTTTTTTATGGTGACTATGTCTTCCCACGAGTGTGTATGCATGGTCTATAATGGATTGAGGTATAATGAATTATACATAGGATATAGTGGCATCCAAACTTCTACTTGGTTATGGGATGTGATGATGATATTGTGCTTTTTATTAGTTATATGGGATGTAGGATGATATTTTGATATGGTTTCCCAATTTTTTTTATGATGATAAATGGGTGGGATGAGTAGATTATGTGAGATTTGGGGTGTGAGATCAAAAAACCATTACTGAAGTGAAATAAGGGTCCCTTCAATTATATATATGATTTGATATGGATATTCATATTTTAATGAATTAAATAGTTAGAGATACATGGGGATGATGGGATTCATTTGTTTACTTTCAATGAGGATCCTACTTACCATACCTATATTCTCACACCATATATATATTGTTTTCATGTCTGTAGGATCTGGTTAAAAATCAATTTGGGAATTGATAACTCATGGGTTTGCTCAAGAGTTTCTAGAGTTTACTGTAATTACCTAATATTTTTATGGTGTTTTCAGTTAATTCAGTTTATGTATTCCATTGAATTTATGTATTGGTATATCTTATTTATTTATGCATTGAGTTGGTGGGAAGATCTCATATTATCTCTTATTCCTAAAATTTATATAAAAATGGAAATGCCTCCCATTTGTTATTATATACCCTCAATTCTAGTCACCAAACCAGGTCCTATTTCAGGCGGTCTTCAGGGGTCATCTCCCTCTCTTTATTGATATAATTAGAGGGGTACAAGTGGATAAGGGGTTATGAAACCTACTCTTCCTCAAACAATTTCATCGAACAAGGATGTACCTGACTCTATAAATAGCGTACTCTCACCCCACTAGTCCCTAGAACAATGATGAGAGGAACACCAAAATGTATTTACCCTGTAGAGGACTCACATATTTCCAGGCTCAAGGGAGTACCAACTCTATATCTGAACTATAGAGGAAATTTTCTCCATGAATATGGGTAAATTCTAAACTCTATGACCCCATGGTGGACTCATTACCTATCTCCAACACACAACTAGGGGAGTACCAAACCCTAGTGGACACTCTACTCATTACACCTGAACCTAATCATTGGATCTATATATATACTGATATCAAGATACCTGAACCACATCAAATATCATGTTTAATGTCAACGAGGAGTATACTATCATATTCTATGTGGAAAACATTTATACTAGGCTATATCCTAAACCCAATCTATCACACATGTGAAAGTATACATAAACACCTGTGAATGGATTATGTCAGGGAATTCTCTCTTGGTATCAAAAACATCATAGTGTGAGGAATATTTTCATAGTATAATTCCCAACCAACTGGTTTCATGCAGTAATAAAAACTCCTCACATTAGAGCCAATTCCCACAAGTGCTTTCACTATGTAGAAATAATGCATCCATGCTATAGATACACCATCACATCATAGCCAAAACTACCATGTTTTAATAAATTGTATGTATGATTAGTTTGAAACACATGTAATATATTTAAGATTAAAACCCTTATACTTTTACATACCACTAGTTATGGGGTGGTTATGTTTCAGTATAGAGTGTTTTGGTAAGATCCTTCCATTAAGAATAGGGTATGAAATAACAAAACACTACATCATGGTGTGAGATGTCTTTTCACTATAAAACATGACCCAACATAGCACAGACAAACTATTATCATCATTTCCATCTGGTATCATCACTTCCTTGATGTTCCTCTATTTCCATATGATAATTCCACACCCCATAATCATAATTTCTAGTGTATTTTTCTCAATTTAACAATGTAAATAAATAGTGTATTTGAAATAATGATTGGGAATGCTATATAAAATATAAGAAACTAATTAACATGGGATCATTTCGAAAGGATATAAGATTATCAAAAAAATGAAATGGATTTTAAATATCAATATCATAAATAAAATAGTGAAAATGGTTGTTATATTAACAATTTAATCACATCAGAACTCCCCTATATTTGTTAAAACTTATGGAACCACACATCATTCACCTCTTAAGTGAGATTAACTCAAAATCACACAACAATCTAAACTATAACATATATTTTCATGGGGAAAGAGTTATAATAAATATATACACTGCAATACCATAACACAACAGTAATATTCAATTCAAAAATTAATAAATGAATTGAGATTAAAATCTAGGTCATTATATAGATCTTTTAATTATAATTATTCTTATTGTTTTTTGTTTTTTGTTTTTGAGGATGTTTTTATTATTGTTAATGATGTTTTTATTATTATTTTTGTTGTTTTTTATTTATGTTTTTTGATTTTTTTTAGTGTTTTTGTTGTTTTTACTGATTCTATTGTTTTTATTATTATTTTCATTATTTTTATTTTTTTTGGTTTTGTGGTTTTTATTCTTGAACTCTGGGTAAAGATATAGAGATTCAATTATTGATAATTTTATAGATATTCAAGGGTATTTATTAATTAAAATACATTTTATTGGGTTTTTTCATTTTTGGAATTCTCATTGGACATGGATCAAGTCTCAGTTGGTTAGTTTAATGATCCAAATAAAATAATTCACATAATTTGAATGGATGTTCTTAAAGGGATTTCATTTTTAGAAACCTTTAAATAATAATCATCACTACATAATGATAAATAGTCAAATAATTATTTTTTAGTGACCAAATAATAGGATACAAAGTATTCATATTTTGGAAATTATTCCACTCTTAAATGAAAGTTAGATTTGTGAGAGTTTTCTCTTATTGGCTGGGATAAACTCTAGTTTTTTTATGATTTTAAAATAAGTTTATCGTAGATTTGAAACATTACATACTGGAAAATTGACCCATTAGGGTGAGGGTATTATCATTTGATCCTTCATTCCATGTAATTCGAGCATTAGGCCTAGATAATTGGCGATGTTATTATCAAACCAAGTGCCTTTTGACTATAAAAGTGGGGATTTGGTTGAAACCACTATACATAAAATTAAATAAACTCACATATATATTCTTACCTTTATAACGTGAGTTGGCTTTCTTATCACTCACAAAAACTAAATGATATAGTATTTTCATTGTTATTCCACTAAAAGTGAATGAAAAGACAATAGAAGAAAATTTTGTATATTATTCTAGAATCATCTTAGATTGCAGGGAGTCCAAATTATCAATTATAATCACTTTGGTTAAAAATGAGATGAATATTGCATTTGAGATTGAATATGAATAAATAACACCCTTTTAAAACTATTATAAGTTGTTTGTGCATCTTGCTTCAAACAATCATGTGATACATGGAATAAAAATACGGAATAAATGATAAGATAAGGCCTTTTAGAAATTAAAGGATTATTAAAATCTAGTGTAGAAATATAATAAGGTACTTGAATAAGGTGAATCATCAAATAAATCCTTAGATATAGGATATATCTCTATGCAAAATCAGGATGAGTGAAATGTAATTGCCAATGATATTGGGGATTTATAGAGTTTAAAAATGGAGGTTTTTTATGATTTCTATATAGAGACTTGAAATACCACATATAAATATATTAATCTTGTAATAAATTTTGATTCTATTAAAGGTGATTCTTCAGTAAAAAATCCTTGGGTAAAATTAATGAATAATAAGAGTATTTATAAAAGTAGAATAAAAACAAAAGATCTTAATCAATAATAATATATAGTAAATTTTAAAACACAAGGAGTAAAGGATCAATAGAAAAACAAATAAAAGGATTAGTGGAAGGAAACTTTGGAGGATAAAGAGATCTATAAATATGATTAGGAGAGTCATAATGTTACTCCAACTAGAAAAGAGATAAAAAATAATTGAGTTCTTGAGAAATCAAATCGTAAAAATAAACTACTATACTATATTGGGAGGAAATAAAACTTGATTAATTAAAAGAAATTAATCTCCTATATTTGAATTGTTTGAGTGATTATAACTTAGAGATATCTATAACTCTTAAACATTTTATTTTTCAAAGTAATCCTCTTATAATAGGACTTGAAAACATATGATCCACTTATATAGCTTTCAATGTTTTGATTTTTAAAGATTGGGTTGCAATTTTCTTGGAATCAATATCTTTTATTCTTCCATGGATACATTTTGGGTTCTTATCTCCCAAAATATAAGTGATTTTTCATTATATTTTATAAATCATTAACTCTAAGGGGATTATTTAGGCATATATTCAACTCTGAGAATAAGGTGAATTAATGTTAGTCACTTTTAAACTAATTTATATTTTTATCCCTATTCTTTTTTATCTTTATCTCTTATTAATTTGTATGGTTCTCTTATTATCTCTTCCAAAATTTTTTATTTAAAGAAACACACATAAACATAAACACACAAAACAAATTCGTGAATGTATAATGTTCACATCTCAATGTGAGAAGTCCAGTCCTTGGTGTGATTTGGATCCCTCCAAAATCACACTACCCACTGGTATCATCTTATAAGCTACAATCAAGTAGGTTTTATTATTTATAATCATGTTTTAAAATCTATCAACAATTCTTTGTTTCACTCCACACATAGGCGCATCTCACACCTTATAAAGATAACACTTTGGGTAAAAAATTAAAAATAATTTACAAATTTGGACTTGGAATCTATTGATGTGTTTTCTCTTTATCTTATCCTTCTTTACTTACTCACTATAAAGCATAAAAGTATGACCTTTTTTATAAAAATAGTGATTTAAAAAAATTCGTTCCTCCTCTTCACAAAAAAAAGAGTAAATTTTGAATTTCTTTATTAGGACCAAGACTTCATCCTATAAGAAAACTAAACTACGTATACCTTCAATTCATCTTAGTTGTTATATTTCTTCAATGAATAGTAGACTTATTGGACCTTTCTCTTCTCTTCACAGATTTGACACACAAAATTCTTCTTTTAGTTTTAATGGTTTTTAAGATCTCTCCTTCCATTCCTTCAATACATAAGAGTTTTTTAGATGCAATCTAGTATCTAATCTCTCTCATTTTTTCTACCTTAAATAACCTATAATATATATGTATAGTATATTATAGCAGTAGTTTCGGTTTCTTCTTATTTATCCTTATTCTATATTTTAGTATTTCTATATTTTTTTGAAATACTTGAATTCAAATTTATAGATAATCTGGTATTTCAAACATACTAAATTATCATCCTAAAGACACAGAACCCACAACTCATGCATAAACATCTTCTCTATTTGAAACATCATTGAATATATAGTAATTAACTTGGATTTTCTTCTTTCGTAATATTTTCATTATTACTCTTTCTATATATGATGTTTGAATTCATTAAAAAGTACATTTAAATATAAATGCTTAAAATATTCAAGATCATGGATCATCAATTTCTAGAATTTAATGATCCCAAAAATGTTTCTTCTTCCATATTCATAATAAATTATGCCTAATTCACAATAAAATGGATTATGATTATAGTTTCCATCTAGAATTGGCTTACCAGGGATCAATTTTCTCGAATCTTTATTCCACTATCCATAGATTCTTATTTTCTCATATTCTTATTATTTATTCAATTATGTTCTTTAGAAAATCTTAAAAAATGATGATTCTTATGAATAAATAATCCTTAAAATAATGATCACATGATTATTTTTACATAATATATGTTTTCAAATTTGGTGTTTAAAAACATTTGGATAAACATCCTTATGAATATAATTCTTTTGGTGTTTTTTAGATTATTTTTACACATGAGAAACTAATTATAATGTGGATCATTGCTTGATCCTTATAAAAATTCCAACAATAGTATTCCTTGTTTAATAATTTTATTATTAAATTATGAAAAAAACTTGTACATACATGAAATATTCATAATGTATGAACTATTGTTTTCATTTTCATTTCATAGAAATATAAATCTTTAAGAAAATATTCTCTTTTCTGGTAAAATGTTTTCATGAACTTTGGATAAATTCAAAATGTTACTTTCGATGATCATGACTGCAATTATGATCATCCAATACACATATGGAAGCTCGTGTGATCTCTGTTTGAGTTTAAACGATAGAACATGACATATAGTAATACATACTCAGGGTGTATTTTATAAAAAATTATGATGAAAAAATACAAGGGATTGATTTTAGCCTAATAACATGTGGTTGTGATGAGTGAATAGTATCCCACATGCACTTATCCTACACCGGAAAATAAACTTGGGATGGATTTTCATCATTAATTTGTATGAAATATCTAGTTCCCATTGAAATATATCGAATTAAGTTCTCTCACGAGATGTGTCACATTGACCAGTATGGTGGTTCCATGGACCCCCTATACACCTTTATCAATATGTGTATAAACTTATATTCTTTTTTTGGTTGCTCAATTCTAGATTCCACCTTCAATATTATTTAGGTTTCCTTATGATGCTCTTGATGCTTAGGTCAATTTACGGGCTTCAGTTGTTGGTATTTTCACCTTATCTCATAATAATTCTTTTTAAAAATATAATAGTATACACACAAATACTTTATTGCATGCTTCCATCCTTCCTTCAAAGTCCTATTCTCCTTTTATTTTAATAAATACTTAATTATCATCATCTTTATGGAGATGCGTGATTTTTTATTAGAAATTCTCTATGTGACAACAAATTTTTAAACGTATATTTCTTACAAATTCTAAGGGTAGGAGAACCTTTTTTGTTTTATAAATAATGAAAACTAACTACAAATAATAATCATCTACGATGTTCCATCTGATTTATATACACTTAATCAAAGTGGAATTAGATGTAGGAAATTATTTAGCAATGATATTGGATTCTACGTAACAAAAATCTAAGTTATTATTTTAATCATTAAATTATTTTTCATGATATTGACTTCAAAATCCTTCAATACATAAACTTAATTAAAAAAATACAACACAAAAATTTGTTTTGACAATTTCTCCCTTTGTATTTATTGTAAATACCCTCTTAAATTGATATTTCAATATGTTCTACCTTCATTCATTTGTTCTCTATCCCTTTTTTATATTTCTATCATTTAATTTTACTCTATCACCCATATTAACAACAAATATTAATTCTTATAGAGAGGATATTATCAATATATAATCAAGAAATGTTCCATCAACCATTCCACTCCAAGTCGACTTGATCCATGCTCGATGTAGAAAACAAGAGGGTTTAATTTGACAAAAAAGTTGTTCATTAAAAATTTTATTTGATACCAACTAAAATAATGATATCATTAACTTTCCTATAATTTATAAAAATATTTTTACGCTAAGATAACCTACATATACCAATTGAAATAAATATCCTCAGGAAATATATCAACCTAAATTCATGCACTCACTTCAAAACATAGGTTAAAAACAATCAAGTAAAATTATAAGGTTTTCAAATTCAAAAATTAGATTTTAATCTTCATCAGACATTCTCAGTCTATTCCATTAATTTCAATAAATTTCTCCCCCTTAATTTTTTAATATGATTTTAGTTTCAAAGAATGAGATTTTAAGAAAACATACCTCTTTCGATAAGAATCCTTCAAGAACTCCTATGGTAATCAAATTTTTATGAATAAATAACTCTGGAAGCCTATTCATCAACATTATTCACTTGTATCCCCCTTAAGAATACATTTATCATGACCTTAATAAAATTTAATCTCTCTCATGGATATATTTTTTTAATTTTTCAAGTGGATAATGCACCTGAATGGAACTTTGCACAATTGTTTTTAGATCTAACAACAAAAGATTAATCCTTTTCAATATATACTTCTTTATAATTCCTATTGAAAAATAATTATATATGGTGGATTCCTCATTTTACAATCTATTATTAACAACATTGGTTTTAACTCATGTTTTGACCCTAAGAAAAATATTCACCTTCAATTACCAACATTATAAGAACCAATAAAATAAACAAAGGTAATGAAATAAGATGAAAAAACCTTTATTCACAATGTTAATAGAAAATTTGAGATTATTTTATCAAAAAAAATGTTCCATTATTCATGATTTCATATCTTAGTATTAGAATGTGATTTTTATTTAGGTAATATGGTACTCTTTATAGATTCAACTTCTTTTAGAGGAGTTTTTTTTCTCTTAATCTTGCATGCTTAGTGCCTTCCTTATTCCTTTTATAGATTCCACTTTAATTGAATAAATATTAAACATGCTTTAGCATTATAATCAGCTTCCTTGCATCTATCACACAACTTTTATTTAAAAAAAATATTTTTCCATTGTTTACAACCTCTTATAAAACATGTGTTCTTCATGTGGAAACTTTTCATTCCCTTTAGCTCAAGATTTAACTTTTGTTTATTCTATCCTTCCTTATCTATCTAAATATACTTTCCATATTATTAAAATATTTATAAGTAAATTAGGGTCCTTATTAAAGTATCCAAATGCATTCTTTAAAGTTTTTTTCACTATATTTGTCTCTTTATATATTTCACTCTTCTAAAACATCTTGGTCTTATCACCCAACAATCTATAACCTATATTTTTTTATATATTCTTGGAACTATTCAGATATATAGCTTACATATCATTCTTTTTAATTCTTTCTCTTTTTTTATTATTCAAATTTTGTGGTCTTCTATTCGCATATACATTTCATACAAGCTAAGATGAACACGCCTCATATTTCTAACCACTCCTATTTCACATAACATATAAATCTCCAACCACTTCAAAACTATTTGTTTATTTGGATTTTTATTAATCTATGGTTTTTTATTATTGTTTTTATTTATCCCCCAGGAAATGGGATTAATTTTTAGTTTTTAGAGGATTGTATTATAGTCAAAATCCAATTCACAATTCCTAAATCTATTTTAGCACCAACAATTCCCCAAAAACTATGATCTTCTCTTCAAAATTCCTTATTGTCAAGAAATATAATATTTGAAATAAGCTATTTTTGGGAATTCTTCATCATAAATTGGGATATTTTTAGGGATCTAACACTCATACTTCTCATTATATCCACCATAGACATGGTTTTAAGATTTAAATCACTTTTATTTTACCATAATTGTACAAAATAAATTTAAATCTTTTAAATCCATAAAAATATATTTGGAATGCCTATAAAATTTATGAATGGATAGTACCACATTCTTTGAGTCTTATTAAGAAATATCATGAAATAATGTAATGATTTCTTCTTATTGTATATATTTCATTTAATAATAGAATATTCCTCAGTAAAAGTTTTCTTAGCTTCCCTTTTTTCCTTTGAATTGTGAAACTCAATATGTGTCATTTCAAGATTTGACATTTTTTCTTCAAATTAAACAAATCCCATATTGAGAGTTTTATTCTAATCATCAATCAAAATCACCTTCTATTAACAATATTTTCACACATTTTAAACCTATAAATCATGAATTTTGATATTCTCCTCTAAAAATATGTCAAGATACTTGATATTTGTGGATTTAATATCCAATTTCACATCCATGACATCAACATTATTTTTATTATTATTTTTCAATACACGGATATTATCTTAAAATTATTTAGTGTAATCATCATTTTTATATATTTTATTGATCCACTATTATTAAAATTTTGGAACCTTTATTCAAGTAGCATATTTACAGCTTCTTTGGCTCCAAATTTCATTGAGATCTTTACACAAGATAGAACCTTTTCATCCAATGCCTTCTCCATTTTCTATAACTCCTCATAAAGATGGTGGAGATCTTCCTATTAAATTTTAGATATTCCAAATAACAAAGAAACTATATATTTTCAAAATAATAATGAAACATGTATTTAACTACATTAACAAATATTTATTGAGAATATATAAATAAATTATCATCACCATAAATGCTTGGAGCTTATTCAGAAAGATTTAAACAAGAATCTTTAAATACCTCATAATCACTTGAGTTTATTGAAACATTTGAGGTAGAAATTATGTCCACTTATTTAGGGGTAAAATGAGCCACCTATTCTTCTCCTTCTATGAATAAACTATTTTATTTTACTGAAGAACCTAAAACTTCTTCTTCTTTACTGAAGTGAGATAAATTCTTCAATCCCTTCTTCTCTTTATTTTTCCTATTCAATGTAGTATCAGTAGAAACTTCCATATATTTAGAATTAATAATAAAATCTAATTTTCTAGTCTATGTTTGAATATAATTATATTATAAGAAAATCTCAAACATTTAAAAAATTATAAATTTTAAGATAAACTTAAATACTAAAAATAAAACAACTTCCAAAATATAGAATCAAATCCAAGGTGAATCGGGATCTGACACTAATTGAGGGGAAAATTAAGAATATCTTCAACACCGAGAGGGGTTGAGTCAGTGTTGGTGAATCTTAATCCAATTTATACATTTCATCCCTTTTATTTTTACCTCTATAACATGTTAAGGTGTGTGGTTCTCTTGTTTCATCCCCTTAACCTTGTTTTAGTAAGAAAAATACCCAAACACGCACAAACACACAAGAGGCACACTAATGTAAAAGATTCATTTTTTAATTTGAGATGTATAATCATTGGTGTGATATGGATTACTCAAAAATCACACTACCCAGAGTATAGACAAAAAATCAATAAGTGAGAATGGTTTATCCTTGAAACTCATGCTTTCACATATACTAATAGTTATTTTGTGCATCACAAATATAGGTGCATTATACACCTTATAAAGATTTTTTTTAAACACTAAAAATAAATTCACCAATATGGACTATAAAATCTATTGATGTGGTACCAACTTCTCTTCTCCTTATTCACTTACTTTCACATCAGTAAAAAATAATCACATTCTTCTTTTGTATGAAAAATAACATTGCACACAACTCTTTACTTTTCACAGCATTAATTCTAAATACTTTCCATATTTCTTGGGAGAAAGAATTAATGTTGTGAAATAACCAAACTATATAGAACTTCACTTCTTATTATTAAGTTCATAATATACTACACTTGATTTACCACTTCTTTTCATATCTTTGACACATAGAAATATTCTTTTACATTTGATAGTGTGTTGGGTCTCTCCATCCTTTCCTTAAATACACAAGATCATTTCCTGTACAGTTAGGTATCAAGTCTCTATCATTATTTTATCTTCAACAACATGTAATATATAAGTATTTTATATTAAAGAATATGCGTTGGTTTCTTCCAATTTCTCACTATTATACATTTTAAAATTTATAAATCCATATAAATACCTGAATATGAATTTCAAAATAATTAAGGTTTTCAGAATACCCTAGAATTATCATGATGAATACTTAGAATATACTACTATTTAATAGGCCTCTTCCCTATTTAAAGCTTCATGGAATATATTGTAACTATTTTGGGTTTTCTTCTTCTACAATCTTTGAATTATTGTCATTTTTTCCACAATGTCTATATGAATTTAAAACAACATATTAATATATATGAATGAAATATTCAAGATCATGGATCCTACATTTTTATTGTATAATGATACCATAAAAACATATCCATCTAAATTCATAATACGTTTTTCCCAAAACATGATAAAATCAATTGTGATTATTTTTTCAATTTAAAATTATCTTTCCTCGCATTAATTGGGTTGAATCTACCTTCTTATTTTCATGGATTATTATCTTCTTATCTCTTTGTTTTTTCTAAAGTTACATTCTTCACAAAATCTAGAAAAGTGATGGTGTTTATAAGGAAATCATCTTTATTATGATGTTTAAAAATATGATGTTTATATATTTGATATTGATCCCAATTGATTCTTATACACAATTGTATGATCATACTAATTAATATGATACTTATATTTTTCTTAAATGATGTTACAAATTGGAAACTGATTCTTATATATATCATTACTTTGTCCTTATGAAATTCTCAACCATAGTGTTTCAACTTTGACCATTTAATTATTCAATCATATAAATAACTTATGCATGATCAAAAAAATCATCTTATGTAAACCACTTTCTTCATTTTAATTTTTTAGTGACCTAATCCTTTTTTAAAATATTATTTTTCTAGTAATATGAATTCATGAAATTTGGATGAATTTAGTAGGATTCTCTTGATTATCATGACTAAAATCATGATCTTATGATTCTCCTATGGAATCTCATGATATCTTCATTTAATTTTAAAATATTGAAAATTTATTAAAGTAATATAGGTTTGTTGTGTATTTTTTGACTCATGTGGAAGACAAAGTAGATGGAATTGATTCAATCCTAATATCACATGGGTTTAATGAGTGAGAAATATCATGCATGTACATACCTGAAATGGTGTAGGCCAAGGGCATTCCCTCTAACCAACTCTACACATTTATGTAAACTCAAGACAGATGGAATATATTACCCTAAACTTTATATCTAGTTTTCATTGAATTCTGTTGGATTTTATTCTCTCTAGTAATGCTTTGTGTCAACCCACGTGATAATTCCAAGAATCAACTACACATCTGTGTTGGCCCACTTATGAATTCATCCCCATTCATGGCCAGTCAATATTGGATTTTACCTTTAATCTTGGTCATGTGTCTTTGTGATTCCATATCCTATTATTTGGATAAGCTATCTTGAGTTGGTAGTATTTTTTCCCTTAACTCATAATAATGTTTTTCCAAATATAATAGACTACCAACAAAGATTCATGTATCTGATTCCATCCGGTCTTCAGACTTATCTTCTGCTTTTATTTTAATCAATACTCTATTGTAAACATCTTTATAAATATATTGAATTATTCATTATAAATTATCCATGGGACTCCATATATTTGAACAAAATTTTCCTTCAACTTATAAAAGAAGGAACTTCTTTTTCCGTAAAAATAATAACAACAAACTTAAAACAATATTCATCCAAGATGTGCCTCAAAATTTATATACACTTAATCAAAGTGACAAAATTCTTGGGAACTAATTCAATAAAGATCTTGGGTTCTACTTAACCAATATCAAAGTTATTCTTATCTTCATTTCGATTTTTCATCAATATATTGACATCAATCTCCTTAAAAATATTAAAATTATTAAAACAAATCAACACACACAAATTGAGATCAAAAAATTGGTTTCTTTTAATTTTAATTTTGAGGGAAAAGATAATTTGTGTTCCATTATTTATGAATTTAATAGATATCAAGATAGATGAATGATATGGGGGGATATTATTTTTTTAAATTAGCATCTTGATGACCTATAAAGATTCTCATATGAATATAATGTGATTAAATATATTCAATAAAAGATAATGCAATAGTAAAATCCTTTTAATCCCATTAGTTTTCTAGTTTGGGATGTTTGTGGTGTTTTGTAGGAGGCTTTAGGTGGTTTTGTGGAAACTAGAGTTGCATGTTTGCTGCATTAGGTAATGAACATCATGGAATGGGGATTTACAACATGAGTTGGTGATTCAAAATATTTGTAGCTGGTGAATTCATAGCTCGTATGTGGTAGTGGGGGAGTTTTGGAAATAGATGCACATCATTAAAGGGTAATTAATGTTGTTTATTAATCTAATCCATGGTGACATGATTTTCTATAGAAAATGAAGATATGAGAAATAAACTCATTATAATGGTTTCAAAGCTTGTAACATATGAACCCTATGTAATTAATGATGTGAATGTTTAATTCACACTATGAATAAGGTGACTTAAAGCCTATTTATATTTTTTCACCCAGTCACTGTTTATTCTCATTTGGTTATTCTTCTCTAGGTTGTGGGAAGCACCCGAGGCATTTTAGAGGATCTTCCAGCCCCCTATGTAACATCTCGTTACCGTACTTTAGGTATTTCTCACCTCTATTTTCATTTCCCACTTTGTTTAGGTATGTATTGGGCTTTTGATGATGTAGATAATTAAATGTGGAAAATGACCTAATGTTCCCTGATGTATGTTTGTTGGAATTAATGGAATTTAAGTATAAATTTGGAAAGGCTTAAGTGGATGTACTTTGGTGTCTGAGATGACCTAATGTATTTTTATAATTTTTTTGAAGAATCATCATGTTGGGAATTTTGAAATCATGAACTGCTTACACTATATAAACCTTTTATAGGATAATTTCTTGAACTGATTCATAGAGTGAAAAATTTACATGCCATGAAATAGGTTCACATCATGAAATGTTCGATCAATGTTATTTTTAATCTGAGGAAATTCATTTTTTATGTATGTTATAAATCATGCAATTAATTTCATGAAATTTTTTCACATAATTAATGTTTTAGGATTGATGGTTTTAACCATGTTGCATGACTTGTTTTATTTTCATTCAGCATTAAATATTTTCTATCAAAACCAAGGATCTCTCCCATGAAATTTTGGGGATCTTATCTTTTTACAAATAATTTAGTTTGGTGATTGAACTTCGTTTTTTTTTATTGGGTATCTCTAGATCTATTGTTAGATCTTCCTTCGAAGGTTGGCCTTTGTGTTGGTTTTGTTTCTGCGTATGAGTTTCTCAAGGGCCTCCATTGCTTTCTTTGTATTCTTCCATATTTTTGGATCCCATTTTGGGTGTTTATGAACTAAGTTTGAGGTATGGGATTTCATCTCTAGACTATAATGGACGAACCATGATTTATTAAATTTTTATAAAAAAAATTATAGATGAATTTTCATGACCAAATTGTGTGTGCGTAAATGGGTTTTTTAGAAAATATGGGTTTTACATTGTTTTTAGTATTAGGAAAAGGTATTTTCAAATGATTGTGAAATGGATTTATGAAATGATTTTGAAATCATTGTTTTGATGAAATGGTTTGGAAGGTGTATCACATGGGAAGCCTTGGTTACTTGGGTTAATGTTGTAGTAATAGGCCTCATCCATTGATATTGTTGGGGGTTTACTCATGGGGTGTTATTATGCTTACTAGGACTATTAATATAGGGACTTGTCAGACCTATTGGGAGGTTTACTTATAGGGGTTCCCTCTTTTATCTGGATTCGATGCATGCATTTGGACACTTTATGCATGTGATTATATATGTCTTGGTATGAATATTCTAGATAGAATGACCTGTAGTGATCCTTGAAATGATTTACCTATTCTTTGGTTTTTACTTCATGGATATTATATGATATGTGATACATTATTTTACTATATTGATATATGAGATATTATTTGAAATTGTTTTACCAGGATTATTTGGAACTACAGAAAAAAAGGGTAAATATTTTACTTTGATTTTGATATAAAAAGTTTTTATCTAATTATCAAGACTTGTTTTTTTTAAACATTAACATGTTTGGATTTTTGTAAAGATACTTTATATGGGACACCTGGGTGAGATCCTACTGATCATGGTTAGCCCCCACCCTTTCCACCCCTTCTATACTGTGTAGAACATGTTATGACTTTCAATGTAGGGAAAGGTAAGGCGCCACAGAGACACATCGAGGTTCCTATCAGCTATTCCTGGGTATCCAGTGAAGATATGGTTGGATTTTCCCTTTTTATAACTTATAGTATTTGTTTTTTAGTTATTATTTGTTTTTGTACATATACCTTTGATATTGTCTAGCATATAATAAGTTCTATCTCTTTTGATGTTTAATTTTTTCTATGACATATATTTATTATTTTAGACTTCATTTTTTATTACAATATTGTATATATATATATATATATATATATTTCACATTGTCTACTTCAGGTTTGATAAATTATTACCTATAGTTTTTGTTGATGATCGGGTGCTAGTTGTCATCCTCTGGGGACCGAGAATTCCCTTAGGGTATGTGAAAGTTTGGATCAAGTATCGGTTTGTGAGGATATCTGGGTTGAGTTTGTAATAGTTTTGTATCAGAGGAGTTTATTCTCTATTTTAATAAGTATATAGATAGGGGATATGGTTTTTAAGATTTTATAGGTAGGTTACGACGAGTCCCTAGCTATCCCTTTGCATAAAGTGACTCAAGTTACCATGGGGTGTTGGGAGGTGTGTCTTATGTTTTGAGTTCTTGATCTTAATCTCAATTTTTTATTATGGAATTGTGGATGGAACTAAGACTATTATATTGTTTTGGAATTTCTTCGTCTTTGGTGTGTAGTGGTATGCCTATGAGATATCTTCCACATGTTCCTTAGGAGGGTGTGGTAGATTCTTATCAAGGGAATCCACCTCTAGATCTGAATCTTATCAATGTTAACATGTAGTTAGTTTGTGGTGTGGACCAAAATGTACCACAAGTCAAAAACACATCATTTTAGGTATATCTAAAATCTGGATGAGAAATTGATAGATCACAATAATTCCAATGCAAGAGGCTACAATCCTATAAGCGTATGAATGAGCCTCAAGGGGTGGAGTGATAGCTAGACAAGATTTTTCAGATATTCAACTTCCTAGATACACTTAATAATATAAAGTTAATGTTCATAGTGTTCATACTTGAGGGTCCCAACAAGAGATGGGGAGATCTCATGGTATATGTGGATAGACACATGGTCTTAGATAGGAAGGGTTTCAAGGACCAATTATTTAAGTTGTTTTTTCCAGATTTTGTGATGATGGAGAAGTCTTTAGAGTTCCTCACCTTGTAGTAAGGAGAGAATTTGGTGTTGGCACACACCAATCGATTCATGGAGGGGGTTTCTTTAACTCTGGATGTATTAAAAAATGATCAGATGATTTTTTCAGAAGTACCTACAAGTTCTAAGACTTGATATCAAATTGTAGGTATTTATGTTGAAGATTTCTAGTTATGCATAGACATTAGATAAGTAAATGATGCAAGATATGGATATAGAAGGTGAGGTTAGTTATTATACTCCTTATATTCACCCCAGTGGAAGGTTCAGTGGCACACATGGGAGGAAGAAGAAGTTTCATGATCATCCCAAGAGTGGTGGGGATGGTTCTTAGTAGAGGAGATCCTTTACACCTTTAGTTATTACCAATATTTCACCCTAACTTTCAATCAGTGTGGTAAGCCTGATCACACTCGACGTTCTTATTCTACACCTGTGAAGATGGGTAAAAGTTGATATGTCCATATATAGTGTTTATGGTAGGCTATCTCTATACCTCATTATTTTCAAGGATTGATAGATCCAAAGGCTATTTTTGTACAATTAGATGCTTCGAAGTCTATAGGGATCTAGCCACTTACCTTGAGAGTGAATCACCTTCACACAGTGGATGAGTTACTAGTGGAGGTAAATGTGGGTCCAGTAATAGTAAGAGGTAGCATATTTATTGCTTCATTAGAAGTAATTTCTTTATTGGATATAGGATCCTCCCACTCTTTTATATCTTCCCATTTTGTGGATATTATTGAACATAAATTGGAACTCATATCCACTATTTTGGAGATAGAGATACCTATTGAAAGAGGAAATGGTATGGTTTTTATTTTCCTTGTTTATTATAAATAGTTGATGTAGAGTTATTCTAGGATTTCCTTATTCTCAATATGGATTTTTTTGACCTCATCATTAGGATTAATTGTCTTATCACTCATCGTGCTAAGTTTGGTTTGTATCATTGGCGTTTCTTATTTCTTGTGGTCAATGGGAGATCTGTGGTGTTTCTAAGGGATTTTGATTTGAGGCCTTGTTATGTAGGGCCTTATTTCCTAGATCTCAAGAGTTTGTTATCTATCATATCAAGAGAGATGGATTTCATTTTATTTTGGTACACATTCTCTTGGTCATAATTCAATTTATTGAATGTTTCATGGATGATGTCTCTAGTATTTCTATAGATAGATAGGTAGAGTTTATGATTGACATGGTTCTAGAGATGCAACCAATCTTGATGCACTATTTTCATATAGAACCTGTAGAGCTAAAAAATCTCTAGATTTAGTTGGTTGATCTTGTGGTGAATGGTTTCGTTCTCCCAAGTGTTACATATTGGCAGCCATTATAATCATTTCCTAGAAGGCATATGGATCACTCTAATTATGCATGAACTATCAGAAGTTGTAATATGTAATTTTTAATAATAAGTATACTTTACCCTGTGTGGATGATTTTTTTGACGAGATAAAGGGGTTAAAGTGGTTTTCTAAGGTATATATTCATTTGGGTTATCATCATCTCAGAGTTTATGAGATTGATAAACCGTATATGAATTCCAGGATCATTTATGGCCATTAATAATATCTTATTATTACTTTTAGTTTAACTAAATATCCTATGTTTTTTATGGATTTGTTGAATCAGATATTCATAGAGTATCTCGACACATTTGTGGTTGTTTTTGTGGAATAAATTTCTGGTTATTTGAGATCTGAGTGAGAGCACAATCAATATTTGAGTTTGGTTCTGGAAATCCTGAGGATTCACTATTTTTATGGAACTATTTCTAAATTAAATTTATTGATTCAAGATAAAAATTTCTTGGAAAACATTATTTCTAATCACGGTTTATCAGTTGATCCTAAGAAGGTGAAGGATATATTGTCGTGGGAAGAGCCACAAAATAAGATTCAGAGATTCCTTGGCCTTTCTGCATACTAATGATGATTCTTTAAGGATTTATCAACATTGGCATAATTGTTTATTGATCTTATTGGGAAATTAGTGAACTTATTATGGGATTAAAAGTTCCAGTCTTCTTTTGATAAGAATAAATGACTTCTAACATCATCTTATTTTCTGATTTTCCTTATCCTAGTGAGTGGTATGTGATTTTTTTTATTCTTCTGGTACAGATCTAGGTTGTGTGGTAATACAATATGATCATGTGATGGATTAGTCCTCTTGTGGGCTTCAACTACATGATAATAATTACCCCACTCATAATTTATAGATTTCCATGGTAATGAAGGCACCAAAATATTGGTGGCACTATATTTGTGGGGGGAGGTTCATGGTCTTTTTTAAACATAAGAATATGAGCTATATAATCTCTTAGAAATAATTGAATCTCAGATAAAGATAATGGGTGGAATACCTTCAGATATTTAACTTTGACATCATCGACACCCTAAGGAAGGGGAATTTCATTATAGATGCTATCAGCATGAAAGTACAATCATAGGTTTTTTAGGAATTGAAGGAGCAATGGAACTTTATAATTATATTCACTCAATTTCACCAAGATACTCAAGAGTATGTTTTTGGTATGGTTTTCACCTGTGTTTAGTTATATTTTGGTCAAAAATTCCTCAAGAAAACAGTGTAGTGTTTTTAGAATGATTATTTCTATTGACAAATAAGGTTTCCATGGTTAGTTGCAGAGTTGCAAATAATTTTTTCACATTTTATGTTAAAAAATATCCAAGACAAAGGAATAAATTCCCTATAATTATTATAGAATACTGTGTATATAAGGCGGAACTGTTTCCAAGTGTTTTAAAAAAAATTGGGGTCCAAAATTTGAAGGATGTTTCTATCATCATGAAAGTTAGATTTCCTTGAAGGCCTTACAATAATACGGTAATTTCATGAGATTCATGAAGACTAGGTTTCATGAAGGTAGTTTCATGAAGGTGTGGTTCATCGTGAATGTGCATCAAGAATGTGTGAAGGGAAGATGTTACTTTCTAAAACTATAAGAAGTATCACGAATGGAGAAATTTCCCTAGAGGTTTGCAAAATAAGGAGAATCACCACCAAAATGGGATAGATTCACAAAAAGGTAATGAAAAGGATGGAATATTCTGTAATTGGGGGTAACACCTATAAATTGGCCTATATCCCCCTCAAAAAAGAAAGTGAAGCATTAATGAAAATCAGTAGTTTTTTAATTCATGAATGTGATTCAAAAATGGTGTTATTGAGAAAAAAAATTATGAAGAAATTATGTTCACAAATGATATAAAATCTAAACAAAAAATATAAGCATTGAGAAAGTAATGAAGTTCTCAAACGCAATAAAAATCCATGAAAAAATTGTGTGCATCGCAAAGGGTAATTGAGCTTTGTGAAAGTGTTTGAGCATAATGAAAGGAGGTTTCTTTGAAAAGGATGGTTAAGATCCACAAAATAGGTGATCTTTGTGATTTTTTTTGGGTTTGTGAAGGCATTATATTCTTGTGAATAGTTGATTAGTTTCATGAAGGATGTGTGGTCTTCAAAAAGGTAGTGAGCATCATGAAAAATATTCAAAAAGGTTTTCTAAGTGAATTGTGGTAAAGAGATATTCATTAAGTGGATGAAATTATAACATAAATAGAAAATCTATATACAAATGAGGATGTATTCATTATTTATAATCAAGGGACCTACATGTCCATAAACTATCTTTGAATCCTTCTAGAGTAGTGATCAAAGTTATAGGAAGAAGATGATCTTTTTCACTAGCAGTGAGCCATATAAAGAGAGTTTGAGGGAGAGACCCTTGGGAAGTAGTGAGTTGTCCCTAAACATTTTAAATGTAGTGAAACTAATCATAAATGTTTTATATCCCAAACCTTGTATTTTTGCTGTTATCCTTAGTAGATTTGGTACATTAGCACAGTGTTATTATGTGCTCCTTGGACATATCCCAGTGAGGGTGAACCAAGTAAAATCGTTGTGTCTTATGCATGGTTTCAATTCTTCTCATACATTTCTATGTAAAAGGGATAGAAGAGTGTTTTGTTTAACAAAAAAAATAATATTTCAAAGGGAAGTTGTTTTAATCTATCATACCTTTGATTCACCCCCCCCCCCCTCAGGGTTTAACCTAGTCGGGCTAAAAACTGGTATCAGATCAAAAGGATTAAAGTGATTGGATCTCTATAAATTGAAAAATGGAAGTTGTTAATCACAAAGGTATTCTTATCTTTGATGGAAACAATTTTCATCTATGGAAGAATCAAATGCAAAAGTTATTTCTATCATTGGTCATGGATGTATTTATAGTTGTAATTCATGGTATTTCTTCTAGTATAGATAGTAATGTTTTATCAAAATAATAACATTGAGAATTAGATGTTGATGCCAATAAAATCAATGTGTTAGGAGGTTCCCTATAAAATAAAATATATAAAAATGTGATGTTGTGTAATTAATCACATGCTATGTGGGAAAAGTTTTTAAATATTTATGAGGGTGACTCAAATTTCAAAGAAGAAAAATTGCTGCTTCTATGGAACAAGTATTAGGATTTAAGAATGTACTGTAATAAGTATGTCGATGAATTTTATGATCGGGTGAATGCTGTTACGGAATAAATCCAAGGTATCAAATAAATTATTAAAGATATAAATATTTTTAGGTGAATCTTGAGAAAAACTTCACTTATGTTCAATCTGAAATTTTCTGGATTGGAAGATAAAGATCTGAAGGATACGAAATTGGATAGAATTCACAGTTCTCTTTTCCCATATGAGATGAGAAATGATGATAATGATTATGTGGAAAAAGGGAATTCCAGATAAGTGACATTAAAGGCCATAAATTATCTCACTATTTAATATGGGCGAGAATAAGAATATATAGATCAATTCATGTAATTCCTCTCATAAAATTTATAAAGAGGAAAATGAATTTTCAAAGGGAAACTCCCAATTTTATATTTTACATGTGGAAAGGTTAGAAATCTTGTAGAAATATTCCCAAAAAAATTTCAAGATGATTGTGAGGATGAAGTCAATATTCCCATGAAGAAGTCTTCAAAATAAATGAAAGGTAAGAAAAATTTTAAGAAAAAATTATTCAAAAAGAAGAATCTACTTTCAAAAGAAGAAAACATTTCAGAAGAATATGAGGCATAATATTTGGAGGAAAGAAAGTATTATGAAGAAAATGTTATGATGGAGGTTTTTAGAAATTAAAAAACGAGGTAATAAAGTGACAATGATGAAGGAGAATTCAAATTAAGAGTTGAACTTAATATTTAATTAGAAGTTTCACTTTAAGAGATACACGTTTGGAGAGCCAAAAAAAGAAATCAAATAGGGTTGTTCGTGATGCCAAACTCTTTATGCTAAATTATAAATAAGAGAAGTATAATAAAATAGATTAAATTGAAAAGATTATGTCTTCAGATTTAGATAATTCAGATATGAACAGTGAGTAAAAGATCAAATAAGAAGAATGGAAAGGGTGATCGATTATTCAAAAAATAGAGTGATTGATTAAGACAAACTCATCGAAAAACTTAGGGAGGAAGTTTTCAACCTACCAAGGAAAGTTAATGATTTAGATAAATTTTTTACTATAATATATTTGGTTTCAAAGGTATTATAAAATAGAAAAGTAAAGTACAAAGATTTAGGGAAACATACAAAGGAATATCAGGATAAAAATGATAGATCCAAACATTACAGCTAGTATGGGGCTTAATCAAAAAAAAATTGTAATGGTTTAAATCATACCACAAGAACCCACCCAAAGATTTAGTATTGACTTGGGTACAAATCAAAATAGAAAAATTTAGATAAACCAAGGGAAACCCAGTAGTGATTTACTAACACACATGAATGTACACCTCACTAGATGCTATTGTTTTGGAGATATGGGACACTCAAAAAATGTTTGATACATGGATATGTGGTATCAAAGGTAATAAGACCAATAGTGGTATCCATACCAAACTCAATATTCTAGGATATCATTTGATGGCATATGTTTTTGGTGTGGTGGATTCATACACATGGAATGATATTTCTCATCAACAATGTAGAGGACTGTGTCAAAGTAGACTGAATATGGTCATAAGAAGCAACTAAATGTATCATAAAGTGATATGAAAATGAAAAATCTATTTACATATTTTTATGATGGATATGGTCTATCATACTTCAATTAAGATCATGATTATCAATTCAGATTGGGTATAAAGTCAAAAACATGGATAAAAAAGAAGATAGATGAACATGTAGTGTTTGTAGAGATTACTTTCAAAGCATTGGATCACACTGGAATATGGATCATTAATAGAGGATTCACCTCCAATATGATAGGAAATAAGGAACTAGTGATATAAATTAGATACGACAAGTAAGGTATTATAGGATTTGGAAATGATGAAGGCCTAAAAATTATTGGCTTTGGAAAATACATGTCTGGGGGGGAGATATGAGGCATGTGGATGTCTTCATTATTGAAGGTATGAGTCAAAACCTGATAAGTATACGTCAAATTTGGTACTTGGGAAATCCCATAATATTTTCAAAGAAATTATGTATCATTAATAGAAATGATGGTGAAATTTTTTGATAGGGAAAGTATGTAAAAGGGCATCTCTACCTTGCAAGTGGATAAGAAGATATGTGTTTTTTTAAGGAATAAGAAAACAATTTATGTGATAAAAACCATAGTAATTTGATCCAAACATCATTGCAATGTCTGGTGAAATGTGATGATACTCAAGACCTCCCTAGGTTAACATGTTATCATACCCATACATATGATTCATGTCAACAAGGGAAGACCATTTGAAACACATATAAGGTAAAAGAGAAAATATCAAAAAAAGTACTTAGTCGGTTCATATTGATGTGTGTGGACCTATTTAACCAAGAGATATTGATGGGAGTAGATATTACATTCTCTTCATTGTTAATTTTAGAAAAATTTCATGGATTTCAGTCATCCCTCACAAGTATGAGGTGTTCAGTTGCATAAGAATTTATCGAAGAGAAGTTGAAAAGATGCTAGGTCAAGAAATCTAGAAGATAAGAATAGATAATGGAATAGAGTTCATAAATATCCAAGTGGACGATTATGTCATGAAACATGGGATAAGGAACCATGTTTCAATAGTAAGTACACTACAGTAAAATGGAGTAGTTGAGAGAATAAATTGAATTATCAACAACATGGCTACAACAATGGTCATTGAGAAAGGCCTCCAAAATATGTTTTGGAAAGAATCAGTGATGAAATCAGTCTTTACATCAAATAGAATTATATTATGTCTAAAATAAGAGAAGACTACATATGACATATGGTATGGAAAGAAGACAATGATGAAATACTTTTGATTCTTCGTAAGTATGTGTTTCATTCTCAATAATTAGAAACATGGGAAGTTCTAATCCCATGGAGATGAAAGGATATTTCTTGGATAATGAAGAAAAAGAAATGAATAAAAAATTTCTCATGTGGCTAAGAAATGTAGTAGAAATAAATGATGTAACTATAGTATAAAATGATCATAATCCTCCGCAAATACATGATCTATTTCAGGAGGATAGTTATCAAAAGATAAAAATCTCAGAAGAAGTTCTAGTTCTAGAGGATAATTCAAAATATTATTAAAATAATGAAAAGTATTAACATAAATGAGAATCTTCACAAGGACTGAAGAGTAGAGATGAAATTGATAGTAAGAACATAATTGGTGATCAGACAGCACTAGTGAAAACAAGGAGGATAAATCCAATATAGTAGGAATATTTCATATCTAATGTACATCCAAAATGTTTTGATGAAGTAATTGGGAATGAGAATTGGGTCCAGTCTATGAGTGAAGAGGTTGACCAAATTGAGAAGAATCAGACATGGTAGATTGTTTCGAGACAAGAAAATAATAATGCCATTAGGACCAAATGGGTCTTATGAAATAAGATAAATGAAGATGGAATGGTGATTTGATACAAAGCATGATTAGTGTAAAAAGGTTTCTCGAAAATAGAGGTTATTGATGTTGAAGAAACATTTTCACCATTTTTTAGGCTAGAGACAATCATATTATTCTTGGTCATGGCAGTACAAAGAAGGTTCAAAGTTTTCCAAATAAACTTCAAGTTATCATTTATAAATGGGGTTCTAGAAGAAGTTTATATTGAGTGGACATGTTTTCTTCTCATTTATGAAGATGAAAAAGGTGTTTTTCCTTTGAATAAGGTGTTATATGGGTTGAATCAAGAACCAAGGGCATGGTATTCAAGACTATATAATTTTTTAGTGAAGCAGAGTTTTCAGTGTGGTGGAGTTGATTACAATCTATATGTCAACAATGACATAAATCAAAGGATGATGGTGCGATTATATGTCGATGACACAATATTTGGTGGACCAGATGAAGCATAGTGCAAATAGTTCATATAATTTATGAAAAGTGAGTTTGAAATGTCAATGATTGGTGAACTATTGTTTTTCCTTGGTTTATAGGTGACATAAGGAAGGAATATAACATTCATTTATAAATATAAATAATCTAAGAATATTTTTATAATATTTTTGAATTTATAATTCTAATATAATGATGACTTTGATGGCTACCCAGATGAAACTATCACAAGATGATGAAGGCAACACAGTTAATGTCACAGAATATAGGAAAATCATTAGCATCTTATTTTACTTGACAGTAACAAGACCTGATATTGTTTTTCTCACATGCCAAGCAGTAATATATCAAATTCGTCATAAATAAATCCACTTACTCAAAGTAAATAATACTTTGGTATATCAAGGGGTTAGTAGATTTTTATTTTTTGTACAATGAAAAATATTAGCAAGAGTTATTGGGGTTTATTAATGCATATTGGGAAAATTCAACAAATAATAGACAATCAAAATCCTTTGGTGAATTTTATCTCTGAGTATTATGAATTTCATGGAAATGAAAGAAAAAATATTTCATTTCATTGAGAACCAAATAAACATAATATATTTCAACCACTAAATATTTCATGCAGTTATTGTGGATGAAGTAGTAGCTTTATGAGATGGGAGTTCTAGTGAAGTCTCCAATCAGCATCTATTACAAAAATTCAAGTGATATAAATCTTAGTAAAAATAAATTAAATCATTAAAGTACAAATAACATTGAAAAAATATATCATTTTATCAAGGAGAATATGGAGCATGGTCTTGTGAATCTAGAGTATTTTCCTACATAACTATAGGTTGTGGACATTCTAACAAAGGACTTACCCAAATAAGAGTTTGAATGGCATCAACTAGCTCTTGGATTTTAGTCTACTCCACACAATTAAAAAGTGAAAATGTGGGACCCCCTCTCTCTGAAGTATGGTGTGTTTCCTTAAATGTGTTTTTCTATGTTTTTACCCTATGGATGATCACAAAGGAGTGACCTTCGGTTTCATTGAAAAAGGTGGAGAAGTTGTGGCTGGAAAAGGGGATAAAATGTCTTAATCAAGATAAGGGAGATGCTGATAGGGGGAGCATTAAAGTAGGGGGATTTTTAAAATATTATTATGCTAAAGATGATCAATAAATGGTCATATATCAATACATATGAGGTTCGTGATGAAATAATATGATTTTTTTTCAAATCAATTGATTTATTGAGGAACTTGGCATGCTCCCTTTGTTTCTCATGATAAGCATGTCTCATGTGGGATTAGTGTGTCTATTTAGTAAATCCTTGATATATATCTGAATCGCATGAAGATATTGTTATTAGAAGATAGAATAATATTCAACAAGGTATAAAAATTAGAATAGTTTTCAAAAAAACCAAATGGGGATATTGTTGGGAAAAAATATCTCAAGGTAACATTATAATATTTTTGGGTTGATTGTTTTTGTTGACAAAGAAGGTTTATAGGATCATTTTTTGAGTTTAAACGAGTTTATTGAAAAGGTATGTTGAAAATGACCCAAGAAAAATGAATGAATTACCTAGAAGTAGTACAGAAGATTTAGTATACAAGGTGGTGGTGTTTCCCAGTGTTTTCTAAATTTTTGGGGTCCAAAATTTATAGGATGACCCTATCATTGAGGAAGTTGGATTTCCTTGATAGAATTACAAAAATATGGTAAAATAATTAGTTTATTGAAGACCGGGTTTCATGAAGGGCATTTTACGAAGGTGTGGCTCATCACAAAGGACAATTGTTAATGCACAAAGGAAAGACAATACTCTCGGTGATTATGAGAAGCATTGAGAATGGTGAAATTCCCACACAACTTGATGAAATAGAGATCATCATGAAATAGATGGGATATCATCATGAAAAATGTGATGATATAGATGGAAGATTCTGGAATGGAAGTAAATTCCTATAAATATGCCTTCACCCGCCTCGTAAAAGTAGCTAAATCTTTAACAAAAATTGGTAGGCTCTAAATTTTCAAGGTGATTTTCAAGGGTTGTTCTTGAAAAAAAATCATGAAGGAATTTTGATAAGTCCTTAAAAGATGACCTAAAATTGAAAGCATCAAAAAATTAATGAAGTTCATGAAGGCCCTAAAAATATGAAAAACAATTGTGCTTTGTGAAGGCTATGTGAGCTTCGTGAAAGTGTTTGAGCTTGGAGAAAGAAAGTTTTTCATGAATGATGGTTGAGCTTCGCGAAAGAGGTGAGATGTGAAAAAGTTGTGGGGTTTGTGAAGGCAGTATATTCTTATGAAGTATTGAGTAGATTTTTTAAGGTTGAGTGATCTTCATGAAGGTAGTGAGAATTGCGGAAAGTATTCAGAATGGTTTTCCCAGTGAACCATAGTAAAGGGATATTCATCAAGTGGATGAAAGTAAAACTTCAATAGATCATATATCTACAACTGAGGATATATTCATTGTGCTTAATTAAGGGACCAACTTTTCTCTAAAATCTTTTTGAATACCTTTCAAATTAGTGAAACAATGAAGAGGAATAAGGTAATGCTTTCAACAGGAAGTGACCCATAGAATGAGAGTTTGATGGAGTGTCCCTTGGGAAGCTGTGAGCTATCCGTAAACATTGTAAATTAAATGATCCTTGTCATATAAGTGATCTAGCATGAACCATTTATTTTTTAGTGAGCCTTAGTGGATTTGGTACATCAACACATTATCGTTGTATTCTCCTTAAACGTATCCCAATGATGGTGAACCAGGTTAAATCATTGTATCCTATCAATTATTTCATTTTAGCTCATACATTTCTATGGGAAGAGGAGAGAATATTGTTTTTTAATTAAGAAACAATATCTAGAGGGTTAGTTATTTTAATCTATCATACCCTGATTACCCCCCCCCCCCCCCCCAAGGGTATTTTACCTAGTTGGGATAATATTATCATTATATCTCATTTATTATATTCTGAAAGATTAATGGTAGGATGAAGAGTTCAATGGAATTTGAGAAACCTTATATGGTGGCAAGACTGTTTCTATATGGTCTCACTTTTTGGATGGTATTATCCATTTTGGGGAGCAGTTTTTCATATCATCATCTATGAGGAGATCAATTTTGTTTTAATATCATATTTATTTTTGGTTTTTTCATATGGGAACTATGAATATGTATTGTGACATGATACTGTGATTCTATTGGCTCGACATGAAGCATGACGTGGCAGATTATGTGTTCCACTATTGTACTTACTAATAGGTAGAGGTAGAGTATCTAAAACCTTATGGGCTTCTCCAGCCTCTTTTAGTGATAGTTTGGAAATGGGAACAAGAATCCATGGAATTTGTTGTTGGATTACAATAGACTTCTTGAGAGAGTAATGTTATATGGGTTGTGATTTATTGGCTGAAAAACTCATCTCACATCATTTCGATTATGGACACCACTAATGTTAAAGAACTAGGAAAGATATTTGATCAGGATGTTGTGAGAATGCATGGGGTTTTTCACGACCCCAACCCCAGATGTCTGGAATTGGTTCCCGAAACATGGTGTGCAATTTTTTATAAATACATGCATACAAAAATTACACATCTTGTCTCAATATAGAGAATCGATTCGGTGTAGCATCTGGAAAATCAGATGTTGTTGAAAAACTTCATCCAAAATCTTGATATAGATAAGCTTCATATTGATGTTGTCACATAAGAGTAGTCAATGCTTGGAATAATCTATTAAATCCTATAAAACATAAATTAAAACTTAGGGTGTGTATAATAATGCCCATTAAGGGGTTTCAAAACAATTGAAGAAATTCCCTTTATTAAAACAACCACATTTGAAAATAAAAGAAATCATAAAAAAAAATTCTTGAGAGGAAAACACTTCTATCATCAATATTTTCAATGGTTACTTGAAAACATTCTTCTAGAAAGACCATTCACACAAGATTTATGTGTTCACTTAAAAACAACTATTACATCATGAATCAGAGTGCACATACGCATAGAAGAAATGCATGAAATGTACATAATTCATTAATTGATCAATCCAACCCTAAAAGCATAGCTGTAAACATAATCATTCATATCATAATTCATTAAGACTAAAAAATTAAATTCTCATAGCTTTAACATTAGATACCCTTTCCTTATATAATTCTCCATTTTCATACTTGGTTATGACTTATGAATTCATTTCTATTATCATAGAATATTCTTATCCAAGGGGTATTATGTTAGTTGAACAATCCCTTGTTTGATCATTTACTATTACATAATGAGGGAATGTATAATGTCGGACATTGTCAAGGCCTTGATCCAAGACCGTACGGGTAAATAACCAACATAATTTTGGTTAAATACAACACATAGTTGTGAACAAAGATAGCATCATGTTCACACATCATTTCTCTTATCTAATGATATTCATCACTTTACCCAATTCATTGGAGCACTGTATAATTCTAGGTGCACCCATCACATAATTTAAGTCCAGTACATTCCTCATATGTCTTAGTATGGTCTTATATTCATAGGGTACCATACTTAAATTCTTATTCCATAATCCTTTTTACATACACGTTCATATCTAAAAATAATTATGCCAAAATGTAAAAAGAACTAGACTTGTTGGCATCAGATTTAACAGTGATGTGCATGAACTAAAACAACACACTCTTTCATACGTAGTAAAAACTAGTACACATAAAATAGTGGGTTTTCACATGAAATCACAACCTTTGCATTAAACCCTTAAAAATTTGACCATTTCCAAACCATGTTTTCATGTATTAACTTTGTGATTCTCATTTAGTCCTTGCAATGTTTATTGTTATATAAAGGATATAAAACATAACCATAAGTAATCATAGGCATTACTTGTGAAAATTTTGAAATCAACGCATAGATGTAAATTCATTATCTCATATAGATTTTCATTTTTTGTAAAACGAGAAATAAACACATGAGATTTTATATGCATGTATTCTTTGTACTTAAAAATAAAAAATTTGGGAACCCAAAATCGAAATACCTATATGTATACTCATATGGGTATGAAACTAATATAAAACCTTTACATAAGATGTATACTTGGGGTTTTCCCTACTCGAAACAAGATTTAGTAAATTGTTGAAACATAATGTAATCACTAGGTATAGGTTTTTTGAAAACCCCATTTCAGATTTGTTACATAAACATACATATATATGTATTAATATACATTAATACATAACCATTTCAAACATGGGTTTTGCATATTTAAATAAGAATAAATAAACTTGTTTCATGGGTTACATGTTTTTAGTATATTATTTTAAACAAAACATCATTAAATAAGAATAAATACCCAAACTGGATTCATTTTTTGTAAATATGATATTATATATATCATTCTTACTGTTCAAAACATGATTAACCCTGTGAAATTGCTCCATACCACAAAAAATCATTGGAACATTGTCAATTACATTTAGGGAACTCAAAACAGGTAGGATTGGAGTTATTTATAATTTTATGTACTTATAAACATATATTTATACCCATGGAACAAAATAAAAAAAGGGTTTTCAAGTAGAAAAAGAAACATAAAATTCCTTGCATGGGTTATATACTTCAAAAACACATTTAGAAATCCTTATGTGAGTGAAGATTAAGAAGTAGTATAAAACTACACACACACAGATATATATATATATATATTCATTTATACACAATGGTATAAACGTTTTACATCAATAAAACCCATAAAATTTATCCCTTGACTGGTTCGAAGGAGGAGGAGAGGCTCAGGAAGGCTCGAAGAAGGCGCTGGAGAACTTGCTGGAGACTTCAGAGAAGATGAACACCCGTAGAGTTGAAATGAAAAATATGATATAATATATAAATCATATATATTATATTTTTATTACAACTTTCGAGGAAAATCGAGACCTACCCGATTTGAAAAAAAAGATTGAGGGTAAGCCTTTGTGGAAAAAAGAGAGCAGGGAAGGGACCACCGATGTCACGACTTGAGAAAAATGGTGCAAGTGGGTGTGGAATAAACCAATGGTGTGGCACATGCGGAGGAAGAAGAAGATTTCGCGAGGAGGAACATCAATAAAACAAACAGACGGCTAAGATTAGATATTTCCTTGATCAGATGGTCGGGGTGCGTCCGCGAGTTTTAAGAAGAATGATCAGTCAAGATTAAATCTCAACTTGTTCGGACAGGTATGGGGAAATGCCGAGTTTTTAAGAAACATAAAAGTTCATGGTTAGATTGTGATCAATTAGAAGGTGGGTAAAAATGTGGAGATAAATATGTGGATATTGGGGATCGAAGGTCGAACTGAAATGGATGGCTCCAATCACGCACGATGAGATCTGGCGATCTAGATCCAGTTTCACCTTAAAAACCTTATCCCACATCAAAACAGAGGGGCTTACATTGATTCATTATAATCCAAGGACTCTAATCCATCACTTAGATTACTCCCCCTTCCCTCTTGGTACCGCCCCATACCGGGTTCTTCGGTGGGCGTGCTCCTGCGCCCACCCACGTCGTCGTGCCGCCCCACACAGTGGGGCGCTTTGGTCCTTGCACATGCACCTGTGAGCCCTTAGGCATATCTATGCTTCCTCTGTGTGTGTGACTTAGCATGCACCCTTTGTGCGCACCACCCCTGGGCCATTGCCAGGGGGATGTGTGTGAAGCCCATCAAGTCCTAGAGGGATGCCTTCAAGGTGGCCTTCATCTAGGTGGGGTACTCACCTATATTTTAACATACTAAAAGTTTATATTATAAAACTAGGTTTTCATATACATATATAGGTGTTTTCAAACAAATATGAATCTACTTTATAACTAAACCAAGTCCTAAAACCAATATTTCTCCTAGTTTTATGAACACTAAAGTTTTAAAACACAAACTTATAAATTAAAATTTAATACATCGTAATGAAAACATTACACTGCTATTATAAAAATCAAATATATATTTTTATTTAAAACCTTTTTTTATACATATATGGATGAAAACATTTATAAATTCATTTTCAATACATTTGAAATATTTAAAAAGTGTTTGAAATCCATACCACATTTTGAAATCATACTAAGTTTACCTAAAATATTAAATCACTATCCTTTTCAAATTTTATAAAAATATTTTATATGTTTAATGTTATAATTTCAATACATAACTTAAATATTTGGTAAAAATAAATTATACTTACATATTTTAAATTAATCCACCAGAAAGACCAACGACTATAATTATAGTCATTAGAACTCAATAGTCTCCTAAGGGCCATGGTTGAATTAAGGCCTTATATAAACTTGTGTCAGGGTGTTCCAAGTTCAAGATGATTTGATGAAGATGTTGTTTATCATCCCACTGATGCTCAGTACAAGCGCTATGATTCTGGCTATAATGTTTTTTTATGGCCAACCCAAAGGCTCTTCAATACCTAATGGGTCAAGTTTTTGTGTTAGGTGGCCTTCCAGTAATCTTAATAGGTCTTTTAGTAGGTGTTTTTGGTTAGTTGGTTTCCTTTGATCTTATTTTAATGTAAACACTTTGGTGTTTAATTAAATAAAAATTACTTGTGTTTAGTTTGAGAATTTTGTTCGGATGGCATAAAAAATAAATAGAATAAAACCATAATATTATTATTACATGTGAAAACAGTTTGGGAGTTACATTAACCCCCACCCACCTTAACAGGAATTGTGTCCTCGCAGTTCATTTCATATAACCATGCTAAAAAAATCTATGAGGTTCTTCACAACATCCCCCATCATGGAGGATCCTTGGGTACGGCTAGCTAAATACCCAAATCGGTGCTCAATTATTCTACTTCCCCGGCCCAAAAAAACTCAAACAGTAAGGGTTAAACTCTTTCATTGCACACTTGGGATTCCAGAGGGAGGCTTGAATGGTAGAAAGTTCAGATATGTCTGAATGGAAAAACAATTCAAGAACTTTTCAGACTATCTCTTGTCCAAGAAATTCAATATCATAGACGTGGTTATAAATACTAAAGCTCGGGATTTGGTGCATGTAGGATGCACAAAGGTTCTCTTCCAAGGTAGCCTCTTGAAACTATTCCCTGACCATGAAGTTTCAGGATAGACTGAAGCATAAGAAAAGACCTTCATAGTACTTTCCCCTCTGCCTATACTCAGCGAGTTGGACAGTGTCTATACGGTGGTAGATATACACATTCCCTTGGTAGGAGCGAAGAATGTATGGACTATTCGATACCTCGTAAAGATTTTTTTTGTTCTTCATAGGTTTGTGAAGGGAAGGTATTCTTCTGCACATGTTCTGACCATAATGGCCTCTTGTACCTCAACAGGAATAGATAAGATGTGGGTTTGTCCTTCCATCTAAAAGTAGAAAAATTTCTTGAAATCCCAATCAGTGAAACTCATCTGAAATCACAAACACTGAAAAGGTAGGATAAAGAAGAAACAAAAAAATTTATTTTCATAAAACAACTCATAAAAAACACCCATGACTAATGGTTTTCCCAGTTCCCAGTTACATTAATTCCCAAAACAATTCTGAAACCCTCGATC
Source organism: Viscum album (assembly GCA_963277665.1). NCBI lineage: Eukaryota > Viridiplantae > Streptophyta > Magnoliopsida > Santalales > Viscaceae > Viscum > Viscum album. The sequence goes on from OY728146.1 coordinate 658,797,052, forward strand.
TCCCTGAACCAAATGCAACCCATGCAGTCTAGTTCAATCCCATGGGTACACTTATAGTGTCTCCAGAGTGAGACACGAGGGGTGTAAAGCTGAGAGACATCAGTATGTACTTTATGTCTATAAAAATAATTAAAGTCCTCAATTTCAAGGATTTCAAAGTCTCTTACTTGACAACAATGGCCATAGGGCAAGATTTGGCACATATATTCTATGCGGAGGTCACTCACTGCTGTAGCTTCTTGGAAATCCATGAGGGATGAGATGCCTTCTACTGCGGCGAAGCATCTAAAAATTCCCTCATAATACTTTCCCCGACATGCATAGGATGGAAATTGGATTTTCATTATAAATAGGTAGTCTAAACCCGCTCCTCGGTGGAGTTGAAGTACATGGGGACAGTTTGACACATCGTAGATGTGTTTTCATGTCATAAAAATGTTTGCATAGTTTACAAAGTTGTCGTGGATGTCTATGGAAATTATGGTTTCTAGAGCCTCAATAGAAAGAGACAAAAGACTAATATTTTTGTTTTCCATTTGAAAATTAATAAAACATCATACTTAGTAATGCTTAAGTAAATTTTGTTTCTTTTTTTAGTTCAGTTCCTATTTTCCAGAGTTATCCAAACCGAACCTCTAATACCAACTTTTATGACCCTGAACTCAGATGTCTGGAATCAGTGACTGAAACATAGTGTGAATTTTTTTTATAAATACATGCATACAAAAAATTACACATCTTGTCTCAATATAGAGAATCAATTAAGTTTATGTTCTAGAAAATCAGATGTTGTTGAAACACTTCTTCCAAAAACTTGATAAGGCTAAGATTCATATTAATGTCATCACATAAGAGTACGCAAAGCATGGAATAATCGACTAAATCCTATAAAATATAAATTAAAAATTAGGGTGAGCATAAGAATGCCTAGTAAGGGGTTTTAAAACAATTGAAGAAATTCCCTTTTTAAAACAACAACCTTTGAAAATAAAAGAAATAATAAAATGTTTTTCTTGAGAGGAAAACATTTCTGTCATAAATATTTTCAATGTTTACTTGCAAACATTATTTTATAAAGACAATTCACACAAGATTTATGTGTTCACTTAAAAATTTTTATTACATCATGAATCCGAGTGCGCATGCATATACAATAAATGCATGAAATTTTTATAATTCATTACTTGATAAATCCAAATCTAAAATCATAGATATAAACCTAAGAATTCACATTCTGATTCATCAGCACTAAAAAATGAAATTCACATAGATTTAACATTAGATACCCTTTCCTTGAATAAATTTACATTTGCATACTTGGTTATGCCTTATGCCTTCATTTCTATTATCATTGAAGATTCGTATCCAAGGTATATTCTGTTAATCGAACAATCCCTTGGTTGATCATTTACCATTATATAATTAGGGAATGTATAATTTTGTACTTTTTCAAGGCCTTGCGCAATGACGGTATGGGTAAAAACCCAACATAATTGTGTTTAACTACCACACATAGTTTTGAACAAAGCTAGAATCATATTCACACATCATCTCACTTAACACATGAGATTCAATGCTTTACCCAATGCATTGGAGCACAGTATATTTCGGGTTGCACCCGTCACATCATTTAAGTACAATAAATTCCTTGTATGTCTTAGTATGGTCTTATATTCATAGGGTACCATACATAAATTCTTATTCCATAATCCTTCGTACATACACGTTCATATCTGAAAAGGATTATTCCGAAATTTAAAAAGAAAAAGACTTGTTGGATTTATATTTAACAGTGACGTGCATGAACTAAAACAACACACTCTTACATATTTAGTAAAAACTAGTACACAGAAAATAGTGTTTTTTCACATGAAATCACAACCTTTGCATTAAACCCTTAAGAATGTGACCATTTTCAAACCATGTCTTCATGTTTTAACTTTTTTATACTCATTTAGTCCATGAAATGTTGACTTTTATATAAAGGATTTAAAAAATAACCTTAAGTAATCCGTGGCATTTCTTATGATAATTTGGAAAACAACACATAGATGTAAAATCATTATCTCATGTAGAATTTTTTTTGTAAAAGGTGAAATAATCATATGAGCTTATATATGCATGTATTCTTTGTGCTTAAACATAAAAACATTGGGAAACCAGAATTAAAATACCTGTATGTATACTCATATGGGTATGAAACCAATATAAACCCTTTACACAAGATACATACATGGGGTTTTCCCTACCTGAAACCAGATTTAGTAAATTCTTGAAACATAATTTAATCACTAGGGATAAGTTTCATGAAAACCCCATTTCAGATTTATTACACAAACATACAAATATATATGTATAAATATACATTAATACATAACCATTTCAAATATTAGTTTTTCATATTAAAATAATAAGAAATAAAATCATTTCATGGGTTACATGTTTTTAGTATATCATTTTAAACAAAACATCATTAAATAAGAATAAAGACCCAAACAAGTTTCATTTTTTGTAAATATGATACTATATATATCATTCTTATGGTTTAAAACATGATTAACCCCCAAAAATTGATTCATACCATAAAAATCATTAGAAAATTTTCAATCACAGTTAGAGAACTCAAACCAAGTAGGATTGAAGTTATTTTGAATTATATGTACTTATATACATATATTTAAAACTCTGGAATAAAATATAAAAAGGGTTTGCATGTAGAAAAAGAAACATAAAATTCCTTGCATGGGTTATATACATTCCAAAACACATTTAGAAAACCCTTATTTGAGTTAATATTATTAAGTAGTATATATATATATATATATATTCATTTATACACAATGTTATAAAATTTTTACCACAATAAAACTTAGAAAATTGATCCCTTACCTAGTTCGAAGGAGGAGGAGAGGCTCAGGAAGGTTTGAAGGAGGCACTGGAGAACTTGCTGGATACTTGAGAGAAGATGAACACCCATAGGGTTCAAATGAAAAACGTGATATAATATATAAACTGTATATATTATTTGTTTATTACAACTTGCGAGGAAAACTGAGACCTACCCGATTTAAAAAAAATACTAAGGGTAAGTCATTGTGGAAAAAAGAGAGCAAGGAATGGACCACCGGTGTCATGGGTGGAGAAAAACGGTGCAAGTGGGTGTGGAATAAGTAACTGGTGTGGCGCATGCAGAGGAAGAAGAAGATACTGTGGGGAGGAATATCTGGAAAACAAACGAAAGGCCAGGATTAGATCTTTCATTGATCTGATGGTCGGGGTGCATCAGTGAGATTTAAAAATAATGATCAGTTGAGATTAAATCTTGAATCGATCAGATGGCTATGGTGTGATGCTGAGTGCTTTAAAAACTGAAATTGTCACAATTAGATTGTGATCGATCGGATGGTGGGTAAAAATATGGAGAGAAATCTGCAGCTATTTGGGATCAAAGGACACACCAAAATGGATGGGTTTGATCATGCACGGTGAGATATGACAATCTAGATCTTTTTTCTCCTTAAAAACATTGTCCCATATCAAAAAGGAGGGGCCTCCACATCTTCTTTAGAAGCTCGGGACTCTGATCCATCACTCAGATTACTCCCCTCCCCTCCTGTTACTGACTCGTACCGGGTTCTTCTATCGGTGCGCTCTTGTGTCCACCCACACTATCGTGCCACCCCACATGGTGTCTTTCTCTGGTCCTTGCACATTCACCTGTTCACCCTTAGGGGTAGCTACGCTTCCTCTATTTGCGTGACTTAGCACACACCATGCGTGTACACCGCCCCTAGAGCATTGCCAGGGGGATATGTGATAAGCCCATCAAGTCCTAGGGATGCATTCAAGGTGGCCCTTAGCTAGGTGGGGTACTCACCTATATTTTAACATAATATAAGATTATTTTTATAAAACTACATTTCTATATACATATATAGGTGTTTTCAAACAAATATGAATTCTCCTCTATGACTAAACCATTCTCTAAAACCAATATTTCCCCTAGTTTTATAAACACTGAAGTTTTAAAACACAAAGTTATAAATTAAAATTTAATACATCGTAATGAAAACATTATACTAGTATTATAAAAATCAAAGACATAGTTTTAGATAAAATCTTGTTTTTATAAATCTAAAGTTGATAAAATTTATAAATTCTTTTTCAATACATTTAAAATATTTGAATAGTATTTGAAATCCATACCTCATTTTTAAATCATTCTAAGTGTAGCTAAAATATGAAATCATTATATTTTTTAAAGTTTATAAAAAGACTTTATATGTTTAAAGTTATAATTTCAATAAATAACTTAAATATTTTTTAAAAATAAATTATAGTTAGATATTTCAAATTAATCCACCAGAAATACCAACAACTATAATTATAGTCGTTAGAATTCAATGGTATCTTAAAGGAAATGGTCAAATTAAGGCCTTATATACACTTTTATGAGGGTGTTACAAGTTCTGGATGATTTGACGAAGATGGTTTTTATCATCCAACTGATAATCATTATAGCTGTTGTAATTCTGGCTATAATTTTTTTCACTATGACGGACCTGAAGGATCATTGCTACCTACTGGGTTAAGTTGTTGTGTTAGGTGGCCTTCTTGTATTCTTAATAGGTCTTTTAGTAAGTTTTTCTTGTTAGTTTTATTCCTTTTGTCTTTTAATGTAAACACTCTGGTTTTTAATTAAATAAAAATTCCTTATGTTTAGTTTTCATGTTTTGTTCGAATAGCATAAAAACTAAACTGATTAAAACCATAATATTAATATTACCTGTGAAAAAAGGTTTGGGGAGTCACAGGGTTCCTTCTACCATTGTTTTGGATAGGTGTCCTTTGTTTACCTCATGGTTCTAGTAGAGACTCAGGGATGTGATGGGGACTCAAGTCGGGTTGAGTACATCTTACCATCTATAGACAAAAAGCTAAGGGGTGAGTGATATTCAGATCCTAGAGGATATGCTCCATGCCTATGTTTTGGATTTTGGTGATCATGGAATATCCATCTGGGATAGGTTTATTTTTCTTATAACAATAGTTATCTGTCATCGATCAAAATGGATCCCTTCAAGGCTGTGTATGATCGTTCGTGTAGGTTACCTCTTTGTTGGGAATAGGTGGGTCAGTCCTCTTTGGTAAGATTGAGTCACATTCAGGATATTCCATTGAGGATTCATGATAGATATTTTGGTGTCTATTTATATCTCATAATTGTAATAAATCATATTTGGATCATCAGTGTAATCCATTTTAGTTTTTCATTGGTGATCAAGTTTTCTTCAAAATTTATCCTCGGTTGGGTCACCATCAGCTTAGAAGACCTGGGATGTTGGCTATGAGATATGTTGGACTATATTAGGTAACTAAGATGCTTGTGAAATTTTCTTATCAATATGAATTTCTAGTTTAGTTTATGGGTATTCATGATATTTTCCACATATCTTAGCTCAAGAAATACCATCCAGATCCCTCTCATATTCTGATTTGGGAAGAAATCGAGTTGTAACTAGAAGTTTCTGTTATAGAGAAACCAATGGAGATAATTGAATATCATGTGAAAGTATTACATGGGATGTCAATTCCCTTGGTCATAGTATTATGGTGGCACATATTAGATTCTCATGATACTTGGGATAGTGACTCCTTGATGAGGGAGTAGTGGCCTCAACTATTTCTGTACACCATTCTTCCACATGACTTGTCAGGGATAGAAAGTCATGTGGTGGGGATTGTGTAACATCATGTTACCTCAATTTAGGTATTTTTAATCTCTATTTTTATTACCCTCTTTGTTTGGTACATTTTCTGTACTTTGGAGCATAGAGAGTGTTTGTTGTGTAAAATGACATAAAGTTTCGATATGCATATTTATTGTAATTAGTGGAGTCTGGGTATAAATGTGAAAAAGGATAAAGAAGATATCCTTTGGGGTCCAAGTTGACCCATGTTTTTTTCTAAATGTTTTTATATAATATTCCTACTAGATATTTTCATGTCATGAACTGATTACACAATATGAAACCTTTGTTTGGATGATTCCATAAACTAGTTTAGAACATGAAAAGTTTGTACATTCTGAAGCTGGAACACATAATAGAAAGATTGATCAAAGTAATTTTTAATATGAGGTGATTCCTTTTTAAAAATATATTATAAATCATGGAACTCAAATTGTGAAATGGTTCACGTCATGAATGTTTTGGGATTAGTGGTTTTAACCACACAACATATCTAATTATATTTTCATTCAGCATGTGGGTTTTTCTCTCAAATTTTATGATCTCTCCCATGAGATTTTGGGGATGTCCACTACGTTCAAATATTTTCATTAAGTGATTGATATTTTTTTGTTTTTTTCTTCATATAACTAGATTTATTGTGTGATATTCCTATGGAGGCTAACCCTTATGATTGTTGTGGTGTAGTGTGCAAGTTTCTTGAGGGCCTCTGTTGTTGAAGTTGCATTCTTCCATGTTGGTGGATACTATTGAAAGCATGTGTGACCCATGTTTGAGGTAGTTGGTTTAATCTCTAGAATGTGTTGGATTTAAATTAATTTCTCTAGTTTTTATAAATTATTTAATAAATTAATTAGAAATATTGAATTGTGTGTGTGGAAATAGGTTTTTGATAAAATACAGATTTCCCCTTATTTTGGTAAACAAGAAATATATTTTCAAAGTATTGTGAAATGGATTTATGGAATGGCTTTCAAAGAATGATTTTAATGATTTTTTTTGGAAAATATAGAACATCGTAATACTTGGGTAATTTGGTTGAAGTTATAGTTATATGACTCATCTGTTGATAGTCCTAGGGGGTTCACTCATGGGGTGTTCCTCTCATTGTGAATCCTATTGTTCTCGTAACTTTTCAAACCTATTGAAGTGTTCACTTTTTGGGTGTCCTATGCTCTCTATATTTGATTCAAATATCTAGATAATTGATCTATGTTATTGTCTATGTCTAGGTATGAGTGTTCTATCTAGCCTAACCAGAAGGGATAATTTCCATGATTTACCTATGCTTTGGTTTGTACTACCTGGATTTTATATTATATGTGATACATGATTTTATATTGTTGATATATTTGATATTCACTAAAAAACTTTACCTAGATTATTTTTAACTATGGAAAATTTAGAAATGGTTTACCATAATTTTGATATAATAACTTGTTAACTAATTATCATGCCTTATTTTCTTTAATGTTGAGCATGTTCTAATTATTGTATTGATACTAGATATAGAACATCAGGGTGGGCCCTACTAATCCTGTTTAGCTCATACCTTGTACACCCCTTTAGCGGTGCATAGATCATGTTATGTCTTTCGATGCATGGAAAGTAAATGCACCATAGTGAGTCGATGAGGTTTCTATCATCTATGTCCGGTAACTGGTTCTGAGATGTTGGGAGTTTCCCACATTATCACATAGAGTAGTTATTTTGGGTTTTAGTTGTCCTTTTTTGATGTACCATATAGATTTTTTTAACTACTTTTGATTTGCATCTCTTCTATTGTTTCCTTTTTTCTATGACATGTATTTCTTATTTTAATATTATGATGTTTATTTCCATCTTATATATATATATATATATGAAATTTTTTCTACTTTAGGTTTGGGAAAATCATTCCCTTTAGTTATTGTTGATGACCGGGTTCTAGTCTCCAACCCATGAGGATAGGTAATTCCCTTAAGGTATGTTATAGTTTAGGTTGTGTACCTGTTTTTGTTTTTATCCTGGGTGGCTTTGTCACACCCACTCCTTTGACATTGATCATTGGTTTCTAGTGGTTGATTTTTGGATATCCAGGGTAGGTTGTTCTCTTTTCTCCCAGTTATTTCCCTCTTGTTCTTCCCATGTGGAATCACTATGGAGTTGTTCATTTTTTTAGGGTATATTGGGCTGCGTTTTTTATACCCCTTTGGTGTGGTTTAGGTTGATCTAGATTTTTCATGTGCGGTTGTGGTTTATTGGTTATTCTTTCTTCACTCTATGGTGTACAATGAGATCAAAGAGATTTATTTGAGGTAGTGGGTCCTCATCTCACATTTTTAAGTTTTATGTTTGAGGTTTACATGGTTTTTCTTTCTATTAGGTGGATATTAATGGTTGGAATAATAAATATAATTAATTTTAATGTTTGAAATTGATGGATATGGGGAGATTTCACATACTTTATGACTTTGATATATGTTTTTTTATCATATTGATCATTCTTATTTCCAATAACAAAAATAAAAGTTTTTGGAAACCTTTTTTTTATGTATGATATGCCTTGAGACCCTTGTTATCTTTTTGTGTGATCACACCATGAATAAAATGAAAAATAATGGATATATGGCTAAATAACTCGATTCCTAGGGAACCTAGTTTTTGTGATAATACCCATACTAAATTAAATAGGTAAACTGAAAAATACCTTGATTATTATTTGGAATTTAGAATGTGTTTTTATGATATTTTCTTGTCATTTTTCTATTTCCCTACACGATTATGGGAATTGTGTGGTGGTTAAGGTTATCAGTTGAGCTATGTTATTTGTGGGGGTATGCTGCAGTGGTTGGTTAGCATGGATGCAACTTGAGATTTTTTGTGATTGTGATGATGTGTGGTGGTGCTTTGTTGTTTAGTGGTGTTTTGTGATGAGGTTTTGGTGTGTGATGTGGTGCACAGTAGTTGCGATGTGTAGTTTGTGTGGTGCGTAGTGGTGATATTTTTTAGAAGTTATGTGCATTGATGATGTGTAGTGGTGACATGTGGTGTTAAAATGTGGTTTTTGTGTGTCGTTGTTTTATTGTGAGATATGGTTAATATGTGAGATGTGTGGTTATTGTGGGGAGTTGGCTTGGCCAATGTGACATAATGATGATGGTGGATTCGTGGTGTTGTGGTTATGGTTGTGTGAGTTGGGCCAATTGTTGTGGTGAGTGGTTATGATAGTTTCTCAGTTATCCATTGAATAAATTATGATCCTAAATGAAATAAATATGAATATATGGCATTCATATGTGTGGAAAATATGAATGAATTGTCTTATTGAATTAATATTAGTGTAAATTTTTATTTCTGGAAAGTGGTGAAACCTATAATTGAAAGTGGTAAATGTTGTGTGTCTTATATGGTAGTTGTGTGGTGTTGCATATAGTGGTGGTCACAATTTTGATGGTTGATGTATGGTATGGATATGGTGATGTGGTTTATGCTAGTATAGTTGTTTTGAACCCATAGGTAGGGTATTGTATCCTATCTATATATTATGTATTTTTATTCTATTTATATACATTCCCCACTAGATTTGGATAACCTTACCAACCCTTAGTATTTCTGGATTATGAGGTTTTTCCCAAAAAATTATGGATGGTGGTGATATAGATGACTGGATACCCCATCTTACTTGATCTTTTATCAGTAGTGATTTCCCATGTGTCTATGAATGAGATGTGAAGTGATTCCCTGGGTGTCTTAGTAAATTATGTGGTTGTTGTGGCTGTGATGAGATGTGATGTGTGGGGTAGGTGTTTTTTGGTGAAATGTGACATGATGGTACATGAAGATAGCACCAAATTCTAGAACATGAGAGGGTGGGGTGGGTAAGAAATCATCTTGACCCACAACAGATATGGATTGGTTTTTTGGGTGATTTATTATGGTATGTGGTGTGATGTGATATGTGTGGAAGGTATGGGAGCTCAGAACATTTGAAATTTGGGAGTGAGAGAAAAAAATAAGTGGGGAAGCGGTAGTAGGGATCCTTGGCCAGTTATAATCTTGATGTTATATTATTATATTGTATGTCTGATTTGTTAAGTGAGCCATGGTGAGGCAAGGATTGGAAGTCGGGCTATTTTGGATCTTTTTGGTTTTTCAGTTTGTTCACTAACACATTCTCTTTTCAAATTTTCACTTAAGACCTTGGTTATATCCCTTTTGAGTATACATGTATTCTCACCCTATGTAAATAAACTATTTTTTAGATTTCCTAGAGAAATTTTTGGTCTAAGATGGGAATTACTAGATTGGATTTTGGAGCTATTGTTGAGTTGTAACATCCCATTACTGTTTCAGGTATTCCTAAAAAATCTTTTGTTAAATTATTTTTATGTTAAATGATAAAAAATGGTTTATCAGTGAAAAGTTTTGTTTTTTTAAACACATTTTGTAATGGTAAAACGCCCAATTAATACTCCATAATTTTCAATTAAATGTTTTCTGAGTTAAACACTGAGTAAGTATGATTTTTTGAGGCCCAAAAAATATCGGAGAAGACGGAATAAAATTATTAAAAAAATATATTAAGTGTGCAGTTTTTTTTCAAAATATTTGAATAACATCAAAATGATGCATCGTATGAGAAATCTGAGACCCCAGATGGGTCTAGAACGTGATGTTTACCCTATACAAGGGATAACATTGTTTTGCATCAGGTGTTTGGTTGTCTCACTCGCAATAATAACCATTTTTATTTTATTCAATTAATTGTTCTGATTTTTCATGAATAAATCTTTACAATCTCTCAAAAGGTTCATTGTTTGAGAAATTTGAGACCACCATTGTGTGTGGAACGTGGTGTTTTCCCTATAACAGGTATAAAATTTGTTCGCATCGGGTGTTTGGATGCCTCGCTCGCAAAAATAACCCTTTTAATATTAATTAATTATTTATTCTGATTATTAGTTAATAAATCATTAATATCTCTCAAACGGTGTGTTATATGAGAAATCTAAGACCACCATTGGGTCTCGAATGTGGTGTTTAACCTAGATAGGGTATAAATTTAATGTTCAATAGATTTTTGGTGTCGTTTAATTTTTATATTAAATAATTAAAATATTGGTAATAAATTAAATGGTACACCATTCAATCACCCTTATAAACTGAATGTATCACGCTATACCTCCATTTGAAACATGTAAGGTTTTCAAAACCTTCCATTTCCACCCGTTTTAAACCATTTTGAACACCAATAGTCTCATAGGATTATTTAAAACCCTCCGTAGTTAATCTTCAAGTTGAGCAGATGTTTAAATGAGGATTTGTGGTTATTATTTTTTGTAATGCACAAGGGTTTCAAATAAGCTACTATCCGACTTATTTTATCTAGGTCGTTCTGCTCATGTTCAGGGAAACTCAGACTCCCTTGAAGACAATTGTTTAAGATCCAGGGATTGGCTTGAAATCCATAAATGGTGGGCGTTCTTCCGGTGGAGCGTGGGATGTTTCTCTTCCCTTGTGTGCAAGACATATAATGTTTTCCTTTATTTTTATTTATTTATTTTTATTACTTATTCAATCTTCTCCCTTTAATATCTTTTGCAATGTTGATCAAATTTATGTGATGTCAGTGTCGTTGGTTTTGTCTTGATGGGTAGAACGTAAATCATATTTTTATTTTGAAGGAAGTAATGTATTGTTCTGTCTTCATTTTCACATTTTAATGGGATCATTTATAATAAAAATATCAAATTTTTTTCTTTAAGAAAAATTATTATCGAGATAATTTTATTCAATTTGTTAATGGACAATTATAAGGTAATTATCATGTGATGTAGATTATCAAAATTATAAAGGGATAGTTACATGTTTTATCAAAGTATAACTAATCTAATTATCAGATGATAATTTTTAGATTATAAAAGGTTAATTATTAATGTTATTAAAATGATAATTGTGATTTTATCAAAAATAATTATTAATAATTATCAAATGATATTTTCAACAAATTATCAAATAAAAATTTTAATGAAAGTATCAATGATTAATTTTGTCTTATCGAATAATAATTATGAGGAATTATTAAATGATAATTTTATTAAATTATTGAAAGGAAAATTTTAAATAATGATCAAGAGATAGTTACAAAAAATTATCATATGATAATTGAAAAATGATAATTTGTATGGAGTAAATATATATAATATTTATCTAAGTAATTAAAGGATAATTTCACCAAATTATAAAGGATAATTTGTGGAAAACAAATTATCGTAAGAAAATTTGGGAAATGTTAATTTGTAAGGGATAATTATTAGAATATAATTATTCAAATTATAAATGATAATTTATAATAAATTATAAAAGGATAATTATAAAGTATTTCTTGTAAGATAAATTGTCAAGATATGATTATTAATGAATGAAGGATAATTTCAAACAAATGCGTTAACATGGAACGATAATCCAGAGATTATCCATGAGATGAAAAATGTAATCGCATGAAATATATTATTTCCTTATGAAATAATATATAGGGATATGATTATTGAATGAGGTTTATAATTATTTTTATAAATATCTACTTCGATTGCAGACAATAATCTAGAAATTATCCAAGAGAGAGAAAATGTAATCGCATGTAATATTTTACTTCCTTGTGAAATAAAATAGATGTTTTTGTTCTAGGACCCCTTGACGAACATTTAACTTTGGTGTGTCAATGCTTATGATAATGTGAACTTGAGGAGTTGTATTGAACCACACTGGGTGGTTTATCATTACCGCTGAAATTGATGACTTTGAGGTAGGTGGTTCCGTTCTGATTAGCCAAATTGATTATCCTTGTATTGCTTGTTTTATTTCAATTGTTGATTTAAATAAAATTTCTCAAATAAAATTTCAATTAAATTGATAAAAACCTAATTCCAGTGAATCGAGATATTTGAAATGGTTTGGAATGGAAATTTAGAAAACCTCTAATTCTATTGAATTGGGTGTGTTTATGGAAATTGTTTGATTTAAATTTTTTAATTTAAATTATGGATTTTATAGAAATGATTTCAATTAAATTGTAGAATTTAATTATGGGAATAAATTGTGTAATGAAAGAATTGGTTTTGAATGGTTTTCAAACTGATGAAAATGGATTAAAATGATTTGATAGAAACCCAGTGGTTTTATCTTGTAAAAAAGGCATGTTTTTAAATAAAACTTGTTTTGGTTATAAATGGAAATAAATTGGAACTTTTGAAATGGAAGAATGTAGCGACCCAAACTTTTTAATAATTTTTGTTTCCTAGTTTTTGTGTGTTATTTTATTTTATACTCAACAAAACAATATCCTTTAATTAATGAAGTGATTATAATTAAATGAGACCATTGGGTTTCGATAGTTATATGATCGTTGGTCAATATGATCGTTGGAAACTAAACTCTTAAAGTTACAATTATTGTTTATAAATTCAAATGATCTTGGATAATTAATATAGAAAGAAGAGTCGATTGCATCATCCAGTAGAATCAGGCCATATGAAGCCCAATTGTCAGAGCTTGGGAAGGATGTAGCATCACTGGGCTTTGCTCTGGACCAAGCCCAAGCCGAACTTCAACATGTGAAGCTTGAATGGAATTGCCTAAGGGAGAAGTTCAAGCTGACAGAAATCACCACTCAGGCAATGTTGTCCGAGCCACCCCATGATTCTAGCACCATATCACACCTTACACTTAGGTTCTATGCAGGTGTTATAAGGGGATATGTAACAAAGCCTTAGTTACTTTCTACAATACTTTTGTATAAATAAAATTTTTAGTTCTTATTATGGTAAAATTTTTGAATTAAAAATGTCTATATAAATATAGGATGAATTTATAGAAGTTCCATATTATTTATGAATTTTCGAAAAAGGGGTACTTTAAAATATTTATATATTCTTTAAATAATTAATAATGTGAATTGATTTTCAAAAAATGGTCTCCTAGAGTTTTTTTCAGTAAGAAATTTAGATTCTAATAGGATCAATATAATTTTCAGTGAATAGTAAAGTATGAATAGTAACATAACCGTATGAATAGTAATGAATATTAAATTGACCAAAAAAATAGAAACTTCACCCATGAATGTATAAATACATTTTAGACATCTTAAAAGTGAAAAAACGATCATAGTATAAGTTTTGCTATTTTTGTATGTCATAAATATTTTATTTACAATTTTATAATTAATTTAATAATTTAAAATAGAAATTTATTTTCATAAAATTTAATCAGGTATTGTTAATTTATTGTCTTATGGTTATACGATAATTTTATGGGACCTTGATTACTTTCTTAAGGTGTTACAAAAGGAGTTATAGTTTTCAAGTTGTATTTTTTAGAATAAATAAAAATTTTATTAAAAAAATAAATTAAAAATATTTAGAAATTTATTTTCATAAAATGGAGATCATTTTTGAATTCAGAGCATCAATATTAGGTTATAGTGATTTTTTGGGATTTTTCTGAAACAATTATTTTTTTGGTGAATAGTAAAAATACAGTTTTGAGTTTCGGGTGTTTAATGACATCATTGATGATTTAATCATTCTGGTAGACTTGTTAATAGTAATATATTCTATGAGGTTTCCTAATTGGCTAATACCATGGGAAAATACCATGGGCATGCCCATGGTTTTGCAAATACCGCCGATGAGGCGTCCCTTGGAAATTAATTAAATATTCCCTCACTTATCCTATAAATACCAATACATTCCCTCATTCATTTCATTAAAAAAATCCCTCTCAATGGTGTTATAGTCTTTTTACCTCCCAAGGATTCCTCCCAAGGTTCCCTAAATCCCCCCAAGGTCCCAACCTTCAAGCTTCCGAAGTTACTCTTCAAGGTAAGGGAACCTTCCACCTCCTTTTTTAAGTCATGAATTCCTTTATGTTATGTCTTTTAGTTTCCATTTCATTATGTGGGGGTATGTTCTTCTATATATTTATTACTGTACATTTCATTTCCAGTCTATTATATACCATTTTCTCTCTCATCAATTTAATTTCTGAATTTTTATGTGACGCTGTTCGGCTGTCGAATTTTTGTAAAAGAAATCGCATCTCCTCAGTTCCTTCGAGTTTCATTTTTCATACGGTATTTCCTTCAAATATCCCTAGAATGAACTTATTTATTTTTATTATGTACACATAATTTATAATGATTTATTTATGAGTGGGTGACTCTTTTCCCCTCTCTTTTCAATATTTTCTAAAACCATGTTATATAGCCGTTATGCTGTAGAAATTTCATCTCAAAATTTCTCTCTTCTTCTCTCAAGAAATTCTATTGTTTTATTTATGTGAATACCCAGACCAATTTCGTTTATATGGGTCTTAATAAAGACATAAAAATGATATATTTGATTCTGGAATTTAAATACATATAACCCACACTCCCTTTCTATGGGTTATAAATGACATAACGATTAAAATTTTAAGAACTTTTAAAATGTCACGATTTTGAAATGAAACCAATTTCTTTCATTCTATATGGGTTATTTATTAAGTGTTTTATTATGATATATGTGGACACATGAAATTAAATACATATTAATGGTTTTCCCTGATAGTGCTCCAATGCATTGGGTAAAGAATTTAATCTCTAGAGATGACAAGTTTCACGATACCATAGTGAATAACCTTGGTAATTTTTTATGACACCTTGGGATGAACCTTGGTGATATGTTCATGAATGTCTAAATGAAATTTTTAGCCACATATTCATGTTCTGATTCATGTTCATTTTATTATTATATTCCTTTTTTTCCATTGCTCATGTCTTATGGTTTTCATCAAGTTATTATTGATATCACAAGTAAACTGATTCCCTTGCTTTCCTTACTTGTCCTTCAGCTCACCCTTTCCTTTGATGTATGTCTCCAGGTTATGAGGTGAAGTAAGTGTACATAATATGAACTTTTCAAGAAGCTTTTAAAGGGGATTTAAAATATTGTTTTAAGTTTTTAGGTTTTATTGTTCTTGATTTCCAAGACACTAGACTTTAAATATCCTCTGTTTGTAAAATGCAATGAATTGTTATGTAATAAAAAGGAGAGATGCCGTAAAGAATGGGATTGATCATATTTTTAAGAAATATTAAAATATTTCACCCATCATGTAATAGTTCATGCAAGCCTTAGGTAGTTAGTGAGTTATTTGGATACACTCTACACTATGACAACATTCTAAAACATATTTGCAGCGGGTCACATCCCTGACCGGGTGGTGATGAGTCTCTTTTGGCTAGTGTCATAGGGACATGTGTATACACATTTTCCTAAGTTCACATATAGAGTGTAGAATCATATAGAAGTTTAATACTATCGTACCTTTTGGCAGATGACCATGTTGCTCGCTTGATTATTTATATTTCAGATAAAAATGTATGCCAATGTTTGTTTGAACTTCTTACATGCCTACTGAATTTATATAAACTATTTTATATAAATGTTTTACATAACACATTGTTCTAGAAATGTTCCATCATTTGTAAAATCATTTCTTTAAATATTTATTTCAATCATTTGAAAATGTATAGAATGTTTTGTTTAAATATGATTTTGAATTTCCAAAATTGTTCATTTTGAAAAATTAAAAGTTTTTCTATGGTTAATATATATTTGGAATCTATTATAGAATATTTGGTTATATCCTACTGGGCTTAGGCTCACACCCTACTTTTGACTTCGGGTGTTTTTAGACTTTCTTCTTCCAGGTTTGGGAAAAGGGAAGGGATATCTTAGAGGCGGATCCAGCTGTTGAGCTTTAGTCTTGGTAAGTTGTGTCCTTAGGGACCATGGGGTTTTTTTCCCATTTTAGTACTTTGGTTTTAGTACTTTGGGATTTTTATTCCATGTTGTATTCTGGTACATCACTCCCAGTAGATTTTATTTTGTTATGCATACTACTTTGTTTTCTTTTTCTTCTGCATTATTGTGGCAAAAATCATTTCCACTTGTATGTTGTACGATTCCAGGTTCTGGTCGCTGACCCATGGAGATCGGGAACACCCTTCGGGCTATGTCAGGGTCGGCTCAGTTATCAGGTTACTAGGGTACATGTGCTGGTTCATGACAAAATGGTATTAGAGGAAGGTTGAGATTTTGTCTTGAAGTCAGTATGCAATTGTGAAATCTTGTCAGGACTTACGAGGTAGTAGGGATTGAGTGCTTGTCCACCTCTCACCACAATGAACCTTAAGTCACCAGGGGAGGTTAGAGAAATACGTAATGTGTTGTAGTTCCATAATTTTCCCTATTGTGATTTGGATAGAGTGAAATCCAAATCTTGTTTGTTCCTTCTATTGAGAATAAATTTTCTCATTACTCAGTCCGAGTGTTAATCTAATGTCTTCCTATTGAAGGCTGATATTGTGTAACTAAATGCCCCAAGAAGATGTGTGAATCGAATCTAGGAGGAGGCTTCTGCTAATCCTCAGTGAGCAAATCATGTTGTGGATCCAAATCAAGTTGAGGTGAGATCATCAAAACCTTCAAAAACTGCAGGGAAATCAAATGCTTCACGTATAAAAGGGTTCCAGTCATAGGCATCGGGAACCAAGATTCTTCACATAGTGGAAGAGTCTCAAGAGGAAGAAAATATTGTTCCAATTACCATGAGTGGTACCATTACTATAGATTTTTCGTTAGTGACAACTCTTTTGGATACAAGTGCATCTCACTCATTTATTTCAACTCGTACTGTTAATCTTCTTAATCTTCCTAGAGAGATTTTATTTTGTGCAATGGATATTACTATACCCATTGGTATAAAGAGAGAGTAGGGTCTCTATAATCCCTATTATGTCTTCTCTCTATAAGTTGTCAAACATTCTTTGAGTTATTTTGGGTACTCGGCATGAAATCTCTTGACATGATATTCAGTATGGATTGGCTCGTTTCCAATAAAGCCTGGATTGATTGTTTTCTTAAATGGGTCTACCATACCACACCTAGTGGTGTGTCTCTTGTCTTTTTAGGAGAATGGGACCCAAAGTCGAGCATGGCCAAACGTTCTTATTCAGAGTTGGGGTAGGTAATATTAATGTTTTCTTTTGATTTGGAGTAGTGATCTCCCTCCAATTCTCGTCGAGCTTCCCATCGTGTTTCCTTCTGATTTTTATGATTTACCACCAGTAAGAGAGGTTGAGTTTTCCATTAACATAATTACTGGTACTCATCTAGTTTCTTTTCCCTCTTACCAAATGGATCCAACTGAACTGAAAGAACTAATGTCCCAGTAGGTCAGCCTTCTTGAGAAGGCCTTTATTCAACCATGTGTGTCACCTTAGGCGGTGCCAGTTCTCTCCTCCATGAAATATGGTGGCTCTATGACATATTATATTCTTGAGATGATACTTTAAGAACATAAGGTTGTTTAAGAATTTTGTAAGCATTAGAGACTCTCTTTATGATGGGGAGACGGATTCCCAGTTGTTGTTCTCCAAAGAGGGTTTTATGTGTTATCGAAATTGTTATGTTGCACTGTTAGCGATAAGGAAGGATATAATAGGGTATTTCCATATATTCTAATGGGTTGTGCACCCAGGAAGCACTAATACATTCTATGACTTGAATTAATAGTTTCTGTGACCATGTATTCTTTAAGGTTTCACCCTGGTCGGGTCATCAACGGTTTGGGGGAAAGGGAAGCTTGCTTCCTGTTTTGTGTGAGCGTTCGAGGTTTTTTATTAGGTAGAGAATTTTTTTTACCATTTAGAACTACCAATGCAAATTACATTGATACATAATGTGTTAATTATATCTTATCTTTGAAATCATTTATCGGACCCATGTCATGTTCTGAGTTGGCATAATCTTGTATTGGAACATGTTTTATCTGTGATTGAATGACCAATCATGGTTGTTAATTATGAGACCAAGGTACTTCATGGGAGGAAGATACCTCGTTTCTATATGATATGGAAGCATATTTCTAATTCTCATGAGATTTTAGAGAGGGAGGTACTGATAAGAGAGAAGTGGAATTTTCCTTCTGATGTGGTTTTTCATAGGCTTTCTGGGGAGAGAAATTTCCTATGGTGGGAAGGTTTTCACATCCCGTCACTCTTTCAAGTATTCCTAAACCATATTTTGTTAAATAATTATTACGTTAAATTGTAAAAATGGTTTATCATTGAAAATTTTCATTTTTGTTAAATATGTCATGGAATGGTAAAATGCCAAATTAACACTCCATAATTTTCAATTAAATATTTTTTGAGTTAAACACTGAGTAAGTATGATTTTTCGAGGCCTGAAAAAT
This sequence comes from Viscum album, assembly GCA_963277665.1. Lineage (NCBI taxonomy): Eukaryota > Viridiplantae > Streptophyta > Magnoliopsida > Santalales > Viscaceae > Viscum > Viscum album. The sequence goes on from OY728146.1 coordinate 658,816,083, forward strand.
CTCGGTGAAGATGGAATAAAATTATTAAAAATAATATATTAATTGCGCACTTTTTATTAAAAATATTTGTATAACTCCAAAATGATGCAGCGTATGGGAAATCTGAGACCACTGATTGGTCTGGAACGTGGTTTTTACCCTATAAAAGGTAGAACATTTGTTCACATTAGGTGTTTGGATTCCACGCTCACAAGAATAACCCTTTTTATTTTAATTAATTAATTGTTTTGATTTTTAATTAATAAATATTTAATATCTCCCAAACGGTTTTTATTTAGAAATTTGAGACCATGGTTGTGTCTGGAACGTGGTTTTTACCCTAGACATGGTATAACATTTGTTCGCATCATGTGTTTGGATGTCTCGCTCGAAAAAATAACCCTTTTATTTAAATTAATTATTTATTCTGATTTTTAATTAATAAGTCATTAATATCTATCAAACGGTACATCCTATGAGAAATCTGAGATCACTATTGGGTCTAGAATGAGGTGTTAACCCTAAACAGGGTATAAATTTAATATGCAATGGTTGTTTGGTGTCGTTTAATTTTTATATTGAATAATTGAAATATTGGTTATAAAACAATCGGTGCACTGTTAAATCACCCCTATAAACTGGATGTATCATGATGGACTTCCATTTGTAATGTGGAAGGTTTTCAAAACCTTCTATTTCCACCTGTTTTAAACTATTTTGAACACCAACAGTCTAATATGATGATTTAAACCCCTTCGTAGTTAATCTTCAAGTTGAGCAGAAGTTAAAATGAGGGTTTGTGGTTATTATTTTTTATAACGCACAAGGGTTTCAAATAAGATACTATCAGACTTATTTTATTTGGTTCGTTCTCCCCAGGTTCAAAGAACCTCAAACTCCCTTGCAGACAATTATTGAAGATCCATGGATTGGATTGAAATCCCTGAATGGTGGGTGTTCTTCTGGTGGAGTGTGGGATGTTCCTCTTCCCTAGTGCGCAAGGCATATAAGGTTTTCCTTTATTTATTTTTATTTTTTTATTACTTATTCAATCTTCTCACTTTAATATCTTTTGCGATATTGATCGACTTTATGCACCATCAATGTCGTTGGTCTCATCTCGACGAGTAGAATGTAAATACTGTTTTTAATTTAAAGGCAGCAATGTATTATTTAGTCTTATTTTTCTCATTTTAAATGGATCATTTAAAATAAAAATATCAAAGGTTTTTATTTAAAAAAATATTATCAAGATAATTTTATTCAATTTGTTAATGGACAATTATAAGGTAATTATCACATGATATAGATTATCAAAATTATCATGGGATAAGTACATGTTTTATTAAAGGATAATTAATCTAATTATTAGACGATAATTTTGAGATTATCAAATAATAATTATTAATATTATTAAAATTATAATTTTGATTTTATCAAAAGATAATTATTAAGAATTATCAAATGATAATTGTAACATTTTATCATATAAAAATTTTAATAAAATTATCAAAGATTAATTATGTCTTATTGAATAATAATTATGAGGAATTATTAAATGATAATTTTATTAATTTATTTAAAAGGAATTTGTAAATAATTTTCAAGTGATAATTACAACAAATTATCACCCCTTTATAAGGTGGTGTGGATACCACTCCCATCATGAGGCCTTTTCCTAGGGGATGGCTGAGGGTCAGATCCTAGGAAAAAAACATGCAGGCTAGGCCCAAAGTGGACAATATCATGATCCTAGGCTGGAATTGGCCTTTACAAATGGTATCAGTGCCAATGTCCATTTGATGTGCTAGTGAGGACGTTGGGACCTTCTAGAGGGATAGATTATGAATATCCCACATCGAAGGAGGAGGATCACGAAGCGCCCCTTTATAAGGTGGTGTGGATACATATCCAATCATGAGGCCTTTTCCTGGGGGATGCCTGAGGGTCAGAGCCCAAGGCAAACAAAACCATGCGGGCTAGGCCCAAAGTAGATAATATCTTTATTGTGGGTTCGACTGGGCCATTACATGATTCATTGTTATAGGACTTGTTTTTGGTACATTAATTTTGATATTTTTATATGTATCAGTTTAATTTAATCATGAATTATGCGGTGGTTATTGGTTTACCTTTATTTTATTTTATGGAGTTTCTTGGTGGTTTTTTATCCAATCTCACAGTCCTATATTTATTATAGATGGAAATTTCTCCTCTACATGTGATATTTTTATACCCTCAATGCTAGTCACCAACCTGAGACATAATGGAGGTGGGACTCAGGGTCATTATCTCTCTACATTCATTGTGACATCTTTGGTGTGAGGGGGGTCAAATAGAGTAATATCAAAGGTTTTAGTTTAGAGATATGGTAGATTTTAGAGTTAGGCCTTGTCTAGTTTGTAAGGGTTTTTAGGTAATGGTGCTAGTTGATCTTAGTGTGTGACATAGTCCAGGGAGACCAGCTAGGGAATAGGATTTTCAGGGGCCCCTTAATCTGGGGCATGGATTTTGAGCTTATTTAATGACCATGTAAGGTGGGACTATTTATAGGTAGGAGACCTAGGAGAGCTACATGTATCATGATTCTTTATGTTTGTGTCTGAATTGGGTTATTGTGGGAAAATAAAATGAAATCAATAAATAAACCTTGATAAAATTATATGCTACCAGATTAGGATGTTCCCCTCAATTTTTAGGAATGGATATTATTCCTCATCTCCGAGTGGCTCGGGAAGTTGAGGTTCAGTAGGATGATACAATTGATCATCATAAAATCAACTAGATACAGGGGTATGGGGATTGGAATTGTGTTTTGTTTGGATTTCAACAGAAGAGTTTGAGAGTGTATTAAGATGAGTTCTATGTTACCATGGTAGTTATTCAGATATGAGGATCTATGTGTCAATGGTGGATGTTTTCTCTTGTGACCATAGTGAGGTAAATGTGTTCTGGACAGACTTTCAATGGGAGTTTTAGGAAGAGTTTATATCATTATCAATGAGGTCATCCAAGAGGTAGGAGCATCACTACCTTTAGTAGGGTAGTTTGAGTGTGCGGGATTTGGTGATTATATTCAAGGAACTCCTTCACTTTTCTTTATATAAGGAGTCCAAATAATGGAACCTATAGGAGGCTTTACATCTTGTAATCAAGTATGTGTTCACTCTATTTATGCTCCATATATAAGTAGAGGTGTAGAAAAAGTTATAGGTTGTCAAGAGGATGTTATCTCCAGGACATGAGCCTTGAGAGAGTGTCTAGTATAGAATTTTATGAAGAAGATATTTATGAAGTGGTTTGTGTGTGTTTAGTCAGTTAGGGTCCTGAATAGTGGGAAATAGACTGTGTTATGTCTCCTTCCATTGTTCTAGAGTAGGAGACTTCCGATCACCTACTAGAGGACTTCTGTTTTCATGAAACATATTTAGAGAAAATGGGGACTGCCATGATCAATTCCAAACCATTCAAGGAGTCCAGTATCAATTTGGTGTTCCGAACCCTTTTTGAAAGTAGTAGTAGTTTCCCTAATGCGGCTTCAACAGTAGGGACTGTCAGTGATTTTTCAAAAACTAAGAGTAGGTGGAGTTGGAAGAGAGTAGATTTATGATGGTACCCATCCTTATGGACCTAGGAAAATGTGTGTCTATGGAAGAAAATATATGTGAACAAGAGGAGATGGTTATACTCAGATACACATGTTATAGTTGGGAGTGTCAGTAGTTTCGTGAGTAGTTTGAGGTACCATTAGTTTATCATCTACCCTTGTTTTTTATTTTTTTTATTCAGGATCCTCACACTCCTTTGATTCTCCTGTTTTTGGATTCTCTGGTACTAGATGTGGAGAGACTTATAATGACCCTTGTGTTTTCTATGCTAGTTGGACGTCAGTCTGTTTTGTTTTATGTGTGTCGGGGATGTAGGTTAGTGATGGGGAAACACCAATCCATTGGATATTTTCTCTTTCTACATGGATTGATTGAATTATATGTGTGAAGTCATCAATTATTTTTGGAGGATAGTTTCATTTTTCGATTTTGAGGTTAAATAAGTGTCGTTCATTCGCGAGTGAGGTTATTCGATGGGTGGTAGGCAAGTTGAGCCTATTTTTTTAGTTGGTAGAGATTTTAGTGGAATATCAGGTCGAGGGTGTTCCAAGGATTGTGGAGGAATTCTTATATGTTTTCAAAAAGGTGGTCATGACACTACCCCCCTTAACATGATGTTGAGTATGGGATAGAGATGTAGTCAGGTGCATCTTCAATTTTGATGTAGCCTTATTAAATGGAGCCTATGGAGCTGTGATAGTTGAGTTTTAAGGTGGATTATCTTATGAATTGGGGTTTTATCTGACCTAGTGTGTCACCCTGGGGTGCTCCACTATTGTATTCAAAGAATTATGACGGTATTATGAGGTTATATATAGACTAGTAGAGGTTGAATCAAGTGACGGTCAAAAATACATAACCCATTCCAACGATATAGGATATTTTCAACTAAATGGAATGAGATTATTGGTTTTTAAAGATTGATATATGGTATGGATATCACCAGTTGTGGGTAAATGAAAAATATTTTCCTAAGACTGCATTCTGGTACAGATATGGGTGTTTAGAGTTAGTATTCATGTCTTTTGGAATTAAGAATTCACCATCTATGTTCATGGGGATTATGAAATACATGTTCCACAAGTTCATGAACGAGTTCATCATCATACTCATTAATGATATCCTGGTCTACTTGAGGTCAAATGAGGACCTCACTGTGAAAATCATAGTTGTTTTGTAGGACCTTTGACACCACAATCTCTATAGAAATCTATCCAAGTGTGATTTTGAGATGTAAAAATGATCATTTCCCTGAACATGTGGTGCCTTGATAGGGTGTGGTAGTGGACTCATCCAAGATTGAGGTAGTTGTTTCTTAGGAATCAACAAAAAGCGTGGCAGGGGTTTGCAGTTTCCTTAGTCTTTTGGGATATTATCAGAGGCTTCTTCATAATTTATCTCTATTTTGACCCCCACTAACCACATTGACCTAAAAGGACTAGAGTTTTATGTGTATTGATCAGTTTCATATATCATTCAGTTTCTTGAAGGAGAAGTTGATTAGTGCTCTAGTGCTTCAATTCCTTAAGGCACTAGTGTTGTTTTTGGTTTTTTGTTATTTTTCCCATGTAGTATTTATATGTATATTGATTTATTATAGAGATTTTATCTCTTATGGTTTTGGTTAGTTATTTCCCCACAATCCTAACTATTCCACCCATGATCTGAAGTTGGTAGAAATTGTGTTTGTGCTAAAGTGGTGGTGGCATTACCTCATCGGTAAGAACTTATTTGTTTTCATAGACCACAAGATCCTGAAATATATTTCTTCATAGTGAGATCTATATGTACACAAGAAGAGGTTTGCAATTTTTTAGGATTAATAATTTTATATCCATTACACCATAAGAAATGGGAATGTGTTTGTCGATGTGTTGATCTGGAAGTCCTATGTTGATGTGGTTCAAGAGTCTACCAACATTTGGAAAGGGATGGAGATAATTGAAGTGTCACATCTTGAAATTTGGGAGAGTAGTGTAAAATAACGTATTTATTAGGTGACGGTAGAGTCATCCTTGATGTGGATGGTTCAAGAGTCTCAGTGGGGATACTCAAAGGCAATGGTGATGTGTGAGAGTGTTGACCATGGTGATTCCCCTGAGCAATGGTTAGAGGATAATCAAAATTGGGTGTTTTACCAGGGATCTATATTTTATTTGAAGGTGATGCATGATTGAGTGATCCATGAGTTTTATAGAACACCTTTTTTAGTTCATCTTGGTGTGAAAAAGATGCATCGTGGTTGAGGATATAGTTTTGGTGTTCGAGGAAAAAAGGTCAGTTGTAATGTTTGTGGCGATGTGTCTAGTTTTTTAATAGGTGAATGCAGAAAATCATGTTTTTAGAAGTTATTTGTAGTCATTGTATGTTCTTAATTATAAATGGGAATACATATCAATAGAATTCATCATCGGGTTACCTTAGTATTAGGGAGGTTGTGATGCAGTTTGGGTGGTAGTAGATCAGTTGAAAAAGTCGGCTTACATTCTGGCGATCTGTGAGTCGTGTGTCATGGATTTTTTTGTGAGGATATATATGGATTATTTGGTTAGTATTCATGTGGTATTCAGGTCCATTATCTATGATTATGATCATTATTTTACCTCATGGTTCTATGTGGTATTACATCATGACTTCATCCCTAATTTGTGCCTTAAAACTACTTTCCACCCTCAAACAAATGGGAAGATGGTGCAGACTATCCAGATGATAGAGGATATGATAAGAGATTGAATTTTAGAATTTGGAGTATTTTGGGTAATGAACATGACTTTATTTTATTTTTTATACAATAACAGTTATCCCTCATCAATTGGCATGACTCTGTTTGAGTCGTTATATGGGTGGTCGTTTCATTCTTTGTTGTGTTATATGGAGTTTAGAGAATCAATAGTTATTGGTCTCTTTATGTGCTGCAGAGCATAAAATAGAATATCTAGTTGGTTCAAGATATTATAAGGTAATAATATGACCATTATAAGTTCTATATTGATCATAGATGGAGGAAATTGGGGTTCGAGGTTGGAGGCCATGTGTTATTAAGAGTCTCCCCCCAACAAGGGTATTGAAGGTTTGGCAGTGGGAGTAAGTATCATCCTTGGATTGTTGGGTCCTTTTAGGTGTTGGGACATGATGGTAAGGTGGCGTGTTGTTTGTAATTTCCACTATGGATAGAGAGGTCCCATGACATATTCTGCATGTCTCATCTTCAATGGTATTTTTATGATGACTCCCATGTTATTTACTAGGAAGATTTAGATATCGGGGACAATGCGATGTTCATGGATTGGAAAGTAAGGATATATGATCATCAAGAGAAGGTGTTGCATGGATGAACCATTCCCTTAGTTTGTGTGTTATAGAGGAATAGTTTCTTGGTGGATATTACTTGGGTGTGAGGCGTGTAAATGCATGCCCATTACCCTCTGTTATTTTGTGTTTTTATTATCTATATTTTTTTTATGATGTGATGTTTGGATATCATAGTTTTATAATATTCATTGATTCTTTTTGATTTGTGATTAAGCTTATAACATGTAAAAATTGGTGGTCCTGAATCATAATCTACATGTTTTATACTATGATGTGATTAAAACCTTTTGGGTGAGTTAGTTCCACCCAAAGAGGATAATATCTTAAAAAGGAAGTTGGAATTCCCTAATTTTTGGACTTAGGGAAGTGTTGTGTATTGGTTAAAGTAATGGTAGGTTTGGGTTGTTTGGAGGATGATATGATTATGTTAATGGATTTTTGTAATATGGTGGCATGTGGCTAGTACTGGATGTGTGATGTTGTACCTTGTGGGAGGTGGTGATGTGGTTGTGTGGTATTGCGGTTGTGTGAGGTGTTTTGTGGGTGTTTTGGTTGGAATTTGAAATTATAGGTTTAACGAGAACCTTGAACGGTATCTCATAGGATGGTTGTTTGGACCTCTTTCTTTTCTGGGTTGGGTTTTGATTCCTATAGAAAATAATCATTTGAGATGTATCTAATGTAATGGTTTGTGAATTTTCAGGTCATTACTTTTCCAGTTTTGATATTTTAAGGTGTTTCATAGGTGTCTTGTGGTGGTTATGTGGAATATAGAGTTTGAGGTGTTCTATAGTAGGTAATTCAGTTTATGAAATAGGAATTCACAACATTTTGCAGAATGTGAAGCTAGAGAACTGACAACTTGTATGTGCCATTGGAGGAGTCTGTGAAATGGATTCACATCATGAAAGGGTAATTCATGTCATGTATTAATTCATTATAAGGTGACATGATTTTCTATAGAAACCAAAGGTATAAGGAATTACAGCCTTGTAATGGTTTCTAAGATCATGACCCATGGACCATATGGAATTCATAACATGAATATGGGATTCATGTTGTGAATATGGTGACTTGTAACCTATTTATAAGTTGTCACCCAACTGATTTTTATTCTCATTTGGATATTCTTATCTAGGTTGTGGGAAAAAAACTAGATTATTTGGGGGATATTCCAACCCCTATCCTTTTATATTGATCCCTAGGTTCCAATGGTTTTGTTCTGGTGATCTGAGGTAGGTTATTCTTATTTATCCATGTTATTTAGCTTACGTTATTTCCATGGGAAATTGATGTGGTGTTGTTGGTTTCATTTTGGGTATGATGGGATGCATTTTTTATAACTCTTTAGTGTGTTTTGGGATGATCTGGGGTTTTCATGTTCATTTTTTGTTTTTTAGAGTTCCTTCTTCCCCCAAAAATTCATAGTAAGATTGAAAAGCTTTCTTTTAGTAAGGGATCTCTATTATCACATGTTTATGTGATATATATGAGATCTTCATGGTTTTTCTTTCCTTTGGGTAGATATTAAGGTTTTCCATAATAAATATAATTAATTTTAATGTTTAAAATTAATGGGAATATGCATAAATCACATGCTTTATTGCTTTGATATATGACGTTGATGATATTGAGCATGCTTGTTTCCAATACTAAAAATAACGGGTGTGGGAATACATTTTTTGTTCTAGATGATATGCCTTGAGACACTTGTAGTGTTGTTGTGTGATTAAACCCTAAATAAAAGGATAGAGAATGTATATATGGATAAATACTCGTTTCCGATGGAACCTAATTTTTATGATAATACCCATTCTAAATTAAAGAAGTAATGTGAGAAAATCCCTTGAATAATTTTTGGATGATTTAATGTGTTGTTGTGACGTGTGATTATGCTTATTGTGTTTCTATATGTGGTACAGGCTGTTGAGATGTTATGGAGGCTACCAACTGAGCTATGTGATGTGTAAGGATATGATGCGGTGTTTGGTTGACATTTATGTGTTGTGGGAAGTTGTGAAATAGTGATTATGTTTTATGGGGTTGTGGCATGTGGAAGAATTGTACGATTATGTTGTGGTATGATATCTGGTGTTCAGTGATTATGATTCACAATGGATGTGATTTGTAGTGGTGACGATGTGTGGTAGTGATATGTGGAGATGATGTGTGATGGTGACATGTGGTGGTGATATGTGGTTGTTGTGGGAATAATTTTTGTTGTGAGATGCGGTTGGGATGTGAAATGTGTGGTTGTTGTGGTGAGTTGGGTTGGGTGATGTGGAATGGTGATGGTTTTGTGATTTGGAAAAATTATTATGTGGTGTGGTTGTGATAGTTTTCTGGTTGTCCATGGAATAAATGATGATGGTAAATGAAATAAATTCGAATGGTTGGAATAGGTATGTGTGGTAAATATGAATGAAGTGGATTAGTAAAATATAGTTAGTGAAACTCTTTATATATAGAAACTGATGAAACCTATAATTGAAAGTGGGAAATGTCGTATTTCATGTGTGGAAGATGTGTGGTGTTAAATGGAGTAGTGGTAGTAGTTTTTATGGTTTATGTGAGTTAAAATGGTGATGATGTGGTGCACATTAGTGTAGTTTTTGTGAACATAGATGCTTGGCATTTTGTGTTATCTGTATGTCATGTATTTTTATTCTATTTCTATACACTCCCAACCTAATTTTAATAGCCTTACCAATTCCCATAGGTTCTGGTTTTTGGGTGTTTCTTCCATCATCTAGGATGGTGATGATATAGATGGCTGGATACCCCATTTACCTCACTCTTCCTTCAATAATGATTTCTCATGTGTATGTAGGAAAGATGTGTAGTGATATCCCAGGTGTCTTTAGGGGAGATGTGATTGTTGTGGATGTGATGATATGTGATGTGTGGTCCTAAGTGTCTACAGATGATAGGTGATGTGATAGTACTTGATGTTGGAACCCAATGCTAGACCTTGCAAGGGTGAGGTGGGTGGGGATGCATCTCGACCCACATCAGAGATCGACCAAGTGACTTTGGGTGAGGTGTGATGTGATGTGATGTGATGCGATATTTATAGAAGGGATGGGGGCACAATATGTTCAATATTATGACATGAGAGCATAAAATTGGTGAGGAACTAGCAGTAGGGAAGTGATATTAGGGAATATTTCTTTTTCATTATCTCAATGTTATATTATTATATTGGATGCATGATTTGGTGAATGATACATGGTGAGTTTTTTATTAGTAGTTGACCTATTTAAATGATTTTTTGTTCTGTTGTTTGTTTACTAGCACAATAGTATGATCTTTTCACATGTTCACATGAGACATTTGTTAAGCCCCTACAAAGTATACATACATACTCACCCTACATATATAAATTGATTTTCATATTTCCCTGAGGACTTTAGGGACTGAGGTAGAAATTATGAACTTTATTTTTAGATCTTTTGTTGATTTTATGTTATAGGACTTGTTTTTGGTACTCTACTTTTGAGACTTTTATATGTATCACTTTACTTTATTCATGCATTGTGGGATGGTTTTCAGTTTACCTTTACTTTATCTACTATAGATTTTTGGTGATTTTTTATCCTATCACCTAATCCTATTTTATATTATATAGGGTAATGGCTCCCATACATGTTATATTTTTATACCCTCATTTTTAGTCTCCAACTCAGGGCCTACTGAAGGTGGGGCTCAGGGTTCATTATGTATCTCCCTTCATTGTGGAATCTTTGGTGGGAGGGGGTTCAGATAGATTGTATTGACATATTCTTTTATTTCCTCCAAGGATTTTAAAGCCTAAATTGATAATGTTGATATCATTAAGGTAAATATTTTGGGTACGACATTAGCATGGTTAAAAATACATTCCTTAAATATGGTTTTGAGTAAGTTAGATAGGACCTTAGTAAACATTAAATTCTCTATGTAATGTGAGAATGAAAGTTTCATGACTCTAAGTTAATCTATGATCACCTTCCTATTCTAACTTCTATATCTAATAGAAAATACAATTATAATAGATCATTTAGGTTTAATAATTACTTGACGAAGATGGAGGAATTATCAATGTTTTTCTTATATTTTTAGAGTTCAAATAATTTTAAAAATGGACTCTATTATTTCTTTACTAATCCTAAAATTATTATCTCTTGGTTTAGGGAATTGATTAGGAAACAAATTATGTATTTAGAGGTATATATTCATCAACATGAGGATGTGCTCCAAAAAAATCAAATTTCTAGAACTCAATGTACTTTTGATTATTTTAATTTCAATAAAAAATTGAATTTTTTGGATCAATTTACTTCTTAATATTATTAAGGAAATGCCAAAATAGAACTTTAGGGTGAGGTGGTTTAAAGAAAGGGAAAAATATAATGGGTTCTTCATCAAGTTGAATAAGGTCATAAGGGATTGTAAACCTATCTTATATTTAAGGTAAGATGATAGATTATTTTCTAGGAGGAGAAATCTTAGAGATCATATTATTCAGTACTATGATTTCATATTTAACTCAAATGATAATGATCAAACTATTGTCTTTCATGATTTCATTCTTATGATGGATAACTAGTTGGATAATGATTCAATTATTAAATATCCAAATTATTTTAAAATTAGAAGATTAGTGTTTTATTTAAATCTATATAGTGAATCCCTAATAGATGAATTCACCAATAAATGTTTTTGGTAATATTGGGATTTCTTCAGGATGATGTGGTGATATTATTCAAATCTTATTTTAGGTAATGTATTCCTTCTCGTGGGATTAATTTTCTATTTCTAATTCATATTCCTAAGGTTGAAAATACTAATGAATTTGTTAATCTATGGCTTATTTATATGGATAATGCTTTTAAAAAAATCATTACCATGATCCTAGCCAATATACTTAATCTCATAGTTGTTAAGGTGATTTCTCATAATAAATGTGGTTTTACTCAAGGTATGAGGATATGGGATTATGTAATTACTACCTTTAAGTTCATAAACCCTCTTATAAAGGATAACATAGAGATTATTTGTAACATCCTACCCTAGAGGCCACTAAAACAATGCCCCAACCTGGTGTGCTACATGGCATTAGGCATGCCTCCCCATATGCTAGAGGCATCAAACTAGTAGAAAGGGTATAACAGTGGTATAGTGGGGAGACTATAGCCACTGGATCAATAATAAACAATAGATAAATCAATTAATAAACAAAAGTCAAAAGACAAATATATTTCTAATATATAATAATAATATATAACCTAGAAAATTCTAAATAAATAACCATGAATGATAATGTAATTCTAGAAATAAAAAAGTAGTCAAGCATAAAATGAATACATACAATAGAGATAGATTAAAAAAGAAATAACTAAATAAAAATTAACTCTGAAAGGCATATTGAGTATATGATCAGCTACTACTTGCCCACTAATTCCTATCCTAGATGATAAAATGTCAAATAAACACAATCCAAGGTCTCATCCTGCAACCAAGAGGTGTGTTCGGGTACCAAATGGAATATTGAATAGGATATGAGTAAAACTAAGTAGTCCACAACCAACAGTGTCTAATGAAATCCAGTATATGTTTATAAAATGAAGCCAAAATGTGTAGGTGTAATAATAAATCAAAGTATTAAGGTAAATGACAAATACATAAACATTGTTGTGCTCATGTTCCTCATGGGATTCCTAACTGATCATACCTGCTTTGGCCTAACCTGAAATGTCTCTGAATATGTTCCATCATGTATATATATATATATAAACATATATATGTATAGATATACATGAAATGTGATCATTTTAGGTGTAATACCAAGGACTCTGTATAATAAGGGTCTCATATTTTATAAAGGGTAATAAGACCAATAGTCTAAACAAGTGATACAGAGCACTATTCCCAACAATTCCAATCAATGATGTGAAGAGTCGTGTCCAAAATCATTATATGGGGTATGAAATATCATTTATAACAACCCAAAATAATCTGAAACACAATGTAAAACATCCCAGACCAAGTGGATGTGAAACTTCCTATCCATAAATCCTTACCAAGGTCTCTTAGTAATATTCTAGTATAAAAAAAATCCCACAATCAATATAAGCTTGTAACTGAGGTGTTCTATAAAGAGGAACCTTGGTGTTTCTCAAGTAACAATGTACTTTCATTTTCATGTTTTATTTAATATTTAAATACATATCATGATAAGAATCATTCTATAATATAAATCAAGTATAATGAATCAAATCTATTCCATTATCAATTAAAACTATTAAATTTGACCATTTCATTTTTAAACTGACAAGAAGATCGTGAGAGAAACTCATGGATCAACATAATTATTCATGAGAAGTTTCATTAAAAAAATTCAAATTAGTTCGGTTATTTTATTAAACCCCTTCATTTATAAAAACAAAGGGACAAGGATCAATGGGGTGTTTCAAAACCACCAAACAATTCATTCCATTTTGTTTATAAATTCACTTACAGGTGATAAAAGTCAAGTTACCTGACCAAGAAATTTAAATTTAATCAATTTCATCTAACATTTAAATTAATTTAGTTTAATATTTTTCATCTCAATTGACAATACAAACCCACCTTGAGAGGTGGTTTGGTCATATAGAAATTTATAAATGTGATAAGTAATTTAAAGAACACACCCAAGGTGTGTTTTAATCACAAGACAAGGATGTTAAACATTATCACCTAACTAAACTTTCATTAATAGGTGGTCTAGGTTGATTTCATCAACCTACAACCAAATAAGGGGTATAAGGAACATCACAGGTGTGATCTAAGGATTTAATTTAAGGTATTTCACATTTTAGAAGAATTACATTTAATGTCTTCTATATGACCCTATAGTTCATTTTATAAATAATGAAAGATTAAGGGAATAACATATAGAACACTTAAATCATTCTTAAGAAGATTCACTCATCCATTATCATGCTTTTATTTTATCTATAATTTGATAAATTATAGAAATAGAGAAACTACCTAAAATTAAGTCATTTTATTTCTCATGAAAATAGTTCATATATAGAATGATAAGTGAAGACAATAAGTATAAGGAATTATAGAATAAATGGGAAATCAAAAGTGACTGAAAATGTTTGATTCTGAGATCATACAAGGTAGATACCTTCATTTCTAGAGGATAACCCAAGGGGAACTCAAGATATATTTTCTCATGATGAATTAAGAATAAAATGGAGGAATGAGGTTTAAAGGTATGCACATTTTAGTCTCATGGTTAGACTAACCTTTCACCTACCATGTGGCTCACACTACCAAAGAACCAGACCCTACATGGTTCATGTTCACAGTTAGACAAACCCTGTGCAAACCATTCCCTTGGAAATGTCACACCTCCACACCCCACATAGTCTAGGTTTACAATTAGACAAACTATGCATAGCCTGTGCACTCACCTATGAAATAAAATTCATATCTATTTTATAGTTATCTAGCCTTGAGCAGATGGTTTTACAAACCATGTACCACCCTCTTAGGGTCACATGTTTTTCTGTTACATGTCAAATGGTTTGTAAAAACCATATTTCTTAACAAAATAGGCTACATGATTGTGTTTCTTGGTTAGTATTAATCGTGTGCCAAAGGTTTTATCTCCAAAAAATTATTTTTTGAATCTTCACACTCATCCAAACTCTTGAGACACCTCTTGGGACATAAACCCCCTCTAGTTAAAATTTTTTTAAGTATTAAAACTCATCAAATTTTATTTTGATGCTCAGTCTATGATTTAGACTGTTCACAAAACTAAAAATTCAAACTCCATTAAATATTTCAATCTTCTCAAAACACGGAGCCTTAAAACCTCCCCACCTTAAAACTTTTCATCCTCGAGAAGTCTTAGGTAGTAATGAAAACACCACCCAAATAACTTGGGTTTTGAATTATTTCTCAAACACTTGCATTTCATTTATGAATTCCCAACAAGAATCCAAGAGTCACTTAGAGTGTATGTCACTTAAACTCCCAAAGCATGAACCAATGCTCATAACCATAGCTGAAACATCAAGACTACACTTACCCCAGCCTATATAAACCATGAAATGATAAAATATTCATCTATTTAATCATTTATACTATGGTTATACCTATCATAGGTTCAAGATTTCAATGTCCAATTCTGATTCATGGAACATCCATCATCGAAATTACCTATTGAGGCATGTTCATAGCATCCTAGGGACACTCCTAGAACATTTCACATCCTGATAAACCCGATAAAACCTGGGGATACTTCCTTTGGTAATTTATTTGATCTAAAGGTTAAAATTTCAAATTTATATAGTTGATACTAGTCACACCGAATTCTCCTTGAAAAGGATCTACCGACTCTTTCACTACACTAGTATCAACCCAACAACATCCCTGATGTGGTTCCTCGCGGAACACATTCAACTATTTGAGGAAACATATGTCAACCCTCCTTCTGCCAACTATTTATGAAAATTATTGACTTAAACAGTCAACTCATATTCAAAATAATATCCTAATTCCTTTAATACAAGGTATTCCATACACTTGAATTTTTAAGTGAAATGTTAATACATAGATGAGACATCCAAACATTGGAACCATTGACTAATCCTTAAGGTGGTATTTCACCTAGTGGTCAATTAAATGAATTAGATGATTTCCATGAGTTCACCCAAGTCATTTATACTTTGGAAATCCAAGTGTTACTCAAAATAATCCACGTATATATAGAGATCCAAGTATGTGACCATAGGAAAGAATAAAATATCCAATAGATTACATTACATCTATCGAGAAATCCAAACACACAAGGTTCCATTTATCCAATGGCCTTGAAGAGCCAAAATACCATCCAATAAATAGTCTTTCACTACCATGACCCTTTCTCATGATAGGTTCAGCAAATGGTGACTAGGGTCCCACTCCCCACATTAGGATCATGCTTAAGGTCACACCAATGATCCAAGGTTCTAATTACAACATATGATACCCCAACCATCCCCAAACACAATGATTTTCATGGATAAAAAACATCTCATTACAGAGCACTATCTTAAACATCATCCTTCACTCATTCCCACTTCCTAGGAATAGTTCATATGAGGTTCTTTGAGTTTAAAAATTTATAACAAGGGTCACCTACCTCAAATTTTTAAAGGTGTACTCTACACCTTATGGATTTTCTCATACCTCTCCTCAAGAACAACTCCCAAATATCCCCCCATCAAACCATAATAATATGTTTTGGTTAAATAAGAATATAGATGAAATTGTCTCAAAAACCCATAATGATGTCAAGATATAGGAAATGATCATATTTGAACTAAGAACATGGTAAAATATCATTGGTAGGTGTGTATTCCTCTTTCTTCAAGCCATGATCACATCAAAATAGTTTTTACTTTACCTTATCAACACCTTAGACCACGCCTATCAAAAATGCATTTCCATTCTCAAAAAAAAGTCAACCATCTCAAATAAACCAAATTTAACATCTAACTCATCCCTCATCATAGGGTAACTTCTGTAAAATTTATCTAAAGATTCAGGTCACAATGCTCACAAGTATCACCTTTTTGAAACCATTGGTCCTTCGCTCACACCCAGCTACTCATCAATTTTAAATTCTAAACAGATACCATGTGCAATAAATATGAAATAAACTTGCTATACGTGGATTGGGTATATCCCATATCACCAAATACAAGACCTGAATCATACTCGAGTGAGTCATTCATCATCAATGAAAAGATAACCATGCTACATATAATGTCAGTTTCTAACATGATAAGTGATTCCTTGGAACTCCTCTACAAAATCAGTTATCTCCCATGTTCCATGATTTATCGAATTACCACCAACTATCGTTCCAAAAATTAATGTGTCAATAGGCAACCACTATTCCACTGTGCCAAGAATCCTAATAATCTTACCCATCCAAACCAATTTCATTACAAAATAACTAGGTACTTACTCTAAAATAGTAGCTATCACCATGCCAATATTTCAAAACTCAACAACTACCATAAACCATTCTCGAAACAAGCATGTAACTAATCTCATCGCCTAGATAGTAATTAGTAACCCTTAGAAAAACCACTATCATAGGTTTACTCAATCAAAAAAAAGTTTATCTCATGAAGTTCCAAGTCAAAAGATAGAGAATCTAGGTATCCTACCTAGTCCTACTGATCAAAACTCACACCATGTCCACTAGGTCTGTCTTCCTAGCCCTAAGGTCTCTTACATTAAAACCATAATTTATTTAGGGGTTTTATATTACAAAAAATATATTGTTCTTTTAAACTCTTTCTAAAGAGATAAAACTTAAGAAAGTAAGTAATTCATTGAACTACAAGTGTTAAAATCTGTCAACCAAGGCATAATAGTATCACCTACCAATAATCAAAATAGCATGCCCTGATTCTCTTTGAACATCCTCATAACATATTTTTCCCCAGAGAGACATAATGTTAACATAAAATAATAAGGATCTGACACTCACTGGGTATCTTCACATGGTAATACCCCCTCATGGTTCAATTTACTAAACAATCACTCAACTTATTAGGGGTGTTGTTTTATTGTCTAATAATCCTACCCAACTCAAATGGTCAAATGTATGACACTTAACATACATATATTCTTAGCTAAAAAGTCTACTAGTTACATATCCTAGGACATTACCACAATGGGTTAACCCATAATTTATACATAGGTCATTCAATTTTAAATTAGTGTTATACCTAAAACGTTACTAGGATCTACCACCTAACCTTTAGGTTTAAATAAATAGGATAAATCAATAGAAACCTATATAAAACGCTCACATTCCCCTTCAAGGTAACTCTTAATGAAAATATAATGTTAACCCCTAAACGAGGGTTGTTCATTATCATTATAAAAAATTTTAATTCATACATTATAAAAAATTATACAATTATAATGCCATTTAAGAGGCTCAATTATATACATTTTCAAGTACCATTTAAAATGAAAATCATTTTTCAACAATCCTTATCACTTTATTTAGCTAAATCCATGAAACACTATAGGGAAATTATCTCATAATATCCTTTAAAATAATTAATTATCCACAAGTTCTCACATATGGGATAAGTAAAGTAAATTTTTGTTGTAATATATACAGGATAACACTCTTTAGGTTTTAATTTGAATTTTCAATAAAATGAACCTTATTGTAATAATAAAACTCAAAATAAGATAAAATTAATTTTATCATTTAAATGGGGTTGGTTAAGTAAGGTTCTACCATGAATTTATATAAACACCGTATAAGTGGCTAATTACAATTAAAATAACCATCCCATATAACATGAATTTACTCTCATGGGTTTAATTACTAAAGAATAAAATGAATTAAAGGTGACCTTCAAGGGTCTCATCATGTAAATCTGGGTTTAGTTATAAAAGAATCCTTTCACAATTTAAGGATTAAATAATCTATAAATTACAATAATAATCTTTTTTAACTGTGATTCATAATAGTTTAGATTTAAATATACCCTTAGTGGGCTTATCTCATAGAAGAAACATTCCACAACTGGCCTACTTAGGTCTAATTAAGAATTTAGGGATTATGTTATGTGGGTTTTCATTTGAAAGTTATAAAGGTAGATTTTTTTATAAGTTGAAATTGACACACAATTTAACTATCATCCATAAGAAATAATTTTAATTTATTAAAACAATCCAATTTATTTCTATTTTCAAAACTGAAATTTCAAAATCATTTTATTTATTTCATTATTCTCAGTTTAATTAAAAATAATGTTTCCATCAAGCTATTAGGGAAAACACCATTTAGGTTGATGTAGAAACTTTATTTAACCAACCTTACATCATAACTATATCAAGTAATGTTATCACATAAGTATGGTATACATGCATGTAACAAATCCAATGAATAAGTATGGAATAAATCATTCTAGTTATCACCCAAGCATAGTATATAGATAAACATTAAAAATAATTTCCCAAACATGGTATATAGTTAAGTATTCCAAAATAACTACCTATGCATGGTATATAGACAAGAATTCTAATGAAATGTATATCTTATGTTCCTAGAATGTTTCATGAATTCATATCTATCTTCTCATACTAGGCTAAGAGGAAAATCTCATAAATCAGTAAACAGTATAAAAACATCAATCAAAAAAGGTAAAATAATAATCAACTGTAATAATGAACAATATGAACAACAGTCTCATCCCTAGAAACTTGATCTTCCCCCCGTGTGTTGGTTGGTTGGTCCTAGAAATTGAATATTTACTAAGTGTTGACACATTCCTAGTATCCCCTTTACCAACAAAAATCAATAATAAAAGAGGAGAAACCATTGATACCACTTTATAACATCTTGACCCAATATCCACTAAAATGGTGCCCCGAGCTGGTGCACTACATGACTTCAGTCACACCTCCCCATATAATAGAGGCTACTAACTAGAAAAGAGGTTCTAATGGTGGTATAGTGGAGAGACTATACCATATAGATCATTACTAAAAAGTATCGGAAATCAATTAGTAATACAAATAGTGGAAGATAAATAAACTTATAACATGTAACAATAACATATAACCCAGCTAGTGCCAAATAAATACCCATGCATGAAAATGTAATGATATCAATACAAAGTATTCAAGTATAAAAAATATACATACAAAAGGGATAAACTAACAAAATAAATAAATAAAAGACTCAACTCTGAAAGGTACCTTGATTATATTCTCATGTATTACTTCCCCACCAAGTCTTATCCTAGATGATACAATGGTAAAGAATCACAGTCTTTCGTCTCATCCTATAAAAAAAAGGTATATATGGGTACCAAATGGAAGATAGAACAAGGTTTGAGTAAAACTCAATAGGCCAGCACCAATTATGTATAATGTAATCCAATATTTGACTATAAAATGAAGAAATAGTGTGTAAGTATAATAATAAATGAAAGTATTAATGTAAATGAAATATACATAAACCATTTCGAGCTTAGGTTCCACATGGAGTTCCAAACTGACCATACATACTTCATTTTAAGATGAAATGTCTCTAAACATGTTTCATAATGTATATATATGAATATATGTAAATCTATATATGTAAATATATACAAGCACCGATGAGGACCCAAGGCATAAGACCAAGGAATCCAAGTAATGATAATATAATAAGGGTCTCATATTTTATAGTGGGTAACAATCCCAAGCATATGAATAGGGTATATGGAGCGTTATTCTTGATAATCCCAATCAATGATGTGAAGCATCATGTCTAATATCCTAATTAGGTGGAATGAAACATCATGTAAAACAACCCACATTGACATGAAATTCTATATCCAAAATCATAGACCAAGGTGGAGTGAAGAATCCTATGAAAAAACAATAACCAAGGTCTCTTAATAATAATTCAGTATAAATCAATCCCACTTTCCATATGATCATGTAACTAAGGCGTTCTATAAAGGGGAATCCAAGTATCTCTCAAGGTGTAGTGTAATTTATTTTTCATATTGCATTTAATATTTCTAAATAGTCCATTGTGATATCCATTCCATAATATAATTCAAGGTAAAGGAATAAAATCAATTCCATTATTATTTCAAACTATTTAATTAAACCATTTCATTTATAAACAACCAATAAGTCCATCGGAAGCCCCCATGGATCAACACAATTCATCCTGATACATTTCATTAAACAGTTTCCAATTTAATTAATTTATTTTTTTAACCCCATTAATTTATAAATACAAGTTCCAAGGGTCAGGTTTGTATCAAAAACGCATAACAATTATTTCGATTCTATTTATAAATTCTCTTACAAGTTATAATATTCAAGTGAACTGGACAAGGCATTCACATTTCATCGAATTTGTCTAATATTTCAATTTATTTACTTTATTCTTTTTAATCTCAATTGATATTACAAACCCACCATAGGATGTGGTTTGGTCATATTGTCATTTATAAATTTGTTAAGGTGTTTAAAAAATACATCCAAGGGGTGGTTTAATCACAAGTAATGGATGATGGACATTAGAATATAATTGAACTCACATTATGAGGTGGTTTGAGTTGAGTTCATTAACCTCCAACCATGTATGGTATTTAAAGAACATCATGGTTGTGGTATAAGGAATTAATTTATTTCATTTCACATAATATAATCAATATGTGTCATTTGTTATGTGTGTCATAACATTTTATTTTATAAACAATGAAACATTAAGGAAAAAATATATAGACCACATACCTCATTCTTATGAAGCCTCACTTATCCATTATTAGGCATTGATTCAGGATAGAATGAGATAAATCGTAGAAATAGAATAACTCTATGAAAATAGTTCATTTTATCTCACATGGAAATTGTATCTGATACATATATTTAAATGAAGAAAATAATGAAGAGGAATGAAAGAATAACTGAGGGTGATTAAATGTGACTATAGATAGTCAATTGTGAGATCGTATGACAAATTTTCTTCCATTCCTTGAGGTTAACCCAAGGGGGAGCTCGAGTAGATACTATGTTTATGGAATAAAGGATAAAAGGTAGTAATATTGTTTGAAGGAGAGGAGAGAAATTATCAATTCACTTTTTTTAAAGGGGTGCATGATTTGGTCTCACGGCTAGACTAACTGTGTGCCAACCATGTGGATCACACTTCACAAGATCCACACCCCCATGGTTTATGTGAATAGTTAGAAAAAATAATTCAAAAGTTATTCCATTGGCACTATCTCACCTACACACCCCATATGGACTAGGTTCACTATTATACAAATTGTGCATAGCTCTTGCACCCAACTCAACCTTAAACTGCAGAGTTTTTGCATAGTTGCAAATCCATGGGAACATAGTTTGAAATATCATTCACCTCTCTCTCAAGGTAAAACTATTGTATGGGACATTTCCCATAGTTTGAAAAAACCATGTCCCTTAACAAAACAGGCTTCACGATTGAGTCGAATGGTTAGTACTAACTGTGCGCCAACCGTCTTCCCAAAGTTGTCTCTACCGAAAATTATTTTTTTTAAGATTGATACTCTCAAAACTCATATGGACTCTCGATATGCCTCTCATGACTTAAAACCCATATAAAAAAACACTTTTACATATTACAACTATTTTAATTACATTCTGAATCTTTTTCTAAGATTCATCCTTCTCACTAGATGAAAAATTCAAACTCCTTTGAAAATTTTAACTGGTCTAAAACACAAGGTATTATAGTATTGTTTTTTATAGCTCGATATTAGGAAGGAATTTGGTGTTATGATTTGTTATTTCATTTTTTTAAGTTCTAGGAATTTTTTGTTTCATGAAGGATTTATTAATTGGGTGAGATTGTTCTTTTAGACATTTAAAATCACAGTGTTGTTCAATGGATTTCCAAAATAATATTTTTAATTCTATAAGTGTGTTAGGAAATAGGGTTCCCTTATCAAATATTATATTTAGAATTATTGAGTTATATATTATCATATTTATCCTAAAATTATGAATAATGGAAAGCATCATATAATACAGGCTTCAAAGGTATTGCATCCGCCTTCCAATTATTTTATACTGATTATCTAGTCATTTTTTATCAAGGGATAAAGTCAAAAATTTAATCTCATAATGATATATTTATAAATTATAAATAAGTTTAGGGGTAATCCTTTTTTTGATCAATGTCCCACATCTTCTTTGGTAATAGTTTTACCCTTTGTAGAAAGAAAATTTTGTTAGATGGTTTAGTAATTAAAGGGAGTAGCCTAACCTTTTCATACTTGTGGGTTCTTTATATTGGGGTAGGACTATGGTTTATTATTTAAATGCTCCAAGGGTGTCAGGAAAGGTGATCCTTTATCTGAAATCCTTTTTTCAATAGCTGAAGATTACCTTATTATGATTCTCACTAGTCTGGTTACTCAAAACAAACTTAAACCAATTCGGGCGGCTAGAAACTTAAGTGTGCCTACACATCTCTTTTATGATGATGACATCATACTTTTCTTACAAGGTGATAAAATAAATATTTAAAATATTTAAAATTCCTTGGCTCATTATGAAGAGCTCTATGGTTAATCTATAAGCTGGGGAAAGTCTTTTGTTTTCTTTGGAAAAAACTTCTCTCATAAAAGAAAAAATGACATCATCAATTGTCTCGATATCAAGAAGGATCCTTCCCATTCAACTACCTTGTTATTCCTATATTTTGGGGAAGTAATAAATCCATTTTCTTTTCCACCATTGTTGATCAAGTGGTCAACAAGAATTCCTCTTGGAAGGGTAAATCTCTCTCCATGGCGGGTAGAATTTATTTGGTGAAATTTACTATTGTGTTAAAATTGGTCTACTCGCTGATGCTTTATAAATGGCATGTTGGTCTTCTTAAAAAAATTAATGTTTACATAAAGAACTTTTTTTGGACTAGTATCATTCTTGAAATAAAACTTGTGACCATTCCCTGGGCTACTTGTTGCAAACTGTTAGATAAAGGTGGTATTGGTATTAAAAACATTCGGCTCTTTAACGATCCACTTCAAGCTAAATTCACTTGGATATTGATTAATAATAACTCTGATTCCATTTATTTTCTTATAAAAAGATACAAAGACAAACTTATTAATGTTAATTTGAACTATATCCAATCGTACATATTTCCCTCCATTAGAAACTGTTTTGAAAACATTATGGTCAACTCTAGATGGATGGTTAGTGCTGATTCTTCCATGAAATTTTGGTTGGATAATTGGACTGGTGTCCCTCTTATTTCTAAGTTACCTCCTTACTCTGCCCCTATGAACACTAACTGTACTATCAATGATATCATGTATTCTGGTAGCTACAAACTACCTGAAAACATCATGCATATTATCGACAGTTACTCCTATGCAAATGATGATTTTATTATATGGGAGCCTGCTCACAATGGGGTTCTTGACTCAAATTTTTTTACAACTATAAGATCACAAATTTGGATATCAGTTTTTTTTTGCTAAAATACATTAATAAGAACTGGATTAATCCATTGAGACTTAATCTTGTCTAGCGTATTTCCCATAACTGTGTTCCCACTTAGGATTGTCCTCAATCAATTGGAATGCAACTTTGTTATAAGTCCCATTTTTGTCACCAGCATAGAGAAGATGCTAACTATCTATTTTTGTCTTGTTCTACAACTTCAGCACTTTGGAATTATATTACGGACTTTTTTGGCTATAGATGGTTACACTCTAACTCTATTAGTGTGCTATTAAAATAATGTGTGGAGCTGGACTCTTTGTAGAAAATCAAGAATCTCTTCTTAGCTGCAGTTGCGGAACTCCTACACGTGATCTGGTATGATAGAAATTCTATTATCCACAAAAATTACTCATTCAATCTTAATAAAAGTCGGACGCGAATTTGAATGGCCATAAATGATGCCGCTTCGATACAAAAATCATATTGTGACAACTCCATTGGTGATTTCGAGATCCCTCATCGTCTCAGAGTTGATGGTATCTACAGGCAACTGAAGCGCACCTTTAATGTTTTCTGGAAAAATCCACTTCCGGGATGGATTAAAGTGAATGTTAATGGTTCTTACAAATGAAATCCAGGACCCTCTGGTTATGGTGATGTCTTCCGAGATTTTAATGGGCGGTTCCATGGATGCTTATTTGGTAGCTGTGGTACGACCTCATCCTTGCAGGCAGAAATGATGGGTGTGATTCACATGATGGATTTCATCAAGAAAAAGGGATGGAATAAAATATAGACTAAGAGTGACTCAACCACCATTTTCTAGGCTATTTGGAATGGATAAATCCATCTAGATTGGCCTATCACAACCCTATAGATGAGATTCCTGGCTTCACTCCGGGAGATCAACTACATTGCCACACACACCATTCGTGATGCGAACATGGTTTCTGATGGTCTTGCTAACATGGGTATCAGTCATGACATTACTTGGAAGGAGGATCTACCTATTGAGTTCCTCCCTTTTCATGAAAGGGATTGTAAAAAATCCATTATTTCATAATCATGTAACCCCCCTTTTATTAATAAATTGTGTCTTGGTCTTTGACTGAGACACCACATTTTTTTAAAAAAAAATATCATTGTTTCTAAACTAGCTTATTTATTTATAGTTTATCAATTCTCTTATTCTCTTATTAAAATATTAAATATTTTCATTAATAACTTTATATGGTGCTGAATTATTTTGGAAATAATTTTTATAACTATTTCTTATAAAGGATGCTATAAATATATCTCTATAAGAGGAATTGAGGTTAAGAACCACAAGAAATTTAATGAGGATCTATAAGTTCATTTCATGTTGAGGCTCATAGCTTATAAATCAAATGGGAATATATTCTTAAAGGACATGTTACTTAACAGGCTCAGACAAAGTGATTAATTTTGCCACAATTTAACTATATGGAATATATATAACAATTTCATTTAACAAATTAAGATGCACTCAATATGGTTGGAAATAAAGAATGCCTCTTTGAAATTATTGACTAAAAACTGGAATGGTTCTCCTCTTATTAATTCAATCAATAATACTGATGAGATTAATGATATTTTTATCAGCATAAGGAAAAAAATTGATAAAATATTAGAGAAATATTTTATAATTTTTTATGAAATTGTTATAAAATATCATAACATATCATATGAATATATTTTTAATTATGATATTATTAGAAATGGGATTATTACATGAAAAAACGGTTTTCAGTGTATTCCTTGTATTCAAATTCCATCAGTTGTATGGATTGAAAATTTTATAAAATAAAAGGTTTATCTTTCTAAATACATTATTATATGATATATTGATCATGGTAAAATACATACTCAAACATGTTTTAAATACTTTGGTACTTCCTTTTGATTTTTTTAGTTTACTATAAGCATGATGAGGAAAAAAATGATCACATAATCTTTTATCGTTGGTTTAAGAAGGCCATTTAAGGATTTTTTTTTTAATTTGTTTGAACTAAATTTTATGCTCTCTGAATCTATAGTTTAACAAATATTGAAATTCATGGATTTATATTTATATGGGTAGATCAAAAAATAATTCATGATATTATAAATAAATTATTTTATATTATCTAGAACAATCATAATTTTATAAGATATAATGTTAATGGTGTGTCTTTATAATATGTTATAACTCATATTATCACCTTTATTAAAGATGAAAATCAAATTTTTCAAGGTCATACAGAAAATATCCTTACTAATTTGACCTTTTAATGATTTTAGGTATCTATCATCATTATAAATAATATATTTGTTGGGTGTAAGTTTTTTGATATCCTCCAATTGAAATATGGGTGAGGATTAATTCTTAGGGACTTTTAAAATGGATTATAAACATGGAAGGTTATGGTGGAGTCTTTTGAGACTCAAGCGGGTCTATTTGGGGTTGCTTTTATAAAATAAATAGGGAATCTGTTATATTATATATTTATATAGAGGTTGAAATTGAGGTTTCTCAATTTTATAATAATTAAGGGTGGCATATGATATTGCTTGAATTGGACTCCTTTTATATTGTTCAAGATATCAAAGAAAATTGAAAGATTATCTCATGGAGACCAGTGGTAAAATAGATTTTTTCTTGAGTTTTCGAACTTCCATTTAAATACATTGGAAGATTATTTAACTAAAAAATGTGTTGAGGTGGGTTCACTTATGTTGATGGATAACCTTTCTTGAGATATTATTGATCTTGAGGTCAAGGAAAGATGCAAAATGGCCACTCTTCATGTTTTATAATTTTATATTTTAATGAATTTTGGTTTTAAGAGTATTTAGCTCTTTGAATACTCTTTTCTGATATTAGGTGTTGTATTTATTATTATTATTATTATTTATTACAGTTTTTATTATTATTTTTAGTGTAGTTGTATTTATTATTATTATTGTAGATATTATTTTTTTCTATTATTTTTTATATTGTCATTATTTTTGTTATTGTAATTATTATTTTTATTATAGTTATTATTTTTGTTATTTTTATTATTTTTGTGGTTGTATGGGTTTTTATTATTGATTTTATAATTATTATTTTTGTTTTTTTCATAGCATTTGTTATTGTTCTTGTAACTTCTTGACTTGGGGTCCACTTAAATCATGTCTCAATTTGATGGGTCACATGGCCTCAAGAGAGACTCCACATATACCAGAGGATACCAAATAGGAGTGAGGGTGTATATGTGGTATATTGGGGAGACTATACACTCATATCAAAGTTCCAAAGTAGATAAAATAGATAACATTCAATAGAAAAATCATAATATAAACATAAATAATAATAAAGTAGGGGAAGAATAAACAAATAAACAAGTGAATATAATGATCAAAATCCTCTAGAAAGCTTCATTTACATGGATTAATGGAATGATGATATAATAAAGGGTAATAAGGAATATGAATATATAAATAGTACAAAAAGAAAAAAAACTCCACTAGAATCACTAGTGAATGCTTGGTCCTCTTCTCTTATATTCCATCTAAAATTAAAAGTATCATCAACCTCTAGTAGGGAATTTGGCCTTATTTGAACCTGCAGTTATATAATATTCTCGGGTACCAAAGGCATCCTGAGTAGGGTGTGAGATATAAATATTATCTTACCATCACCAATTATGTATGCTCATAATCCAAGATGTGATCATAACTAAATAGTGTTCAGGCATAATACAATAATAAATCAATATAGAATAAATAAATAAATAGATTGTTCATGTTCATAAAGGACACCTGATGGCCCTACCTACTTCATCTCATGGTTGGTAGTGTTTGATAAATAACTATATATATATTGTAATAATATATATATATATATATATATATATATATATATTAGTTATATATTACATCAACCTTTGTGAACCAAGTATGTGTGGGCGTAAGGGACCATATACTAGGAATACTAGTTACTCGCAAAACTAAAGCATAACATGGACATCCATAACTAGTCTAATAAGCCAATAAGATCAAGAAACAAGTTACATGCCTTACATATCATAATTATTGGGATAGGTTATGCTTGTCACTCAAGATGGTGAATGTGACATCATGTCAACACTCCAACAAGGGATGTGGTATGTAAATCCCACCATCCAACTAGTGTCAATAGGGAAATACGTCTTTCTCAACTACAAATGTAAGGTAATGTGATACTACTATTCTCAAAAAGACCCTTACTATCATACCACATCCTATATCAATGCATAATTTTATTTATAAAATTAATCATGATGTAGAACCTTTCATGCATTAGGTTCACCAAGCCCATATATATATAAACAAGGGGTATTCATGTTTATAAAATAACACATGAGGTGTACCTATCTCATGTCTCATTAGTCTAGTTCCATTTTATTTGTGGAAATACAATTCATAAGGATAATTTATATAAACATAATAGAAGGGGTTCTCTTATAACCCATTACAAATTATTACAAATATTCAATTTCATTTATTAAAGGAAAACAAACCATCATGAAGAAGTCCTTTGATTCAATCCATTTCATTTAAACCATTTTATTTCATTCAAGGAAGGGAAACCATAATGTGCAGGCCATCCTATAAAATGGAGACCATTTGAACCATTTAGCAATGACAACTCAATTTAATTGGTTCAAAGTCATATAAATGGTGACATGGTAAAAAATGTGGTTTTCTACTTGGTAATTTCCCATTATAGGTGATCCAAACACCTATGAGGAACCCTTGGTTCAATTTAAGTATTCACATTGCAAGAGAAATTTGATTTATAAGCCAAGATAAAATTCAAATAGTCATCCTAGGAATTTGATTCAATTATCTACAAGAGGAAATTTCTCTTAATGGAACCATGGGGTGTCCATGAATGTGGTAACCATCCTATAAACTACCCAAAAAGGTTTAGTAGGAATGTATTAAGTATAAATGATCAATTTAAGATGAATAAATAAATTAAAAGGAGACTCTTGATGACATCCAATGCATGGTACAATATAAATAGATTTTTTGAAATCAAAAATCATGGGGAAAATGATGAGAACACCTACCTCCAGGATGTAGAAAAATCCTCCCTCGATATCAGCCATAGATTTAGAGTAGGTAGGAAGAAATATAAGAAATGGACCAACACCCTGAAAATATGGAAAAATAGATTTCATCTAAATTGTATGATGGATTCAAAGAGAAACCTAGATAGGGAAAAAGTATTGAATAAAATTCTGAAACTAATCCAATGCTTCTAACGAATCATGAATCGCACTTCAGACCCGGGAGTTAACTTACAGCCTAGCTTGAGGAGATTTTGAGCTCATGGGAGAAGAAAACATAGAACATCCACTAGAGGGAGAAGGAGAAAACAAAAATTAGGTTGAATTTTTATGTGATGGAAAATGGTATTTTCACCTCAAAATATAAGGGTGCATGGTTTAGGTACTCAATTTTTCCAAATTGTGTGAAAATATTGCGCAAGTCACTACTACTAAGGGGAACACTACACAGTTAGGTGCATAGTTTATCTAAATATTCACAAACCATGAAAAAGGGATCTTTCCATAAAGCCCGCATCACCACATGGTCATGCACCTAGGTTCACACAGTTTCAAAAAAACCATGTGGCCTAAATGTTCACATAGCCTGCAACCACACGGTTTTAAATAAACCATATGGGCTGGGATGCATGATTTCATCTAACCATGTGTCCCAATATTTTCTTCTCATTTTGGGGATCTTGGATATAAATGAGCCTCAGACATACATGAGACCTTCTTGGATTGATTATTCATCATTATTAGGGCTATTCAAAGGAATATAAACCAAAAATAAATGATTATTACCTTCCTGAAAAGTGGGATCATTACAACCTTACCTCCTTAAAGAAAAACATCCCCAAGTTGGCCTTCTGAGGGTAAAGAAGTATATCAGTGAACATATCCAACAACTAAGCTTATATATCAATTTACCTTTCCCAAGTATTTTCATGTACATGGTTGTGCTTCCATATAACATGTACCAAAGGAACTAACCTACCTTGGAGTTTTTGTATGCTCCAATCAATAATATGCATAGGATACTCCTCAAAGTAAGCATCTACAAAAAATCCAACATCATCATGCTGAAATACATGTGATGGGTCTGGATAGTATCAATTAATCTATAATACATGGAAGACATCATCCATAGACTGGTATCTTTGAAAAAGTGTCAACTAGTAAGCCACTGGCCCAATCTACCTCACAACCTTGAAGGGTCCAACGAACCTCGATGAGAGACAACCCTACCTTATAATACGTCTATGGAAAAACCTAGGAAAGACTCGAAAAAAACTATATCTGAACTTGAACTTGATAGATCTTCATTGTCTTTGTCATATGACCTGTGTCTGGATTGATCTATCATCATGCACTTTCTGATTAATTGGACATGCTCTGTAGTCTCCTATGCAATATATGGTCTAAGCATAACTTCCTCCCCTACCTCTATCCAGTACAGAGTTGAGTGTAGTGGCCTACAATATAAGGCTTTATAGAGATCTATATCAATGGTATCTTGAAATAGGTTATTATAAATGAAATCAACAAGAGTAATGTGTTTCTCCCAGTAACCCCCAATGTCAAGGACACATGAACAAAGGATGTCACCTGAATCATATGCTCCTTTTTTCCATCGGACTTTAGGTGATAGGATGTGATCATATATACTTGTGTACCCAAGTACTTCTATATCCCCTTCCAAACCCATGACATAAAGTGATCATATCTTTCAGAAATGATAGAATGAGGAGTTCCAAGAAGATGTATGTTTTATCATGTTTTGGATGGGAACAAGAAATGGTATTTACCTTGATGATTTGATTGAAGGGTACTTTATGGCCCTACCTAATCGCACATATTGGTTCTTCCATTTGTTTCGTCTTCCCTCAAAACTCCTAGTGGTTCCCTTATCCATATCTTGGTATGGACCTGCATTCCAAAGGCTGGTGGTCATCTAGTTTTTTAGGCCTAGTGACTCTTAGGGACTCGCATTGGTCGAGAGGATGAGAGTTCGGGATCATCACACCCTTTTGGAGGGAATTGTTGCCTACTCCGTGACTCTCTTATATATTTAAGATGTATTGGTGAATCTTTTACTAATCCCAATATAGGACTTATTACCCTAATGAATGATTGTATATTAATTCTATTGTATATGAAAAAGACTGGGATTTCTTAGGTTATCCCATCTATATGTATTTGAGGTTCTTCATCATCCTTTGGAGAAGGGTGATTGTTTATATTCTGGATCCATATAAACAATTGTTTTGGAATATAATCCCATGTATGGAGGTGATTAACATTCTGAGTATGGGATTGATTCATTATGAGGCATCCTATATATCTTGGTTATTACAGGAATCAAAACCCACATAGTTCATTCACATCATTTAGACTGAACCTAAGGTATATACCCTTATATGTAAAGTATTTTATTACTATGCCACCCATCGAGAATTACATAAGGGTTTTCCCTAGTTGATAGATATTCATGATGCCCAATGAGGTGTTACTTGCATCCCCCTAATCCCACATGATCTATGATCAGTGCGAGAAATAAGGGATAATAGATTAATAGCCTTATGGAATATGGATATGGGGTTTGGGTATTGGAATAGTCCTTGGGGTCCTTGGTATATAGCTCAGTCCTTGATAATGGAGTCTTACATATCCTGGATATAGTAGTAATGAGAGTAGTTATAGTTTAGTTTACGTTGGGTCTTACACATTGAGGTCTCCTGTTAATATTTTATAATTTTATTGCATAGATGATATGATCATTGATTTTCCCTAATCG
Organism: Viscum album; assembly: GCA_963277665.1. NCBI lineage: Eukaryota > Viridiplantae > Streptophyta > Magnoliopsida > Santalales > Viscaceae > Viscum > Viscum album. Next base: position 658,847,870 of record OY728146.1, read on the forward strand.
CATGTGAGCCATGCTCCTTGGGACAAATAAGGGATAACAAATAATCAATTTCATTTCATTTCATATGGGATTTGGATGTTGGTATTTCCATAGATGATTGATATGGGACTTGGACTTCAGTGAGAGGTGGCCTAAATATCCCAAATATAGAGATAATCAGAGTCATCATAGTTCCCTTCATGTTGGGGATTATAAACTATGGTTTCCGTTGTACCATTTTTATGTTTTATAATGTAGATGTCCTGATCATTGAGATTCCCTAATCTAATTTTATCTATTCTCATTGTGAAAAACATGGGATAATAAGGAATTGATGTCATTTCTTTGAATAAGGGAACTGGATATTGGAATTACCCTAGATGATTAATGTGGGACTCATACCTTGAGGAGAGATGGCCTACATATCCTGAGTATAGTAGGAATCAAATTCGTCATAGTTACCTTTATTTTGGGGATTAAACACCGAGTTTTCCTTTATATTCGAGGCTTACGCACCGTGGATGGGAAATGTAATCATATCTTGGGATGCCATTTTGATATGGACTTCTTGTATGGAAGGTGTGGAAAGACTTGTTTGGCATTCCCTGGGATCCATCGCATGATCTAGGTGGTATCTTCTAGGAGGTGTAGTATAACATCCCGCATTTTATAACATAAACTTTCATTACATTACACAAAACTGAGGATCTTTAAGGTTTAGTGTCTTGGTAACCAGGAATATAATACATGAAAACAACATAAAACATTATTCTTAAACACTTGAAAGGCTTCTCCTTAAGTTCATCCTAGGTTAATTACTACATCTGATAACTAGGGGACATACATCAAAAGAAAGGGTGAGCAGAAGGCCCAGTAATGGAAACAAGAGAAACATTTTACAAGTGAACTTGAGATACTTCAATAAGGTCATGAAAAGAACTTTAAGGCATGAGAAAGAAATCATGAGGCATATCATAATAAAAATTAAGTTTTTCATAACTTGAAGATGTGTGTACAACATTTAACATTGACAATCAGTTCCGTTTCACCAAGGTCCATCCCCAAGGTGTCATTAAAAATTACCAAGGTTATTCACCAAGGCGTCGTTAAAAATGGTCATCTCTAGAGATTAAGTCATTACCCAATGCATTGGAGTGCTATCAGGGAGCAGCCTTCATTTTACTTTCTTATCATGTGATTCATATATATCATCATCAATCATTTCATAAACAACCCATATAGCATAAAAGAAATGGGTTTCATTTCATAATCATAACGTTTTAAAAACTACTTTAAAGACATGATCTTTATGTCACTTTAAACCCATGGAAAGGGAAAGCGGGTCTCATGTATGTAAATCCCAGAATTTAAAATAGAAAATTTCGGTATATATTTGAATACCCATTTAGAAGAAAGAGCTTTGAGTATTCACTTAATAAAATAAATGAATTTGAAAATAAGAGAGAGACATTTTGAGACGGAAATTCTGCAGCATAACGGCTATGTTACGAGGTTTTAGAAAACATTGAAAAGAGAGAGGACATGGGTCACCCACTCATAAATGATCCATAAAACAGTATGGGAATAGAATATAAAGGATTTAAGAACATGTTAATGAAATTTGAAATATATACCATATGAAATGAAGAACATGAAAGGAAGACAAAAATAATATTTCTCTTATGAAACTTCGGCAGCCTAACAACATCCCTTAAACATCAAAAAAAATAATTGACGAGATCAAATAGGTTCTATCATCATATGAACATAAAAGATCAGTATGATAGATATAGAGATAATACCCCAACATAATAAAAAGGAACTTGAAAGAATTGACATGAAAGTAGAACTTTGAAAATGAGAAAGGTGAACGAATCCCTTAAAAATTCGGCAGCCTAACAACGTCATTTAAACTTTCTTAAAATGAATTGATGAGAGAAAGAGGGGGTCTCTCATCATATTAAGATGAAAAGGGAATTAATATTAATATAAAAGGACATCCTCCAACATAAGAGCATGGATCATAAAAGAAACGACATAAAAGATATTACTTGAAAAGAAAGAGAGAGGTAGGATCCCTTACCTTAAAATGTAACTCTTAAAACTCAATGGTTTGGACCTTGATGGCTTGGTGGCACCTTGGGATGACTCCTTGGGAGGTAATGAGACCAGATCTTTGTTGAGAAAGAGTTGGGAGTAAAAAATAAAGGATTAAAGTGTGGGTATTTATAGGCAAGGTGAGGTGATACTTTAATAATTTCAAGGGACACCTCACAAGTGGTTTTCTCAAAACCATGGGCTCTCCCATGGTATTTCCCATGGAGTTAGGCCACATGGGGACCCAAATACAATAATTCATCACCTTTGGTCTGCCAACCCTTAAGATATCTCATGAAATCATCATGACACAGTTATGATGTCATTAAACATACCAAAACCCTAAAACTGCATTTTTACTATTTGCTGAAAATTCATCTTTCTCAGAAAAATCTCAAAATTTCACCTTAACCAAATATCGATGCTCTGATTATAATTATGAACACCATTTTGTAAAAATAATTTTCTAAATATTTTTAATTTAACTTTTAAATAAATACACTATTCACCGAAAATTCAGTTTTATCAGAAAAATCCCCAAAAATTACCATAACATAATATCGATGATCTGAGTTCAAAAATAAATTCCATTTTATAAAAATAATTTTCTAAATATTTTTAATTTAATTTTTAATTAAAAACACTATTCATATGAAACAACTAATACTTGAATAATAATTTATAAAACCGTTATTTACCCATTTTATTGAATCACATTACTTAATCAAGGTGTCTAAAATATATTAAAACTTTCTTCAAGTGATATTACTAATCCATTTGGTCACATTACTAATCTTAAGCGTAAAATCACTATTCATAATTTACTATTCATCAAAAATTAAGTTGATCTTATTAGACTCCAAATTCCTTACTGAACAATTTTGCAGAATACCATTTTTTGAAAATCATTACACATCATTAATTATTTAAGGTTTACATAAATATTTTAAAATATCCTTTTTTTCAAAATTCATCAATAAAATACATCCTAAAATTATCCGGACATTTAAAATTTCACAAACTTCACTAAAGGAAGAAATCTCAATTTATTTATCCCAAACGATTACACAAAAAAGCTAAGGTCTCGTTACATAGCCCCTTATAACACCAGCATATGACCTAAGTGTAAGGTGTGCTATGGTGAGAGAATCTGAGGGAGGCTCAGATAAAATTGCCCTGGTAGTAATCTCCACTAACTTGAACTTCTCCCGTAGAAGTTTCTGTTCAAGCTTGACACACTGGAGTTCGTCTTGGGCTTTGTCCAAAGATAAGCCCAATGATGCCACCTCCTTCCCAAGCTCTGATAAGTGGGCTTCATAAGGTTCGAGTCTACCGGATGAAGCCATCGACTCCTCTTTCTGCATTAACCATTAACATATCTATTAAATTGTTAAGAGTAAGTTAATATACTATTCAAAAAGTTTGGGTCGTTACATGTAGTGTTTCATAGCTAACACATATATAGGGTGTTCCGAGAGTCATCACGTGTCTCAGATGAAACCTCGGGGAGACATCGCGGGACCTGGGCGTCATTTCTAGAGGGCATCATGAGTCCCCGAGCGACACGTACGGACACCATCATGTGAGTCAGGTGATGTTTCTGGATGTTGTCGCATATCTTTGGATGAAAAATGTTGGTGTTGTTATATGATTCTGTAGGAGTGTCTGAGGGATGTCGTGAGTCCTGGGTGATGGACTTAGATGATCCATGAAACCATAGTGCTGTCTGTGGGAGAGTCGTGTGACTCATTTTGGAATGTTTAGAATTTTATTCAAGCCCTAGCTAATGTGTCTAAGGAAGGTCATGAGGCTTGGGCGATGCATCCTAGTGTTTATGTGTGTCTTTAGATGACACATGCGAAGCGCATAGAAGGGTCTATGAGCATATCCTTCTCTTAAGCCATCCGCATTTGATCATGGTTCTCGCCTTTATTTTTTGAGTACTGTGGCTTTGTTTGGTGTCAGTTGTTATTGTTTTCGCGTGATCCAGTGGGCCTGTGGAATATGCTTCACATAACCCACCAGATGCCCTTCGCATGATCTATGAGTAATCACATGAAGTCCTTATGCCTAACACATGATTATTCCATCTATCTGTTAGTGTATTACCTGAAAGAAAGATAGTTTGTCACATGATCGGTCATTTAGAGAAGTCTGTAGAAGAGTCTGAGTGTCTGACGTGCGTAGTAGCAGTTAGAGTCCAGCCAGGTATGCCGGATAAGGTTGGCATGTATGGGAGAATTTGTTCTGACATGTATTGGAAATTTACTAGGCAAGCCATAATTTTACACACGATATATTTGGGAACAAATATGTAATGAAAGATACATCCATGGGTGTCTTCCTGATCGATTATCAAGTTTAGGATGTCTTCATATGGGTGAAGTAGAAATGTTGAAGATGCTTCACATGATAAAACTCACATTTAAGGGGTCTCACATATAATTAACTAACTTGTCTTAGGTGCCTTTTTCCAACCAAGGTGGACATGTCTTGGGTGCTTCACATGACTAGAGAAGGCAAGTGATCATACCACAAGTCACCATTTTATTTCACCCTTATATCAATGTTTTAAACTGGTTTTGTAATGAATATTACTAATATAATAATAAATTTCACTTTATTTTTGAATAAATGAATTAATTGTTTTCACTATTTAATATGGTAATTTTACTGGTTTTGGTGTTTACATTGTAAGAGGAGGTGATTTGGAGAGCCCGTGATGGAATTCAAGCAAAATGGGCCAAACTGCATGAAATTCCAAGCATGCATGTGGACAATTATTTTTACTGTGGATAATCCATGAATCCAATTGAGATAAAAATGGGTGTATGAGTGAAAAAAATGTGGTATAAATTTATATAGAAAAACATGAAGCCCAATTCGTCTATTTGGAGGCCCAAATTAGGCCCACAATGTGAAGAAATTCTGGGCGGGCCAGATTGGACTACCCTTCTGTATTTGGGTCATAACTCGGGATTCTGATATCTAATTGGACGGATTCCACCTTATATGGATATCTACCTCGAATTCAAACCTCTCCAACTAATTTTATGACAATAGAATGCGTTTTGGTCAGTCAAAAAACTAGAGAAAGAGGGATTAAAAATTTTGTCCTGAATAGTGACCTAGTCCCTAAGGCACTTGACCTCTTTTGTGGAAAGTTTGATGTTTTTGTCCATATTATCACTCCTCCCCCTCATTATCTCATGTTTCACGACCATGGTGAAATTTTATTCTAATTAGAGAGCTCTTTTCACTCTTTTTATCTCTCTTCTCCCTCATGTACCTCTAAACCACTTAGTGATCAATTTGGGGAGTGTCCTTTATTGTAATCCCGAGCTCCACACTTCTAATCTTCATAAGGTAATTGATTTCCAGGATTGTTGTCAATTTTTCTTCATTTCTAACTTATAATTTTTTTTTATTCTGGTATGATCAAATACAAATCAAACGACCAATAATCCACATGCTTCCATGCATAACCTGGATCTTAGGATGACTTGAGTGTGGTTTCCTCTTTTCTCACCCCTCCATTTCATATGTGTGCAAATGGATTGCATCGATTGATAAAATCCTGGATCTTGAACCTAGAAATATTCATGTTCTTTTCTTAAGGAATATTTTTATCAATAACACAAATATACTCCTCTCATCATGTTGTTGATTTGATTCCTTGGTTGAGTTCTGTTTTTACATCGATTCATTTTGTTGATTTTAAGCGGCTGCCGATAATCAATATCATAGATCGGTCAAATCCTAGGTGGTAAACTAGTAATATATCACATAAAATTACTAGTTTCAGTATGTATAAATTCAAGGATTCAATTATCCTTCTCTTTCCCTTGAGAGCAATGATGGATTGAGCATCAAGGGACACTTACCCAGGTTGATCACGATTTCCACAACCGTTTTCTCTCAGTATTAATATACTTTCAATTTCTATTATTAAAGAAACAAAACCCATGTTTTATATAACCCCATTCCACTTTTAGTTTCATAATCACAACCTCATTTTGTAATTAATGATCTAAATCTCCTTCAAGATACGACCTAGGGCTGCTGTTATACTGCAAAAATTCTAGTTAAAAATAAACATCTAATTTGACACACTCACCAACATGATCAATTTTTGACTCTATTTCTGAGGATACAATATCATTTTTAACATTTATTTTCTTTTATTTATTTATTTTACCTCTTAATTAGTACTTCTTTAAATACGACCACCCCCATTTGATTGTTTTTGTTTTGGTTTTCTGTTTTTATTTTTGGTTTTTTGTGTGTTCTGTATTTCTCTCTATCTCTCTTCTTCTTTTTCTTATTCTCTATCTCTCTCTCTCTATAATTCTGTATTATAACATTATATCCTCATTTCACCATTCTTAAGTGATTTTATCCATATTCAATCATAAAAAAACTTCACAACTTATTTGCATGACCCAATTAGAAAAATAAAAACTGCTTGAATTTGACCCTGAAATTGAAAAGACACATCACACACAAATCAAGGCATCTAGAGAAGGTAAATAAAGTAACACTAAGGAACCCCTTTGTGGAACCTCAAGTGGTCATAAACCAATCAAAAAATGAACCCAATAAAATCCAAGAAAACATTGGTGAAAATAATCAAACCTTAAAAGAACTGACCACCCTGGATGTGGAGTGCCAACATGTGTACATCCAATATCCCGAGGAAGCATCCAAAATTGATTTGAGATTAGGCCTCATCCACCTACTTCCCAAATTCAATGGCCTTCCTGGAGAGGACACTTATAAACACCTTAAGGAGTTTTACAAAGTGTACTCCACCACGATACACAAAAATGTTTCTAAGGACCTAATTAAGTGTACGGCCTTCCCTTTCTCCCTTGATGGTATAGCCAAAGATTGGATATACTATTTTCCTACCACAATTGGGGGTTGGAATGACCTGAAAAGACTATTTTTAAAGATTTTCTTTCCTGCCTCTCAAACTGAATCAATTATGAAAGAAGTTTGTGGCATTAGGAAATCACAAAGAGAGACCCTTCATGAATACTGGGAGAGATTCAAAATACTTTTCTCAAGATATACCCACCACCAGATTAGTGAAAAACTATTAATACAACACTTCTATGAGGGACTTATCCCCATGGACCATGGAATGATTGATGCAGCAGCTGGAGGTGCCTTGGTTGATAAAACTCCTTCTACTGCTCGTGACTTAATAGCCAACATGGCTCAAAATGCACAACAATTTGGTACACAAGATATTGCACCAACCCGATCAGTTCATGAGGTAATTCATTTATCTCTAGAATAAAAGGTAGATAACAAGCTTTATGAGAAGCATACCCTTCTAAGGAAATTATCTCAAGAACAAGGTAACTCACAATCTTCTCCAGTTCCATTACATTGTGGTATTTGTTCTGAAAATACTCATTTTTCTGACTAGTTCCCAAAATTGCATGGTTCACCTGAGTCTTGTGCAGCCGTTTTCCTAGAGCATCCATTCCAATAAGAACCTCCCTTTAAGAAGGAACAATTCAGGCCAAATCCAAACCCCTAGTGTCCAGCACAACCCCAGTACCAATAAATAGGAAACTCAAGCTACCCCAAGCATAATTGGTACCCATAAGGCCAATGTATGGAACCTTCTTATGATTCAACTTCTCAAAACAATCATCCTCCTCCTCCCAAATCTAAATCAAGGTTCAAGGATATGGTGAAACAAATGGCAACCCAAAACCTCCATTTCCAATAGACCACACAATCGGTAATTCAAGACCTATGAAATCAAGTGGGAAAATTAGAGAACACCATCGGTGAGCTTAAGATGCACGGTTCTGGACAACTACCATCCCAACCCATTTCCAATATGAACGATAATGGTAACTTATGTGTAGTTACACTTCATAGTGGTAAATAAGTTTCTCATTCTACTGATTCTATTCCACAAGTATGTCCCCCTCTTGAAAACTCTCTTCTCCAACCCTCAAATGTTTCAAGCAAAGAAAAACAAGAAAAAAATATTAATAAAATTATCATTAAGGATTCCCATGAAAAATCTATTCATTTTCTTTCCCTCAAAGACTCACTAAATCTAAGAAAAACTTTATAATGATATTGACAATTAAATAATGGATACATTTATAAAAGTTCAAGTTAATATTCCATTTTGGATGCAGTTAAGAAAATTCCTCATTATGCTAAATTTCTCAAAGAACTCTACACCCATAGACGGCGGCTGAAGGGGAATGAAAGAGTAAACCTAGGAATAAATGTTTCCTCCTTGATTGAACCAGCAATGCAAACTAAGTGCAATGATCTAGGAACATTCACGATACCTTGTACCATAGGGGAGACCTTATTTTCTGATGTTATGCTGGATTTAAATTCTTTCATTAATGTAATGCCTCACTCCATGTATACTTCTCTACAGGTTGGATAAATTCAACCAACAGGAATTATCGTGAAATATTCCAATCAGAGTACTACTCATCCAATAGGAGTGGTTGAGGATGTCCTTGTAAGAGTGAAGAATCTAATCTTCCCCGCTGATTTCTACATTATTGAGATGGAAGATACCCAAACCCAAGGACATTCCCCTCTCATGCTTCGGAGGCCATTCCTTAAAATAACCAAGATGATCATCAATTTTCACAATGGTATGTTGTCCATGTAGTTCGGAGTAGAAAGGTAAGTTTTATCATCCTTGAGGCTGTGAAAAAACCTGTTGAAGAGCACTCCACTCTTCCTGTCTATTCGATGGAAGTGCTCTAAAACGATGCACACACACACAATTTTCTCCTCAACCCATACTTTGATTCATTTTCCTCATCTTAAACCTTGGATGATCTGAGTTTTAATTCATGTTTTGAGTGTTTTCTGGGTTCTGTAAAGTGTAAATTTTGTGCTTTAATTGATTAGTGTGTTCATTCTAAGGTACCCACGATCGTCTATGATTCTAAAAATCTCATTTCAATAGCTTCTCTATCTTTGAGAATAAACATGAGTATATAGAAAGTTTAATGGACCTCACTCTCCTTAAATAACCTCCCTCAATCCAGAAACCACCGATGTTGGAACATAAATAACTTATTTCTAATTTAAAATATGCATATATTGAGGGTATTGACTAATTGCCCATCATTATTACCAATAGCCTCTCTCCACAACTAGAATCGAAACAGCTCAACCTTTTGAGAGAGTGTAAAAAGGAAATAGGATAGACATTGGATGATATTCCCAGGATTATCCCATATATTTGTATACACCATATACTATTGGATGATGAGTCTAATCCCTTAAGATAATCTCAATGCCGGTTGAATCCCACTCTCCTTGAAGTGGTAAAATTGGAATTCAGTAAATTACTTGCTATGGGGATCATTTATCCTATATCTTATAGTACATGGGTTAGCCCAGTGAAAATTGTGCCTAAAAAACAGGAATAATAGTTTTTTAAAATTAAAGGATTGAATTGGTTCCAACACATGTGAAAAATAGTTGGTGAGTCTGTATTGACTACCGTCAACTGAATCAAGCCATGTGGAAGGGCCACTTTCCTATACCTTTCATTGACCAAATGTTAGAATGATTGGCTGGTAAGTCCCATTATTGTTTCTTTGATGGTTATTTGAGTTATTTCCAAATCCATATAGCCCATGAGGATCAAGAAAATACAACCTTTACTTGTCCATTCGGCACATTTACATACAGAAGGATTCCATTTGGTATATGCAATGCTCCTGGTACTTTTCAGCGATGTTTATTGAGTATTTTTTCTGAGTACATTGAGAGGTGTATGGAAGTCTTTACAGATGATTTCACAGTATATGGTTCATCTTTTTATGATTTTTTGGAACACCTAGGTTCTGTCCTCCACCGCTACATTGAAAAAGATCTTGTTTTAAATTATGGGAAATGACATTTCACGGTTGAACGGGGGATATTTCTTGGTAATTTCATTTCAAATAAGGGAATTCAAGTTGATAAATATAAAATTGAATTAAATTTATCCCTTTTGTATCCAAAATGTGTTCGTGAGGTGCGATCTTTCTTAGGTCATGCTAGTTTTTATCGTCGATTCATTAAAGACTTTAGTAAGATCACACTTCCATTGTCCATATTATTGAAAAAAGATTCTGTGTTTGGGTTTGATAAAAATTTTGAAGATGCATTCAATTCACTAAAACATAGTCTCACATAACCTCCCATCATACAACCACCAAGGTGAGATATCCCCTTTGAGCTTATGTGTGATGCATCTAACTTTGTAGTTTGGGAATTTTTATCATAAAGGGTTGAAAAGGCTCCTCATGTCATCGTGTATGTTTCACATACCCTTGACCATGTCCAGGTAAACTAAAAAACCACTGAAAAAGAACTTCTTTCTAATATCTTTTCCTTTGAAAAATTTCATTCATATCTTCTTGGGTCAAAAGTGATTTTATTTTCTGACTATGTTGTCATTCGATTTCTCTTAAAGAAACCTGAAGCTAAACCCCACCTCATATGGTGGTTGCTTCTCCTCCCAGATTTTACCTTGAGATTAAAGATAAGACGGGAGTGGAAAATGTTGTAGCTGACCACATTATTAGGATTTATCCACCATTGGACCACCATGCTGAATCATCACTCCCCATTGGAGAATTCCTCCCTCATGAAAACCTTTGTGATGTTTTGGACCTTACCCCATGGTATGCAGATATTGTGAATTTTCTAGAAACTTCAAGGGTTACCACAGATTTTAGCACTTCCCAAACCTAGAGACTTATACATGATTCTTGATGGTACATTTGGGATGACCCATATTTGTGGATAATTTTTTGTGACCATGTAGTTCGTCGGTGTGTCTCTGACCATGAGTCCACCTCTCTTTTGACCTTTTTCCACACTTTGGAATGTGGGGGCCACTTTGGCTCTCAACGTATAGCTCGGAAGTTCCTTGACTCAGGACTTTATTGGCCAACATTGTATAGAGATGCCCATCGATTTTACAAGTCATGTAGTCATTGTCAATTCACAGGGAATATCTCCAAGAGTAATTAAATGCCCCAATAGCCCATGTTATTCTGTGAAATTTTTGATGCATGGGGTATTGACTTCATATGGAATTTTCCAAATTCATTTATATTTTTGTAAATATTATTAGTTGTGGACTACGTGTATAAATGGGTGGAAGAAAAGGCTACTAGGACCAATGACTCTTGACTTGTTTTTGATTTTGTGAGGTCCTAAAGTTTTAGTCAGTTTGGTTTGCTGAGATTCATCATTAGTGGTCAGGGTTCCCATTTTTTCAATCAAAACATAAAAAAATTTCATCGTAAGTTTTGGGTTGATCATAAAGTCGCCACTGCATATCACCCCCAAACTAACATACAAGCAGAAATATCAAATCAATAAGTTAAGAGAATCTTGGAAAATGGTACAAATCAATAGGAAAGATTCAAGTTTGCACATGTATGATGCATGTTGGGCGTACCGTAGAGCTTTTAAAACCCCAATCAGAATGTCACCATACATAATTGTGTTTGGAAAAGCTTATCACCTACCGGTGGAGGTAGAACACCGTGCATATTGGGCTGTTAAACAATGTAATATAAATCTTTTAGATGTAGGTGAGCATAAGAAGCTGTAGATTCAAGAGTTAGAAGAAATTCGACATGATGCATATGAGAACTCTCAGATCAATAAAGAGAAGTAAAAGTCTATCCATGATATCATGATTCATCAGTGGAAGTTTCATATTGGTGAGAAGGTTATAATGTATAATTCCAGGCTAAAGCTCCACCCGAGTAAGCTTTGTTCTCAATGGCTCGGTCCTTATACCATTACTGATGTTTACCCTTTTGGTTCTATACAGGTTTTTCATGAGAAGATTGGAAAAAGGATTACTGTCAATGGTAATAGGCTCAAACACTTCTATGAGGATTTTAAAAATCATCTCGTAGAGGAAATCCAACTAATAGATGCCACATATGACACCACTTAGCAGGATTTCCCTTCTCTCTACCTTTATTTACTTGTCTATTTATTTAAAATACATTCATTGAGGACAATGAAACTTTTAGGTGTGGGGGAGGGTGACATGTCATAGTTAGGATTAAACAAAACAAAGAAAATTAATTAAAAAAATGTATTTTCATTTTTGATATTCTTTCACTTATTTTGTGTTTTTAGATAATAATTGATTTTAAAAAGGATATCCAAAATCATTTTTCGTGTTTCAGTCGATTATGTGGAAAATTCCATTGTTTTTGGAAAAACAAAATTCAAATGAATGTTGATATGGAATCTTTTTCTAGAATTTTTATTTTCAAATAATTATTATGTGTTTAATGGATTTTTCAATCCCATGCCTCATTAGCATTGACTAATATTTTAATCCCTTACCCGAGAGACATTCTAAGCCCTTTATTGCATGTTCTTCCTTTTAATAACATTCTTGAGATCCTCGGCTCATATAGATAAACTAAAACTTTCCTTGATTTTGTTTAAAGCCATAAGATTCAAGTATGCTATATTCGTGATAGAGGAAATCATTCATTGAAAAGCCCTTTGTATAACTATCATCTATTTTCAGCCACCTTTACATTTTATCCTTATTAATCCTTAGAGACCATGAAATGTCTGTTATGTATCCACATTACAAGATAATTTATCCCTACCTACCCATCACTTGTGTATATTCTTGTTTTATTTTCAGCAAGTGTAGGAGAGAGGGTGTTTCCATGGGAATTTTGGGAAAAAGAATCATTGTTATAGGTTGATATAAAGGATGCCTACATTTTCCTTGGGAAATGGGTTCATAATCCATATTTCATCATTGTATTATATATGTTTTCCTATTTATCTCTAAAAAACTAAAAAAATATAGTTATGTACATCGGAAAAAAAACACAGAGCAAAATAAAAAATAGAGAAAAGAGAATGTTTACTCATTATAATTCACTGCTTGGTTGTAACACACGGAGATGGACAATGGGGAGAGTGAGTTGGAGGTGATACACTTTGTGTGGGATTGAGTGCACACATTCTTTGTAAACACTTGCTGAATTTTTAAATGTTTGATACATAAGAGATTAAACACTTCTCTTCAGCCTCATATTTTTAAACATTAAATCCTACCAACCCTTGAATCTCAGAACAATATGTTGGAAGTCCCCTTGAGTAGGACACTAGTTTCTACCGGTAGAGAACATAGAATCTTTGTATGCATATGGTAAGATCACATGAACTCTAGTAAAATATAATAACACCACTTTCATATGTTCCTTTAGTGAATAGGGAAAATTTCTAAGTGAGGTAGGCTACGACATGTTTCATGGGTGAAAAAATGAAGTTGAACAAATTTGAATGTGAGAAAAGAAAGATGAAAGGAAAAATTGATTCCATAAATGAGACATGATGAATTTCATTTCAAAAGAATCTTGGATGTTTTCACACTTTTTATTTAGGAATGATACATGATTAGGATATTATACTTTTCCCAGGAGTGAAAATGTTTAGGTGTGGGGGTGTGATCGTACCACGATTCACTGTTTTATTTCACTCTTATACCAATGCTTTAAACTGGTTTTGTAATGAATATTAAAAATATAATAATAAATATCACTTTATGTTTGAATCAATTAATTAATTTTTATCACTATTTAATAGGTAAATTTTACTTTTTTGGTGTTTACATTGTAGGAGGAGGTGATTTGGAGAGCCCGTGATGGAATTCAAGCAAAATGGACCAAACTGCGCAGAAGCCCAAGCATGCATGTGGACAATTATTTGTACTGTGGATAATATTTGCATACAATTGTGATAAAAATGTGTGTATGAGTGAAAAAAAATATGTGATATATTTCTCTAGAATAACATGAAGCCCAATTCATCCATTTGGAGGCCCAAAATAGGCCCACAATGTGAAGAAATTATGGGCGGGCTAGATTGGACCACCCTTCTATATTTGGGCCATAACTTGGGCCTCATAGATCCAATTGGACTAATTCCACCCCCATGGATAGCTACCTCGATGGTTCATATATCCACCGAATTTTGATGAAAATTGAACGCGTTTTGATCAGTCAAACAGCCAGATAATGAAGGATTAAAAATTATGTTCTGAATAGTGACCTATTCCCTTAGGCACTTGCACTATTTTTTGGAAAGTGTGATGTTTTTTCCATAAAATCACTCCTCCCCATAATTCTATCATGTTTCAAGACCAGGAGTAAAGGTTAGTCTAATTTGAGAGCTCTCTTCACCCATTTTATTTCTCTTCTTCCTCTTTTACTTCTAAACCTCTTAGTGATCAATTTGGGGAGTGTCCTTTGTTGTAATCTCGAGCTCCACACTTGTAATCTTCATAAGGTAATTGATTTCCAGGTTTTTAGTTAATTTTTCTTCATTTCTACCTTCTAAATTTATTTATATTCTGGTATGATCAAATACAAATCAAAGGAACAAGATTCCACATGCTTCCATGCATAACCAGGATCTTGTGATGATTTGAGTATGGTTCCCTCTTTTCTCACCCCTCCGTTTCATAAGTGTGAGAATGGATTGCATTGGTGGATAAAATCCAAGAGCTTGAACCTAAAAATATGCATGTTCTTGTCTTGTGGAATATTTTAATCAATGACACAAATCTATTCATCTCATCACGTTGTTGACTTGATTCCTTAATTGAGATCCATTTTTTCATCGATTAATTTTGTTGATTTTGAGTGGTTGTTGATAATAAATATCGTTGGTTGATCAAATCCTAGGTGATAACCTAGTAAGAACTCACATACCATTATTGGTTTCCGAATGTATAAAATCAAGGAATCAATGATCCTTCCCTTTCCCTTGAGAGCAACATTGGATTGAGCAACAAGGGACACTTACCCGGGTTTATCACGATTTCTCCAACCATTTTATCTCAGTAGTAATGTACTTTCAATTTCTTCTCTTAAAGAAACAAACCCCAAGTTTTATAAAACCCCATTCCCCTTTTAAATTCTTAATCAGAACCTTATTTCATAATTAATGATCTAAATCTACTTCCAGAGACGACCTAGGATTACTGCTATACTTTAGAAATTCTAGTTAAAAATAAACATCTAATTTTATAAGCTCAACAACATGATCATCATGTCTAGATGATTTGTTAGGAGGTCTTGTGGAGCAGAGTTGTGGACATCCTGGGTGAATCACATGTCTTTCAATGACTACAAGTACATATCACTTCATCCCTTTGGAATCCTTTGTTTTATTCTACAAGGGTCATAGGTTATGTGAGTTTGTATGAGTAATACATAAAATTTTTACTTGATTTCCTGATGATGCTTCACATGACCAATATGGGTCATGTGGAGAGTATGCACATATGTCATGGGAAAGTCGGCCTGTTTTTCCTCAGGGTGTCGAAAAGGTACTTGGGCATACCCATAATTTTCCATATGATGAGATGATCATGTAAAAGGGGTTCCACATTCCAATATGGGAGTGTTTATGGATGATTGTATGATCATTTTGACATTTAAATGACTTCTTCACAAGATCATCTTGATTTGTCCAATGCTTGTCTTGTGAAAATGTGGATGTGTCCAGGGGTATCACCTGATCAATTGGATTTCCCAATGGTTCATCGCATAACCATGATGTCATGTTGAAAGGTTTCTAGGAGATCAATATGAATCATCGAAGGCTTCTCTTGTGATCAAAGTGGCATGCCTGAAGCTACCTAAGGGTGTCGTGAGTCTCACGAGGACTCTCATGACCGCATGTCCTCAAAACACTCATGCGGAGGGGTCTCACATATGTGCATAAGGTTCTTCACTCATTCAAGTTCCACAGGTGCACATCAAAAGGGATCATGCCTTACGTCCATATAGGATATATTTTCCTAGGTAGAGGAATTCATGGATCTTGGGTGTTCCAAGATCACACACTTATTTGAGGGGTATAACCTTTTATGAAGGCACTGCGTGGTGCTTTTCCACTCATATGGATTCATGTCTTCAACCATCATCTTGCGATGGTTCCACGGGTAATACATGATGAATGTGTAACAAAATCTTCACATGCATGGATAAGGGCATGTGTTTCATGGTACCCATTTGTTCATGCAATTCATGTGATCTTGAAATGTATTCTTAAAGAATTATGCGGATATGTACAAAGGCTTCCTAATAATTTCATGAACATGGAAGGGGTTCCTTGGGGAATATAGACAATTGTTTCCTCCCTTTTTACCCTACATCTTGGCAGGTGCCTTGAAGGAACAGTGTGATTCCCACACGTCCAAAATCTACATGACTTCTATAGGGTCTTGTGATTAGCTCCATGATTATCCACAAAGGTAGCATATAAAAGGAAACATCATGCATGGGTAATGGAAGAAACATCATTGTGAAGTGGGGTGCATGGAACACAGGTTGTGTGACCTTATCATTTTCCTTGCATGGTGAGGGAGTCAGTGGTGATCCTGTATATAATGAAGACCACCCCTAAGGCCTCATGTAGGTGTCATAGAGGATTCTCTCTTGATCATGATCTTGTGAGAATTTTTCTTACTGAATCCACTACTTCAGTGTGATTTGGTGTCGCAAAACTGAGGGTCCACAAATTCCTACTGATATTTGGATTGCATGGACAAGGTATTACGATGCCACTTGAATGGGGGCCTCACAAACATGGGATCCCCTGGGAGTCTTGTGATGAACATTGAGCATACGCTGGGGCTACTTATTGAAGCCTCATCATGCATGGATGATGATAGGTGTATCATGGTAAATATCCACACATAATACCCGGGAGGATTTTGTCTATACTTCATTTTTAATCATAGGATATCCAAGGAATCATGTGAGGGGGGCTTTGCGGACATGTGTTGGGGATGCACGTTGGTTTCATGTATAGGGACAAAGGTTTTGTGTGAGGTTATATCCCCATACTATCATGTGATCCTATGAATATCACATAATTATATCTCATGGATACATCCCCATGGAATGTTTTCTCTAGAGGGTGGAACTAGATTTACCTAGAGGAGATCTCCGGTGGGAGGTAGTTGGTATCTCTATTTCTTTGCCTCTCCCTCTTTCTCAGAGCTCCTTCCCCTCTCCTCCTTGCTTGATTGTTTTTGGATGGGAGGGGTTTATATAGGCCATGTGATCCTAAGCCTTCTACCAATTTGTATTGGATGAAGTTCATGTTGCACCAATGTAGTGATAGAGATCACATCACATGATCAGAGAAAATATGATTTAAAAAGGATGGAAAATACATGGGGGTTGAAGGTTTTGCAGTTTTTTAAGTGTTTGTGATGCCTTAATCCTTCTCCCTTGGTCAAATTTCATGATCAAATAATGATAATGGGATATCCCTGAACACTTCCAGAGACTCTCGCGATAGGCTAGCATAGCTCACGGTGTCTTCTGCTGGCTATCCCTGGTTCAGTCGCATGATCAAAGAATGATCATGAGATAGTTTCAAGTGTTTTCAGGGACTCTCGTGGAATTCCAGTAGGGATCATGGCTTGAAACATGTGATGAATTTTTTTTTTGTGGTCTTGGACTTTCTTGGATATTTATAAAAGTATCGAAGACATTGAAGTGATGACAAGAGAGTGTTGGGTGTGCCTCAAGAAGTTTAACTATTTTGTCAAGAGGTTGAAGATGAGGGTTATATAGTGCATGGGATTGCATTATTTTGATTTTTGAGGCATGGTTTTGGCTTAGTTTGAACTCACGATGGAAGAGGCTATAGTGGATGGTCAAGATCAGTGGAAGGTGAGATCAAATGGAATGGATCAGCGGGCAGTGTGATCAGACGACCCAGATTTGATCTTGTGGGAAGTTTCATCCCACATCAATATATGGCCATGCCTTATTTCGGTATAAAATCCATTTTGTGGATACATCTTCTCAAGTCAAAAATGGGTTCATCACCCATACCATCTTTATCACCTCCACCAGTGGCCTTCGACCCACCCATGTGTGCACACCTATGGGCTTGTGCACTACAAGACCTATACACGGGCCCAACTCCTCTCTTGTAGGAGCTATAATCCCTCGCTAGTTTTTTTGGCTGGCCTAGGATGACTCCCATGGGCGTGTTCAACCTGATGGCCCCACATGGTCCTTGGATGAATCAACCTGGCTGGCTAGTGGTTGGCCATACATTTTTTCTAAGGGGTGGAAATAAGAACCCCTAACTCCTTAGAATAAAATTCCAAATATGATGTTGGGTTCAAGGTATATCTCCTTAACCACTATGAATTCATTCATTCCCTTTTCCATATATTATTCTGATTCTTGGAACAATCCTTGGAACCTTCAAGGAAAAGTGTAAGATACACAAATATCAGTGCCAACAAAATCCCCCCCCCCCAGAATGAGATTTTTCGGAATGAAAGAATATTATTCTAAGGTAAATGTAGATCACTTTTCAATATATTTTAATGTATGATGATCCATGATGCTGAAATCTGAGAGGTGATACCCTAAGTATGTCTAAAAAGTTATCAAGTGTTATGAAGATGATACATCCGTCCATAACCGCCTGGCAAAATCTACTATAGAGAGTAGCCTTAACTTGAGACTTGGACCCCATGAAATTGGAATGTATATGCATTCCAAAAAGGCAATAGGGATTGGGTAGAATGGAAAATGTGTCTGGATCCAAAGCATGGCACATGGATTTCCTTACGTATCCCATGAGGATGGGAATCAAGCTGCACGTAGTCCTGAAACATATCACTATAAAGATCAATCTCATGCATAGGAGACATAGGTTCATGGATAAAGAACTCTAGGATTAATTTCCTTATGTAGATATAACTCATACATAGGAGTGGTATGCCACTATTTTTTGATGAAATATTTTATGAAGATTCATATTTCGGTGGCGATTTTGATCAGATCATCCAGGATGCCCATCCTTTATCTGTAATTTCAGAAAGATCTAATCAAATTGACTTTAAATAGGTCACTCTTTTAGAAATTTTCATGAATTCCCACTAACAGTAAATCCTCCAATGATTCACCTATTCTAATAATCCAGAGATCGTTTGATTTACGGGGGACAATTTGGACATGGTATCCTTCCAAAATATGGAATGCTCTAACTTTTTCCTAGCTCAAGGGACTTATCAAGCATATCCTGTTTTTTTCTAGGGCCATATAGTTGGCCCCTCAAGCTCTGCATATTTTTATTTTTTTCACTAATTTTTTCCTAATATTTATATAGGGAATACTTAGCAGGCATGGAATTATCTTTTTCCCCAGCCTCCTTTTTATAGGTTTTCATCCTAACAATTTTATGTGCCTCTTTCGTTTATTGGTGCTCAGTATTGCCTGGATTACACAAAGTATGTGTCTAGTTAGCGGAAACTCAAATTTTTCCCAGGATTCCCTTATGGGTTTTTCATCTTGGTTGGTATCATGTCTCTTTCTGCTTTATGTTCCTGTATTCTAGACCATCATTGTATTGTAGTTAAGTTTTTTTGAGCTCAGAACTTTGGTGTACTGTATTTTAGGGTCTTCTAGATTAGACATTTGGGATGCCATGTAGTTTAAAGTCTTAAAACTAGGACTATTATGGAACATAGGGTTGGTAGGCCAGGGATGACTCAAAACTCTTATTCGGTGTTTTGTCCTGCAATGGTGCTGCTGGGGCTCATGAGTATTGGAGCTCATTTCTTGCAAGGAAGAAATGTCATTAGTAGGATGGTTAAATACCTTATGCATCAATAGCATGTACAATAAAAGATGATATCCACTCTTTTACCAGGGCTACATAGTATTTTATGGGGTGAATATGGTTGATGGAAAAATTCTTGGGTATCTAGGCCCGCCTGGATAGTTGGAATGTGGGTGATGTAAGTCGCAATCCAAAATTATGATCCAGGTAATATGGAATGAGGTAGACATGTCGGGTATGTCCCTTAAAACTATGGGGTGTCAGGTTCTTCCATGGTGTTGTTGAGGATCACAAGGATTATTATACCCTTTATGCTGGGTAAATATGTCTCCGGTTAGTGGGTCTAAGCCCCTCTGCATCAATATCATGGCCAAGAAGGGAGGTCCATTTTCCTTTCTAGGATCCATGAAATATTTATGAAGGCTAAAACATCAGGATGATGAAGTTGGGTATGGAATGAAGGCTATCAAGGAAGGGTTCTAGTACCCTAGGGAAACTTAACTCCAATTTAACAGCTTGGGACCTATTCCTTATGGTTTTGAAGCACAGGGTGTGGGCCACCAAAAGGTTGAAGAATTAAGGGCCACATTTTGTCCTTGAGAAAGGGTAAAAAACTTGGTGATTCAACATCAAGGATATTGGATCCATTGGGATTGTATGATATAGTGACTATAAATCATAGTACAAAGTTCTCAAGTCATGAGGAAGGTATGGGATAGTCATTATAGGGATAACCCATAAAAAAATGAGGTGTTGGGTTCCACCTTGGTGACGTTTGGATCACAAGAATCATAAATCCCTTTACACAAGGAAAATATGTCTCTGGTGGGTGGGTCTAAGACCTTGCGTCAGTAGAATTGACATGAGAAGAGATCTCTTTTCCTATTCAAGGGAATAAAATATTGGTGGTGACCTGAGACGCTTTAGATCATGAAGTGGGATTTATGCAAAATATAAGATCCAAGAAGGGTTCGAGCACCCTAAAAGTTGTGCCACCACCCGTCAAACATATTATCATGGTGAGGATATTTGATGAATCATTACTCTATTTTTTTGGATGAGGGGGATTAGAAAGAATAAATTTTCTTTTACTAGGTCTACATAGTATAACCTATGATATTTATGCCTTATTTATTTTTTGTTTCCTAATTTTTTTGCTTAAACTCTGAATACGAAGAGTTTTGAAAGTGGAGACTTGAATTTTGATCTGTCCACCCTTTGCGGGTTTTCAACTGGATAAGGTTTGTGTCTCTTTCTCTAGAAGTTTAAGGTATTTCAATTTGGACCATTATGTTTTATATTTTATGGTCGTACAAATTTAAGCAAGGTGTGAGTGTTTTAAGGTCATGCCACTTGTTGACCTAATATGGGAGATGTTACACAAGAGGCATTCTAGAATACCTAGGGTCAAGAGTACTCCAACATCTTTCATAGTGGGAGGTGTAAATGTTTGTAAACCAAGTCTCGAGTTCCTCAAATCATGAGAAATGATATTTGAAAATAATATTGAGAGTAGTTCAGACATAATTAGATGTTGAGTGTTGTCGTGGTGATGATGTTTGCTCTCATGTGGATTGGAATGTCCTTTTTCAGAGTGACACATTGGGTTGACAACCATAGGTTCACATAAAAGATCCATAGGCATGTATGAATAATCAATAAATGGGTCCATGTAGCCATATATCCTTTCCAAGGGCCATGAAAGATTATAGAGATCTGAGACACTCCAAGCATGAAGTGTGTCTTATGGGTTGGGGTGCTTCAGAAGGAAGCACTTTGTTCTCTAGTTGGGTAGGGTAAGGCTCTTTCGGTCATTTGATAAGGATGTATGATGAATGATGGTTTCCCTAGTTTAACTATATTTGGTGGGGATGTTCCTCTATATATTTTAACTTAATGTGGTAAGGACGTAATTTTTTGTAGTTTAACATCATGCAGTAAGGATGTACTTCCATGCTGTTTAGTGTTAAGTGGTAAGGATGTGAGAACCAATGTGGAAGGTTGTAACGTTTTAGTTGGTACCAAGGATGATGACTTGGGAATCACTACATATCACAAGGTATAATAATAAAGACACACGTAGTTCTATATGGTCGTGCAGTTTAACGTCTTGCAGTGAAAAAGAACTTCATACAATTTAATGTCATATAGTGAGGATGATGCGTCATAGTTTAATGTCATGTTGCAAGGACATATGCATAAAATTTAGGGTTATGTGATTCAGACTATAAGGTGAAGATACTATAATATATATGTTCAATGTGCTACCATGAAGAAACCTAACGTGAATGAAGACAAAATAGGTATCAACCACACAATGCATATTTCCAAGAGAAATCAAGCCTATTCGGAATAACTACATATCTCATGAGGATGAGAATCAACCCACATGTAGTTCTAAGAGTTCCATGAATTTTAACATCATGCAATAATGATGATGGTGTATAGGAGAGATTTAATGGGGATGTTGTAGTTGGGCCCAAGAGTGGAGGTTTGAGTTCACTACATATCTCGTGAGAATGGAAATCAAATCACATGTAGTTCTTGTGGAACTGTGCTATTTAACGTCATGTAGTAAAGACACATTTTATACCTCTATGCCTTTCTAGTGAGGGTAAACCCCTATTGTAATTCTTAATCCCACGTGAAATGTGCTCCTTGTGAGAAATAAGGAGTGGCATGGGTTTCCTCACAGTATAGAGATATAAGGGGATACGATAAAGGAATTATGAATCATGTAGTGACTGGACCAAGATATAAGAACAAGGCATCCCTGCGTATCTCATTGGGAATGAGAATCAATCCATACATAGTTCTAGAAGTCCCATGCAGTTTAATGTCATGCAGTAAGGATTTTGGATTACCTGATGTGAATGGGAAAAGGAGTTATGGACCCATGCAGTTTTATTTCATGCAGTAAGGACATATTTCCATGAATTTTAACATCATGTGGTAAGGAAGTGGGATACTTGATGTGAATGGATGTGGATATCATATATCTATACAGTTTTATGTCATGAGGTGAGGACATCATCCATGCATTTTAATGTCTTGTAGTAAGGATGAACTCCACACTGTTTAACATCTTGTGGTTAGGACAAATTATGGGGCTTACTCTGATGTGGATATTGAGTTTCTAGTATCTATGTGAAGTATTTATTGATAAATCTTGCATTGGTGGGGGTGTGACAATGTGACGCACTCCCCATCCATAGTGGTCAGTGAATAGAATCTATTAGGATAGACCTTGTGTATGATGTAAGGTCCTTCCCACTTGGGTTCCATATTCAGGGGCTTCTTTCCCAGTATCATTGGGGTTCTAACAACTAACACCAGTTATCCCAAAATGAATGAATGAAGGCAGACCTTTTTATTGAAGGATCATGATATTCAGTTCTGGTGGACCTCGAGGTTGTGCAACATGTGAAACATCTTCTCTTCCAGCCATTCTAACTCATCCAACCATTTTTTAGATTGTTCATCATTTGAGATCTTCCTACAAATGTCTATTCAGATTAAGGGTTTCTACACTTCTATGGGTAATACTGCTTCAGTCCCATACACCAGTGAGAATGGCATTTCTTGTGTAAAAGTACATGTTCTAGTAGGGTAGGCCCACAAGTATGGAGAAGTTTATTTGGCCAAGAAATCTTTTCATTGTTCACCATATTCTGGATTATATTTGATAGAGTCTTATTGAATGCCTCTATCTATCCATTTTCCAGTGTATGATAGTGAGATGATTGATTGGACTTGATGTTGTACTCCTGGTATATCTACTTCAAATTTTTGGAATAGAATTTTGTGTCGTTTTTCATCAATATTGCGTAAGGGACCCTGAACCTGGTAATGATATGGGACTTCATGAAATTTATGATTCTCTTCATCCTGACTTTCTTGAGGGTTATCACCTCATCACATTTAAAAAAGAAGTTAGTAAAAGTAAGGATATACTTGAACTGCTTGGTTGTGGTAGGGGGATATGGCTCTACAAAATCAATCCCCCAAATATAAAATGGCCAGGAATATCTCACTGTATACAGTAATTCTTGGGGTTGATGGATGAAGTTTTCATGAATTTTACAAGCATGAAATTTTTTGGTGAATTCCACACATTCCTTTATCATGGTTTTCCAGTAATATCCCAACCATTTGATTTGGTGGGAAAGCCTAATCCTAGATTTATTAGCACTGAAAGATACTACATGGGATTCCTTAATAATGGTGATAACTTATCCTTCGACTGTGAATCTAAGGAGAAATCCATCAAAGCCTAACTTATAGAGGATTTTTTGGTAATTCAGGTCATCCTGAATATTGAAGTTTTCTACCCAACACCAAATCTGTTCCCTTTTGGAATAATCTATTGGAATCATACTATCTCAAAGATATATGATTATAGGCTCCATCCATTCATGGGTGGTCACTACTTCATCTTGCTCTGGGGTGGTGCTGACTTGATTGATTTATTCGATATCACATACTATGATAGATGAAACCATTCTTATATGGGTGATATGGAAGGTGGCTTCCTCCTGATCAGGGTCATCCCTGATGACGGATGCATTAGCGAATGTGTCAGCATGAGCATTCTGTAACTGGGGGACATAAAATAGTGTAGGATTAAAGGGGAATTCTGACATTAGTCCTCTGACATAACTATTGATGTGGGATAGTTCTTCCTTCTTAATGGTATATTCACCATTGATCTATTTTATCACCAGTTCTGAGTCCCCTTTTATGTTCAGGTAGGATATGTAGAGTTGTAGGGAGTGCTCCAATCTGATTATGAGGGCTCAGTTCTTAGATCCATTATTTTTGTAGCATTTCGATAGTGAGAAAGAGTAAGGTATATCTAATTTTTCTGGAGAGACAAATATAATCCCCATACCAAACCAATTAATCTGTGGGTTCTCTATCCTTGTGTCAACAGGACTCCTAGAGGCTCTATCAAAGTACATATCCCATGTTTGGGGAGTGTCATGGATGTAGAAGACCTCTTTATTGGGGAGTTCGGTGACCTCTAGTGTATTTCCTAGAGTAAAGTATGCTTCCAAGAATTCATCTAGGGCTTGTATTTTCACCGACTTCTGGGATATGATCTGGATGTCATATAGATGGAAAATGATTTACCATCGATCCAAGCACCCAGTCAATATAGGGTGTCTAATAATTTACTTGATAAGATAAATATGAGAGACCAGATGGATTTCATGGTCCTACAAGTAATGTCTCATCTTATGCACTGTGAAGATAAGTGTAAGGCAGTTATTTTCAATATTGGAATATCTGGCCTCAGTACCTAGCATGGTCTAGCTGAGGTAGTAGAGGTTTTTCTTGATACCATCATCATTATTATCTTTGAGGAAATAGCCCAATGAACGGTCCTTAGAGGACACATATAAGATGACTAGCCTCCCTTCCACTAGGGGCATCAAAAATAGTGGATGAAAAAACTACTACTTGATACATTCAATGGATTTCTGACATTCATTGTCCCATTGATATGCGACTCCCTTATTCATTATCCTCATGAAGGAATTCATCCAGGTTGGCTATGAATCACCGAATATAGGTGAGTTGGGCTTGGAGTCCCCTTAATTATTTTAGAATTATGGGGGTAACATTGATATGATAGCACTAGTCTTATATGGGTATACCTTAATTCCATGGTGTCATACCAAAAAGCTAAGAAATTTGCCTAATGTTACCTCAAAAGTGCACTTCAGTGGATTCATCTTCAAACTGTGATGTCACAGCTTGTCGAATATTTCTCAGAGGTTCGTAAAGTGATCACATTGCTATTGGGATTTGACAACCATGTCATCAACATAAAATATGGATATCCTCTCCAATAATGTCTTAAAAATGTGATGCATTGAGTGCTAATATGTGGCACTGACATTATTTAATCCAAAAGGCATGACCTGGTAGAATAAGATCCATTGAGGCACTCTGAAGGTAGTAGATTATTCATCCTTAGGGTCCATTTTGATCTGATTATACCCATAGTACCCATCCATGAAAGAAAGGGATTGTAAGCCAATAATTTCATTGATCAAGAGTTCTGTGATCGGCAAGGGGAAATTTCCCTTTGAGAAATGTTGATTAATGTCTTTAAAGTTAATGTAGACCCTAATTTGGACATTCTTTTTCTTAATGGGGATGATGTTGGTAATCCATCTCATATATTTCACTTCTCGTAAATGTTGGATTTTATAAACTTGTCAACATCTACCTCTAAATTTATAACATAAGAGGGATGTATCCTCATGGATATTTACTTGAATCCTCAATGCCCATTGGATAGCCCGAGATGGTGTGTAACCACATCCAGATTCTATCCAGGAATTTCTATATAATTCTTGGAAAACATATACTGGTTCTGTTTTAAAAATTAAATGTATCTCTCTTGCTCTTTGGGGGAATGGTGGCACAAATTATAGTAGGTCATGGATCATCTTTTCTCCCCATGTTTATCTGCCTGAGATCATCTATGGTGGTAGAATCACATTCCTCGAATACTGTTGGGAAGTTCCAGATATATTCCTCATCCTTTTATGTTTTGGAGTCTATAGATATTTCCTTGGGTGAGGATGGAAACTTGGGGTTCTCTCTGTCACTATTAGGGTGAGGGAGTTTGTGAGAAGAATCATCATCGTTCCTTTCCATCTGAGTTAATGTGGGTAGATTCTTGATTTGATTGTAGTTGAGGATAGGAAAGACATGGACCTATGGAATTGGGTCTATTATTTTGATCATATTTATGGGGATCACATAATCATGATCAATCATGCTCTAGGGATTCATAGGGATGGTCCCTAAGCCATTAGAAGTTATAACCTTTACATCATTTTCCACCATTGGCTATCCACATCCATTATTATATAACATTTCTTTGACATATGTGGCTCTGTAGGTCTCGAAGGGGGAATTGTCACTATGTAGCATACCAACCTTCCCATTGATGGGTTACTTCAAACATTGATGAAATGTTGATGGTACCACTGAGTGGCTATAAATCCAATCCCTCCCAAGTATGACATTATACGTGGTGACTTGATGGATAACCATGAACTCAACGTCAGATGTAAACTCCCCAAAATGGGTCTCCAACTTGATCTTCCCAAGGGGCCTTTTCTCACGCTTATCATACCCCTATATGGTTAGATTTATAGGGGATAAGTCCCCTTTTTTATACCCCAAACATCAGAGAGTTCAGGCTGGGATGATATTGATCCCAGATACATTATCAACCAATACCCTTTGGACGTTGACATTTTTGAGTCTGTCTAAGACATACAAGGATCTGATGGGTCCTTGGATGGCCTCTTCCTGGTATTGATCAGTGAATGAGATGGATACATGGCATCTTATGGACATAGTCTCCACTCAATAGACCTCGGCTGCAAATACTTCTATCTCAAAACTCATGAGGGATCTGAAGGTCTTCAACAACCACGAACCAGAGTTATTTCAAAAGATAAATCAATTCGAGGATTGAGATCTTGGCTGGGACTGTAGATATATATTTCATAACATCGTACTTTTTCACTAGAGGTCATGGTTCATGAAATGGGGTTGCCATTAGCCATGGGGCTGGGGAGCTGAAGCATGCAGTTTAAGAGCTGGAGAGCTATGTTAGATGGACCTTAAGCTTGTGTCGAGGTTGAGGGAGTATCTGCTACCAGTGGAATGAGTCGTTTCAGTCATCCCTGTTGCGTGGGTCAATCAGATTATACCCCTACTGAATGGTCATGCAAGAGAATTGGTTTTGGGTGAATGTAGGTGGGCTTTGACAAGCCACTTTTTCTTTTTTAGGCTTGCTGGAATTCTTTCCCATGATTTGTGGCTATATAAATTTTCTCTATGGGGATGTGACCAGAATATTGAGCTTGGCTACATTCATTCAATCCCCTTTATCCTCAGTTATGGTGCATGAAACCCATTATTTCCCTATTATATGCAGGAAAACCATATTCGGGGTTATACACATCATCAGATAATAGGTTATTCTAGTGTATTGTGTTGATAGAACCGAATATGCACTCTTCGTCTGATGACGATTCAGTTTTGTAGGGTGGTTCTTGTTTTGTAGATGTCGCAGGGAATAAGTCTGCAAGGGTCAAGGATTTCTTTGAAAAAGAGTGTGATTCTTTCTCTGTTTCTTCCTACTTCTGGTGGTCACACCCACCCTTGGGAGGTACCTTGGACGTCGCCCTTTTGGGTGGTGGATCCATTGCGAGATTTCAAAATTGTGATTCAAGGCTCCATTAGTTTGACCAACTATTTTTAAGTCATCTATTTGTCGAAATTTCACACTCACCTAGATGTGGCTTTCTTCCAACCTTCCTCTTCTTCTAACCGAATGATGGTTATGAAAGCCACCTATTCTAGATAATTTTATAACATCACTTATTTGGATTCGACCTTTATTTTAAGGATATATTTGAAGATGAAACAATTATGGATATTATGAACCATCCTTATTTGGAAAGTGTAGTAAAAGGGAAATTCAATGAGGTTGACTTCCTCTGGCTTCCGAGGTTGTGTGAGCATGAGCACGTTATTATCCATGGATGCATGGAAATATCCAGGGACGTTCTCATTTTGTAAGGTGTATAATTTTTTCATCTATTCCTAAAATCTAGGGTGAATTTGGTTTCTTTGTGCTTCTAGAAGAGGGTAGTTCTATGATTAGTGCTGCTCAGAAAGAGGTGCAAGGTGATTTAGAGCTTTCTTGGGTGCTTGGATGGGCACTGTTGCAGGCTTAAGATTGATATTTGCAGCTTCCTCTCTTCCTGGTCTCTTCCCTTAGACTACAGGCATGATTTGAGACCTAGATTGGGTTCGTTGAATGTATTCTTCAATGTTTAAGGGAACTCTTGAAACCCACCTAGATATTTCATGTGGATTAGGGGAATCTGTAATTTATCCTTGAGATTAATAGAGTAGAGTTCCATTAGTTTCTCCTATGATAGAGGGATGCTGAACGAGTAGGTCAAACCCTTCCAAATTTCAATAAAGTTAGACACCCTCTCATTCTCATGCTGATTGCAGTTTGTCAGGTCGACGATTATGGTATTTCTTAGTGTTGAACTGAACTGATAAATGAACTAACAACGAAGGCCTTCCTATCTTGCAATAGAGCCATCTGGTTGAAAAATGTATCAAACAAAGGCAGACCCTATCAAACTATGTATGAAGCACCTCCCCAACTGATCTCAAAGGCCCATCATCAACCCACATCATCACATGAAGTGTGTGATATATTTTTCAAGGTCTCTTGCATCATCAAAGGGTAAAAATTTGGGATTTAAAAAGTTTTTTGAAGGTGGAGTATCATCTACCCATTCAGGATATGAATTCTTATCAAGCTTCACGAGTGTATGTCGCCCTTCCATGGCTTCCATTCGATTATCTAGGTATTCTATGGTGTTAAGTATCTCTAGTGGTAATACTTCCTGAGCCTACTCTTGTTCGTAGGGAGTGGGTTGGGGCAAATGAGGTGGTCCCACTTTCATATCCCATTGATACTTGATTTTTACCATGACTGAAGGGTTACCTTGACAAAGGAGGGTTGGCTTCCACAATGGATGGAAGTCACAAACATTTTTGGCCACCTAATTTATTTGGATCGACTATCTAGATCTAGAACCCATCTGATATTTAGATACTTCTCTTTCTGGAAGATCATCCATGGGGGGAAGAATATTCACCTCTGGATGGAGATGATACCCAGTGGGAATATTTCCCCTGTGTAGCTCCTCATTCAATTGATGTAGATTTTTCATCTCACTCTTATATTGTGAAAAATTCTCTTCCACAAATGGAAACTAAGATGAAGTTGTTTCTTTCCCTTTATTGTTTCCATTATTCTACCTAGGAGATGGAAACTCGTTATTTGGCGGTGCTAAATTTTGAAGCCTTCTTTGATTTTAGGTGTGTGTAGCCTTATTTGGTGCATCCAATCACCCTGATCCTAGGGTATTTCTTCCATGTCACAACCCTCTGCATTTTTGTCATGATCATCATCTACTACATTGAAAATTATGAAATTCATATAGTTGTATCAGGCAATGGTTGTTGTACCATTTATATCCACACAATAGGATGATTCTTTATTGCTTCCATCAGGGTCATTATTCGAACCCTTGGCCTTGTTGGAAAATTTTGTATTGTGAACCTAGTGGGGTTTGATTTTAGTTTTTGTAAATTGCTCTCCTCTTGGATTATGGAAAGTGACCTTGAGCGAGTTTCTGATCATGGTCACTGAGAGAACCCTGACCAACATAGGTTTATCTTGTAGTGGGAGGAACTTGTGGGGCGTCAATTGTTGATGTCTTCCTCCCAACCTAGAGGAGACATATTCCTTATATGGTGTTGATGGTGATGAAAATTCCCCTAGCCCTGTGGGGTGGGGGTCATTGGGGAAGCCATTGGATATGAAAAAATAAATTCCCCCAGCCTGTTGGTATGGGGATAATCTGGAATGAAATTTGATGTCTCTAGGGTCCTTTTAGGGGATGATG
Organism: Viscum album; assembly: GCA_963277665.1. NCBI lineage: Eukaryota > Viridiplantae > Streptophyta > Magnoliopsida > Santalales > Viscaceae > Viscum > Viscum album. The sequence goes on from OY728146.1 coordinate 658,878,145, forward strand.
GAATCAATATATAAATACCCTCATCCCTATAGACTGGGATTCACCTGCAGTTGCAAAAGGTATATCCTAAATTCTCATAGGAACTGATGACTCGAGGGGTGGAGGTAGAGGTAGATATTCTCCTGGACTACAGGTCTGACTCCACTACAGGATGGCTACTATGATAGCTTCCATTGTGGTTTTCGTAGTGTGATGCAGTTGTGCTTTCATAAGATTTGGGTGCATAGGAAGACCATGATGATATTTTTTCCTTATGGGAAGTTTTTTGAGTGATCTAAAATTTTATCTCTGTGTTTGTAAAATCCTCACGTTGTCCTAGGGGGTATTCTGACATCTTTTTGTCTATCCTCCCTCCTCATCTATGGTGTTTGGGAGCCATTAGAGTAGGGGAATTCTATTGCAGAGACCAACTATCCTAAGAATTACCCAGTCCCCTGATCTCATAATAGGCTATAACATTTCAGGATGTTGTATATTAAGGAATTTTCTATTCTATGGGAGAGGAAAAGTGTAATGATCCATATTATTTCCATCCTCAAATTCAGATGCCTGACATGGCTTCTAAGATCAGATGCCGATATTTCGAAATGAAATGGCGACAATCATGTTGCAGATTTGCATTGTGCTTTTCTAGTTTTGGATCCCTGGCCATGGAGATGGAATCTAGGTTGAGATGGAAACATAGTATCTTTATTTTATGAATGTGACAATCATGTCCTGGATAAGGGATATGCCAATCCTTCAGTCACTGATGAGCATCCCAAACATTGTTGTGTAGATAAAAATGCACTCCTTTTTAGCTCATCTGGGATCTCATAGCTATAAGTTATGAGGGGCCAGAATATGATGGGGAGGTTTTTTCTGGCTAACTCTATACTCATATCAATGTCAGACTCTTACTCATCAGACTAACACACCTCCACCCAATTAAACCATAGAATATGGCACTGATGGTCGTCTGATGATAATAATAGAGTGTTGCTGGAAGTTTATGGGGAACCATATACAGTTGACCCTGGTGTTTCAATAACCTCTCTATATGAAGGTGTCGAGGATTCATTCAGCACTGTTTATAGAGGTTTTTGAAAAAATGGAGTATTTACTTACCCATGGGAGATATTTTTGTGGGGAGGTTGACCATGGTGGATGTCAAGAGTAGAGAGTACATGCGATCCAACTCCACACTACCATGAGGAGTACTATTGTGGTAATAAATTTCTCATACTTCCTCTTTAATAGAATAGTCGACAGACTTTTGTGGTATTGAGAGTGTGTCTCTAACAACATCAAGGGCACTAGCATTTAGCAGACTAGAGATATGAGTCATGTTCTACATCATGATCAGAGTATGTCGACCCTCCTTTTATGATTGTTCATGGATATGAGCTTGTTTTGTGTCAGTTTCTAGAATCTGTACATAACCGTCATGTGATATGGGATTATAATCCCTCTATTGAGGAGTTATCAGAATATATCGATAAACTATCTCATTGTTGATAGGGATATGATCCCATCTTGAGGCATGTGACACTACCACATGGTGAGCCTCAGTTCAAAGAAGAATGTGAGTCTGGTCTGAATATGAATTACCCATTGGAATATGCCGACAAACGTTTGAAATGTGATAAGGAATATGAGTATTCCCTTATATTTCCTTGAAATGATGCTGGAATAGTCATTCTTTAATAGAATAAGGGATATGTGCCTTGCTTTCATGACCTGCTGGAGTATGTTGGTAAGGTTCACTAATAATAATATGTGCCTACCCTGAAGCTCGTTCCACTCTTACTTGGTTAACTTTGGCTAGATTGGTGATATATTCCCGATCCTAGGCCATTGGGATATGCCTCTAGACTTTTTCTACAGGCATGTGCCCTTATCCTAAGGTGTGTTCTGCTCTCACTCGGTGGGCCCCAGTTATAATGGGAGTATGAGCCCAATCTGATGTCTCACCCTTCATCAAAATATGATAACAATCCCCCAGGGTGGGAGCAAGAATGTGGGATTGCTCAAACATAACCACTTGATCATGATGATTATATTTTTGAGTTGTCCTGACAATAAGGGTAGGAGTATTCACTTGTCCCTTCATCTATAATGGTTTCAGAATATACTGGTGGATTTCTTCAGCTGTTGCTAAAATATATAGGCATTTTAGCAAAGTGTGTGCGAGTATATAAGCCTAAAAATTTTCGGTCTCCATAATCTATTGACAAACATATTCAATTGAAGCAGGAATATGTGCCCACTTTTTCCCCCTATGTTCTATTGGCATATGCTGATAGGCTTCATGCATGTGAGTAAGAGTATGATCCTCCCCCACACTTGCTGTGAGAATATTCTTGCAGACTTATCCCAAGTGAGAAAGGATGTGATCCTTCTTGTTTTTCCCTGCCAGAATAAACTGGACGGATTCTTGGGTAAGAGTGGGGTTGTGACCCCTATTTTGGGTGTCTGTGGGGATATTCCAATAGACCTGTCTTGACTTAGTAGGGATATGTACCTGCTTACTATATCCTTCCAGAGTATGCCAACAGGCCCCATCGGAAGGAGGGGGAATATAAGCCCACTACTAAATGTCCAATTTATTTCTCCTCCGATGAGTCTTCCTTGTAGCCCATTCATGGGAATCCATGGTAGTTGTGTATTGGTTGGTACTGTCAGCAAGTGACTGATTGGTACTAGTGGGATATTGTTGGTGAAATTGGTTAGTAGGTTCCTTCCATGGAGACACTTGAACTTGAAAGGAGTAGGATATGGATTCTTGATCCACCTTCATCAGGTATGGAAGGTGTCATTTTTCATGCTCTAGGGATGAGATAATGAAGTTGTTGGACATAGTGATGGGGGATACTGGCTTGGCAGCAGCCTTCATCGGGCGATGCGGACTCTCCAGTTGTCATGCCTGAAGAATCTCATGGGTAACTTCCATATTCAATAATATACCATACTGTTGGTACTCCCGATTCATTGTATTTTCTAACTACTACTAGAGTCATTTGGCATGTGAGATCATTTTATGACCTATAGGGGTTACGACATCGAATGAGGTACTGGGACTACTACTGGAAGATGAAGACATTTTCTCAGGTCAGGTGGATGCAATCACGCATATAATAAGGAACAAGGTTACTTATCAGTGCTATATTGTAGTCATAAAAATGCACAATCAGATATTCTTGGTTAACACAATTTTTATGTATTCTAATTCTGACCATTCTACTCGCATGGACTTGTCAGCACGAGGATGGACTTACTGAAACTCTGGTTTATGCTAGTTTTACTGCTTTGTTTGTATACAAAATTTGCAAATAAAAGTGTCCTGAGAGATCCGTGTTGATCCTATCAGAGTTTTTTCCATATAGGGTGGGGGGTTAAGCAACATAGATTCATTAATTGTAACCTAATCATTCATTATTAGGGAGATTCACTTCGAGTTCGCCATTTTTATTTTTTTTGGTTTTGGATGGGAACATGGAATGGGATTTCCTTGGATGATTTGATTGAGGATTACTTTATGGACCCACTCAATCACACATATTGGGTCATCCAATTGTTTCATCTTCTGTAGAAACTCTTAATGGTTCTTATATCCATATCTGTGTACGGACCTGCTTTCTAAAGGCTGCGGTCGTCTCAGTTTTCAAGCCCAGTGACTCTTAGGAAATCAAATTTATCAAGAGGATGGGAGGTTGGGCTTATCACACCCTTTTGGGGGGAATTTTTTCCTACTCTGTGACTCTCTTATAGAATTAAGATATGTTCATTAATCTCTTCCTAATATTGATATGGGTCCAGTTACCCTAACAAAACATTGTAGATTTTCTCTCTTATATATGTAAAAGACTGGGATTTATTAGGTTAGACCATTTGTATATATCTTAGGTTCTTCATCATCCTTTGGTGATGGGTGATTTCATATATGTCAGAGCCATATGACCAAGTGTTTTGGAATTTACTCCCATGTATGGAGGTGATTAAAATTCTGAGGAAGGGATTGATCCATTAAGAGGCATCCTACATATCCTGGTAATTACAGGAATCAAAACCAATGTAGTTTGTTCACATCCTTGGGACTGACCCCAAGGTATATACACTTATATATAAAGTATGTTCTTACTATTCCACCCATTAGGGATTACATATGGGGTTTCCAGATTGATGAATTTTCACGTTGTCCAATGAGGTGTTCCTTGCATCCCCCATAAGCCCACACGATCTATGCCCGGTGTGAGGAACAAGGGATAAAATATGAATACCATTATGGAATATAGATTTGTGGATTTGGTATTGGAATAGTACTTAGGGTCCTCAATATAGAGCTCGATCCTTGAGAAGGCATCCTACATATCCTAGATATAGTCAGAATCAGAGTCGTTGTAATTCTATTTATGTTGGGTCTTACACACTAAGTCCACCCTTTATGATTATAGAAGTTTATAGTGAATAGGACATGGTCATTTCTTATACATAATCCCATGCGATCCATGCTCATTTTAAGAAATAATGGATAACAAAATATCAATTTAATTTTATTGAATAATCAATTTGGATGTTGGGATTTCCCTAGATGATTGATATGGGACTCGGACCTCGTTGAGAGGTGGCCTACATATTCTGAATATAGAAATAATCACAGTCGTCGTAGTTCTCTTTATGTAAGGGATTACACACTATGGTTTCCCTTATACCATTTTGGATGTTTATAATTCATATGTCATGATCGTTATGATTCCCTAAGACCACGTGAGCTATGATTTTTGTAATAAACAAGGGATAACAGGAAATCGATGTAATTGCTTTGAATAAGGGCACCAGATATTGGGATTTACCTAGATGATTAATGTGGGACTCAGACCTCGAGGAGAGGTGGCCTATGTATCCTGAGTATAGCCCGAATTAGAGTCTTCATATTTCCCTTTATTTTGGGGATTTCACACTAAGGTAGCCATTATATTCGAGGATTACATGCTGAGGATGGGAAATTTCATCAAGTCTTGGGATACCCTTTTGATATGGCCTTATTGTATGGAAGGTGTTGTGAGACCCAAATGGAATGTTCTAGGATCCATCGCATGATCCAGGTGGTATCTTCTAGGAGGGGTTGCGTGTCATGGCTGATACATTTATAGGGTGTTGTGAGAGTAATTGCATGTCCCGACTGACGCCTATGGGATACATCATGGGACCTGGATGTCATGTCTGGAGGGCATCTCAAGTCTCTAGGTGACATGCATGGACTCCGTCATATGAGTCAGGCGATGTGCCCCGATGTTGTCACCTGTATTTGGATGACACATGTGGGTATAGTTATATGAGTAGGGAGGAGTGTCTGAGGAACGTCGTGAGTCCCGAGTGATAGACTTAGAGGATCTGCGAGATAGGAGTGGTGTTCGAGAGAGAGTCATGTGACTAGTTATGGCATATTTGGAATGTTCCGTGAGACCTAGGTGATGTGCCAAATAAAGGTCGCAAGGTCTAGGCGATGTGTATCGGTGCTTCCATGTGTCTTTAGATGACACACATGAAGCACGTAGTAGGGGACATGAGGATATCCTTGACTTAATCCTTTTTCCTTTGATCACGGTTCTCACCTTTATGTTGTGAGTACCTTGGATTTGATTAGTGTTAGTTGTTCTGGGTTTTGCGTGATCCTGTGCGCATGTGGAATATTCTTTGCATAACCCACCAGATTCACTTCATGTGATCTATTAGTGATCATGCAAAGTCCTTATGCCTACTTCATGACTATTCCAATTATATGTCAGTGTACTACCTGACAGAAAGCTTGTTGGTTGCATGATCAGGTGTTTGGAGAATTATGTAAAATAGTATGAGTGTCTGACATGCATAGCAGCTATCAGAGTCCAAACAGGTATATCAGATAAGGTTGGAATGTCCTGGAGAATTTGTTTGACATGTCTTGTCCATTTACTAGGCAATCCTTGATTATCCTACCAATATGTTGGGGCACCCATCTGGCATGGCAGACACATCCATGGGTGCCTGCCCGATCAATTATCATTCTTTGGATGTCTCCATATGGGCGAAGCGAACATGCCAAAGATGCTTCGCAAGAAAAAATTTGGCATGTCAAGGGTCTTGTGCATGATATACTGACCTGTATTAGGTTACTTCTTCAGACCAATGTGAACATGTTTATGGTTCTTCTCATGACCAGTGCATGCATGTCTAGCTAACATGTCAAGAGGGCTTGTGGAGCCGCGTTGTGGACATCCTTGGTGCGTCACGTGTCTTTCAGCAGCAGTGAGTACCTATCACATTCTCTGTTCTTCTTTGTTTTATTCTTCAAGGGTCAGAGGATACACAATTTTTTATGAGTAATACATATGATTTTTACTCGATTTACCAATGATGCTTTGCATGACCAATATTGGTCACGTAGAGGGTATTCAAATATGTCATGTACAAGTCTATATGTTTGTCCTCAAGGTGTCACAAAGTTTCCCAGGCATACCCAGCGGTTCCCATGTGGTGAGGTGGACATGTTGAAGGTCTATCTCAGGCCAATATGGATATGTCCATGGATAGTCTCATGATTATTCTGAAATTTCAATGACTTCTTCACAAGGTCATCCTTATTTATCCAGTGATTGTCTTGTGACAATGTGGATGTGTCAAGGGGTATCTCCTGATCAATTATCTTGCCTATGAGTTTTAGCATGACCATGATGACATGTCAAAAGGTTTCCACGACATCAATATCACTCATACAGGTCTTGTATCATGATCAAAGTGACATGCCTAAAGCTGACTAAGGGTGTCGCGAGTCTCATGAGGACTCTCACAATCGCATTTCCTAGAACCACTCATGCAGTGGGATATCATGGATGTGCTTAAGGTTTCTTTCTCATTCAAGTGTTATGAGTGAACATCAAAAGGGATCATTCTTTAAGTCTATATAGGGGATATTTTTCTAGGAAGATAGATTCATGACTCTTGGGTGTTCTAATATCACACACATATTTGAGGGGGGGAACCTTGTATGAAGGCATTGTATGGTACTTGTCTACTCAGGAAGCCACATGTCTTCTAGAATGGTCTTGCGATGGGCCTGGTGGTGATGCATGAATGTTTTGTACCAAAACCTTCATGTTCATGGAAAAGGTCATGCATTGCATGGTACCCCTTTGTTCATGCGATTCGAATGAGCTTGAAATGGATTTGTGGAGAAGTCTGTGACTATGCACAGAGGCTTCCTAATAATTCCACAATAATTGAAGGGGTTCCATGGTGCATATAAACAAGGGTTTTGAACCTTTCTTATCCTACATATGGGCAGGTTCCTTGAAGGCACCGTGTGATTCCAGTACATTGGCGATCTGCATTACTTCTATGGGGTCTTGGGATTAGATCCATGCTTATGCCCAGAGGATGCATATCAAAGGCTCCAGTGTGCATGGGTAATGGAACACACTTAATTATAAAGGGGGTGCATGGTACATGGGTTGTGTGACCTTATCATTCATCTTTCATGGAGAGGGTATCTGTAGGGATCTTTTATGTCATGGTGGCCACCCCTAAGGTTTCATGTAGGTGTCAGAGGCTTCTTGCATGACCGTGGGCCAATGAGAACATTTCTTACTGAATCCATTGCTTCCTCATGTCAGGGAATCACGAATCTGAGGGACCACACATGCCTATTTATATCCAGATTGCATGGAAAAGGGCCTATGATGCAGCATGACTGGGGACCTCACAATCACATGATCCCTAAGGAATATTGTGATGAAATTTGCACATGCATGGAGGCTTCATATTGTATCCTCATCATGAATGGACAATGGGAGGCATATAATGGGAAAGATCTACATGTAATACTATGGAGGCTTTTGTCTATACTTCATCTTTTCATCGCATGATATCCAAGGGTTCATGAGAGGGGTGATTCGCGGACATGCGTTGGGGCTGCATGTTTGCATTGCATACAAGGACAAAGGTTTCGCATGAGGTTATGATCACTCGATGGGCACTCACATCTACATCCCCATTGAAGGTTTTTTCTAGAGGGATACCCTATATTTACCTGTTGGAGATATCTAGTGGGTGTTAGTTGGGTTTTATATATATATGGGTTTCAAAAAAATTATGGAAAAGGGATAGTGTTTGAAGTATTTTTAAAAATGGGTCTTTAGATGCATGAACCCTGTTCACGCATCTTCTTCTCGGCCAGATGTAGGAACGGGGTTCATGCATCATATATGAATTCTCTAAAGGATGCATGAACCCCATTAACACATCCTACAGAAAGGTTAATAAAATTCATCATTTATTTAAAAGCAAAATTTTCTTATGTATTTGATTAATTAAATTATAACCCCTTTCTATTCAGTATTTTTTTGTTAAAAAAGGAAGAGAGATTTAAAAAAACATTTATCTTTCAATAACATGATCTTCCTGAATATTCTGTAGTAATTAGATTTGATTCTAATTGATATATTAATTCTAGAATTAATTTAATATTTCTTGATTTACCTCCCCCTAAATAGAAACACTCATAAACATAAATCTTATATAACTTCACCAAGGATGATATTCTTCAATACTTATTCTTAGATATGCTAACATGTTCTTAACCCTCTTAAGGATTGTTTCTTATTTTAGAATAATATGAAATTAATCTTTTTCATAATGTCCATAATTTTGTCACATGATGGAGGTATTTTAACAGTAAAATACTCTAGTGAAGATTGTGTACTAGTAGAACATGTGTCCTTTTATAAAGTTTGAATATGTATTTTCTCAAAATTGGAAAAATGAACTTCTATTTCCATACATCTCATATTGTGGTTTTTTTGATCTTCAATCATAATTATCTACTCTTAACAATTATTCATTATTCATTGAAATTCTTCTTTATGCAATTTAATTTTTTTAAACAAAGAATCATGTTCCATGATTTTAGGATTCAAATCATTGAGATCAATAATATTTGTCAAGATTTCTTGATGTTCAAAGATCTTTTCATCCAGAGTATTAATATTTATTAATGAATAACAAATATAAATTATTAATTTTGGAAGATAATTTGATGATATTAAGGCACTTGTTAAAAAAAGTAAAACTCTATAAATGATAATAGTAATGCACATACATAGTGTATTGTAAATCACAAATCATCCTAATCTACGTCTCTGGTGTAGATGCTCCTCTTTCCCACAACCAGGTGTATACTGGACGCGTCCACATTGTGTCTATCTCTGTCTGCGCTCTGGAATATGCTGCACATCATCCTCAGCAGCCACCCCCACATCCTCCTATGTGACAGGCGGTGGATGTACAGTCTCATCATCAATACCCTATCCTACATCTAATGATATTGGAGGCTGGATGAAACTATCACCAACATGGAAAGAAGATGGCTAATGTGCTAAGGATGTCTGTAATAAAGAATCGATCTCAACCCAGTCATCGGCTGTATCTACCTGTGGCTGAGCCTGAGAAGTTGGAGGAGCAGATGACTGATCAAGCGGAACACCCTCCTCCTATGGAATAGCAGCATTTGACTGATCAATATGAACATCCTCCTCCTATAGAACAATAAGATCCATAACAGGGTCTTCCCCCCTGGTATATCAATATAAGACTCAGCAGGTTCCACAGCCCCCTGAGCATGTGGTGGATCAAAGAAAATTCAATGATAAATATTGTCCATCGAAGGAATCAACATTGATACAAGGGTGTGAAAATATTTTAGGTCAAATACGGTGTGCTCTACTAGATCATACATGTGTAGTAGATGACAGATACGAGCATCTTATGAAAAAAATTATGTTGTTAAGTAATATGAATAAAAATTTCATTGAATTATGCAAGGAACTATGTATACCAGCTCATGAAAGACTCATTAATTTCGTGTCAGAAATATGACTGGGGACCTGTAGTACCACACTATGTAATCCACATGATCCACCAAATGAAAAAACATTGTCCCCTCCCCTCTCAATTGGAAGTCCTATCGTCTATCCGATAAATCAATATATCTGGTGTGGTATCTCCTCCAATAAAAATCTCTCTTCCCTTGAATCTTTAGGGAATTATGTGAATCTAACTGATTGGGCAGGTCAGTAATAGGCTGAAAGAATCTGAACTGCCTCATAACTCTGTCGGTCTGATGCCACTCGACTATATGAAAATGAATCAATTGAACCTTATAGGAGCTGAAAGGAATCATCGTTGTACAGTACGTTGGAAGACTTTGGATAATATCATCTGTATATGGCATCCATAAAATCTGAAAGAAAAAATAAATAATCAATTAATAAATGAATACATGTATAGTAAAGAATAAAGAATTAAAAATATAAATAATAATTACTTACATCGTGTGTTAAAATGTTGTCCAACATAAGTCTGTAGGCGTGGACGTCGTTTCTAGGGGAATCTGAATGTCGATTTTCCTGAATCCCCCTGTAGATAATATTGTTATATTTATATTTCATAATAGAAAGTTATAAAATTAAGTTAGAAAGTATAAGGAAGGAATAACATAACAACATCCACGTGGAGACTCTACTACAACATCTACTGGTAATGGCACACGAGCATGTGGAGCTAAACGAGGGATGTGCTCCCATACCCACATCTATAGAAGAACCACGCATCCTGTGATCTGCATCTTATTGATGTGACATGCGCTACATAGCGCCCTATATGTATATGCTAGACAAGAAGACATCCATCTATATCGGTTGGCCTCGTCTAAATCCTCCAAAAAATATAAATACATCAAATTTACAAAAGTAGTGGAGTGATCAACAAAAAGGGTTCCACCGATCAGCCTCAAAATATATACACGTGAAAATCGAAGGACGGTGATCTCATTATCATACTCTGCTAACTGTGTGAAGTGTTGTTATAACCAGGCATGCGTAATAGACCACCAACGATGGTCCTGCCATCATCAGGCACCTCTATGCCCAGTAGTCTATGAACAAGCTCCGGAAAATCTGCTCCAACTTGGCCAGTCAGAGCCGCACCATCGATAGGGAGGCCTAACATAATGGCCACATCCTGCAAGGTAATAGTCATCTCCCCCTCTCGAAAATGGAATGTATGTGACTTTGGCCTCCATCTATCTACAAGTGAAGCAATGAGATGATGATCGAGAAAGGTGAAGTCGCACATCGCTACGCTATAGAATCCAACACGACAAAGATGAGGGATGATAGCAGGAGTTGGTGCGGTATGATGGAAATGGTGAGATCTGCATACACTCAATAGAGGCACTAGATTCCCCTCTAAAAGAAGTCGTGATACATGAGTAGCCTAAGATGTGAGCAATGGAAAATCTGTCATCTGCACAAATTATATCATCATTACTTTATTATAGTTAATTCAATAAAAATTTTCAACTAATATTTAAATAAATCTAGAATAATGAAATGAAAAATGATTGTGTTAATATTTTTGATTTATACTTGATTTGTTGTGTATGGATTAGTGTTCGTAATACTTGACCAATCCCCTCATTAAATAAAGCACCCTATTACCTAATTTTGAGATTCAATATTTATGAGGTCTGCATTAATTAAAACCTATAGAGGTCTTCTAAGCATTGCATGTGGACTTCCATGAGCCAGTTCTTTCGTTCTATGTTTTTTTTGAATAGTTTGAGTATCACAAAATTCTTTATTAGAGAATCAAAAAATGAGACAAACCAAAATTGAAACATGTTATAAATAGAGAAAGTCAGAAATAAAAGGATTCAATACTGAAACTTCCACATACAAATCAAAATATACATAATCGTGAAAAAATACACAAACTAGATCATGGATGACAAGATGTAAAGCTCTGTGATGGCACTTGGGGACATCTATTATGAGTATGTCCTTCTGCATGACAAATACTGCATCGTATTCTCCCTCCTCTTTCTCAAGCCAATCCATTTCATTTCTGATTAGACTTGATTTTGGTCTACCTCAAGGTCGTAACCTAGTAGTATGAAGCCGATAATTTAAAAAATGACAGACATTGAATAAATCATAAATGAAAACATAACCAAATTATGAAACCTAGAAATATCAGGGATGATGGTCGGTTGATCAACAGGCAATGAGATGAAATTAAATTCAACAACAGGCATCCAAGCTGCACTGTAACAATTCACCAAAGTGCTCATGTGATACACTAGGTCAACATATGGCTCCCATGATATATTTACCGAAGCACAAGCTACGATAACATGTTCACATGGATATCTAAATGCCTGAATGTTGCGGCAATCACAGTATCTGTTATCTAACATCACTACAAACAATCGACCACTAGTGCATGTATCCCAGCCGTAGCGCAATCTTACTTGAAATCTCATCTTTTCCTGGTCGAAGTCTAGAACAATACATCTTGAAGCCTCTTCAGTATCAATTCAATATCACTTTGGAAATGATGTGTAAACTGCATTCCGTTTTCCATCCCCTAATAGGCCTTTTGGGACCGGTCAACAAAGTAATGAACACATCTATAAAATGTATCTTTCACTAACCCTATGATAGGATGTTTGAGCACACCCCTGAGGACCCCATTTATGCACTCCACTATATTAGTTGTCACATGACCATATCTTCTACCACCATCATATGCTAATGACCATTTCTCCTTTGAAATATGCATCATATATTCATACACATCTTCATTAGCAGTTTAGATCTCTTCAAGGCATTGATTAAACCTTTCTTGTTGGGGCTCATATGCTTAAACCATAAGAGAATAATAGATTAAAATGGAGAATAAATTTTGTTTTTAAAAAAATAAGTTTAGAAAAACATACCAAACTTGAGGATCGCCTTCTTTATGGAATCATCTCTGAAATGCTTATGCACATTACTTGTAATATGTCTAATGCAATAATGATGATAAGCATTTGGCATAGTCCATGAAACCCCATCACTAACCATGGCCTCTATAATCTCTCAATGGCGATCAGATATCAGACACACGCCATAGTTTTGTGTGACATGAACACGTACACATGCCAAAAACTAGCTCCAACATTCAGAATTCTCCTTTTCAACAATAGAAAAAGCTTGTGGAAGAGAAGAACAATTACATTTCTATGTGGCATAAATGAGTAAAACACTTGTATACATTCCATACAATAAAGTTCCATAGACTTGAATAAATTGTTTATAATAGGGAAATGCAGCAATGCGTGGCCTGAGTGCCCAAAAAACCCTATTGAACTTCACCTTTGTTTGATCAACTCAGTGATTGGGGGATACATACTCAACAGTGTCCAACTGATAAACAATTTGATTGTTGAGAGATAAAAATTCTACAAGTTGTGGAAACATAGCATAAGATTCATCCTAATCACCATAAACTTTTACAATTTCCTTCTGTTTTGCATTACATGCTTTGGTATATGATATCTTGTAGTTATACAACTGTTGAATTCTTTCCAGAACAAGGGAAATGGGAACATCCTGACATGTTTGTATCATCTCACAAATAACATTTGATATAAACTCTGAATCAAGGGAAGAGTGATCCTGTGACAATCTAGGATGCACACAAGTGTGTGGCCCTTCTAATATGGTTATCCTCCAACATGCAAAAAAATTATCAAATATTTCCCTTAATCGAAATTTACATTCTAGACCATATTTTTCACAATGAATGATATATTTTGTCCGCTTTGACTCATAAACCACAAATGTGAAATGTCACTCAATGTGGTATTTCTTTATCACATTTTTCATTACCAATTTACTTTCAAACTCCTTCCAGACATAGATGGCATTGTCATTTGATGCAGAACTATTCCCTATAATTCCAGGGAATTCAGAAGTTGGTGTAAGGACATCCCAATCAAAATTTTGTTCAGGAGACATTCCTTTAACTAATGAACTCAATACTGAAGGGTGATTACCACTAACTGGTGGATGTCATGGATTTCTGTCTCTCAAAGTAACCTCAGAAGGTTCATTTCCCACATCACCCTCACCCACATCTCTCAAAGGAACCTCAAAAGGTTCATTCCCCACATCACCCTCACCCACATCATCTCATGATGGTTCCCCAGATTCTTCTTCCTCAGATAAACTTTAATTAACTATATTAGTACATAGAGGGATGTCATCTACATTTCCTTCTACATTTTGATCATCTTCTTCATAATTTTATTCTATTACTGGATTCAAATGAGAAGGAGGAAATGCAAAAGACTGATTTGAAGGACCAACTTGTATAGAGCTCACAAAACACAGTTCTGTAGTAGTCAGTTGCACCACATCTATATTAGAAATCACCACATACAACTCCATCAAACCCTTAGCACACTACTATCTAAATAAGGAAGATGCATCCATCCAATCATCATCATCGACCAAAGGGTACTCAGTGTGCCAAAAACGTTCATGATTTTGTAGATGTCGATATGTGATTGAAGAAATGGATTGATCGACCCTTAGTTTTAACCAATTATGAATCTTATTGAAAACTGCATCCAATGTCATACAACCATGAATATTTACCACTCTGAAAGGTGGAAAACTACAACTAAATCCCTACACTGTATAAATGGTCTCACCATTGCAATATATTTGCACAGACATTATTACCTATAAAAATAATTAATAAAATATTATATACTACTTTAATATTTTACATTATTTAATATAATGTTATATATTTTAATTAGTTATGAATAATTAATCATGACTTGATCTTCAGACTTATGCTTAGTTTATCATTATTGGATCAAATAACCAAAACCTATGGACTCATGGAGTCTCTATTATCAAATATTTCAGCAACCGTTAGCCTCCTTTCAAATATCAACACCTCATGTCGAATGCCAGTTCTCGAACGCCTCTTTGGGGACACCTCTCTGGGGACAACTCTTCAAGGACACCTCTTGTTGATTTCCTTTTAATTACAAATTTACTCACATGAATGTGAGGGGGTCTAGGGGTATGAAATAGATAAATTTTTTTAAGCGGACAAGCATGTCCTTAAATACTTAGTCAAATATGGTTCACATGTCATAAATACAGAAAAATAAATGCAATTATTACAAATTTAATAACCACATTCACAAAACAAGACATGCAATTTCAATTATGCATCGATCGGTCATCTCAAGATCAGTCATCACACAACTTACCATGTTTTAGAGTATACTTATTATATTTATTACTATATTAAATACATATTAAATTTCTACACATCTTTTATATTTAATAAGTTTAATTCTAACTAATATAATTTAAAAAAATTATTTATTCAAAACTGTTTTTATACCATTAACAGAAAACGTTTTCTATATACTTTTTAATAAATTTAAATACGATACATATAACTAATATATTATTCACAAATTATATTACTAATGTATAAAAATATTATAATTTATATTAATATTACTTTACAAATATCATTTTTTATAACATATCAAATTTTCATAAACATTCAATACGAATTCATACAACAAAAACATCATTTATAAATTAAATCATAGAAAAGACACTAATTTACACATCAATAAATATGAAATAAATAAACCATACACACAAACACTAGTTTCTATATATCACAAATCAAATAATCAAATCACACAAATGAAATAAATAAACACAATTAAACAATTGAAAATTTAAATATAAATTTTACCTTCATAAATGCAGCACAAATTTGTTGAGAAAGAAATTATACAAGGCTTCACATCAAAATCCAGAGGAGAAGAATAAATTTGGGGGGGAACCCCTTATATAGAACTTCTCAGCCAGATGCGTGAACGGGGTTCATGCATCTAAAGACCCATTTTTAAAAATACTTCAAACCCTATCCCTTTTCTATAATTTTTTTAAAACCCATATATATAAAAAAACCACAGTAGTTGGAAAATTTGTTTCTTTTCATTTTTCTCTTTCTCAAAGCTCCTTCCCCTCTCCCCCTTGTGTGTGTTTTTCTGGATGGGTTGGTTTTATATAGTCCATGTGATCTTGAACCTTATTCCACTTTGTATGGGATAAAGGTCACATTGCGCCAGCGTAGTGATGGAGATCTCACCACGTGATAAGAGAAAATATGATTTAAACAGGATGGAAAATACCTGGAGGTGGAAGGGTTTGCAATCATTAAAGTGTTCTTAATGCCTTTATCCTTCTCCCTTGGTTTAATCACATGATCAAAGGATAATCATGTGACATCCCTGAATACTATCGGAGACTCTCACGATAGGCTGGAAGAGCTTGTAGTTTCTTCCGCTGGCTGACCCTGGTTTGGTTTCATGATCAAAGAATGATCATGAAATTGTTTCAACTATTTTCTAGGACTCCTGCAAAAGGCCAGTGGGGCTCATGGCTTGGATCTCATGATGTATTTGTTTCCGTCATCTTGGAATTTCTCGAATATTTAGAAAAGTATCGAATACATGGTAGTGACGACATGCGAGCATCAGGTGTGCCCTAGGACATCGAACTAGTGTGTTTAGAGGTTGAAGATGATGGTTATACGGTGCATGGGATTGCCTGATTTGTATTTTAATGGTTTGGGGTTGGATTGGTTTGAACTCACGATGGGAGAGGCTATAATATAAATTCAGGATCAGTGGAAAGCACAATCGAATGACATGGATCAGCGAGTAGTGTGATCGGATGACCCAGATTTGATCCCGTGGAAAAATTTTCGTCCCACGTAGATCTCTGGACGAACTTTCTTCCATTATAAAATCCCTTATGTGGTTGTTGCTATTGGATCCAGTTATGGGGTTTACACACATACCATCTACATCGCCTCCACCAGCAGGCTTCAACCTACCCATGGGCACTAAGGGCCTGGATTAACTCTTGCGAGAGCTATGCCCCCCCTCCCTCCGGGTCTTTTGGCTGTCCCAGACTGACTCCAATGGTTTTAGTTGACTTGATGGTACAAAATGGACTTCATATAAAAATAATCAGTTTTGGTCCACTTGATGGTCCGACATGGGCTTGATAGAAAAATAATCAGTTCATCCCGATGATAATATCAAATCTTGTCAGGTTGAGGATGAATAGATTCCATATGAAATGGTAACTGCCTATATCAAAGGGGAAATCCTTACAATAGTAAATTCCTTGATTTTAGATGCCTAATGGGGAATCTAGAATCATAATTTCATAAAAGAACTCAGTCTTGAGGACCAAACTATTAGTGATTTCCTTAGATATAAATGAGAGAGATGCTCCTGTGTCAAATAAAGAATACACTAAAGTGGAGGCCACTAGAATAGTTCCTTATATAGTAGAAGGTTCAGTGCTCTGGTCCAATGGTATAAGATAAAATAAATGTAACTGGCTTATACCATAGACCTAAGTCACTGCCTATCTTCCTTGAGTAACACCACTTTACTGGTGCTGGGAATCATAAGTCTAGCTTCCTCAGCCTAGACCCCCACCTTGGCATGATCAGCCAGTGGTATTCCAAATGCCTGCCTGCTGTGATCCTACTAGACCTACTCTTGATCATGGATTAGGTGTATATCTATTCTTTCTAGGAATTAATGGAAATGTCCTAGTGAAATGTTGGATATGGCCCATCCTTCAACTACCTCTGCATTCCGTTGGATCTCTTAAGCAATGAAGCTCATATGTCCCAGCATCCCACACTAATGTCATATTAGGAAGTTGTCTACATGAGTATCTTGAATGATACTACCTCTATGAGTAACCTCAAAACGTCTCTTTCTTACATGTGAATAAGATTAATAGATATTAGTGACGAACCACCCTGACTCACACCATATGCTTCCCTCAAATTCCTCTATGTAATAGGGGGTTAGTTGACTATTTCAGAAATAGTAGTCAACCTGAAAACATTGACCTGTGACTGGATGACATATACCAGCCCTTCCTCGAATCTCCTAGAGGTCATGAGATTATCACCTACTAGAGTAGAATAGAACCAATGCATCTCTATGAAATGAGTAGATTATTCCATCACCAACATACCTCCCCACTAAAGGTTCATGAATTCCCTATCTATGTCGTCCCTTAGAGTCTGGGGAAAGAAATATTCATATAAGATCATCTATAAATCTTTCTAGATCATATATCTATGTTAATCCACTTGTATTATAACATCCCACCAAATTTTAGTGGAATCGCATATTATATATGCATCTATATTGACCCTCCACTCTTGATTCATCTTAAGATGCTCAAATATAGAAAATATTGCTTCATTCCATGACTCGGTAGGATTTGGTCCACCATCCCCCAAAAAGATGTGAGGATGCTACTACAGGAATTAAAAAGTCAACTTTTCCAAACTTAGGGTAGGTGTAACTACACCTTGTATATTATTCAGAATACATATAAATTCCTCTTGGAACTAAAGTTAGTGCCCACATTAGGTATGAGAAGGTGTGCCATAGGTGGCACTACAGGAGGAATCACTGGTGGCTCAGGGCTTTCCACCTCAAAATCATTGTCATCACTACCTTCAGGGCATTCAACCGGAGGACATTATGATGGCATGACACTACAATTCAAAAAAACTTCTCATTGGAAATTTTTAACAACTATAATGACTACTAATAGAAAACTAGGATAGAATTAATGTCTTCCTGTAAACATATTGTACCCCTCTTAATACTTCAAAAGACAATACTAGGTAATGGATAAAGACCATGGAAGGACATAAGAACAAAATATATAACCCTCTTCCCACTACTCAGGCATGTTTTAGGTATGATTCTAGGTTTCACATGTACAAGATGACAAATTTCACTTTAAAAGTGGTATTAATTTTAGATTTTTTCTTCTTCAAATTTTTAAAACACATAAAATGGTTTAATTAGATGGTATACCATTTCCAATTCATAAGAGTGCAAACTCCCTATGAATCAAAATATGGTATCCATTAAACCCACACCATAACACGGTCCAACCCATGTGACCAATGGTTCGTGGCTCAATGATCCATAATTGACTACTTAAGGTGTCTACTATCACCTATTCAATAAAACACCTCTAGGTTAAGGTAGGCACATTAAGTATCAATTTTTTTCAAATCCCTAAAATAAGTGTTAGCATAATTCAATACATATTCAAGGAACTAACAATATGTAACCAGAAAATGCATGCTGAAAATAAATGTGGCATGGAAAATTTCATGGAATATCAGTCCTATTGTGCCAATAATAATGCATGAACTGATGCAACACCCTCATTTCTTCAATCATGGTAAATAAATATCATTTCAATATAACTAATATAATGACACCATGAGATATTTTCATCACCTAATGGTTAAGTTGTATCAACCATAAATAGAATAATCTATAATAACAATTTCTCATCCCAAATAATTTGGGTTTCTTATGTACAAGGGTTGTCTACATCCAAGCAGAAGGTCATTTACAAATCCCATTAACTCCTAGTCTCATGTATAATTCCCAAATAGTATGAAAAAGAAAAAATATTTTTCTGATGCCACCTTTTAACGTCCTGACCTTTGGTCCACTTAACCCATGCCTCGAGTCAGTAGATCACATGGCCTCAAGACCACCTCCCCATATGCTAGAGGCTTCTGAATAGAAACAAGGGTGTAATGGTGGTATAGTGGTGATACTGTACCCTCATATCATAGTAGAATATATGATATAATAGATAATATTAAACAAAGTAAGAATAATATAAACAGACTGAATAATAAAGTAGTAGAAGAATAAACAACTAAACAACTGAATATAATGATCAAAATCCAATAAGTAGTGTCAAATACATGGATTCATGGAATGATGATATAAAAAATGGAAAAATGGGATAGAAATATAAAAGACGTACAAAAAGAAAAAAATGATGCTCCACTAGCATCTCAAGTGAATGCTCAGTCCTCAACTCCTATGATTCATTTAAAAGTAAAACTTTTATCAACCTATAGTGGTTCCTTTTACCATACATGTTCCTATAGTCATATAATCTTCTTGGGTACCAAAGGAATCCTGAGTAGGGTGTGAGATGTAAATCTCAGTATGCCACCACCATTGGTGTCTACTTGTAATCCAAGTAGTTCTTGTAACTAAACAATGTGCAGGTATAGTGGAATAAGAAAAAAATACTTAATAAATAAATAACCAGACCTTTTAGGTTCCTAAAAGACACCAAATGTCTCTACCTGCTTTGGGTCATGGTTGGGAAGTGTCTGATTAGTAACTATATATATAGTAATAATATATATATATATATGGCATATTTATATATTTCATCCATCTATATGAACAAAGTACGTGCGGATGTAAGTGTCTATATACCTAGAATACTAGTTGCTGGCTAGATCGAGATGTAACTCAGACATCCATAACCAGTCTAATGAGCCTATAGGATCATGAGACATGGTACATTCCCTACATCTCATAATGATTGGTAGAGGTCATTCTCTTCACCAAGATGGTGAGTGTGTCATCATGCCAACACTTGAACAAGGGAAGTGGCATGTAAAGACCACTGTCTAACTATTTTCAATGGTGTGATATGTCACGATCAACACAAAATGTAAGGGAACATGATGCCATCATGCTCAACAGGACCCTTAACATCGTACCATATCCTATATCAAGGCATAATTTTATTTATAAAATTAATCATGGGTAAAAACCTCTCATGCATTAGGTTCACCAAGACCGTATATATATAAACAAGAAGTATTCATGTTTATAACATAACACATGATGAAATACCTCTCATATGTCCCATTATTCTAGTTCCATTTCATTTAAGTAAATAAAATTCATAAAAAACATTTATATAATCATAATAGAAGGGGTGGTTTTACCACCCTTTATAAATTATTACAAAGATTCCATTTAATTTATTAAAGGAAAATAACCCATCATAAAGAATTTCTTCCATTCAATTAATTTCATTTAAAACAATTTATTTCATTCAAGGAAGGGTAACCATCATGTGTAGGCCATCCTATACAATCGAGACCATCTTATCCATTTTGAAATGACAACTCAATTCATAAGGTTCAAAATCATATAATTGGTGACATAAAAAGGGAAGGTTCCAACTTGGGAAATTCCCATTATAGGTGAGATAAACTCTTAGAAGGCACCCTTGGTTAAATTTAAGTATTCACACTACATGGGAAATTCAATTTAAAAGACAAGATGAAATCCAAATAGGCATCCTAGGCATTCAATTAAATTATCCATAATGGGAAATTTATTTTGTAGCACCAACGGGGTGTCCATAAATGTGGTAACCATCCTCTAAACTACCTGATAAGGTTAAATAATAATGTATCAAGGTTCAATGATCACTTTTAAATGAATAGCTCAATTAATAGGAGATTATTAGTGAAATACAGCATATGGTACAAAAGGAATAGCTACGAGACATAAAAAATCATGGAGAAATGATGATACCACCTACCTCAAGGTCATAGATGACTCCTCAATTGATATTGGCCTCCTATTCAAAGAGGGACGGAAAAATTCTAAGAAACGATCCAACAGCTTGAAAATAGGGAAGAATAAGGTTGAATCTTAATAGTGTGATGGATTGAAAAAACTCTGATAGGAAGGGATAGGATTTTAGAACATACTAAGATGGATCCAATTATTCTGATGGATTGTGAATCAGACTTCATATCATAGAGTTACCTCAAAGTCTTTCTTGAAGAGATTTTGAGCTCATGAGAGAAGAAAACCAAGAGAAGGAGAAAAGAGAAATTAGTTTAATGGTTTAAGTGAGGTAAAATGGAATTTTCACATAAAAAATATAATGGCACATAGTTTTCCAAACTGTTCAAAAGTATCAAATACAAATGGTCACATTGAACAGTTAGGTGCACAATTTATCTAACCATGCACAAATAATGCAAAAGGCCTCTATCCCAAAAATATTGCAGCACCATATGACTATGTGCCTAAGATCACACAATTTCATAAAAACTATGCATTATATAAGTTCCTACTTTTTTCAACTACATGATTTCATGGAAACCATGTAGGATGGACCTCATGGTTTCCTCTAACTATGTGACCTAATCTTTTCTTTCCATTTTGGGGATCCAAGCTCTGAACGAGCCCCAGATGTACCCAAGATGTAACACCTCGAGATTTTATGAGAAATATTATTTTTAATTTTTGTGTTGTAAGTTACAACAAAGGAGTCTTTCACAACACTCAAACCTAACTTGGTTGCATTACACACAATCACGACCTTCCTCGATAGCGTGTGTAGTACGCAATACCGAGTTTCACAAAACGAGATATTATTATTATGAACTAGCCGTTATGAATAGTAAAACTCACTTTTTGAAATTTTATAAATTTAATCTTTCAAAATAAACTTCATTTTTGGATTAGGAATATCAAAATTAGCTTAGGGTGAAATTTTGGTACTTTTCGGATAACTTTCATATTCTGATGAATAGTGGAAATTACTAAATTTTAATTAAAAACAACTTTTTTAATCGAAATAATTAATTGTGATAAATTATTAATTTGAGTGGTTTTAAAGCATATCTAGGATATATCATTACAATTTAATACAATTTTGGTCATTGTATGTAATTTCACATTTAAACCAGACATAAACAAGTGTCAATCTTTTGATAGTTATTATCTCTTAAGAACACGCTATTTGTTTTGACGACTGGAACTAATTTTTAAATTAATTAATGCAACTGATATGTTTTGAATTTGGTAAAATAGACATCATTTTTGAATTCATAATATCAAATATAGCTTAGGCCAAATTTTTGGTATTTTTTTGGAAACTTTCATTTTTTTGATGAATAGTGAAACCACTAAGTGATAGTTAAAAAACTGAATTTTTCATAAAACTTAATTTTACCGCTTCTGTGAGTGTAATTTCAAAAATCAGAGAGACACGGTTAATATAAAGGACTAAAATGTGGTTTAATGAGATGAAAATAATTTTGGGTGAATAGTAACTTTTTACTTTTTTACCACGGTTAAAAGTAAATAAGGTAATTAAGGGTAAACATGATATTATTATTACCCTAACACATGTCCTAATTCTATTGGATAAGTGTAATTCGGCAAAAAAACCTTATAAATAAAATATGACCATTTAGGCTCACTCGGATTAGATTAGGACATTTATTATTAATTTATTTAAAGAAGGGTTAAAATAGTTAAAATCAAAGTTTAATAACTAAATTATTTTTAATATAGGGTTATACATAATATAAATTCGACTATAAATATTAATTATAAATATAAAAAGATTTCCTACATAATGGTATTTTATTTATAATTTTTAGACTTAAAATAATTTAATTTATTTATGAAACAATTATGATGCAGTAATTATCTTATTAATGAAATACTAACATAATTGATGTTCTAAATACCCAAATAAATGTAATTTGAGACTTTTTATGAATTAAAATAATTTTCTATGTTAATATGACATGTTAGTATTGATTTAATTAACTTTTTTCAAACTAATCATTCTGTTATGAGTTTCAAAAAAATCAATTACCAAATAGTGTCAGAATTGACATAAAATAGTTTTTAAAACAAATATTATATTAAAAATTGTTATTATATTCCAAAAAATATAAGGTTAGGCAAATATACTTATATAATGATAGTTGTATCATTAATGGACCACTTGGGGGTCTCTTGGATGTATATGGAAAGTTTATTAACTATATAATATAAAAATACAAAGTGACATGGTAAATGTCAATCTAATTAACTAAGAGTTAAAACTAAACGTTATGGTTAATATAATGACCTAAACTTGTCTAAATTCTATTTGATGAGATTATTTCGACCTATCCCTACCTTAGCTTCTAAATAAATCAATTTGGAGCTATTAAAAACTGAATATGACTTTATAATAAAATAATATATTTTGTTATTCCAAAGGTGCCCCTCTCCTCCCTTATAAAATGGAACCTCCTCCCTCTCTTACTCACACCACTTTGAGCCTTAAAGCTCGGCCAAACCCTTAAAAATTCTCTTCTCCAATTCCCTAGAAACATCATAGAGGTCATGGAATTCTTCAAAGACCAATTTTAGTGCCCTAAGAGGAGGTCTCAACGAGGCGCTTCAAAGAAGAGGTAATGTCCGTTACCGATTCTTTCACCTTTATTTCTTCTTCCACTTCTTCTTCTTAGGTTGTTTCATTATTAAGTAATAACATAAGTATCACTCATATACTGATATGTTATTATAAGTATGAAACAATCCTATTTCACCATCTATCCATCCTACAGAAAACGAAATCACCGCGCGTGCGTACGTACGGAATACCGTCTCCACGCCGTGGTGTAATCTATTTTCCACCACCACCTTACTTGGATGGGTATAATGGTGTAAATAATAACTATATATGATTATTGTAAAGTGATATTGATTATGTAATAGTATACATACACTCCAGTAAAATTCCACGATCATGGGAATGATATCATCGCTCGTGCGTACGTACAGAATACCGTCTCCCCGACACGATGAGATTCATTCTCAATGATTAACCATTCATAAATGATTATAAAGTATATATAATAATTAATCATGAAATATATGACATAATAATGATACTGGATTTATGTATATATATATGTATTTCATCCAATTAATTCCATTCAATTCAATGAGGAAACGAAAACAACGTTCATGCGTACGTATGGCCTACCGTCTCCATGAACGGTGTATTTCTTTCCATTTATTGATCTATTATATATATATATATATGTATATTCTGAATATATATTATATATAAATCATGTTTTATATTCTGTAATTAAGTAATCATGATCTAAGTAATCATATGAATAATTACAAGTCAAAACACGAACGGCAAATGAAACGATTTTACCCAAAACGCTCTTTGACATGGAATTTACAAAAGAACGGGTAATATAAAGTCATAAGTGAACCATATATGATATCATAACAATGAATATGATTCTTTAATAATTCAATGACATTATTTAAATCATTATACAGGAGTTTCAGATACGTACGAAGCATATCGGACCTAAGGTAAGGGATAATTTTGCAAATCTCATTTTTATCTGAGATTGGTAATTCATAAGTATTTACTGGGGTTATTGCTATCGTCCATGTCCATGTTTTATAAAAGTGTATTCATGTATGTTTAATTTCCTTTTTACCTATTTTGACTTTTACCCCATGGTATGGAAGGAATCTTTCTTTTATTTACCCTACAAGGTACTTTTTGACTTTTCCGACAAAAGGACGAGAAGAATGTTTTTTTAACGTATACGGCATGAAAGGATTTTTTTTACGATTTTATAAAGCCTTATTTTCATGAAGCTTCCTCCAAAATATTTCATGAATATTTTCAACAAAACCCTTTTCTTTTAAAATTGCATGACATTTTTTGAAAAGAAAATGATTTTGAAGAAAAAAGGATATTTTCCTCAAGAATTCATTTCAAGTGTTTTATCAAAACCATTTTCATCTAAGATGACATTATTTCAAATATGTATGTTTCAAGTATCATGTATCTATGATTTAAATGGTTTCACTTTTCTTATTATGAAATGATATCCATTTCTTTTATATGGATTATGTGATGATGGGATGATTTTTATGAAACCCATTTTATTTATTGGGTTTTTTTATGAATGATGTATGTTTATATTGTGGAACAAGTAAGAATGATTTCAATATGAGATGGGTGGGACCTATATCTCCCTCCAATGCATTGGGTAAAGATTTATATCTCATGAGATAGACATGGCTGGAATGATAAGTTAATACGGTTCAGTGTTACAGGACTGAAACGAGGAGTGAACTCGATTCAGAAAAGGACTTTGTCCACTAAGATGGTCTTGGCAGAAATTCCTTGGATACTATGGAAATCATTACATGTGATTAATGGATGCCAAAATTACATGTTTTATTCCCATGCTATGTTATCATTATTTATGTTCCATTATGATCTATTCCTGATGTACTTCTATGTTTTAAGTCGTTGCTCAAGATTTTGATGTTTAAACATTATGTTCATGTTTTTAGGTTCTAATGTGTATGGTATGTTTTATTTTATCCATGCTTACCCTTACTGAGCATTTTACCTCACCCTTTTTATGTTTTATTTTCCCCCATGATTAAAAGAAAGGTTTTAGGTAAGGAAACAAAAAGTGGAAGATCTTTATGGGAGATGTTGAAGATCTTTCACCACGATTAGAAGATTACGTTCCAAGTTTCCAAAGACACTAAACTATTATGGTCCTTGTGTCTCTGTTTCTGTTATGTATTATGTATTCTGAAAAAGTAATGTAATATCTATGTACGTCAAGATTTGGGTCTCTACAGTTGGTATCATAGGAAAGGTTTAGTCAACCTTTGGAAACTAGGATGCGAAAACGTTAGTGAGATCCCTAGAGATATTTCTAAGGTATGTCTAGGGATGTCCCTAAGGATAAGTATACGTATAGGATATAGTTCTAGAACTACGGTAACGATCTTATAATTTAACCTAAGATTTTATATATTGAGGAAACTCCCCCTTTACTATGTTGTTTTCCCTAGCATGATTTTTTCCTCTCACACTATTCTTTTTGGGTTTTATAAAATGGCTGGAAACAGGAAGATTCACGATAATGGAGGATATGATAGACAATGGAATGATATTCTTCATGAGAAACCAAATGAAACGGGATCTGGAAGTCCAAACATCATTATTATTCCTAATTAGAAATATCATAATATGATCAATAATCTCAACTTTCGTAAGTTTCCCGACTCAGATAATAAGAGAAAGATGGAGTTTCATGATGATCATAGAGGAAAGAAAGTTCAATTTTCCTCATGTAAATCATGTGGGAAGAGGCATCAGGGATATTTTTTCAAAGGAACTGGAAGATTCTTTGGGTGTGGAAAAGAAGGACACAAAGCCATTAAGTGCAAAGGAAAAGGTTCATTTAACACCATGGACAAGGATAATGGTATTGCTACGACATCAACAATGATTAGATGTTTTAAATGTGAAATGTACGAGCATTAAGAAAACCAATGCCCTAATAGAAAATCTCATGAAGAGAATCAGAACGGTCATATGGGTAGTATTTATGTGGATGATGATGAGGAGACTAAAAATGATATATGAGCTGAAATAAGTGTTGAAGCTCAGTCAGTTGTTTTAGAAGGTAGTGGAATGATTGTATGTTTATCGAGAGTTATGTTGTATAGTTAATGGTACTATGGAATAAAGAATTATCTAAGGATTGTTACACTATTGTTTTTCCTAAAATTATTTGAATGTATATGTTGAATGGTCCCAGTAACCATGGAAGGTTATTCAGATATTTTTGTAAAGTAGGTGATATGCGCATAATGAAGGAATAAGAAGATAATGAGATGTTTGATTGTATTCATGAGCTCATGATTGATATAAGGACTAAGTGATATCATGGTTTGAGTATATAGAATTTTGAGGATTTTGGTATGTGGAAAGTGTTAACTTTTAACTGCATTCATGTTTTTACTAAGGTTCAATGGGTATTCATTTTTCAAGAGAATACATGATTAAGGCCTTTGAATGTTTGGAATGTGACCAACAAGACATATCTTATAATATATGGGGATCAACGATGGTATTAAATCTCTGGTAATCATTTTCACTATATTATGAGAGTGGACTGTAGTATTATGGATAAGCCTAAATATTGGAATGGATTATGTTGGACATAAGTTAGTATTGTTTAAGGATAGAAGTTTTTTCGATATTATTGATGGAATGTTATAGTAATATAGTTTTAGAAAAAGGACAACCTGTAGGATGGGCGACAACCCATCGCGTCGGACAAGGCTGTGGGAATAGAACCCACAACCGAAGTGAGACTGGCCTTTATCGCCTACCACTGGCTACAGGAAGTCCCTGGTTAGTAGAAACTAGTTTTATTTTATTAAGCGGTGTGATATATGAAGTATAAGTTCATTTTTGGAACCATATACGATTAATCTAACCATAAGATGGACTTATAACTTTTGATAACCTTTTGTTTGAAACAGATGGAATGACCCATCATTCTATCACATGATCTACTAACACATCACGAATAACAAATTCAACTTCATTTCTTTAAGGGATGAAGTGGAAATTGTTCAATTCACGAACAATAGTGAGATTGTACCAAAATCATGTAAGTATTTCTTTTAATTCATCAACTTTCGGGAAATGATCTTGAAAACCAAAAAATTTGTCCTAGTTCCCTTATATCCAATGAATCAGATGGTACTTTAGATCATCACAAATCTATAGCTTTGTGATTGTTGGCTTTTTCATAGCCATGTTATCTACCACTCTCCATCAGAACATGATGGTTAGGATTCTCTTCCATATCCATATTTTCACCTATGTTCTCCTCTGTGGAAACCCAGTGATTAGTTTTTTTGGGTAACCGTTATGTTTCATACTTTATTTTTTAAATATTGGTTTTGGTATTCCTTTTTATGATGTAGGTTTCTATTAAAGAAACTTTCGAGTAGTAAACCATTTATAACCCCGAAAAATTTCGAGGGCGAAATTCATTTTAAGGGGGGTAGAATTTAACACCCCGAGGTTTTATGAGAAATATTCTTTTTAATTTTTGTGTTGTACGTTACAACAAAGGAGTCTTGTATAACACGCAACCCTAACTTGGCCACATTACACGCAATCACAACCTTCCTCGATAGCGTGTGTAGTACGCAATACCGAGTTTCACAAAACGAGATATTATTATTATGAACTAGCCGTTATAAATACTAATACTAAATTTTTGAAATTTTATAAATTTTATCTTTCAAAATAGACTTCATTTTTTGATTCGGAATATCGCAATTATCTTAGGGTGAAATATTGGTACTTTTTGGATAACTTTCATATTCTGATGAATAGTGGGAATTACTAAATTTAAATTTAAAACAAATTTTTTAATTGAAATAATTAATAGTGATAAATTATTAATTTGAGTGTTTTTAAAGCATATTTAGAATATATTTTTACAATTTAATACAATGTTGGTAATTGGATGTAATTTCACTTTTAAACCAGACATAAACAAGTGTCAATCTTTTGATAGTTATTATCTCTTAAGAACACACTATTTGTTTTGACGATGGGAACTAATTTTTAAATTAATTAATGCATCTGATATGTTTTGAATTTGGTAAAATAGACATCATTTTTTAATTCATAATATCAAATATAGCTTAGGCCTAATTTTTGGTATTTTTCTGGAAACTTTCATTTTTTGATGAATAGTGAAACCACTAAGTGGTAGTTAAAAAAATTGAATTTTTCATAAAACATAATTTTACCACTTCTGTGAGTGGAATTTAGAAAATCCGAGGTAATATCAAGGACTAAAATGTGGTTCAATGAGATGAAAATAATTTTTGGTGAATAGTAACTTTTTACTTTTGTTTACCACGGTTAAAAGTAAATAGGGTAATTAAGGGTAAAAATGATATTATTATTACCCTAAAACATGTCCTAGTTCTATTGGATAAGTGTAATTCGTCCAAAAACAACCTTAGGAATAAAATATGACCATTTAGGACCACTTGGATTATATTAGGACATTTATTATTAATTTATTTAAAGAAGGGTTAAAATAGTTAAAATCAAAGTTTAATAACTAAATCATTTTTAATATAGGTTTATATATAAGATAAATTTGACTATAAATATTTATTATAAATATAAAAATATTTCCTACATAATGGTATTTTGTTTATAATTTTTAGACTTAAAATAATTTAATTTATTTATGAAACAGTTATGATGCAGTAATTATCTTATTAATGAAATACTGACATAATTGATGTTATAAATACCCAAATAAATTTAATTTGATAATTTTTATGAATTACAATAATTTTATATGTTAATATGACATGTTATTTTTGATTTAATTAACTTTTTTTGAACTAATAATTCTTTTATGAGTTTCACAAAAATCAATTACCAAATAGTGTCAAAATTGACATAAAATAGTTTTTAAAACAAATATTATATTAAAAATTGTTATTATATTATTAAAAATCTAACGTTA
Organism: Viscum album; assembly: GCA_963277665.1. Taxonomy (NCBI): domain Eukaryota; kingdom Viridiplantae; phylum Streptophyta; class Magnoliopsida; order Santalales; family Viscaceae; genus Viscum; species Viscum album. The sequence goes on from OY728146.1 coordinate 658,908,154, forward strand.
GGCCAATATACTTATATCATGATAGTTGTATCATTAATGGACCACTTGGTGGTCTCTTGGATGTATATGGTATGTTTATTAACTATATAATATAAAAATACAAAGTGACATGGTAAATGTCAATCTACTTAACTAAGAGTTAAAACTAAAAGTTAAGGTTAATATAATGACCTAAACTTGTCTAAATTATATTGGATGAGATTATTTCCACCTATACCAACCTTAGATTCTAAATAAATCAATTTGGAGCTATTAAAAATCGAATATGACTTTATAATAAAATAATATTTTTTGTTATTCCAAAGGTGTCCCTCTCCTCCCTTATAAAAGGGCACCTCCTCCCTCTCTTCCTCACACCACTTTGAGCCTTCAAGCTCGGCCAACCCCTGCCAAATTCTCTTCTCCACTTCCCTAGAAACATCCTAGAGGTCCTGGTCTTCTTCAAAGACCAATTTTAGTGCCCTAAGAGGAGGTCTCAAAGAGGCGCTTCAAAGAAGAGGTAATGTCTGTTACCGATTATTTCAACTTTATTTCTTCTTCCACTTCTTCTTCTTAGGTTGTTTCATTATGAAGTAATAAAATCAGTATCACTAATATACTGATATGTAATTATAATTATGAAACAAACCTATTTCACCATCTATCCATCCTACGGAAAACGAAATCACCGCACGTGCGTACGTACGGAATACCGTCTCCACGCCGTGATGTAATCTATTTTCCACAACCACCTTACTTGGATGGGTATAATGGTGTAAATAACAACTATATATGATTATTTTAAAGTGATATTTATTCTGTAATAGTATATATACACTCCAACAAAATTCCACAATCATAGGAACGATATCATCGCTCGTGCGTACATACAGAATACCATCTCCACGACGCGATGAGATTCATTCTCAATGATTAACCATTCATAAAGGATTATAAAGTATATATAATAAGTAATCATGAAATATATGACATAATAATGATATTGGATTTATGTATATATATATGTATGTCATCCAATTAATTCCATTTAATTCAATGAGGAAACGAAAACAACGTTCATGCATACGTACGGCCTACCGTCTCCATGAACGGTGTATTTCTTTCCATTTATAGATCTATTATATATATGTATATTCTGAATATATATTATATATAAATCATGTTTTATATTCTGTAATTAATTAATCATGATCTATGTAATCATATGAATAATTACAAGTCAAAACACGAACGACAAATGAAACGATTTTACCCAAAACACTCTTTAACATGGAATTTTCAAAAGAACGGGTAATATAAAGTCATAAGTGAACCATATATGATATAATAACAATGAATATGATTCTTTAATAAGTCAATGACATTACTTAAATCATTATACAGGAGGTTTGGATACGTACAAAGCATATCAGACCTAAGGTAAGGGATAATTTTTCAAATCTCATTTTTATCTGAGATTTCTTATTCGTAAGTATTTACCGGGGTTATTTCTATCGTCCATGTCAATGTTTTATAAAAGTGTATTCATGTATGTTTAATGTCCTTTTTAACCATTTTGACTTTTACTCCATGGTATGGAAGGAATCTTTCTTTAATTTACCCTACAATGTACTTTTTGACTTTTCCGACAAAAGTACGAGAAGAATGTTTTTTTAACGTATACGGCATGAAAGGATTTTTTTTAACGATTTTATAAAGCCTTATTTTCATGAAAATTCCTCCAAAATATTTCATGTCTATTTTCAACAAAACCCTTTTCTTTTAAAATTGCATGACATTTTGTGAAAAGAAAATGATTTTGAAGAAAAAAGGATATTTTCCTCAAGAATTTATTTCAAGTGTTTTATCAAAACCATTTTCATCTAAGATGACATTATTTCACATGTGTATGTTTCAAGTATCATGTCTCTATGATTTACATGGTTTCACTTTTCTTATTATGAAATGATATCCATTTCTTTTATATGGATTATGTGATGGTGGGATGATGTTTATGAAACCCACTTTATTTATTGGGCTTTTTTTTAATGATGTATGTTTATATTGTGGCACAAGTAAGGATGATTTCAATATGAGATGGGTGGGACCTATATCTCCCTCCAATGAATTGGGTAAAGATTTATATCTCATGAGATAGACATGGCTGGAATGATAATATAATCCAGTTCAGTGTTACAGGACTGAAATGAGGAGTGAACTCGATTCAGAAAAGGACTTTGTCCACTAAGATGGTCTTGGCAGCAATGCCTTGGCTACTAGGGAAATCATTACATGTGCTTAATGGATGCCAAAATTACATGTTTTATTCCCATTATATGTTATCATTATTTATGTTCCATTATGATATATGCCTTATATACTTCCATGTTTTAAGTCGTTGCTCAAGATTTTGATGTTTAAACATTATGTTCATTTTTTATGTTCAAATGTGTATGGTATGTTTTATTTTATCCATGCTTACCATTACTGAGCATTTGAGCTCACCCTTTTTATGTTTTATTTTCCCCCAGGATTAAAAGAAATGTTTTAGGTAAGGAAACAAAAAGTGGAAGATCTTTATGGGAGATGTTGAAGATCTTTCACCACGATTAGAAGATTACGTTCCAAGTTTCCAGAGACACTAGAATATTACGGTCCGTGTGTGTCTGTTTTTGTTATGTATTATGTATTCCGCAAAAGTAATGTAATATCTATGTACGTCAAGATTCGGGTCTCTACAAAAGACCTCCTTGAATTGATTATACATCATTATTAGGTCCATTTAGAGTAATTTAAACAAAAAAAAACAAGTTATGCCTTCATTAAAATATGGGTCATTACAATTCTTGTTCTTATTCTTTTTCTAGTCAGTTATTATAGTTGTTGTTATTATTATTGTTATTTTTATTACTATTATTGTTATTTTTTTTATTATTATTATTTACTGTTATTTATTTTCTATTGTGATTTTTATTGTTATTATGGATATTTTTAATTTTATTTTTATAATAATAATCCTCTCAAGGTTCAATTGTCAATAAATAAAATTTTAAATTCACATTACTAGTATTTCATCATCAAATAAGAAAGCAAGAACCTTACATTCTAGCTCACCTAGTATCCCCATTTAATACCTATATATTTTTAACAGATTGTAAATTTGGGGAAACATTTGAAGATATCATGGATATAATTTAGTTACATGGGAAACTCCTTTTATGGTTTGGATTAAGATCAACACTAAAGGAGATGACAAACTTATCCCAAGACCAGTTAGATGTAGTGTCATGTTCTAAGACATCAAAGGTGAGGATAACTAGAGATTCTATAAGGATTGTAGACATGATTTATTATATGAATATGAGATGTAGGGGGTTATCTTGGTGAATAAAATTTCAAGGTTCAATCAAGGTATAAATATTTGGTTAGTGGAAGACTCTACATTTATTATATATGCTATCAATCTCAATATCGAATCCTCTTCATAGAGACTAGAAGTGGCATGGGTGAACTTTATAGATTATTATAAACACTATTATTTTTTTGGTGTCACATAATTATAGGTAGGGTAATTGGGTTACTAATATCTTGGATAATTTGGGCATGGGATCAGGCAAATCTTTTTAATCTTTTATTTTTCCTGACTTAATTAAGGATCCCTTGTTCCTTTACATTTTTAAAACTCCCTTATTTCATTTATTATAATTTTTTGGGACTTAGATATTTTCTCTAAGGTGATCATATCTTGATTATCATCATAATAATCATTATTATTATGGATCATATATATAATGTGATTTATGTGGGTTAAAAAATGGGGAAACCCTAATTTTTATTTAGGAAAATTATTATTGGGCTTTGGGATTTATGTTAATTACATATTTATGGGATGACATAAAAATTATCATTTGAGATCATTAAAAATAATCATTTGTTTGGTGTGGGGGGAAGTCTTGGAGGGAAGGTGTGTTTTGGACTAGTTTGGACCCATTAGGGTTTTGTGTTGTTCTATTTGGTTTTATCCCTTTATACCTACTAGTTGATGTTATTAATAGTATCATGAAAAAAAACCATAAATATAGTTATTAGGAATTGGAGATGAAATCAAGAGGGTTTGGGGTTCAATTACTATGCCCTAATTACTAATACCTTTTATGGGGTATTACCTTGGAAACATAGATATTTTATTATAGATTTCTTAAGAATCATCAATATCTGGTTCTTTAAGTGGTATGTAGATTCATCACTAATGCAAGAAAGGTTGGAATTATGTATCCAAATGATTATTTTCTTGGGATGAATGGATAAAATATACATTTTGTATTTATGGAAATTGACAATGAGACTAAAAATGGGAGATAATGTGGATGTACAAATGAATTGGCAAGTAAAATCTAGAAAAATTATTTACCAGAGGTAGTGTCCTTGATAAGTGAACCACCAGGTTTTTTATATGGAGTGAATGTGATACATGATATAGGTATTGAACTAAAAACATTTTTAATAGAATGTTAAAAGTATATTTAATGGTTGTCTAGTGTGTACTAACCAACCATGGTAGATGTTCAAGTAGTTTACATGTCAATGTGGTAGTCATGGTTGAATGAAAAAGATGATATTTCAAAAAAATAGTATAGGGCAGCAATAAAATAATAATTTAATTATTATTACCTAGTGATGGTATGATATAAAAATTATCCTTTGGGATCATTAATAAATAAGGGTCTATCTAGTTTATGGTTTATCTTGGAGGTGGCAATATGACCTAGCTTATCATCATCATTATTAATATCATTGTTGTTATTGTTTTTGTTGTAGATGTTATCATCATCATCATCATCATTATTATTATACAAGACAACCATTGGATGAGTGGTCCACATTTATTGTTTTTTATTTATAATTTTGGGGGTTCAAACCCCCAATGACTCTATTTCAAAAGGTTTCCCCCTGTGTAGAGAAGTTAGTGCATCTTTGTCTCTGGTAACACTTGGATATAGAAATAGGAAGATAGAGTCGGTGATCTGGGAATTGTGGATAAATGTTTCAGGTTATTGAATTCATGGTTTATGTCAGTAATATGGCCTTAATTTGGTTCATTTTTTCATATCCATTTTTTATTTTAATGAGTCTTTAATGATGAAATTTGATGATAATGAAGAATTAGTAATTTTCATATAATTTTTTATGGAAATATTAATTCATTGAATATTTTTGTGGAACTGATGATTTATGGGTTTAATTAATCTAAAATTTATTTGGTTTTATATTTATAAATATGGAAAAAATATTAACTGTTGTTTTTTTTAATTGAATTATTAAATTTTAAAGTGTATTGGGTGTTAGATTTTCATCCATTAAGTTCCATGGTTTTTATCTCAAAAATTTTTATTACAACACATTAAATTTTTAATTTACTAAATTCGTTAAATATTTTAAAAAAAATTAGAAAATTATTTTTTATTCTCATTTAGTTTTTTTTTTTGCAATAATGATTTTTCTATTTTTCCCATATGACTTATTTACCTTTTAGATTCTTCATGTTGTTCATGTAAGAGTTTTTTCATATGGATCATAAGATAATTTTTATTATAGATACTCTCATGTGAAGTTTTCTTGTAAAATAATTTTATTTTTCATTCTACTAAAAAATAATTATGATAATATTTATTATATTTTTTAGCACCTTGTGGGATAATTGAAATATCATATGTGATCACCTCATATGATAATTACCCTTGATCTCACATGAACGAATGTTCGTGGAATATGGGAACTGAGAAATTGGATATAAATTCATAGCTCCAATAAAAAAATGAACCCAAATCAAGCTTCATCATGAGTGGAGGGTGAATAGGAAACCTTATGAAAAGTGGAATTAAAGAAGTAAAAAAGAACCTATTTAGATTGATTAAAAAAGCTGACCAAAATATGGAAACTCAATCTATATGTTTTTTGGGAATGTTATAAACTAATATTAATGCCAACTTATAAAAAATCAAACTAAATTCAAAGTCAAGAGTCATGAAAACTGGGAATTTATTGTTTAAGGAAAAAAATCATTTCGTGTAATGTTTGTTGATGAAGATGAAGAGGCAGATAAAAAAATACTAATTGAAGTTGACGGAGACTCAGAAAAACTAAGATTTCAAGAACATTACTATGAATTTACTAAATATGTTATGTAAACTTCTTAACACATCTTGATCAAAAACCAACATAAATTTTCAATCAATGAATATCCTATGTTTAATTTAAACTATCTGAGTGGTTTATTTCTAATCTGTTGAATACATTTTCGATCACTGGTTATTTTATTTATTTTCATGTGAAAAGTATAGATGATGGTAGGGTATCATCTCTCCATGATTTTATCGCTATGAAATTGTTGGTTTATGCATGTGAGGTGCTTGATGAAATTACCCTTGGAAATTCTCGCTAGTTGATTTTTTTATGATGTTAAGTTTTCTGTTACAATCCAATAAACAACCAAAGATAATGATAAAGTACAATAGTTTCTTATAAAAAATTAATCACACTGATGATGGTTAGTGTATTTGATAATGGTGGTGAAGATGTTATGAACCTACCAATTGCAGTTGAGCTATGAATTGGGATTTTAGGATTGATTTTATCTTGAAGAAGAAAAAAAATTTCTAATGTTGAAACTAGTTCAACATTGGTTAAAGATTTGGTAAACATAGTGAGTTTTCCCATTTCAAGGTTTGGTATCGTTGAGTTATTGTACAATGTAAATTATAGAAATTCAATTATGTATTGGAACCAAAGTAAATATGTTTTTCGGTTTCATATGTCTTTGAAAAAAAAATTGGTATTTAATTAATTCAAAAATAACAAAATCACCTAAGACAAGTGGAGGCTAACTAGAAACTAGTTAAGAAACCTATTAATGACTATATTAGTCTATATATTTGTTTAGTGTCATAGTACTTGGATCTAAATCCATACCCACTTATTTGGGTGTAATTAGTTTGATGAGCATTATAAGATTCACTAGGGTAGAATTTAGTGAAGCTGAAGAATGACTTGGGTGCGCACCATGTGGATCATTTTACAAATAAGAGGAGAATATCGTCATTATATATTCCTCATTCTAGGGTACTCTCTATCTCTCTCTCTAATATGAATCTTATTATATATATATATATATAATTTTTATATTATTCTATCTTCATGTTTTGTTCTCAAACCTCCAGCAATTTATGGTTAACATGCCAAGATAATACTAAGAAGTGAAGCATGAAGGTACCTAGAAATTTTAGCATCAAGATGACCATAACCTTTCATTTACTCTTATCCAATAGTGATAGTGATGTGGAGAGATGTGGATTATTTTTCAATAAAGGTAAGTGTTTTATACTCTTATTCCATTAATATTTTTCCCTTTATTCGCTTATTTTACTCATTTGACTATCCTAGAAGAGGTGATTTATTTTATTATCTCATGAAGATCACATCATCTTGGAAGATATTATTAATTGAGGTGGATTTATTGTGTGTTTATTTTAACTATAGGGAGAGTTTTCATATAACAAAATCCATTCTATGCATGATTACTCAATTTTATAGGTGATAGAGACATGTGATATGAAGAATTATCCATAAACTGAGTGAGGTCTATATTTAATGATTTAATCATTTGGTGATCAATTATCAGAAATTGAAGAGTGATTTAGCATGAGACAAGCCTTACTTCTCATTGACTATCTTTTTCTTTCTCTTAATTTTGTTTCCCTTGTTTTTCTGTTTTCATTTAATTTTCTATCATATGAATTTTTCATCACTCTTTCTTCATGTTTTATTTTTTTTATTTTGAAAAAAATAAAAATTCAAAAGAAATTAGAATTATCACTAGGATATAAAAACTACCTTCTAAAGAAAAACTAGAGGTTAGTCACTATGATCTATCTAGAGAGATTATGAATATACTGCTGACTGTGTGTGTGGTGGATTAATGTGAAAACTAGTTCCATTACTGAGGAGGCAAAAAATCAGTGATTATTCAATTCTTTTAGTTTTTATTATAAATAGTGATGGAATTGAAAATTCTCGAATCATTATCATTGTTAGAATATTACCAAGTGTATGAATTGACACATGTGGTGGAAGATGCATAGACTTTTCATTTGGGAAAATTGTTAAGGAACCTATGAAGGATTACTTGGCCATTATTGTGTGGCTAATGTAATTTTTTGAAGCTACCAAATTAGCTCGGTAGGATAAAATGAAAATTGAAATTCTCGTAAAACATTTAAAAAAAATTCTAAAGAGAATATGAGAGAAAAACGAAATAAGAGTAATAGGAAAAAGTAGAGTTGAAAGAAGCTAAAGATATACATATTTGAGCAGAAAACACCCTGGATTTAAATTTGTAATTTCAATATCCATATATTGAGGAAAGTTCTAAGTGTTGTCTAGAGATGGTTCAACCATAATTGGAAGCATCCAGAAAATGTTTGGGAGATCAATTTATTTCTAATGGTCATTGGGATGATTTAAATTGTAATAATATCTCAATTGAATTTTTCATTCTTGAATAGACTCTATTGCCTGAGAAAACTTTATCATTCTCCATTGATGATACCAAAACTGAGGTTGTTTATTTTGAGGATAGGTTGGATATGGCTGACTACCTTACACATGTCCCAAAAATAATTATAGTATCATTGTTTCCACTTGTAGAACAAAAAGTTGAATAGATTCAGGGATATTCTCACTTTATTGAATAATTTGTGATATTATTTTATTTTGACTATATTGAAGTTGAAATTAATGTTTCATTTCCATATTTAGGTGCTTAAGAGTTAGTTGATCTATTCAAAATCCTAGAGATTCAAGAATAAATTAAAATTTCACCTGGTAAGGAACTAATGGATCTCCTAGTTTAAATTGAATATATGATTAAGGGGTTGTTTAAAATAAATAAATTAAATACACAACTGATGTGGAAATTATTTAAGAGGAAGTATACACACTTACTAGTTTATATTATCCAGTTTATTTAAATATTATTTATGATTATGGATTTTATTTGTAAATTGATGAAATTAATTTTATTTATATGGTTTTCCTGGTAATATTAAATGAGGATAAAGTTCCATTAAATTTTTATTTACCTAAAATGTATCATATATAAAGAATAAAACATGAATAATGGGGGAATAAATTCACTTTTATTGATGATAAGTACCATTAATAACAACATTTTACTGGTAAAAAGAGATTCCATTGTGTAGCAAAATACACTGGAATGAAGAACATGTACTGGTTTCTAAGAAAGAAACCACACCAACTATCATATCGGTGATTAACTAATGTTTTTTATGCAATGAAAAGTTTAAATACATAACCTCATGTTGTTTTATCCTAATATTACCATGTTTTTAATTTTTTGTATTTTTAATGTCTTATTATTTTTATGTGTTTTGATTTTTTTTCTATGTAGCAAATAAGATGGCAGTGAAAACAGAGTGGGAAAGTCATCTCAAGTAAGCTCAATAAAGTAATATTCTATTATATCCTACTACATTAAATTTATTAATAGTTTTAATTCTTATTACACTCTAAAAAAATGTTTTACGGATGGGTATATTTAATTCTATTTTTTGCTTCTATTTTTTTAGAATTTATTGAAAATTCTTGTAACACCCCATGATTTTTAAATTATATTTTTTTCTTGAGAAAATTAGTATTATATAATATTATAAAAAACCTTATCTAATTAATAAATATCATTACATTAATCAGCTATGAAACTAATGAAAATTTCAAACATTACAATTGGACAAAAAATATAAAATATAAGAGATAAAATGGGAAAATATAGATCACGCCAATCTTCCAAAATCATCACCCCCACGACAAACACTATAAAAATGAAACAAAATATTAGTAAACAAATAAAAATCTTATAAAATTAAAACATAACCTTAGGAGTAATTGTAGTGAATATTGAGTAAAATAATGAAGTGTTACTTATATGGAGAAATGTGACTCTTGTGATAGTAATATGATCATTGGTCAAATATGACCATTGGTCAATATAACTATTGGTACATTTGACTATTGGAAACTATAACCATTGGTAATAATCTTACAATTATAATTAGTTTTTATAATCCATAGTGAAGAAGGATTATTGATGTAAAAAAGGAGAAATGATGGTCTCAATCAGTAGAGTCATGTAATTTGGATCCCATTTGTCATAACTTGGGAGGGAGGTCGTGTCACTTGGGTTTTCCAATGACAAATCCCAAGTTGAGCTTCAAAAAGTGAGGCTTGAACAATGTCACCTATGTGATATTTTCAAATTAGTGGAGATTACCACTCGTTCAATGTTAGACGAGCCACCCCATGAAACTTCTACTATCACACACTTTACCCTTAGGGCATAGACAGGTGTAATAATAGGTTTACATGTACAGGTCCAAGTTATTTAATGTATAACTTCATTTGTGTAAATAAAATGGTTATTCCATCAATCCCATTTTGATAATAATATTTTTTAATAAAATATATGATTAAGTAAGACTAATTTGATAAATTGATTATTGGACGCAAATAAAACGTAATTATATTTTTAGAAAATATGTACACTTTTATATTCAGAATAATATTTTTTAAATGAAATGGTATTTTAAAACACTTTTATTTAAATAAAATTATAAACTAATTTTATAATTTCCTTGTAAATTTTTATAAGTCTCATAAATTTTACTATGTCTTCGAAACTTTTTTTTAATAAATAAGGATGTTTATATTTAAAACTAAAAATTATTATATTAATATAATAATAATGTTAAAATAAATATTATCATTTAAATCATCATGTTGAAATTAGGTTAGGGTGATTTTTTAAAAAATTTCTAAAATAATTTATTTTTTAGTGAATAGTAAAAATACAATTTTTGGTTTTTGGTATGTTTTTTACTTCATTTTTATTTCATAATGATGTAATAATTAATTAAGCATTATATACGACCTAAAATGTGTTATTTTATTAATATTAATCATTTTAATGTCTTTTAATGAATTTCGAAACCTATAAGTGACGTCCCAAATTCTAAAATAAAAATTTTGATTTTAAAAACATTATTTTATGGAAAATTTTCTTTTCCATATCCAAGGAAGTATTAAATAATAGTCTTCAGTTCCAATAGATTAAAATATCAAAAAAAATTGACTTAAATTTCCAACACTAGTATAAAAACCACGGTTAACCTAATGGTTATTCATTTTCCACAACCTAGATTTCCAAGACCCATATTTAGAAATTATTAAACAATTAGTCCACTTTTTCTATAAATATTCACCCACTTCACCCTTCCCCTTCACTCCCAAAGCATCCTATAAACAATTATGGTCACTTTTTTTCTCAAATCATTCCCCCAAGGTTTCCGTAATCCCCCCAAGGTTTCATCCTAAATATTTAGGAGAAACTCTTCAAGGTAAGGGAATTCTCGACATCTTTGTTTCCATTCAAGTAATTATTTCTATGTATGTCTTCTAAAAGGTATGTTACATTATTTTATTAAGATTTTGATCAAAATATTAGTCTAATATAATTTTTTCTCAATGGGAGTTCATTATTCTCTCTCATTTTACCCTTTTCTAAATCCACATTTTATACTCGTCATGTTATCGAATTTACTTCTCAAATTTTCACTTTTACATAAGAAATTATTATATTTTGAATTCCCAAACCATTTATTTATACATGGTTATACACCTAGATGTTAATATAATTTATTTATTCAATTATTTACATATACTAAACCCACATTCCCTTTTTGTGGGTTAAAAATATTGTTATAGTAAATCCTTTAAGCACTTACGTACTCAACGGTTTTATATGAAACCTATGATTTATTTTCCTCGGGTTACTGAAAAAATTATTTATTATGATCAATGAGGCTCACATAAAATTAAGACATATATAGCATGTTCCCTGATAGTTCTCCAATGCATTGGATAAATAATTTAATCTCTATATATGATGTGTTTTATGATAACTTGGTGAATAACCTTGGTAATTTTCATTTATGAAACCTTGGTGATAAACCATAGTGATATGATTATTAATGCCTCATTTTTATGTTGTATCCAAATTTCAATGTTATGACTAATTTTATTTTAATTATAATATACCTCATGTTCTATTTATCATTATATATTGTTATACCTAATTTTCTTATTGATATGCCTCATCATCACATGAAAAATGTATCCCTTGTGTATTCCCTTACAGGGATCATGTTCAACCATTTATTTTGATGTATGTCTATAAGATATGAGATAATGTAAAAGTAACTTAGGGTGAACCCATTAAGAATCCATTCAAATGAACTATAATAATGTTTTATGTTTTCATGTATTATGTTCTTAATTCCCAAGAAATTAACTTTAAAAGATCTTTTGTTTTATTCCATGTAATGAAAAGTTTATGTAATAAAAAGGTTTGATGAAATAGTTGGTATTGTGGACATTTTATTTATTTTATGGAAATTATGAATGAAAACTTTATAAAGAACCCTACAAATAATTATAAATATAGGAAAACATCCTTGAATTTTGATGAAGTATTAAGAAAGTGGTTTCTAAGCAATGAAATCCTTGTATAGATACTATAAGTGGATGTGGCTCTGGCATAGATGTACCTAGGGTTAACAACCCCAATAACATCATATTGATATAGACTTGTTCAAGAACTAGTGCACAAAAACGGGCCTTGTTGCACACCTGATTTGACACTCATGGGGTATATATTTCGTTAATCACAATATTTTTAGGAACCCTTATAAAGTATATATATATAATTTAATTATTATTATTGTAGATTAATAAATTATTTAAGCATGATTTTTTAATACATAAACTCCCTTTTGAATTATAATATTCTTAAAAGTTACATGTTACTCACTATGTTTTTCTTCTTTTAGAAAAAATGGTGGGAAGTAGGAGGAACCAGATAAATGAGGAGTTAAATGGAAGATTCACTAGAGACCTTCTTAGCATGATAAAATATGGAATGGAAAATTTCATTAGGATAATGAATCAACTATATTAAGTTATGAATAATAACTTGAATCATCTAGAGGGTCCATATTCCCCTCAAAGGGAAAAATATTTTTTTGAGTCCTTCATGTTTCAATGACCACCTTATTTTAGTGGATCTATAAACCCATTGATTATTGAACAATATATTACCTATATATAAATGATCTTTTTGTACTCTATTGTTTAGACCAAGATAAATTCACCCTAGTAGTATACCTCTTAAAAGTAGAAGTTGATCAGTGGTGTACACTGATTAAAAACATGAATCCGGGAATGGAGATAGATTATATGGAGTGGAGATATTTCAAGGGAAACCATTCAATAAATATGTTCCTCATTTGATGCAAATAAAAATGGAGGGTAAATTCCTATATCTAAAGCATAAGGAAATTGAATCACTGGGAATATATGAAATTAACTTTACAAAATATGCTCAATAAAAATCTATCTTTATTATGGGTCCTAAGGTAAAGGTTAATAAATTCTTCGATGGAATTGAACCCCATTTACTAAGTAATTTAGAAAATCAAGACTATGAAAGATTTTAGCAATAGTGTGGAGTGATGTGAATGTTGAATTAAAATTTAGAGAGACATAGTGGTCATATAGTACTAACGAGAAGAAGATAGAAATAGATCCAAACTTAGGGAAGAATTTTGATCGCAAAAGAGGAGGAAAGAAATTGAAACTTCCCACATGAAACATATGTGGGAAGAAGAATTTTTGGAACTGATTTCTTGGGAGTGGAATTTTCTAAAAGTGTAAAATAGATGATGATATAGCTTGTAACTATCAAATTGAGATGAAGACTCAAATTATCAATAATAACGACAAAGGGAAAATAGTGAAAGCCCTGCCTTAAGTTCAATGCTTCAAGTGTGTACTACTTGAGAACTTTTCCAATAAATTTTCAAATAAGAAGCTAATGGATGAAAACCACCATCAACCTCATCATAGGTCAAGGGAGAAAGATCGGTCATTTTCTATAATGACAGATTGAGTGGAGTCTCCAAATGATGTGGTAGAAGGACACTTGTAATTCTCTCAAAGCTAGAAAGTACTTTGATTATGGTTATATATATTCCATTACTTAATCCAAGTTTGAAAATAATATAGGATCAATCCCTGAGCTACTAAAAGTATAGTTATTAGGAAAGACTCTTAGAGAAATTATCCTATCATAAACAATGTATATAAACTCTAGTATTAATTTTGGTGAGTACAATCTCATCACAAATCTAGTAGCCATTCCCATGGTGGAATTCGACACTATACTAAGGATGGGATAGCTCTCAAAGTATAATTATAAGATAAACTACAAAATAAAGGATATTTAAATAGTCTTAAATGGATAAACTATAGTTATTTTCAAATGAGAGATATATCATCCTAAGCTTTGTCTAGAAGAAACTCCCAAATCCATCTATATAGAGATGGTTAGTAAAGAGGGATAAGTAAATGAAAGTATAAGGATATAAAATGTCCCCATCATTTAAGAATGAATTAATGTATTTCTTGGAGAGTTATCTGGACCTCACCTGGAAAGAGAGGGAACTCATACATGGATCTAATCTGATATTGAAGACCCCATATAGAATAGAAAATGTGTAGTTAGAGGACTTAAATAAATAACTTCATGATCTTTTAGAGAAGGGATTTATCTGACTAAGTGTGTCTCCTTGGATAGTACCTATTCTATTTTTAAGTAATAATGATGGATCAATGCAGCTATGAATTGGTAATAAAGAACTTATTTGGATCACATTGAACAATAATTACCCTCTCCCAGGGATTGATGATTTATTTAACTAGCTTAGTTAGGCCTAGTTCTTCTCCAAGATTGAACTCTAATTTGGGAATCATCAATTTATGGTGAAGAAAGAAGATTTTCCAAAGACTATCTTTCGATCAAGATCTAGGCATTATTAGTTTTTTGTTATTCTTTTCATCTTGACTAATTCTCTTGCTATATTTATGGATTTTATGAATAGATTCTTTAAGAGCTGCCTGGATAAATTTGTGACAGTTTTTATTGATGATATTTTGATATATTCTAAAATTCATAGGGAGCATGAGGATCATCTAAGGGTCATATTGGAAACTCTAAGGAAGGATAATTTATTTGGAAAATTAAGAAAATGTGAATTATTATAAAAATAGGTTTCATTATTGGGGAACATTGTAACTAATGAATAAATCTGAATTGACCCTGCCAAAATAAAGGCTGTAGAGGAGTGGTCTCATCCAACAATAATTAATGAGAATCATAGTTTCCTTGGTTTAGTAGTATATTATAGAAGGTTTGGGAAAAAAATTTGGCAACTTTCTAATAAACTAATAAAGTTAACTCTAAAAGTGTCAATGTTTATCTCAATAACGGAGTGAAAATAAAGGGATTGGGTGTGTCCTCGTGTACAATGACAATGTAATAGCTTATTAAACTCAGCAGTTAAATCCTTAGGAGAGGAATTATCCTACATAAGACCTGGAGTTAGATTTATTCATTTTTTCACTGAATATATGGAGGCACAATCTTTATGGGGAGAAATGTAATATATAAAGAGACCACCATATTTTAATGTATATATTACCGAAAAAGGGATTGAAAAAGAGAGAAAGGAGATGGTTGAAGCTTCTTAAATACTATGACTATTCAATTATTTATCACCCTGGAAGACCAAAAAATCTTATGCATTTAGTAGGAAAGACCTTGTTGTGATGGAAATGATTAGAATTCAAGGAGATCCATTGATTAAGGACCTAGTAAGATTGGACATGGGAATCATGAGGGAAGGGACATCATCAATCCTATCCTAAATTATTTTTTAACTATTATTACTAGGTAATGTTAAGATATCTCAAATATAATATCATTTGATAAAAAAGAAGATATAGGCTTTGAAAAATTGGAAGTTTCCTATGTTCAATATTGATCAATAATATATACTGAAATTTTGTACATGGTGTTGTGTCTAATCTATCCTAGAGATAAAGAAGGAGCTGATGAATGAAGCTCATAGATCTAAATTATATATACATTCTAGAAGCACTAAAATTTATAAGGACCTTTGTGATCATTATTGGTGGGATAATATGAAAATGTATATTGTCAATTATACTCCAAGGTTCTTAGTCTGTCAATAAGTAAAGCAAGAGCAAAAACTTTCTAAGGAACTATTGCAACCACAACCCATTCCAACATGGAAGTGGGAAAATATCACTATGGAATTCATCACTCATTTCCCAAGAACTTTCAAATAAAAATATATGATATGGGTTATAGTGGATCAACTCACCAGGATTTCTCATTTCATTTCAATTTGGGAAGATTTATCTTGTGGTCAAATTTCCATGATATACGTAAAGGAAGTGGAGAGTTTGCATGGGGTGCCACTTTCAATCATTTTTTATCATGATCCAAGGGGTAAATATAAATTCTAAATATGTATTCAACATTTTTTAGTGATTAAATTTAATTTTAGTAGTAACTATCACCCTAAAACCGATGGCCAATCTAAAAGGACTATTTGGTAACTTGAGGACATTCTAGGAACATACTCAATGGAATTTAAAGGTGGATGGGATAAAAACCTCACATTACTTGAGTTATCAAACAAAAATGGATTCTATTCAAGTATTAAAATGGAAACTTATGAATCTCTATATGGGAAGCGATGTAGAAATCCTACTTGTTGGGATTAGTTGGTAAGAGAAAGCAACTTGGGCTCGATCTTGTGCAAGAGATGGCAGAAAAGGTTCATTTCCTCCAACAATATATAAAAGATACTTAGATTCAAAAGAATAGTTATGCTTAAAACCATTAAAGGGACTTGGAGATTGATTTTTGATACAATTTTTCCTTTAAATATCACCATGGAAGAGAGTCATATAATTCGGAAAGAAAGGGAAGCTTGGCCCTAGGTACATTGGACCCTTCGAAATCCTTGATCGCATAGGAGCAATAGTTTATTATCTAGAACTTACACTAAATCTGGCTTAGTTTCATGATGTATTCCATGTATCCCTCCTATGTAATACATACTTTATCCCTCACAAGTACTGAATCTAGAGGTCGTACAACTAGAACATGACCTCTCTTATGAGAAGTATCTAGTGGAGATCTTAGACAATAGAGACAAAGTTCTACACAATAAGATAACACACCTTGTAAAACTGTTGTGGAGGAACCATAAGTATGAATAGGTGACATGGGAACAAGAGGAAACAATTAAAAATAAGTGCCCTCACATATTCTCAACTTGGAATATGAGTTGAAATTTCAGGGATGAAAATTCTAAAGGGGGGAGAATGTAATGACCTAGGATTTTTAATTTGATATTTGTTTCATAAGAAAATTTTTATATTATAATATTATAAAAAACATTATCACATCAAAAAATATCATTACATTAATTATCTACGAAACTAATGATAATTACAAAAATTATATTTAGAAAAAAATTTAAAATTAAAGAATTAAAATGAGAAAATATTGATCGCTATAATCTACCTAAAAAATTACCCTATGACTAACACTATAGAAATGAAAAAAATAGTTTACCAATAAATATCTTACAAAATGATGTTATAACATTAGGTGGGATTGTAGTGAATATTGAGAAAAATTATGAAGTGGCACTTATAGGGAGAAATGTGACCATTGGAATAGTAATATAATCATTGGTAAAATAGAGTCATTGGTCAATATAATCATTGGTCTATCTAACAATTGGGAACTATATGCATTTGTAATAATTTTACTAGTATAATTTTTTATAAGTAGTAATGAAAATGGATAATTGATGCAGAAAGGAGAAATCATGGCCCCAACTAGTAGAATCATATTTTTGAAGACCATT
Source organism: Viscum album (assembly GCA_963277665.1). Taxonomy (NCBI): domain Eukaryota; kingdom Viridiplantae; phylum Streptophyta; class Magnoliopsida; order Santalales; family Viscaceae; genus Viscum; species Viscum album. The sequence continues at coordinate 658,926,069 of OY728146.1, forward strand.
TTTCAAAACATGGGAGGGAGGTAGTGTCATTGGGTTCTCCCTTGACCAAGCCCAATCTGAGCTTTAACAAGTGAGGATTGAACAAAATAACCTACAAGAGAAGTTCAATTTAGTGGATATTACCACTCATTCAGTGTTAGTCAACCCACCCCATGAAACAACCATCATCGCATACCTTAACCTTATGGTGTACATGGGTGTAATAAGGTGTTACATGTTCAGGCCTTAGTTACTTAAAGTGTAATTTTATTTTTTAAAATAAAAGTTTTTATTCTATGAATCCTTTTTTGAGAGTAATATTTGTTTAATAAAATACATTTTTGAGTAAGAACAATTTGATAAATTAATTTTTGGATACAAATAAATCGTAATTTTATTTTTAGAAAATATATACACTTTTATAATCTGAATAAATTTTTTAAATTAAATAATATTTAAAAAACAATTATTTAAATATAAATGATAAAATAATTTTATAATGTCCTAGGAAAATTTTATATGTTTCAGAAATTGGACTATGTCATAAAAAATGATATTTTTTAAAAAATAATGATTTTATCATATTTAGAGAATTATTATGATAAAAAATATTATTTTTGTAATTTAAATGTTGAAATTAGGTTAGGTTGAATTATTAATTATTTTATAAAATACTTTATTTTTCAGTGAATAGTAAAAACATAGTTTTGAGTTTTTAGTATGTTTTATGACTTTATATTTATTTAGTAATGATTTAATAAGTAATTAACCAAATTACATGGCCTAAAATATGTTATGTTATTAATATTAAGTATTTTAATAGCTTCTAATCAATTTCCAAACCAATAAGTTACTTCCCAAAGTCTAAAATGTAAATTTCTATTTTAAAAACATTATTTTGTGGAAATTTTACTTTCCCATGTCCTAAAAAGTATTAAATAATGGTGTTTAGTTCTAATGGATTCAAATATCATAAAATGTGACACAAATGTACAAAACCATGATAAAAAAACCATGTGTAAGATAATGGTTTTTCATTTTCCAAAACCTATATTTCCAAGACCTCTATTTAGAAATTATTAAATAATTCCTTCACTTTTTCAATAAATACCCACCCATTTCACCCTTAACATTCACTCCCAATCCATCCTCCAAAATGTTTTTCTCATTTTATACCCATAATTTTGTAGAATTTACATGTCAAATTTCTATCTTTTTCATAATAAATTCTTATATTATGAATACCTAAACAATTTCTTTATCCATGTTTATTTAACTAGATGTTAATAAAATTTATTGATTCGGGGATTTAAATATACGAAAATCACATTCCGTTTTTGTGTGTTAAAAATGATTTTATAGTAAATCCTTTAAGCACTTACATACTTAATGATTTTATATAAAAACCATGATTTATTTCCCTTAGGTTATTGACAAAATGATTTATTATGATCAATGTGGGTCACCTAAAATTAAGACTTATGGAGGTTGCACCCTGATAGCACTCCAATGCTTTGGGAATAGAATTTAATCTCTAGAGATGGCATGTTTTATGATAACTTGGTGAATAACCTTATTAATTTTTATTTATGATGCCTTGGTGATAAACCATGGATATATGCATATAAATGCCTCATTTTTATATTGCAACCATATTTCCATGTTATGATTCATTCTATTTCTATAATTATATTTTTATGATCTGACATGGCAAGGTATGACCCATGACTACCCCAAGCCCGCCTCTAATGGGCCAGGGGATGGAAACTAGTATCGTATAGGAATATCCCACAAATGGGAGGAATTATACTAAGTACCTTTACACAGACACACACACATATCCAAGCCCACACAATACTAAAATTTAAAACAACTAAAAATATGCATTTATCCATCTAAGATCCTACAACAGAGTACAACCATAAAAGTACTGAAAGTGGAAAAGGGGGAAAATACAAGACCAACCAAAAACTATAAAGAGTCCAACCTACTCCAAGGGAGAGGACTAAGTCAAATTTAATCTCATAGTCAAACACCTCGGTCTATCAAGATCCATCTATCCTACACCAACTCCTTTTCCTCCAAATACACTATCAAAAGTGTCATCACTTTCATAAGACATGACATGTTTGGGAAAATCCCATGCATGGGTGAGTATAACAATACTCATTAGGACACCCAGAAAACACTAAACCTGAAGCACCAAGTATATTCATCTCAATACAATATATAATAATCAATTTATATTAGAAACACCCAGATATACTTAGGAAATATACCACGCCACCAATTGGTTATAACCGACTTCAATCCACAAGATTATACTCAAAGAAACACTCGTTCTGGGAGAACCAACTCAATAAGATATTCTATCATCGAAAACACTCAAGGAAGAGGTCTATATCACTAGGAACTTCCCAATAAATTTCACTGGTCTAACAATACCCTGATACACAGATAGGGGGTCACACCCAAAACCACTAGGGGACACCAAAAACCCAATCTGGATCAACCCACTATGTAGGGGATTGTATGACAACAATACCATAAACCCTACTGATATGGATTGCTAGATTGAGGATCAATGCTCTTCTCAAGGAGGTTATGCTGCTTCCACAAACTCTAACTAAGGAACTAAGATGATATAATATTTCACTACAATCTCACAGTGGGACACCACAACTCTAAATTTAAGACTTGGCCTCTAGAGGGGATAACAATCTAGTGATGTGGATGATATTACATAATGTAACCTCAAGGAAAAGGACCATGGGAATGTAGTCAACCTATACTAGACCAAAATAAGAAAATGAAGAACCACAAGAACTCTTGAAGGTGGTACATGGCATGTACAAGGGGGTACATGACATGTCCAATTATCCCCATGCATACCCATGTGGATGAGCCTCACACGAGATTTAGTATCCAAATACACCACGTGTATAAGAATTACAAGGTGTGTAGAGACACACAGTATCCTGCCCATGTCACCTAGTCATGTTTGTGTTAGGGTGGTCATGTTCTTGTATTAGTACATGGTGTTTGGATACCCATGTAATCTACCCATGTACCTCTACACAGGTAAGCCTGTGTAAACCAAAAAAAGTTTTGTCTGTGTAGGAGTACACGGTGTGACATCTAGACATGTAGTCCAACCTATGTCTATGTTCCCACAAAGGTACACATTAAGTCTACTAGGGAGGTCTGCACACCATGTTGTAGGGGTCACAAATCGTGTGATCCTTAATTTCGTCCAAAACCCATGTGTTGAATCTATGGGGCCCACACAGCATGTCATTCCAGATTACATGTCATGTTGTTTATCATTTCCCAGATTTGTTACACATTTTCCCACACCTTTCTAGATCCTCTACTCGTGACAAAACCTATAGATTTAGGTTCATCAGTACCTTTCCAACACGGATCTAAGTAAAACTATGCTTGAATCCACTTGAAAAATATATTTAAATATCATTTTCTTTATGCGCCAAAGAATTCCAAAGAACATGAAATCAAGTATCCAAAACCATCTGATTTTCTACTACTTCCATCTTCTCACTACCTTCATGTTGTTCCGATCCCATATCAGTGATATCATGTCATTACATGAAGAAATGGGTGTGCAACAATTGATTGATTAAGACTTTGTCAAACCCCAGGCCAAATAAAGAACACCCATAGTGAATGAATAATTAGGGGAGAAAAGAACAAGAATAAATGAGAGGAACGAACCCCAATCGATGTTCATGTCAATATTGATTCATTTCCATGATAATAGAAATGAATAAATCAATAATTTTAAAGTAATTCTCCAAAAAATTACCATGTAATAAACCCATCTCGTAAATACGCATGATCCATAGATTAATACATTGGTAAATTGATATGTGTTCATACTATGAATCAAAAAAGTGGAAAGGAAGAAATTCAAATAGCCTCCCTACCTCAATGTGGATCAATTGTTGATGAAGAAAAATGCAGCATCATTTTCATTTGTGAGATCCTTACAATCTATGGTGAATCAATTGTTGATCCAGTATACGGTTGTCATTCACCTAAGAAAATTCCTCCAAAATTATCTCTAGATTCACTCCAATGATTTCAAGGTTATACTTCTAAACTTGGGGTTTATACAAAATATTCTATTTAAAGACACGTCAATCGCTGCACTGACGAAATTAAATTAAAATAAAATAATTATTTATTTTACTTGTTTCCGTTCCTATGATAAAATTTCCAAAAAAACCCCACACCAACTAAGGTTGATTCATGATTAGGGTAAAAACAAAATTCTTAACTCAAAAATTCCCTAGTATGTCTAATCCAGACCTCTATTATAGAGTTATTCCACTTTTTTATGAAAACGTTCTGTGTGTGCTATTTCATATATTTAATATATTACAAACATTTATTTCTGGAACACCAGGCCTTGGAATCACATGTCCTCTCAATTACTAGTCATTAAAATAAACCGTATAATATCTAAAAATAATACATAGAAAATTTGAGATGTTACATTCTCCCGGACTTAGGGATTAAAGACCTGAAAATCTGAAACAAGGGTTACAGAAAAAGATGAGGGTACTGGGTTCACATCTGGGTATCTCACTCCCAGGATCTCTCTTGAATATTCTCATGCTACTATTGGAAATACATAAGGTTAATCTAACACCCACAAAGTATATTCTTCTTTCAATCCTCAATCTCCACTAGGTACTTTATAAATGTATCTCCATCCTCGATTTCTAGATCTCCTCGTTTGATAACATGAAATAGTTCATGCACTTATTTTCTCAGTTGTGATATGTGAAAGACATCTTGTACCTAATCCAAATATGGTGGTTTAGCTAAGTGGTCCACCACGTCACCAACTCTACATATAATCTGGAAGGGACCAATGAATCTTTGAGTTAACTTTCTGACATGGACAAATCTCTTCAATCCGTGTCGAGGTGAGATTCTCAAGAACACATGTTCTCCTTTCTCGTACTCCATATGTCTTCATAGTTGGTCTGAATAAGACTTATGACTTCTCGGTGTAGTCTTTATCCACTACTAGATGATATAAACCTTCTCTGTAGTATCTTGCACCAACACTAGGACCATGAGTGCTGACTGACAAGGATTACTCCAACAAAGTGGTGATCTGCAGGGTATCCCATAAAAAATACTTTAATAGTGTCATACCAATGGTGTAATGATTTATTTTTTTACACAAAATCACCAAGGTTATGTGATCCTCTCATCTATATCCAATTTCCAAAATGAAATACCACAACATGTCTTCCATGACCTAGATAGTTTACTCTATTTGGCCATTATTTTGGGGATGAAATGCCATGATCAAATGTAACTGAGCCCCAAAATCCTCTTTTATTCTTCTACATAACCAATATTTGAAGAGAAAATCATGGTAAAAATATGATCATCGAGGGAAATCCATGGATTATGACTATTTATTTTACATAGAGGTGTCCCAAGCTCTCTACTGAACTCTTCTCCTAAATGTCTATGAAGTGGTCCAACTTGGTGATTCGGTCTAGGATCGACAAGTTGACATCGTGTCCCATAGACGTACATTGTAATCCCATCTCATAGTACATAAAAATATCATCCCACTATCACTCTGGAACCTCAAAGGTTTGAGCTAAACCCAATAGAACGTGGTGTTATTCCTTCACCTGCTGACAAATGAGGAAATGAGAGACAAAATTTGAAAATCATTTCTTCATAACTGGCCACCAAAACTGACATCAGAGGTCTTGGTACATCATTGGAACACCATTATATACCACCAAATGGGATGTATGAAACTTTCTCAATGCCTCCTCTCACAACATCAAACGTACCATCACTCTTCCTCTGAAGAGGATAGCATGCTCCCCACCTTTAGAATATCCATCAAGAGTATGTACAATGGATATCAGAGCACATAGGGACTCATAGTGATTATATCCTCCTTTATTATCCCAAAAAAAATCTATAAGTAGTTTGGTAACAACCATCAACTAAAGATATGATTTTATATCCATGTCCATGAAAGACAGCTGCAATGAGGCTAACTGCTCTGATGCCACCTCCAACAATTGAGAAAAAGATCTCCTACTAAGATCATTTTCCACCATGATCCCCTTCCTAGGAGTATATAAATCCTAAATTCATAGTCCTGAAGATACTCTAGCCATATCTTTATCTCAAGTTAATATCCTTCAATTAGAAGATGTACTTGATACTCTTTTGGTCAGAGTTAATGATAAATCTATCTTCCCTCAGTTAGTGTCACAACATATTCAAAGTGAATAATATAAGATCCACTAAAACTCCAACCTCGGAGATGATTTATCCTATAAAGTGTAACTCTAAAATATAAAACTAACACTTCAAGAGATTCTTGTAATGTTGGTTCTCTCCGAGTGTGTTCAGGACCATCCTCAAGTGTCTCATGTGCTCTTCCTTGGACATCGAATTCACTAGGATTTCATCAATGAATACCACCAAAATCGGTCTAGAATAGGATAAAAGATATGTTTCATGAGTCCCATGAAAATCTTTGGGTCATTTGAAACACTAAAAGACATCACCAAGTACTTATAGTGACTATAACAACATCAGAATTTCATCTTTGATATATCCTCATCTTGTACTCATAGCTGGTGATAGATTGATCTGAGGTAGATCTTTGAGGACTATCACACCCCTCAAAACTGATTAAAGAGTTAGTTGATCCTCAATAGTGGATACTTATTCTTCATGGACACCTGATTTAAGCACCGATAATCTAAACATAACCTCTTGATCCCATTTTCCTTCTTGGAAGACAACACTGGAGCTGCCTAGGGGGAAATGATGGGTCTCATAAATCCCTTCTCCTTCATGTCTTCCAACTGCATCCTCAACTCTCAAAGCTCTATGGGAGACATCCTATATTATGGTGTTGATATCAATGTCATCTTGGGATGCAATTCCTTACAGAATTCCATCTCTCAGTGGGGAGGTAAACCCGGTACATCCTTAGAAAAGAAATCCTTATAATCTAACACTACTGGAGGAAACTAATATCTCTAAGCATCCACTACTTCGAAAGTCATGTTAGAACTTTTGAGTAATTATTTTCACTCCCTTAACCCCGATATCATCCTTCTCTTCCAAGGTATCCTTTCACCCATAAAGGAAAACCTCCTTCCATCACTGCGGACACACCACATCCTCTGCCTAAATTATTCAATCTGGGCAAGAACTATAGATAGTTGGTCCGTACCTAGGATTACATCATAAGTCATTATTGTTGTAACAAAGAGATCTCATAAAAAACTCTCACCTCCAATAATCATATCACACTATCAGCACAAGTGTACAATCACTGAGTCACCACATGTTAGAGTCACCAACCACAAAGGTCCATCCAATAGCACAACTAGAATATCTAAGTATCGAACCAAATAAGTGGAAAGTAATGAATGTCTAGAACCTATGCCTATAAATATTATAGCTTAAGTATAAAAGACATAGATCATACCTCATATCATAATTGGAGCCTCAGGATCATTGGTATCCATAGGCTGCAACTAGCCTCATCCCAGTCCACCAGATCCTTGAGTTTGGCATGGACCACTTGGGGGTGGTGGTGGTAATAGATCAAACCTCTGAACACCTTTTGTTTCCCTGTTGGGTCATATACCGTGTTTGTTACCCTATGGACCACCCTTCTCCTTCCTCAGTCTCTATCTCGATGGTCCTTCGATCATCTCATGATCAATTTTTTGATGGTTTGGAAAATCTCGAGCAAGATGTCCCCGACCATCACAAGAGAAACACTTCCTCTCCTTCGGTTGATTTGAACTACCCTAAGATCCATGGAACATTGGTATTGAGTCATGTAATCACCTACTAAAGTGTATGGCATTCTTGGATGCCCGTGACTATCATCGGTTACCTACTGTCAGTGTCTTAGTTACTAGGTTCCAACTGCTAGCTCCCACTACCAGCATCTTCTCTGCTAGTAATCTCTCCACCAACAAGTATCTATCAAGCACTCCAAAATAAGTGAAAATGTAAAGAGATACCAATTATTCTTGGATTTATTGACATAATACCAGCTCAAAATTATGAGTTTTGAAGAACTAATCTCACACTATATCCAAGGATTAACATGAGAGACCAGTGAACCTCTTTGACTACTCTTTCATGGTCATAATTCACTATTATAGATACAGAAGCTCTTGGATGCATACCAATCACAATGTGGCTAGATAGATCTCCTCTTTGAAGAGACACTCAAAGTCTTTCCAGTTGAGAGTTGTATCATTGTTTGACTAAGTCACCAAGTTCCACCATCACCTAATAGAACCTTGAAGAAGACTCTTAGTGAGAAATTCCATTGGTTAGGAAGGCATCGTCACAAGTTGTAAAACATGAGTGACTTCCTATATCCAATCCTTGGCCACATGGGGGTCTATCTCACCTTAAAACATGGGAGGTTTTTTCCTATGAAACTCATGCAATGCACATAACCTACATGAATCCTTAGCCAGTACTACTAGCTCTATCCACTACTCAACTGGTGGTGGTATAGTTTGTAAACCACTCAGAGGTTCTATCTCTAGTATAGGACCTTGTACCAATGCATCTTCACTAGGCGGGTCATCCTTGTGATCATGTAGTGGAATCCTAGCTAGCTGGATGCATGGAGGCATCCTAAAATTAAAACAAGATGTACCATGGTCAGAAGAGTATATTTAAGGAGCTCAATCAAATAAAATGTAAAACACAACCATTTATATATTATGAATCAACCAAAATATTCTATTTGAAACCAATGTTTACATGTACTGACTTGAAAGGTAGGTAATCAGAGTCTTGGTGTATGGATATGTCGGTCGTTGCACCAATACTAGAGTCTCTGTCCTAAAATACGAACCCAAACCACTAAAAATGGTTTCCCCAAACCCATCTCATTGACTCCATTCCTAAGGTAGAACTTTGTTCTAATAGCACTCTATCATGAACCTACCTACTGAGGTCTAACCCTTGAATACCCAAATCCTACATCTAATAGGCTAGGGGCTGGTGACCAGTTCAAAGAAGGAATATCCCACAAATGGGAGGTATTATCATAAGTACATGAACACATTCACACACCTCCAAGACCACACAATGCTGAAATGTAAAAAAATGAAACAATCCATGAATACATCTTAGATCCCACAACAAAGTATGATAATAAAAGTACTAAAAGTGGAAAAGGGTCCAAAATAAAATCCCAAACAAAAACTGTAAAGAGTCCAAACTTCTCTAAGGGTGAGGTCTAAGTCAATTTCAAGCTCCTGTTAAAACACCTCAGTCTGTCAAGATTCATCTATCTTCCACATGCTCCCTATTCTCCCAGGACACTATAAAAAGAGTCATCTTCTACATAAGACATGACGCATATAGGCAAATCCCATGCAGGGGTGAGTATAACAATACTCAGTAGGATACCCTAATAACACTAAACATGAAGCACCCTATATATTCATCCCAATAAAAGATATAACAATCAATGTATAACAAAAAAACCCATATATACTCAAGAAATATACCACACCACTACGTGATCATAACCAACTATCATCCATTGGATTATGCTCTAATAAAATCTCATTCTGGGAGTACCCTCTCCAAGAGCCATGCTATCATCGGTGACACTCAACAAAGAGGTCTAGCTCATTGGGACCCACCCAATAAATCTCACTAGTCTAAGAAGAACTTGATCCACAGATAAGGGGTCACACCGAGAACTGCAGGGCCACCATGAACCAAATCTGTATCAACCCTCTACATAGGGAATCATATCCCCATGATTCCAAAAACCTTACTAATACAGTTGGATAGATGGAGGATCAACACCCTACTCAGGGAGGTTATGAAGATTCCACAAACTCTAACAATGGAATAAAGGATGATATAGGATTTCACTCATACGTCATGGAGGGGCATCCCAACCCTATTTGAGATTCAGCCTCTAAAGGGTATCATGATCTATTGATATGGATAAAATTCCACAATGTAACCTCGAGGAAAAGGACCAAGGGAATTTACCCAACCTATAATGGACCAAACTAAGAAAATTAAGAGCCACAATCACTCTTTAAGGGAGTACATTGTGTGTACTAGTGGGTACATGACATTTCTAGCTACCCCTATGCATGTCTATGTGGAAGAGCCTCACATTGAATGTAGTCTCCAAATAAACAACATGTAGAATAAGTACACAGTGTGTAAAGACACATGTTTTCCTTCCCATGTTTCAGGGACATGTACATGTGCAGGTAGTCATGTTTGTGTTGTAGTATATGGTGTGAGGATTCCCATGTGCTCTTATGATGTACCGATTCATGGGTAAGCCCATGTACACCCGACCAAGATGTGTCAGTGTGGGAGTACACGACATTTCATCTGGCCATGTACTCTAACCTATGTTCTTGTACTCATTGAGGTACATGCCGAGTCAACCAGGGGGGCCACACACTATGTTATAGGGGAACACACCGTGGGATCCTTAATTTTGTTCGGACCCCTAGCACTGTATCCATGGGGCCCCAGGGCATGTAACGCCAGATTACATGTTGTGTTTCTGGCAATTTCATAGATTCAGTATGCATTGCTCGGTGCCTCATCGGAGACTCTTCCCTTGTAGAAACCTATAGATTGGGGTTCATCTGGACCATTCCAAAACAGATCTAAGGAAAATCGTGTATGAATTTTCTTGGAAAATGGATCAAAATGTAATTATTAACTGCACACTGAAGAATTAAAAAGAAAGCTAAATCAGGTATCCAAAACCATCTGATTCACCACTTCTTTCATTGTCGCACCACTTTCATGTCATGTTGATCCCAGATCTACAAAATCGGATCATTGTGCCAAGAAACGGGTGCATAATGATCGATTAATCGAGATGTTATCGAACCCCATGCCAAAAAAATACCGCCTGCGGTGAATGAAGTACCGCTAGAGAAAAGCACAAGAATAAACTAGATTAAAAATCCTAGATCAATGTTCCTATCGATATCAATTCATTGTTGTGAGAATAAAAAATAATAAATCAATAATTTCAATGTAATTCTCCCAAATAAACCCATCCGAAAAATACACATGATTCGTGGATCAATCCATTGGTCAATTGATCCATTTTCTTCATAGTAATCAAGATCGGGGAAAGGAAACAATTCAAAAACTTCCCTATATCAATTTGGATCAATAGATGATGAAGAATGATGTGGAATCATTATCGTTGGAGATATCCTTAGAATTTTTGGGGTGCGGATCATCGATCCACGGTCTGGATACCATTCACCTGAGATAATTCCTCCAACATTTTCTCCAATGGCTCTCTGATGATTTTAGGATTATTCTACTAACCATAGTGTTTCTTAAAAATATTCTATTTAAATACAATTCAATTACTGTGTTATAGAAATTGAAATAAAATAATTTAATTAATTATTTTATTTGTTTCCGCACCCATGATTTATTTTTCCAAAACAACCCACACCAACTATGGATAAGTCACACCTGGGGTAAAACCTGTATTATAAACTCAATGGTTCCCTCTAATTTCTGATCCAGACTTCTCTGTAGGAGTTATTCCACTTTTTTTAAAAAATTGCACACACGCATTATTTATTATAATTAATATATTTAAAACATTTATTTCAGACACACTGGTTCTCAGAATCTCACGCAATCTTAGTGCTTGGTCTCAAAAATAATCTATACAATATCCAAAAATAATAAATAGAAAATATGAGACATTAAATATATTCCTCAAGTTTCTCATGATCATGTTATATTGTTATAACCCAAGTTGTTATTGACATGTCTCGTGATCACATGCTAAATGTCTCGCTTCTTTATTCCCTTATTGGTCCCAAGTTCACCCCTTTCTTTTGATATATGTACCCAAGATATGAGATGAAGTAAAAGTATATTAGGGTGAACCCATAAAGAATAATTTTATATGGAATATAATAATTTTACATGTTTTCATGTATTATGTTCCAAATTTCCAAAAAACTAAACTTTAAATGATATTTTATTTTATACCATATAGTAAAAAAATTGTGTAATAAAAAGGTGGGATGACATACTCCTATAATACTAAAAATTGGTATTATAAAATGTTTTTTATTCGAAATTAAATATCACTTTGATTCTCAATTTAAATCATATGTTTTTGCAATGGTATTTCCATAATTTCCTTTTGAATTTAATTTGAGTGTATACTGATGAGTTTTATTCCTAGTTAAACCTTTATTTTTAAAAACCAATTTGAAGAAAAACCACATCCTGTATAGAACCATAAAAATTTCTTAGACTTTTTAAAAACTTTGGATGTTTATTTGGAGTTATTTGGATGCTAGAAATACTTTAAAATATGCTACTTTATTGAGTAATATTGAATTTTTTTTTGTTTTCTACCAAAAGACAAAACATTAATGTGTAGTATAATTTTTGACTTTGAAGGGACTTTTAAATACTTTTCCAATAATTCAAACACTGTGTATATTTTATTTGAACTAAAAATTTTGGAATCTTATGTTCATATGTGATTTTTTATAAAAGTGAAAATGGGAAACCAGAGTCACATTCTCAAAGTAAACAAGGTAAGTGTATTAATCAGAATATAAATGGTTATATATTCTACATAAAGGGAGTAATTTTTTTTATTTTTCACATTTTCTCTACTAATATACATTCCAAAAATAATTTGTTACTGATATTTTGGAAGTTAAATGGTTGAAAAGTTGTGTTTATGAGTGATTTTTCTTGCTGAAATTATTTTTTATAGTATGTTAGACATTTATATCCCCACAAAACATTCTTAAATTAAAGGATTAATCCTGTTATTTTGTTAAATTATTTTAAATTACATTTTAAATTCTATTTAGTAACCATATTAAACCCTTTTCATGATGTATTTTTTTTGTGTTGTGTGTCAAAATGTTTTTGAACCTTCTTGTAACCCTTCAAAATATTTTAGAACTACCAAAATGCAGATCTTTTTTATCATTAAATTGTTTTTAATGGTTCTTCACCATTGAAATTAAATATTGGGATTAATGATGAGTTTTAAGTGTGGTGTGTTTAAAGGTATTACATTTTTCTTCATTTATTTCTTGTTAGAAGACCCCTTAAAATTTTTCAAAAATTACTATGTTTGATAATCAATTTTCTTACTCATTTATTCTAAACATTTATAAAGTTTGAAGGCTCTTTTGTTACTTTGAGGATATTAATATTTTATGTTTCTACATGGATTTAATTAGGTATATATTTTTATTTATATCTTGAAAAAAAATATTTTGATAAAAAATTGGGTGAAATATTTATAATCTTTATTGAGTTTGAACTTTTTAATTAGAATTAAACTTGTTAGCTTTGCATCCAATTAGGCTATGAATTAAACACTTAATCATTTTTAACTCTTTATCCATAATCTAAAAATTATATATGGGTTAATTATTCATAAATTTTAATTATTAAACTCTCTCTTCCATTATTTTATGCCTATTTGTTCTATGTTAAATTATGTGAGTCTGTTCACTTAGAGAAAAATGATGTTTGGAATAATAATTGAATTCAAAGTGTATTATGTCTAATTCATTGAAATTTTTTAAAATATAGTAATTTTTGTAAAAATTAAACCAACAATTCTTAAAACCATTTTATTTTAAGAGATAAATCATATTTACCAATTGAGACAGTCCATGAAAGAATTTGTTTTAAAAAAAGTCTTTTTATCACTTCAGTTTTTCATTCTTGAAATTAATCTTCTTCCACTAAATTTGTTTAGTTGATTTTTTGATGACCAGAAAAGGATTAAGTGTGGGTAAATTTTATGTTAACCTACTTTGATACATTTTTTCATATCCATTTTTTTATTTTATTAAAACCAATTCTAAAATTCATAGATAATGGAGAATTATTTATTTTCTGTTAGTCTATGATATAAATAGTAAGTTGTTGAATATTTCAGTGTAAATGAATATTTTTGGGCTTAATTTTTATAAAAATTATTCAGTTAAATTTTCATAAATTTTAGAATCATATTTCTTATTATTTTTTATTTAAATTGAAATATTAATTTATGAGGTGATTTTGTTGATGGATTTTAATGACTCATTTTCCAAGTTTTTTACCTTAAAAATGTTTGTTGGAACACTTTTCTTTTTTAATCTGGAGAAGTTTTTAATTTTTTAAAATATTAGCAAATTATATTCTATTATTAAATGATATTTTTATTTCCCATGGAACTTTTTCTATTTTTTCATATTATATATTTACTTTATCAATTTTTCAGGTTGTTCACAAAATAGATATTTTAAGTATCCTATAAGATAATTATTTTTAGAGAAAATCTCATATGAAATTTTCTCATAAGATAATTTCATTCATCCTAAAACCTTAAGAGAATTATTTTAGTAGGTGTATGATTTTTTTGCACCTCATAGGATAATTGATATTTCTTATGAACTTTCCTCATAAGATAATTAAACCTAAGCTCTCATGAATTAAAGTCGATAGAATATTGAAATTGAGAAATATCAATTCATGACGTTTATAAAACTAGGATCCCAAATCAAGCTTCTTCATGAGTGGAGGATGAAGCGGAAACTAAGAAAAATTTTATATTAGAGAAGTAATAAGGATATATTTTGGTTTAATTGATTGAACATAGAGGGATAAAATAGGGAAACCCGGTTTATAAATAATTTTGGAATATTCCAAGCCAATTTTGAATACAAATTACAAGTAATTAAACTAAAGTGAAAGCATAGAGTCTCAGAGACCAATCATTTCCTATATAAGGAAAATTAACTTGATAAATGTATTTTTTTAATAGGGATTAATATGTAGATACCAAATTCCAATCAAATTCGATTAAGGCATGGATGAACTTGCCTTTTAATACCATTACTATTAATTAATTTAATTTTTGAACGAAATTACATATCATAGCATGGTCAAATACTTAATGAGATTTATAATCAATGAATGAATTTGTTTTCATGAAGAGATACAATTTAGTTAAATGAGAATCAATTGAAGGAATTGTTGATCCCCAGGTATTTCATATATTTTCATGTGAAAAGTAAAGACAATGGTGGGGGTATCATAGATCCCAATAATACATATATATAATTGTATATCAATGAACATCACGTGATCAACAAAATTATCTTATTGAATTATGAGTAGTTGATGTTTTGTGATAATTTTGGGTTTTTCATTTTGATTTAATGAAGAATAGAAGATGATGACTGAGAATAATGGTTTCTTGTATGAAAGAATTGAACATATGATTGTCAGTGTATTTGATATTGATGGTGAATATGATATAAATATATAAATTAGTTATTTTTTAAATTAATATCTAATCAAGGAATTGATATTTCAAACTCAATTTTCCCATGAACAATAAACAAGTGTGTTATTATTGAGACTAGTTAAACAGCTGTCCAAGATTTGGGAGAAAAAGTGATATTTTGATTACCAAGGAATGATTTCTCAGAGTTATTGTTGCATTTTAATTGAATGAATTCAACTATGGATTAGAATCATTGTAAACAAAAGATTCAATGGCACGTGACTTTAAAAAAATTAGGATTTAACTTATTTAAAAAAAATAAAAGTACCTAAGAAAAATAGAGGCCATGTGGGGAGCTGCTAAGAAACCTATAGAAAACTACATTAGTAAAGAAATATGTATATATTCATAGTAATTATATATGAATACATGCCTATATAGGAGAGTGAAAGCAGTTTTAGGATATTTGATGGAGTCACTGGAGTAGAACTAGGTGAGTTTGAAGAACAACTTAGGATTATTAGATGTGGATGTAGTTTCATGTTAGTTAGTTTGTCACTAATTTTATTTTACTTTTGTAAAAAATAGGTGAATTCATATTTCCATATTCCTTATTACTCATTCTAGGAGACTCAATCTTTATAAAGTGAATCCTATTTTTTGAATAAAACTAGTTTGTTCTTCTCTCTTCATGTTTTGTTCTTAACCATTTAGTAATATAAGGATAAAATATGATTCTATTACTTGTAATTGAATCTAAAAGATTCATAGAGATTCAGGAATCAATATGATCATCACATATTATTCACTATTATGAAATGGTGATGGTGTTGTGGATAGATGTGATTACTCATTCACTTATTGGAAGTGTCTACTACTCTCTTTACCTTGATCTTTTCCCCTTCTTTTATTAGTTTACTCATTTGAGTGTCTTTTATGAGATTGTATGATTGATGATCTCATGAATATTACTTTTAATTTGAATATATTCTTGACTTAGGTTATTCAATGGAGTTTTTATTTTCATGATAGGGATATTTTTCATGTTTTCTAATCCATTACATGCATCAATGCTCAATTTTTATGGTGAGAGAGGTGTGTGATGTAAGAATCCAACCATGAATTGAGTGATGATTATAATTTATGATTTAATCATTCATTAGATCCACAATAATAAGTTGAAGAGTAAATCAACCTATTACTAGTTTTATTCTTTCTGAATTTATTTTCCTTTCTCTTTTTATTATTTACCTTGTTTTTCTTATTTCAATTTCATTTTTTATCATCTTTGTTTATCACCAATATTTATTTATGTTCTATTTCTACTTATTTTAAAATCAATAAAAATACAAAAGTGTTTTAGAAGAATCACAATGAGAGAAAAACTACCTTCTTAAGATGTCCCTAAGGTTATCCAATACACAATGATTAAATCAAGCATTGTGGGCATGTTAGAGACACAGAGATTGGTCTTGTACTAAGGTCAGGTGGGATTCCCATAATAAAATTGGCCACATGGTTAGGCCTATGGTCCTTTATCAAATTAGGGTTTCAAAGGTTATGATAAAAATAATTAACTGCCTCACATGTATTAATAAAAAATTAGGTTCTTTAGGTCATCTGTAATAATAAATAGTCTGTTTGGGGGTGGACTAACCCTAGAGGGGGATGTTTGGCCCTACACAGCTTATCGCTTAGGTGTGTGTGTGTCTGTCCATGTGTATTTGTGTCTACGTGTGTGTATTAGCTTTGTAACCCTTAATACCTAATGTAAATTATTATTATTATTACCATTATCATCATTATATCATTATCACCATTATCATAATTATTATTCTTATTATTACTATCATTTTTATTATTATTACACTATCATTATTATCATTATAGTTATTATTTTTATTATCATTATTTAGATTAAGGGGATTAAAAACCACAAGAACACGCACACTAAGGCACCCTAGTGGTTCAAGCCTTATCTATACCAATAAGGATTGACAAGCACCCACTAGGGCCTTTAAATTTTGGTTTCCCAAAGTCCCTGTGGCTCAAAACCACACACACCCAGTCATCCTAGTGGCTCAATATTTATCATTATTTTTATTATCATTACCATTATTATTACCATTATTATCATTATGAAATACTATATTTTTCAATTAGAATGGGTCTTTTATCCTACATCCAGGGTCAAGGGTTCAATCCATGAGAGACTCTAATTTACAAAGTGTTTTTTATTCTTGTAGGGGTTGAGAAGTTGGATGTTTCATGTCTTTCAGCATGTGTTGTTTAAAGTGAATTTTCTATAGATTATGTGGTGCACAGGTTAATAAATTCATTGAAGGTATCATTAAAGGTATGGTGGGATGAATTATGCGTGGATAGATGGTCAACGACATGTGTTAGCATTAAGGAATTTGTTTATACAAGTATGGTCATCTGAGGAAGGCCATGCAATACTGAGGAATGGTGATGCATTCCATGTCACATGCATAATTTTCATGTGTAAAAAAATAAGGATCATGAAATGGTTAAAAGTGGAGGCTTCCTAGGACATAATTTTAAATTTAAGCCCTTTAGGAAAAATTAGTTATGATCCTTTTATGTTCATTGATCCTATGGATCATTTTATTTATTCCAATTTTAGGATGGACCGACTCTTGAGGGGGATTTGGTCTAACTTAACTAGGACCTTTTAGAGAGTATGTACTTTTTATTTTCCTTTTAATATTTTCTACCTACTATACATTATTATTATTATTATCATCATCGATATTAATATTATTTCAATTTTCATTTTTATCATCATCATTATTATTATTATTATTATCTCTATTGAAATCATGACTTTATTAATGTGGAATGTAGATTTTAACTTGAATCCAATGTCATCAGACCATCCCCTGATAGACTACTATTATGGGAGGTTTTTATGGACTAAATTTTTAGGTTTCAATATTGGGATAGGTCAAATGATTTATATTCTCAATGTGTGAATGTGGTTTTGGGGAATAATAAGAAAAATGTGAGCAATAAATCTTGATTGATGACATCAGGTTGGGCATCAGTTTTGGTTGGTGGAAAGATGATCTAAGGAAAATGGAAATTTCCTACTGATCTATGGGATTCTCAAAGTGGAGTAAAGGATAATGGTATATAAATGGAAGGGATCTTGAACATAGAGATGTTAGTCATATGGGTTTAAAATATAAGAAATGTATTGTGGAACATACTAAGGTCCTATAGTCCATATCACCTAAAATCCCTATGGTCTATTTATAATAAATAAACTGCGCTAGTTGAGTGTGGACCAACCTTAAGGGGTGGAATAACATAGTTTATCCTTTTCATGTGTTTGTGTTTGTATTTTCTTTGTAGCCACCTCACATTCAACATGGATCATCATAATCATCATCATTTTTATCATCATCATCATCCTCATTATAATTATCATCATTATCATCATTATATTATTATTAGCATCATCATTAATATTTCAATTATTATTATCACCATTATTATTATTATCAATATCATCATTATCATAATCGTTGTTTCTGTTTTTGTTCTTATTGTTATTATTATTATTATTATTATTTAACACATGGTGTTGTTTAAGTGAATACACCATCTAATTTTCATCCTTTGAGTCAAGGAATAAATCCTTGATTTACCTAGTTATGAGTATAATTTTGTGTTTATTTACAAAAGGATAGTAATGTCCAATCTATTGTGTGGAAACACAAGGCATGAATATCTAGGTGGTTGTTCTATAGAATAGATAGAATTACCAATGAATATTGTTATGATATATACATTAGTACATGGTTTGTTACGATTATTTTGATGATGGAATGGAATTATGAACACATGTATAATGTATCAATAATAGTTTATGTGGACTCCTATAGTTTAAACAGATTGGTATACAAGACAATTCCATATGCACCTTTGGAATAAATATCCTTTGGACTTCAATAGAAAACTAAAAGTGAGACTTTCAATGCCATAAAATTATAATAAGGTTTAAGTTAAGAGATATAACTACTCTTTTTTTTGGAATGATGTATAGTCTAATATGACCCATTATAACCCCTCTTATCTACCTTTGATTATTATTATTATTATTATTCTTGTTGTTTTTTTTTGTTCTTCTATATCTTCTTTTTATAATTATGATCATCATCGTCATTTAAAACATCACCATTATTATCATTATCATTATCATCAATATTATTATTATCATTACCATTACCATCATCATCAGCACCACCATGACAACCAACATCACCATCATCATCATCGTTATTATCATTATCATCATCAGCATTATCATCATTATCATAATCATAATCATCACCATCACTATAATCATAATCATCATAATCATTATCATCATCATCATTATTATGTGGTTAATATCATAGTTGTGTGGTTATTAACTACTCATCTAGGTGTTCTAAAACCCCCAATGGTGTCCATTTATGGAAAAAAAATTCCCACTCCATAGAAGTTAAAATAAATTCCCATTTCATGGGCATAGTCATTGGACTCATTAGGTGATTCTATTAGTGTAGGGCATGTTGTAACTCAACCAATGAATTAATATTCCATTCATGAAGGTAGTGTAAGAATGGTGTCTTATTAATCCATTTTAGTTCTTGGTTCTTTTTTGATGTGGGATGGTCATAATTACAAGAGATGAAAGTAGGGTGGAATTGTTGAGGGTTGTAGGGGGTGTTGGCTGATGGGTTGCTTGTGTGTCACTGAGAATTTGGATAATTCATGAGAAATACATAATGAGGTAGTCACTCATGTGATATGAATGTGTTTTCATGTGTATGATTTCAGGGATGGACACTTAGATGGATGACCTTTACACATGTAGGGGATTATTAAAAATCGTATAGTCCCTATGGGATGTATTTATGGGACCTAAAAAAAGACTGTAAATATTTTGGGTATTATAGAAATTTATTCTAATGGGAATAATAAGGTTCATTTAAATTCTAATAAATGAACAATTGTTTTTTGAATGATCCTTTAGGGGGTGAGTTATTTTAAGAAGTCCCTCTATGTGTGTGCATTTTTATGAATGTGTGTACTTGTGTGTGTGTGTTCCTATTTTTTTACCCCTCCCACCCACCATAAATTATAAAAATAATAATCTACATTGTCATAAGCATCATCATCATTATTTTGTATGATATATAAGGCCAGTTGGTAGTAATTTTTACTAGAATCTAAGAGGTCATGTGTTCAATTATCTTCATCTGTGTGAGTACATGCGTGGGTATTTTATTATGTATGTATTCCCTCCAATAAATGCAATCATCATCATCATAAACATAATAACCTTTATTTAAAATAAATATATTTATGATGTGATTTAAAATAATTCAAAGTGCATGGAAACTTCATTGTTCAATTATAAATTAATATAGTCTAATTAATTGTACTAAAATGAGGATTGGGTGTTTTATATTATTAATTATTGGACTTAGTGTTCTAGAACCAACTTATACATACTTTATGATTAAATTTATTCAATTTCATGAATATTAATAAATAGTTAATCACTTAATGATTATTATTCTATATGACATTGTATATTATAATTTCTTACGAGTATCTGTCGCATTGAGAGGTTGTAACAGTTCCCTATTATGCTGATAACTAAGAAGTTTCATGAAAATATTATTAAATATATGTCATATAGTAGGATGATATCATTTTATGAGACAAAAATAATACATGATATAATGTATGGATACTCGTAGGACATTGAGGAACTTTATCATGGTGTACGACCTTGGAAATTTATAATGCAGAAGATTATGAGATCACAACCAACCATTAGGAAATCCACATTTATATGTGTCATTGGATGTTCCAACATAAGAATATGTGTATTGATCCTTATACACTATGATTATTATTAATGGATATCAATAGTCATGTACTTTGACGTATTGATTAAAACTATGATGACATATGTTTGTGGCGAAGTAGGATACATTGGATGTGTCATGAGTGATGTTGAATTAATGAATAATGTGAGAAAGAATTTTTAATTTATATTCCTCAAAAAACATGATATCTCAGGCCCTTTGATAGTAATGGAAAAACCTAAAAAGATCCATGGTCATAGTGTTCTATAGGCTAGTTTTTTTTGGAAAATCAAAGAAAGATACATCAAGCACATATGTTGAAGAAACCAGTATCCGACCTTCTTGATTTGAGAGATTGTGAAAAAAGGATTATATTTAACAATGTGAATTTTAAGGAGTTTGTATGTCATTTATACATTAAATTCTTTCTCTATGGATTCTTCAGCATGTTCCTAGATGCTAAACTTAGACTTTAGGCAGTTCCTCCTAATGCCATTGAGAAGGAGGCACAGTGGATCACGCCCTAAGTGACTCTAAAATCTAAATTATATTATTTTATAATTTTACAATCTAGAATAAATATTATTCCTTATTTATGGTCTAAAAATCATCTAAGATTTTTTTTATCTCCAAAATTTAATTAGGATTTATTCAGAAGAATAAATTTTTGAATTTAATTATAATAAATATTTATTTTTAAGATTTAGTTAAATTGATATTTATTATATTTATCAATGAATAATGGAGTGATATTTATTTTTTAAATAAATAGTCATTATCCATGGGTTGGTAAATACCATGGAGGATAGACGAACTAAGCTTAACTGTTCTATTGGAAAATATATAATAAATATCATGTAAATAAATATTAATTTATTTATTTAACAAATGAAATTTATTTTATACAGGTGTTATGAATGTAATGTAAATAATAATTTAATGTATATTATTATTAGATATCAGGTTTTCTAAGGAATTATGAATCGAATAGGGGACTATGTGTACTTACCAACCCTTTCCTATATTATAAATACCTATTTATATCACCTTCTAGTGTCAGCTTCTTTTTATGAATGACTAACCTATATAGAATTATCTCAATCCCTAAAGAGAATCCTTTTTAGAAGATTCTCAAAAACTAGATCACCCATACTCTTAATTTCTATCAATATGTTGATAGATTCAAAAGAATATTTCATCCATGAAGATTTTTTTTTTGAACAATGATGAATAATGAAAGTGATCAAGATTGACTGTGCTAAAACCCAATGATTTTATGACTATGTTACTTGATTTTGGAGCATGTGTGGATCACCTCTAGAGTAATTCCTCCCTAGATCCTATGACATAATGATATTATCATAGTATAGTCAACCAAATCAATAAAAAATTAATAATTACAAAACTAGGTAATTCTAAATATATCTAAAAATTAATTATAAATTATTTGTGATGATCATACATTCTTAGCTCAAAAATTATAA
This sequence comes from Viscum album, assembly GCA_963277665.1. Taxonomy (NCBI): domain Eukaryota; kingdom Viridiplantae; phylum Streptophyta; class Magnoliopsida; order Santalales; family Viscaceae; genus Viscum; species Viscum album. The sequence continues at coordinate 658,948,772 of OY728146.1, forward strand.
ATTAAATTAATATTTGTTTTAATTATGTTCGTCATGACATTATTTGTCAAGTACAAATTAGATTATTCATATATTATGAAAAAAAAACCAAGTTGGTTATGCCCAATAGATTGTTTTTCTATTCTTAGAACCGTTAAGTGGTATTCGATCAGTCACACAATTAATTTATTAATTTTTATTAATTTTTTATCTATTATATGGGTTTGAAATTAGTTTCTATTTAGAGATAATTTGTTCTTAAATCCAAATATTGAAATAATCTATTCTCTTTATTAATTATTGATCATATAACCAAGAAAAGGTTAAATTAGCATGAAAGATATCTAAATAATCCATTGGGATATTTTGAGGGTCAAGGAAAAATAACACAAGAGTACACACTGTATAGCATAGAGGAACTCATCATGTAATTGTGATTAATGCACCAGGATAACTCATGTTAAAATTGGTTCATCATGCATTAACTGCATGAAGTATACATTCTTTTCACATATTGTTTTGGACTAGTTAGGTTTTCATTCAATTTTCTAGGCTACACAACATGTTACTCTCTTACATGTTGTGTAGTCCTTGTGTTTTTATGATGGGAAACATGGGGGGACAACTTGTGTTGTGTATTTACTACATGACACAGGTATTGAAAAACCATGTGACATCAAGGAAATGAAGTCTATGTATGTTGTACATTCCATGAACCTCATACATGACCATGGATGAAAAATATACCCCATACCTTTGTATGTTCCACAAACATGGGTAGAAGAGATAATACATTGTGTAGCCCAAATACACATTGTGTAATCTTCTATACCTCATTTGAATAATTTTATGTGGAGAGAAACATTAATTATATAATTAAACCTATTTACATGTGTTCTTTGTATCATTTATTAAATTTACATGTCATTTCATGGGATTATTAATTATATATTAAATTAATTTCAATATTAAATTTCAAACTGCATGCTATGTATGGTCTTTACACATAGTTTATTTCATATTCATTAATATCATCACATGCCACATAATTTATATATGACCATACATCATTTATTGGCAAATAAATTTCTTATAATTACATTTCACACCATTTATGATGGATTCCATATAAATACAAGGTACAAGGACCATGCCCAGTAGTTTGGATGGGTACATATAATTACCTCTAAGTACAATTGTGTACTTTATTAGCATTAAAAAATTAATTTATATATTTTGTCTGAAATATGGATAATGGAAATTTCAAGATTCTTTTGATGAAGTTAATTTAAATTTAATTAAGATGTTAATTCAATAATTAATTAGATTAATTCTTGGTTGTTTTTTCTTAACTAACAAATGAATTTAAATGAATGGTGTTGAGATTGAAAATTTATTGTTTTTGCATATATTTGTTGTTGGATTAATGTATCCCAATCTGTTTAGATGATGTGGTGTCAAATTATAGTGGACTATACTGCACACCAGGCTGCAACTCTCATTGGTCAAGCTCCTTGGTGAGCACGTTGGTGGTTGTAGGGGGAAACACACCCCTACTCTGGGGGTCCAGGGGTCAAAGGCTCTTGGCCCAAATTTTGGGGAACTATAGAAAAAATGTCTTACTATAGTAGATATGGCCAGGATACATTGATAGGGAACATTATCGGTGTGAAATTTTTCATGACACTGCAGAAAGGCTAACTAGAGACACTGATAGGGCATTGTAGTAGTCTGGACTTATGAGACAGCGGTAATATAGCTCTACGAAATTCCAGCCACTGGCCACTATAGCATCTTGTACTTGGGTTTTTGAAGCACTATAACACAGTGTAATTTCTTTGTGGTTGGTGGAAAACTACATTGTCTTCTTTATTATCTCATTTCTAGAGAGGATTTTGTGTTCCTCAAACTTTGAAAACTCCCTGTAATTTTGATCCCAATTATAGTGATATTTACGCCTCTCTATGGATGTAAGGATTATTCTCAAACCACTTAAATCATTATGTCTATGTTCAACTTATTCTTCTTATTTTTTCAGTCTTTTATTCATCTGAAAACATATATGTTTGTATGAATCTTGGCATTTCTACAATATTTAGATGATAATTATCTTAAAGATGGATTATGTATATGTTTAGTTTCCTTTTAATATATTATTATTATTAAATTAAATTGATGATATGTGTGTTATCCCCTCCTCTAATTATGTAATGACCTATGTGACCGAATATTATTTTATGTAAAACCCCTAAAACTATCTTGGGGTTTCCTTCACCTACATGCGAATAAAGATTATGTAATATATGGATATCCCAGGTGAGTGGATATTTTCCTATTTCAGATTCAAGGTGAAACCAATATAGTAAATACATAGGAGGATATGTGGGATGTTGTAATGATACCACCTAAGGGATTCATTAATTCCAACAACGATACTCAATTTAGAAAATTATTAAACATAAAACTACAATCACTAAATTTATAATTAATTAGTACAGGGTTTTCAAGTACTAAGGATGATCTAATGAGGATGAGGTGGAGAAAAAATTATTTAATAATAAATACATAAAATATTAATGAATGATAGAATGAAATATAAGATACTTAGCATTTGGATTTTATAGTGAGAGAGGGTGAAAACAATTAAACAAAGAGTACCAAGCATATGATATCAACGTTCATACACTACTATTTGTAAGTGATGTCACCCTAAAATGTCATTAATTCTCTTAAGGATATAAAATTACAAATTTATAAAGTTTGAATATCACTAACTAATTTGAAAATTTAGTAGAGTGGTGATCCATTTGGATCCATAGAGAATGGTGAAGAAATTGTTTAGAAAATTTTTAGGTTAACTTAATTAATGTATAATTTTGGAAATAAAATTGGGTTTTGAAAGATGGTGTGATCATACCAAGAAAAATAAATTCAATTTCATTCCCCTAGTGAAGTCATAAGTTTATGGTAATTAGAGTGTTTTCATAATTGTTTCAAAGTGAGACTCCTCTTTGAGTACCTAGAATATAAACTATTGATTCCCCTTTCCCCTCTCAGTTACTTTGTTTCATAAATTATTTAGGTACCCAAAACCTTATTTAAACATTTCCATTTCAGTCCAAGAATTTTTTGTGCTGTGTAAAATATGGATAGTTATGACATTTAAAGAATAAAACCCTTTCTCAAACTATAACTATCATGTGAGTAAGATAATGATAAGATTAAAACAATTAGAATGAATGAAAAAATAAACTTAAATTATCATACGTGAATTCCTTCACTATGTGACATTTGATGTCATTACATTCTTGGTACAAAGATGAGTTTCCCCCTCATTATAATCATGAGGGGATATGAAAAATAAAAAGTGAAGACCTACAACAGTCTCACTCTGTAACAACGGCCTCTATCCCAGTCTCTCCAATCATCTTATTTGGGGCCCCACCCCCTTCACAGTAGCCTCTCAATTTTTTATTATCAACATATTCCATATTTTTAATTTTACAAATATCACTTTTCCCACAGATATTTTTTTATCTTTTTCAGTGCTTGACTCAGTCGAGGTGTGTGATATCCATGAGGGTTTCTTTCAAATTCCTTATGGTTAGTTAGGTTTTCCTTGTTTAATGGAGTGTTTAAACTCCTTCATGGAAGGTTAGTCTCCCATGTGTTCTTATTTTAAAAATTACAATGATGACATACTATAAAACCTATGTAAGACCAATGATTTCTAGTATTTAAATTTCTAGAAAAATCCACCCTATAGTGTGGATCTATTCCCCAAAGGTGCAGCCCTTGCATGGCCATCATGGCCATGGTGTAGCTGACTCTCCATTTTGAGTCCATGATTCCTCTATAAAAACCATGCTACTACAATTTGAGTTTCCTTAATGATGCTAGAGAAACCCTAAATCGCAACATGTTCCCTCTCTTTTCTTCTTCAATATGACCATGGTGCAGTGGGTTCCACTTCAGCACAGCCTTCTTTCTACTCATTTTCGGGATACAAGAAGCCCTAGAATAGTGCATCAGATGACTATATAGAATCTTTATTCATTTTATGAGAGTGGTGCTCTATGGTGTAGTGTATAGAACAACGGTGTAGTAATCTTTATCATTGTGATATCCCTTTTACATTAAGCCTCATATTCATAGCAATGGTGTAGTGGCACTCAATATGCTAGTGTTAGTGAGATCCTCATCATTTTCCACGGTAGGATTATGGTGTAGTAGAGGTGACCTACAACCCAGTGTGAAGATAATGATGCAGAATCTAGCCCAAAATGATGTCTTCCTACTTAAGTTCATAGTACAGGGGGTGAGAACACATACAACATCAGTTTTGCAGGCATTCGGCCTCTAATTAATAAGTAAACGCCTCCTAGTATCTTGTAAATGAAGCTAGATTGGTGTCATAGGATGTATTCCACCACCATGTGATACCTATAACTGATAAATCTATCCTCCTGTAGTCATTTGGACTTGACCCCCACATTCTAGTGTTACCCCATGCACCAAAATGTGCTAGTTATACTCCTATACCCTTATGCCAACCCGTAGAGGGGATTTCCCCAACCACACTACCTTCCAAAGATTAGGATTAGTCAAAGGGCCCTTCTTGGGCCTTTTATATGGATTTAACTACTTGGTTGTAGGCTGTCCAATTATGGGATATGTTTTTGACTAATTCTTCTTTTCCTTTTATATTTCCACTTACATAACACACACAATAATATTAATTAAATTTTAACATATTAAAATATGTATTTTCTATCTTATTATTACCTTTTTAGAAACATTATCCAAATAAAATTAATACCAAAAATTTAATATTATCAATAAAAACACGGGTGTTCTTAATTAGAAATATAAAAAATTAAACAATTAAAATTTTAAAATTTATTCACAAAAATGAGCTTATAAAATCCCCAACACATAAACCATGTTTTTCCTCAAGCATAAGTGTTGATGCTCATAATTGTGAATTAAAAAAGTTTCCATGAAAGGAAACATGAGATGCATATAACATGACAGATAAGATACATCACATGTCATCTTCTTCAACCTCACAGTTTTAGAGTTTTGGCTTGCCTCTTATGTCTGGAGTAGATACCGCACAACAATAGGGCCTCGAGCAGATGAGCTTCATCATACCATATCTCCTCCTTCCAAGATAGCCATATGAAAAATTATCATATGGAGACCACACGCCTCATATGATATCAAATGAAGAGATTAATACCCCATGCTTAATCTTGTGAAGAAAAGTGGAAGAATTCCCTCATATCAATGTATGATAGAGCCTACATCATGAGTCTTGGGTTCATGTAGAAAAAATTCAATACAGTATGAGATATCATGGGGAAAACTAGAAGCCTACAATACATATCACCTGAAAATAAGTATATGTAGATTTTAGGATCATAAAAATCCTCTATGTGGACACATGATGTCGGGAAGATGGTTTTTAGATGGGATCCAAGTGTGACACACGTTGTCTATGGTCATCAGCATGCATAGCCTGACCATGTATGAGCCTGAAGCATGTGAGGTAGAGGAGTGCCATGCCCTCATAACCTCATGCATTGATGGACTGCAGTTTATGAAGCAAGGGAGTGCCATGACCTCCTATCCTAGTGCATGGATAAACAATGTGCCAATATCTATACATGGAAGAATGATCAAACCCGTAAAATAAAATATGAATTTCACACTGAAAATAGAGAATGCATTGTAGAATTTGTATAAAATCAACACCACACCAATATATAGTACATGATAAGGAGAAACTATACAGATATTGAGTTTTAGATATAACCTATAATTGAGGTAGATCCGTAGGGAATGAATAAAACACCCGATATATATTACATGACTACTTGAAGCCTCAGTCATCTTATATGATCGCTCAAATCCAAATGCATGTCATGTGAAGAATACTGAAATTTTCGACACTTTGAAGACATATCTTGATGCATAATTATTTATAGATCTTAGGATAAGTATATTAGTGAGATAGATAGTGAATTGTATTTATTGAACATGCCAACAATATCATATGTGTAGATGCTCTTCGATCAATCATCTATAAATATAGGGAGACTATGAATCAAAGAGATATGTTTCCCCTATATAATGAGTGCTCTCATTTTACTCAAAAAATAGAGTATAGAGATCATACATAAGGGTTATGCTAAGTAGAATATGTGATAAATCCATTGCATAAACATTCTCACGAAGTGGTGTGACCCCACAATCTCCCTTTATATAATCATTCATGCGAAAGGTTGAGGCATCATGTAACCAATTGGAACCATATAACCTATCTTGTTAAAGGATGTGGCAATGTGTACACTATCAAGTGGAGAGGTGATGCACCATGTCTATATACTTCGTCATTTGAACATGGAACCAAGCACATATCATGGTCCTGCTTCCACCTGGAAGGATATTAAATTACCACATACTCAGTTATGTAATGAATTGCGGACAACAACTCATCATTTTGATGTGATCAATCCCTAAAAAAATTATGCGCTACAAAATCCAATTATGAATAACAGTCAAGACTCTGTGCATCATTTCAATTCAATGGAAGTCCACACCACACACATGAAATATTCATGTGTGCATGAGAAGATCCATATCGTGCTTGATACCTCCAAATGAAGAAAATAAATATTCTATGTACATTCTAGTTAAATATTCGCGAGACTCTATCACTATACCTCATTTACTCAATCATGTGAGCATTTTTACTTTGTGTGATGCCCTCATGAAAACCTTCGGATGCATAATTCATTCAATAGTATTGGGTTATGCAATATTCATGGGATGATTTAGAACTCTTTATATGAAACCATTGGAATAATTCCATGACATGAAAACACCCTAAGTCATATTATGGCCTCATACAACCATGAATACAAAATTCATCAAAAGCGAGTAGAGTGACTATACCTAAAAATGTCTACAGGCCATCATAAGATCCATCACGATTAATGTGATACGCCATCATGAGATTCATTATTGATCATGTGAAACATCATATAAAAGGATATTGATTGTCTTATACAACACTTTCATGGATATTCAAGATCTAAAAAATCCTTGTTAAATAAGGATAAAATATAAAAGGAGGGTGCTTCTTGTTCCTGCAAAACTCATGGGATGCACCCGTGCAGCTCACAAGACACTATGAAATCCCAAGTGACATGTCTGCCTAGTCATGTAAGATCTTGTTGGAATGTCACCCCCATCAATAAAAGGGACATGGATATGTCTGGGTGGTCTTGCGCTCCTCCTTTGGATCTAAAGAAAAAGAGAAGGGTTTTCCCGTGATAGTGGTTGTGTATCACCATAAAACCATTTTTTGGTCACAAGAAGTATCAGCAATGGAAATATTTATTTTCTTTGAAAATATTAAATCAAACTCATGTGATATTAGGCCCTTTTTAAAATAAAAAAGAAAATAAAAATGGAAAAGGATGGAGCTTCGTGTGGTCATAAACTTCATGCGATGTTCTTGTACGCTCTACAAGACCTCGCAAAACCCTTCTACATGTAATCTCGATCTCATGAATCCCCCTATATAGATGTCCTTTTCTCATGAAAGGTCCCAAAAAATCACCTAAGATCATGTGAATTCCTTTCAAAAAGTTCCCTAATCTCATAAAGGGCCTTGGAGATACTGTCCCGACAATGTGAAAGCCCCTTGGTATGCCCACATGACTTGGTAAGCCCCTTTAATTGGCCATAATACATTAAATAGGGGGTTGAAAGGAGGATATTTTGATTAATAAAAATAATGTGATGCTCCTAGAATAACCTATGGAAAAACCTCATGAAAACACATGACATTAATTCCATCCACTAACACGAGCCTAGATTCGTATGATACACACTATGCAAATTTGAGAATAATTGGGGTGGAAGGCCTATAAATCCCCCACCCTAGCTTGAAAAATGCACAGACTTTTCCTAATAACCTTGAACCTCAAACCTAGGCATCAGAATGGATTTCTCAAAGTGCCTGATCTTGTGACAAAAAAGGTTATCCATTAGGTAAAATCTAGGGAACAATAAGAGCAATCATCCAGCATTCATAACCACTTTTTGTGATCACACATAGATCATGTGAAGAAATTTTGGTGGATTACATGATTAACATCCCAATTATTTTCAAAAAACACATGAGATATAAAGTAATATAACACTGAAAAAATATAAGGAATATGAAATAAAAGGATAGAACAAAGATAAAAATATCGGAGACTTATGTGATGAACATATACGATGATCCTCGTACACTTCTCATGAACCGCATAGGTCATGTGACATCACCAGAAAATGTCACCCATGTCACACAATTCTCTTTTGATATACTATTTGGATCATGAAAAGTACCTTGGACATGTCAGAGTAAGTCACATAGAACCCCTAGATCATGCCACCCATGTCTCACGAAACCCTTTGGGCTTTCCATCCAGTCCTCATAATGACCTATAGACATGTCAACCAGATCATTTGAAGAAATCAATACATGACATATATGTCTTGCGATAACACCAGGGCATGTCAACTGGCTCCTGATACATCCTCTAGAAAATCCTGCCATACCTTTTGATTCCCTTTGGGAATGTTAGTTGTCTCTTTCAATGTCTCGTAGACATGTCATCCTTCTATCATGATGACACTCATACATGTCATCCGGCTTTTTCAATGACACCCGAATAAGTCATCCATGACATACAGCACCCTCTGAGACATGTCACACTAAATCTCATGATTACATCTATGTGTGTTATCTAGATTTTATGACGACACCAAGGTAAATTCATCTAGATAAATTGAGTCTCTCTAAGAATGTCATCTAGGATCATGTGATGGATTCTAGGACAATCTTGTCGGGTATTGTGTTGTCCTCCAAAAAAGTTTTCATTGATCATGAGAAAACCTTCATACATGTCATACGAGTTATATTAAGTCCCCAAGACAATCCAATTGGATCATGTGATTATCTTTGGACATTCCAGGTAGAAATCCTTTGACATGTTAGGTAGATAATAAAGGTATGTCGAGTAGACAATCAATTCATGTCCGGAAGACAAGTAGGCCAGGTCAATCATCCAACCCATGACATGATAACCTTGTACATCCTTAGTGTGTAATCCCTAATTAGAAGGGAAACAATAGTTTATAAGACTCAATCAAGGCAACTATGATAAATCTGATTCCTTCCATAACCAAGATACGTAAGACACCTCCCTGAGGCTCGATCTCTATATTAAGAAACCAAAGGGAGGTCCGAGTGCATAAGTCATACATTCACAAGTAATGAGACTGTTTATTTTCCATCCCTTGTTTCCTACACTGATCATAGATCACATGGAATTTGGTAGTTTCAATGATCATATCATTTATATATGGGGACCTTAGTGTGTAATCCTTGATCAACCGAACTATGATGACTCTGATTTTTGTAATAATCAGGATATGTTGGAAGCCTTCCTATGTCCTAAGCTCAATTGGGGACCCACTTTAGGTAAATTCCCTCATGTCTTTGACATTTAAACCATCAGGACCTAATCATTCCCATGGGATGATAATTCTACCTCATCAATTATTGGACTAAGAAGTCGAATGAACTACAATGACTCTGATTCTTTCCATAACCAAGATATACAGGATGCCTCTTTGAGGCCCAAGATCCAAATTAAAACATCCCAAGGGAAGTCCCAGCATATAATCCTCACATCCACATGCAATGAGACTGATTACTTCATATCCCTTGTTTATCAAACTGGTCATAGCTCATGTGGGCTTAGGGAGGTGTAATAGTCATATCATTCACATCATGAATCTCCACCATCCAAGGTAATCTTGGTATGTGATCCTTGATGAGTGGAATGATATAATCACCCCACTATGTAAGGGAATATACCTTGGGGCTAGTCCCAATGGTGTTTTCAAACTATGATAACTTTGATTCTTTCTATAACTAGAATACCTAGGATGTCTCCTCAAGACTCAAGCACCAATATCTGGTTCTTAAGCACCCTCACATATATCCTTTGTAAATGAAGTCAAATTTCATGGGTTTAATGAACTATATGGTATTTTAATCTTTCAATAAACATGATACGTAGGATTACGCATAATTGTTCAATCCCCTCCCTGGAATATTATCTACCTCCATGAATGAAAGAAAATTCTGAAGTGCCCAGTTATATGACTTCATGATATAAGTATCCATTTGTTACTAGGAAAATGATGAATAACCTTAGATACATATATATGGATTCAACAATGATATCCCATTCTTCTACACATAAAATGGATTAACCTATGATCATTTTTTTGGGTAATCGATCTTGTATCGGGATTAGAAACATATTATTGAAAATATATTAAATATATAAACAAGTCATAGAGTAGGAATGAATCACCCCTCCTAAAAAGGGTGTGATGAGCCCAACCTCCCATCCTATCAACCAATGTGAGTCTCTAAGTGTCATCAGATCTGAAACACCAACTAACTACCTTCCTTTGGAAAGCAGTTCTATACCCAATTATGGATGGGTAAACCATTGGGAGTTTTCATTAAGAGTGAAAATGGTGACCCAAAGTCAGTGATTTTGAAATAAATTAAACCCCTTGAAATCGATCATCAAGCCAAACTAAATTATAATCGATCTTCCTATTTTATATTTAAATAAAAATGGGGAGCCCGACATGAACTTATTTAATTACAACATCTCATTCACAACATAAAAATGATAGACTACCTAGTTCTCATCAAACCATTTTTTTCACGCAATGAGGTTTCTTGACTATCCTATTTTCCATAAAAACAAAAGTAATAAACCCAACATAAATCTATAAAAGAAAAAAATTATTGGTTAATCATGCATCGCGCCATTTATATTTTCATAATTCATGTAGAAAAAAAATGATCAGCCCAACATAGGACCCTCGAATAGAAAGATGGTCAATTTTCTATATTTCAGGCCACATTGTTGGAATATCTTAACAAGATGATAAGACTAACATAAATCATACAATTCATCATCTATAACTAGGGTTCCCATGAAATAAGTCCATCCTTTCTTTTTAAATTCCATGGGAGCGGAATTACCGGATCATGAATAAAAGTACAATTGTGTTAACCATTCATATTTGATTGAGAGCATATCATGCCAACAATATTTCACTAATCAGTGACCTTGTTCCTTATTATCTACATGACTTCAGATATTTCTCTCATAAAAATCATCTAGATCAGAAATAATTTCTTCATCTAGAGACTCTTCTGACAAATCAGTTATGGTTTCAACCCATGCAAGTCACGAAATGATCTCACCTATCCAAAAAATTCAATGTTAGGTGGAGAACACTATGGAATATGAGTACCATAGATATGATGCAATCCCAACTCTTGAAGCTTACCTCAAGTGTAGAGACCCGAAGCTTGACGTACATAGATATTACATTACTTTTGCGGAATACATAATACATAACAAAAACAGACACACAAGGACCGTAATAGTTTAGTGTCTTTGGAAACTTGGAACGTAATCTTTTAATTGTGGTAAAAGATCTTCAACATCTCCCATAAAGATCTTCCACTTTTTGTTTCCTTACCTAAAACATTTCTTTTAATCCTGGGGGGAAATAAAACATAAAAAGGGTGAGATCAAATGCTCAGTAAGGGTAAGCATGGATAAAATAAAACATACCATTCACATTTGAACCTAAAAACATGAACATAATGTTTAAACATCAAAATCTTGAGCAATGACTTAAAACATGGAAGTACATAATGCATAGATCATAATAGAACATAAATAATGATAACATAGCATGGGAATAAAACATGTAATTGTGGCATCCATTAAGCACATAAAATGATTTTCATAGTAGCCAAGGCATTGTTGTCAATACCATTTTAGTGGATAAAGTCCCTTTCTGAATCGAGTTCACTCCTTGTTTCAGTCCTGTAACACTGAACTGGATTAACTTACCATTCCAGCCATGTCTATCACATGAGATATAAATCTTTACCCAATGAATTGGAGGGAGATATAGGTCCCACCCATCTCATAATGAAATCATTCTTACTTGTTCCACAAAATAAACATACATCATTCATAAAAACCCAATAAATAAAATGGGTTTCATAAAAATCATCCCACCATCAAATAATCCATATAAAAGAAATGGATATCATTTCATAATAGGAGATGTGAAACCATGTAAATCATAGAGACATTATACTTGAAACATACACATATTAAATAATGTCATCTTAGATGAAAAACGGTTTTGATAAAACACTTGAAATGAATTCTTGAGGAAAATATCCTTTTTTCTTCAAAATAATTTTTGTTTCACAAAATGTCGTGTAATTTTAAAAGAAAAGGATTTTGTTGAAAATAGTCATGAAATCTTTTGGCGGAAGCTTCATGAAAACAAGGCTTTTATAAAACTGTAAAAATCCTTTCATGTCGTATACGTTAAAAAAACATTCTTCTCGTACTTTTGTCGGAAAAGTCAGAAAGTACCTCGTAACGTAAACAAAAGAAAGATTCTTTACATACCATGTAGTAAAAGTCAAAAATTGGTAAAAATACATTAAACATACATAAAAAAACTTTTATAAAACATGAACATGGATGATCGAAATAACCCCAGTAAATACTTACGAATAAGAAATCTCAGATAAAAATGAGATTTGAAAAATTATCCCTTACCTTAGGTCTGATATGCTTCGTACGTATTTGAACCTCCTGTATAATGATTTAAATAATGTCATTGACTTATTACAGAATCATATTAATTGTTATTATATCATATATGGTTCACTTATGACTTTATATTACCCGTTATTTTGTAAATTCCAAGTTAAAGAGCGTTTTGGGTAAAATCGTTTCATTTGTCGTCCGTGTTTTGACTTGTAATTATTCATATTATTACTTAGATCATGATTACTTAATTCCAGAATATAAAACATGATTTACATATAATGTATATTCAGAATATACATATATATAATAGGAAAGAAATACACCGTTCATGGAGACGGTAGGCCGTACGTACGCATGAACGTTGTTTTCGTTTCCTCATTGAATTGAATGGAATTAATTGGATGACATACATATATATATACATAAATCCAGTATCATTATTATGTCATATATTTCATGATTAATTATTATATATACTTTATAATCATTTATGAATGGTTAATCATTGAGAATGAATCTCATCGCGTCGTGGAGACGGTATTCCATACGTACGCACGAGCGATGATATCGTTCCCATGATCGTGGAATTTTATTGGAGTGTATGTATACTATTACAGAATCAATATCACTTTAAAATAATCATATATAGTTATTATTTACACCATTATACCCATCCAAGTAAGGTGGTGGTGTAAAATAGATTACACCTCGGCGTGGAGACGGTATTCCGTACGTACGCACGCCCGGTGATTTCATTTTCCGTAGGATGGATAGATGGTGAAATAGGGTTGTTTCATACTTATAATAACATATCTTTATATGAGTGATACTGATGTTATTACTTCATAATGAAACAACCTACGAAGAATAAGTGGAAGAAGAAATAAAGGTGAAAGAATCGGTAACGGACATTACCTCTTCTTTGAAGTGCCTCTTTGAGACCTCCTCTTAGGGAACTAAAATTGGTCTTTGAAGAAGACCAGGACCTCTAGGATGTTTCTAGGGAAGTGGAGAAGAGAATTTTGCAGGGTTTGTCCGATCTTGAAGGCTCAAAGTGGTGTGGGGAAGAGAGGGAGGATGTGCCCTTTTATAAGGGAGGAGAGGGGCACCTTTGGAATAACTAAAAATATTATTTTATTATAAAGTCATATTCGGTTTTTAATAGCTCCAAATAGATTTATTTCGAAGATAAGGTGGGTATAGGTATAAATCCTCACATAAAATAGAATTTAGACAAGTTTAGGTCATTATATTAACCTTAACAGTTAGTTTTAACTCTTAGTTAATTAGATTGACATTTACCATGTCACTTTGTATTTTTATATTATATAGTTAATAAAATTACCATATACATCCAAGCGACCCCCAAGTGGTCCATTAATGATACCCCTATCATGATATAAGTTTATTGGCCTAACCTTAGATTTTTAGGAATATAATAACAATTTTTAATATAATATTTGTTTTAAAAACTATTTTATGTCAATTTTGACACTATTTGGTAATTGATTTTTGTGAAAATCATAACAGAATGATTAGTTCGAAAAAAGTTAATTAAATCAGTACTAAAATGTAATATTAACATATAAAATTATTGTAATTCATAAAAAGTCTTAAATTATATTTATTTGGGTATTTATAACATCAATTATGTGAATATTTCATTAATAAGATAATTACTACATCATAATTGTTTCATAAATAAATTAAATTATTTTAAGTCTAAAAATTATAAATAAAATACCATTATGTATGAAATATTTCTATATTTCTAATGAATATTTATAGTCGAATTTATCTTATATATAACCCTATATTAAAAATGATTTAGTTATTAAACTTTGATTTTAACTATTTTAATACTTCTTTAAATAAATTAATAATAAATGTCCTAATCTAATCCAAGTGGGCCTAAATGGTCATATTTTATTCATAAGGTTGTTTTTGGTTGAAGTATACTTATCAAATAGATTTAGGACATGTGTTAGGGTAATAATAATATCATTTTTACCCTTAATTACCCTACTTACTTCTAACCGTGGTAAAAAAAAGTAAAAAGTTATTATTCACCAAAAATTATTTTCATCTCATTGAACCACATTTTAGTCCTTGATATTAACCGTGTCTCTCGGATTTTCGAAATTCCAATCACAGAAGCGGTAAAATTATGTTTTATGAAAAATTCAGTTATTTAACTACCACTTAGTGGTTTCACTATTCATCAAAAAATGAAAGATTCCAGAAAAATACCAAAAATTAGGCCTAAGCTATATTTGATATTATGAATTCAAAAATGATGTCTATTTTACCAAATTCAAAACATATCATTTTCATTAATTAATATAAAAATTAGTTCCTGTCGTCAAAACAAATAGCGTGTTCTTAAGAGATAATAACTATCAAAAGATTGACACTTGTTTATGTCTGGTTTAAAAGTGAAATTACATCCAATGACCAACATTATATTAAATTGTAAAAATATATTCTAAATATACTTTAAAACCACTCAAATTAATAATTTACCACTATTAATTATTTCGATTAAAAAAGTTGTTTTTAATTAAAATTTAGTAATTTCCATTATTCATCAGAATATGAAAGTTATCCGAAAAGTACTAAAATTTCACTCTAAGATAATTTCAATATTCCGAATCCAAAAATGAAGTCTATTTTGAAAGATAAAATATATAAAATTTCAAAAATTGGGTATTACTATTCATAACGGCTAGTTCATAATAATATTATAATAATATCTCGTTTAGTGAAACTCGGTATTGCGTACTACACACGCTATCGAGGAAGGTCGCGATTGCGTGTAATGCAGCCAAGTTAGGGTTGCGTGTTGTGCAAGACACCTTTTTTGTAACGTACAACACAAGACATCGATAAAATTAAAAAGAATATTTCTCATAAAATCTCGGGGTGTTACATTCTACCCCCCTTAAAATGAATTTCGCCCTCAAAATTCGTCGGGGTTATAAATGGTTTACTACTCGAAAGTTTCTTTAATATAAACTCACATCGTAAAAAGGAATACCAAAACCAATCTTTAAAAACTAAATTATGAAACATAACGGTTACCCAAATTAACTAATCACTGGGTTTCCACATAGGAGAACATAGGTGAAAATATGGATATGGAAGAGAAACCTAACCATCATGTTCTGATGGAGAGTGGTAGAGAACATTGCTATGAAAAATCCAACAATCACAAAGCTATAGATTTGTGATGATCTAAGGTACCATCTGATTCATCGGATATAAGGGAACTAGAACAACATTTTTGGTTTTCAAGATCATTTCCCTAAAGTTAATGAATTAAAAGAAATACTTACATGATTTTGGTACAATCTCACTGTTGTTCGTGAATTGAACAATTTCCACTTCATCCCTTAAAGAAATGAAGTTGAATTTGTTATTCGTGATGTGTTAGAAGATCATGTGATAGAATGATGGGTCATTCCATCTATTTCAAACAAAAGGTTAGCAAAAGTTATAAGCCCATATTAAGGTTAGATTAATCATATATGGTTCCAAAAATGAACTTATACTTCATATATCATACCACTTAATAAAATAAAACTAGTTTCTACTAACCAGGGACATCCTGTAGGCCAGTGGTAGGCGATAAAGGCCAGTCACACTTCGGTTGTGGGTTCGATTCCCACATCCTTGTCTGACGTGATGGGTTGTCGCCCGTCCTGCAGGTTTTCCTTTTTCTAAAACTATATTACTATAACATCCCATCAATAATATCGAAAAAAAACTTCTATCCTTAAACAATATTAACTTATGTACAACATAATCCATTCCAATCTTTAGGCTTATCCATAATACTGCAGTCCACTCTCATAATATAGGGAAAACGATTACCAGAGATTTAATACCATCATTGATCCCCATATATCATAAGATATGTCTTGTTGGACACATTCCAAACATTTGAAGGACTTAATCATGTATTCTCTTGAAAAATGAATACCCATTGAACCTTATTGAAAACATGAATGCAGTTAAAAGTTAACACTTTCCACATACCAAAATCCTAAAAATTCTATATACTCAAACCATGATATCACTTTGTCCTTATATCAATCGTGAGATCATGAATACAATCAACATCTCATTATCTTCTTATTCCTTCATTATGCGCATATAATCTACTTTAAAAAAATATCTGAATAACCTTCCATGTTTACTGGTACCATTCAACATATACTTTCAAATAATTTTAGGAAAAACAATAGTGTAACAATCCTTAGATGATTCTTTATTCCATAGTACCAATTACTATACAACATAACTCTCGATAAACATATAATCATTCCACTACCTTCTAAAACAAATGACTGAGCTTCAACACTTCTTTCACCTCATATATCATTTTTATTCTCCTCATCATCATCCACATAAATACTACCCATATGACCATGCTGATTCTCTTCATGAGATTTTCCATTAGGGCATTGGTTTGCATAATGCCCGTACATTCCACATTTAAAACATCTAATCATTGTTGATGTCGTAGCAATACCATTATCCTTGTCCATGGTGTTAACTGAACCTTTTCCTTTTCACTTACTGGCTTTGTGTCCTTCTTTTCCACACCCAAATCATCTTCCAGTTCTTTTGAAACAATCTCCCTGATGCCTCTTCCCACATGATTTACATTAGGGAAATTGAACTTTATTTCCTTTATGATCATCATGAAACTCCATCTTTCTCTTATTATCTGAGACGGGAAACTTACTAAAGTTGAGATTATTGATCATATTATGACATTGTTGATTAGGAATAATAACGATGTTTGGACTTCCAGATCCCGTTTCATTTGGTTTCTCATGAAAAATATCATTCCATTGTCTTTCATATCCTCCATTATCGTGAATCTTCTTGTTTCTAGCCATTTTCTAAAACCCAAAAAGGATGGTGTGAGAGGAAAAAATCATGGTAGGGAAAATAACATAGTAAAGGGGGAGTTCCTTCAATATCTAACATCTTAGGTTAAATTCTAAGATCGTTACCATAGTTCTAGGACTATATCCTATACGTATACTAATCCTTAGGGACATCCCTAGACATGCCTTAGAAATATCTCTAGTGATCTCACTAACGTTTTCACATCCTAGTTTCCAAAGGTTGACTAAACCTTTCATATGATACCAACTGTAGAGACCCGAATCTTGACGTACATAGATATTACATTACTTTTTCAGAATACATAATAAATAACAAAAACAGACACACAAGGACCGTAATAGTTTAGTGTCTTTAGAAACTTGGAACGTAATCTTCTAATCGTGGTGAAAGATCTTCAACATCTCTCATAAAGATCTTCCAATTTTTTTTCCTTACCTAAAACCTTTATTTTAATCCTGAGGGAAAATAAAACATAAAAAGGGTGGGCTCAAATGCTCAGTAAGGGTAAGAATGGATAAAATAAAACATACCATACACATTTGAACCTAAAAACATGAACATAATGTTTAAACATCAAAATCTTGAGCAACGACTTAAAACATGGAAGTACATAAGGCATAGATCATAATGGAACATAAATAATGATAACATAGCATGGGAATAAAACATGTAATTGTGTAATCCATTAAGCACATGTAATTATTTCCATAGTAGCCAAGGCATTGCTGCCAAGACCATCTTAGTGGACAAAGTCCCTTTCTGAATCGAGTTCACTCCTCGTTTCAGTCCTATAACACTGAACCAGATTAACTTACTGTTCCAGCCATGTCTATCTCATGAGATATAAATCTTTACCCAATGCATTGGAGGGAGATATAGGTCCCACTCATCTCATAATGAAACCATTCTTACTTGTGCCACAAAATAAACATACATCATTCATAAAAACCCAATAAATAAAATGGGTTTCATAAACATCATCCCACCATCACATAATCCATATAAAAGAAATGGATATCATTTCATAATAGGAGAATTGAAGCCATGTAAATCATAGAGACATTATATTTGAAACATACGAATATTAAATAATGTCATCTTAGATGAAAAATGGTTTTGTAAAACACTTGAAATGAATTCTTGAGGAAAATATCCTTTTTTCTTCAAAATCATTTTCTTTTCACAAAAAGTTGTGTAATTTTAAAATAAAAGGATTTTTTTGAAAATAGTCATGAAATCTTTTGGAGGAATCTTCATGAAAACAAGGCTTTATAAAACCCTAAAAACTCTTTCATGCCATATACGTTAACAAAAACATTCTTCTCGTACTTTTGTCGGAAAAGTCAAAAAGTACCTCGTAACGTAAACAAAAGAATGATTCTTTACATACCATGTATTAAAAGTCAAAAATGGGTAAAAAGACATTAAACATACATAAAAACACTTTTATAAAACATGAACATGGATGATCGAAATAACCCTAGTAAATACTTACGAATAAGTAATCTCGGATAAAAATGAGATTTGCAAAATTAACCCTTACCTTAGATCTGATATGCTTCGTACGTATCCGAACCTCCTGTATAATGATTTAAATAATGTCATTGACTTATTACAGAATCATATTCATTGTTATGATATCATATATGGTTCACTTATGACTTTATATTACCCGTTCTTTTGTAAATTCCATGTTAAAGAGAGTTTTGGGTAAAATCGTTTCATTTGTCGTCCGTGTTTTGACTTGTAATTATTCATATAATTACATAGATCATGATTACTTAATTACAGAATATAAAATATGATTTAAATATAATATATATTCAGAATATACATATATATATAATAGGAAAGAAATACACCGTTCATGGAGACAGTATACCGTATGTACGCATGAACGTTGTTTTCGTTTCCTCATTGAATTGAATGGAATTAATTGGATGACATACATATATATATACATAAATACTGTATCATTATTATGTCATATATTTCTTGATTACTTATTATATATACTTTATAATCATTTATGAATGGTTAATCATTGAGAATGAATCTCATCGCGTCGTGGAGACGGTCTTCCTTACGTACGCACGAGCGATGATATCATTCCCATGATCGTGGAATTTTATTGGAGTGTATGTATACTATAACAGAATCAATATCACTTTACAATAATCATATATAGTTATTTTTTACACCATTATACTCATCCAAGTAAGGTGGTGGTGGAAAATAGATTACACCAAGGCGTGGAGACGGTATTCCGTACGTACGCATGCGCGGTGATTTCGTTTTCCGTAGGATGGATAGATGGTGAAATAGAGTTGTTTCAAACTTATAATAACATATTGGTATATGAGTGATAATGATGTTATTAATTCATAATGAAACAACCTAAGAAGAAGAAGTGGGAGAATAAAAAAGGTGAAAGAATTGGTAACGGACATTACCTCTTCTTTGAAGCGCCTCTTTGAGACCTCCTCTTAGGGCACTAAAATTGGTCTTTGAAGAAGAACAGGACCTATAGGATGTTTCTAGGGAAGTTGAAAAGAGAATTAGTCAGGGTTTGGCAGAGATTTAGGCTCAAAGTGGTGTGAGTAAGAGAGGGAGGAGGTTTCCTTTTATAAGGGAGGAGAGGGGCACCTTTGGAAAACTATAAATATTATTTTATTATAAAGTCATATTCGGTTTTTAACAGCTCCAAATTGATTTATTTCGAAGCTAAGGTGGGGATAGGTCTAAATCCTCTCATCCAATAGAATTTAGACAAGTTTAGGTCATTATATTAACCTTAACTTTTAGTTTTAACTCTTAGTTAATTAGATTGACATTTACCATGTCACTTGGTATTTTTATATTATATAGTTAATAAACCTACAATATACATCCAAGCGACCCCCAAGTGGTCCATTAATGATACACCTATCATGATATAAGTATATTGGCTGAACCTTATATTTTTAGGAATATAATAAAAAAAATTAATATAATATTTTTTTAAAAACTATTTTATGTCAATTTTGACACTATTTGGTAATTATTTTTTGTGAAACTCATAACAGAATGATTAGTTCGAAACAAGTCAATTAAATCAATACTAACATGTCATATTAACATTGAAAATTATTTTAATTCAAAAAAAGTCTCAAATTACATTTATTTGGGTATTTATAACATCAATTATGTCAATATTTCATTAATAAGATAATTACTACATCATAATTGTTTCATAAATAAATTAAATTATTTTAAGTCTAAAAATTATAAATAAAATACCATTATGTAAGAAATATTTTTAGCTTTATAATGAATATTTATAGTCTAATTTATCTTATATATAACCCTATATTAAAAATTATTTAGTTATTAAACATTGATTTTAACTATTTTAATCCTTATTTAAATAAATTAATAATAAATGTCCTAATCTAATCCAAGTGGGCCTAAATGGTCATATTTTATTCATAAGGTTTTTTTGGCCGAATTACACTTATCCAATAGAATTAGGACATGTGTTAGGGTAATAATAATATCATTTTTACCCTTAATTACCCTATTTACTTTTAACCGTGGTAAAAAAAAGTAAAAAGTTACTATTCACCAAAAATTATTTTCATCTCATTGAACCACATTTTATTCCTTGATATTAACCGTTTCTCTCGCATTTTCGAAATTCCACTCACAGAAGCGGTAAAATTAAGTTTTATGAAAAATTCAGTTTTTTTAACTACCACTTAGTGGTTTCACTATTCATCAAAAAATGAAAGTTTCCAGAAAAATACCAAACATTAGGCCTAAACTATATTTGATATTATGAATTCAAAAATGATGTCTATTTTACCAAATTCAAAACATATCAGTTTCATTAATTAATATAAAAATTAGTTCCCATCGTCAAAACAAATAGCGTGTTCTTAAGAGATAATAACTATCAAAAGATTGACACTTGTTTATGTCTGGTTTAAATGTGAAATTACATCCAATGACCAACATTGTATTAAATTGTAAAAATATATTCTAAATATACTTTAAAACCACTCAAATTAATAATTTATCACAATTAATTATTTCGATTAAAAAATTTGTTTTTAATTAAAATTTAGTAATTTCCACTATTCATCAGAATATGAAAGTTATCCGAAAAGTACCAAAATTTCACCCTAAGCTAATTTTAATATTACGAATCCAAAAATGAAGTCTATTTTGAAAGATAAAATTTATTAAATTTCAAAAAGTGGGTATTACTATTCATAACGGCTAGTTCATAATAATATTATAATAATATCTCGTTTAGTGAAACTCGGTATTGCGTACTACACACGCTATCGAGGAAGGTCGTGATTGCGTGTAATGCAGCCAAGTTAGGGTTGCATGTTGTGCAAGACTCCTTTGTTGTAACGTACATCACAAGACATCAATAAAATTAAAAAAAATATTTCTCATAAAATCTCTGGGTGCACATTCTACCCCCCTTAAAATGAATTTGCCCTCGAAATTCGTTGGGGTTATAAATGGTTTACTACTCGAAAGTTTCTTTAATAGAAACCCACATCGTAGAAAGGAATACCAAAACCAATATTTAAAAACTAAAGTATGAAACATAACGGTTACCCAAATTTACTAATCACTGGGTTATCACATAGGAGAACATAGGTGAAAATATGGATATGGAAGAGAAACCTAACCATCATGTTCTGATGGAGAGTGGTAGAGAACATGGCTATGAAAAATCCAACAATCACAAAGCTATATATTTGTGATGATCTAAGGTACCATCTGATTCATCAGATATAAGGGAACCAGGACAACATTTTTGGTTTTCAAGATCATTTCCCTAAAGATAATGAATTAAAATAAATACTTACATGATTTTGGTATAATCTCACTGTTGTTTGTGAATTGAACAATTTCCACTTCATACCTTAAAGAAATGAAGTTGAATTTGTTATTCATGATGTGTTAGCAGATCATGTGATAGAATGATGGGTCACTCCATCTATTTCAAACAAAAGGTTAGCAAAAGTTATAAGTCCATATTATGGTTAGATTAATCGTATATGGTTCGAAAAATGAACTTATACTTCATATATCATACTGCTTAATAAAATAAAACTAGTTTCTACTAACCAGGGACTTCCTGTAGGCCAGTGGTAGGCGATAAAGGCTAGTCACACTTCGGTTGTGGGTTCGATTCCCACAGCCTTGTCCGACTCGATGGGTTGTCGCCCATCCTGCAGGTTGTCCTTTTTCTAAAACAATATTACTATAACATCCCATCAATAATATTGAAAAAAACTTCTATACTTAAACAATACTAACTTATGTCCAATATAATCCATTCCAATCTTTAGGCTTATCCATAATACTACAGTCCACTCTCATAATATAGTGAAAATGATTACTAGAGATTTAATACCATCGTTGATCCCCATATATCATAAGATATCTCTTGTTGGTCACATTCCAAACATTCGAAGGCCTTAATCATGTATTCTCTTGAAAAATGAATACCCATTGAACCTTAGTGAAACCATGAATGCAGTTAAAAGTTAACACTTTCCGCATACCAAAATCCTCAAAATTCTATATACTCAAACCATGATATCACTTAGTCTTTATATCAATCATGAGCTCATGAATACAATCGAACATCTCATTATCTTCTTATTCCTTCATTATGCGCATATCATCTACTTTACAAAAATATCTGAATAACCTTCCATGGTTACTGGTACCTTTCAACATATACTTTCAAATACTTTTATGAAAAACAACATTTTAAAAATCCTTAGATGATTCTTTATTCCATAGTACCATTTACTATACAACATAACTCTCGATAAACATACAATCATTCCACTACCTTCTAAAACAACTGACTGAGCTTCAACACTTCTTTCAGCTCATATATCATTTGTAGTCTCCTCATCATCATCCACATAAATACTACCCATATGACCATGTTGATTCTCTTCATGAAATTTTCCATTAGGGCATTGGTTTGCATAATGCCCGTACATTCCACATTTAAAACATCTAATCATTGTTGATGTCGTAGAAATACCATTATCCTTGTCCATGGTGTTAACTTAACCTTTTCCTTTTCACTTACTAGCTTTGCGTCCTTCTTTTCCACACCCAAAGCATCTTCCAGTTCCTTTGAAACAATCTCCCTGATGCCTCTTCCCACATGATTTACATGAGGGAAATTGAACTTTCTTTCCATTATGATCATCATGAAACTCCATCATTCTCTTATTATCTGAGTCGGTAAACTTACCAAAGTTGAGATTATTGATCATATTATGAGATTGCTGATTAGGTGTAATAACGATGTTTGGACTTCCAGATCCCGTTTCATTTGGTTTCTCATGAAGAATATCATTCCATTGTCTGTCATATCCTCTATTATCGTGAATCTTCCTGTTTCCAGCCATTTTCTAAAACCCAAAAAGAATAGTGTGAGAGGCAAAAATCATGTTGGGGAAAACAACATAGTAAAGGGGGAGTTCCCTCAATATATAACATCTTATGTTAAATTCTAAGATCGTTAACATAGTTCTATGACTATATCCTATACGTATACTTATCCTTAGGGACATCCCTAGACATACCTTAGAAATATCTCTAGGGATCTCACTAATATTTTCGCATCCTAGTTTCCAAAGGTTGACTAAACCTTTCCTCTGATACCAACTGTAGAGACCCAAATCTTGATGTACATAGATATTACATTACTTTGGCGGAATACATAATACATAACAAAAATAGACACACAAGAACCGTAATAGTTTAGTGTCTTTGGAAACTTGGAACGTAATCTTCTAATCGTGGTGAAAGATCTTGAACATCTCCCATAAAGATCTTCCACTTTTTGTTTCCTTTCCTAAAACCTTTCTTTTAATACTGGGGGAAAATAAAACATAAAAAGGGTGAGCTCAAATTCTCAGTAAAGGTAAGCATGGATAAAATAAAACATACCATACACATTTGAACCTAAAAACATGAACATAATGTTTAAATATCAAAATCTTGAGAAACGACTTAAAACATGGAAGTACATAAGGCATAGATCATAATGGAACATAAATAATGATAACATAGAATGGGAATAAAACATGTAATTGTGTAATCCATTAAGCACATGTAATGATTTCCCTAGTAGCCAAGGCATTGCTGCCAAGACCATCTTAGTGGACAAAGTCCCTTTCTGAATCGAGTTCACTCCTCTTTTCAGTCCTGTAACACTGAACCAGATTAACTTACCATTCCAGCAATGTCTATCTCATGAGATATATATCTTTACTCAATGAATTGTAGGGTATATAGGTCCCACCCTTCTCATAATGAAATCATTCTTACTTGTGCCACAAAATAAACATACATCATTCATAAAAACCCAATAAATAAAATGGGTTTCATAAACATCATCCCACCATCACATAATCCATATAAAAGAAATGGATATCATTTCATAATATGAGAAGTGAAACCATGTAAATCATAGAGACATTATACTTGAAACATACACATATTAAATAATGTCATCTTAGATGAAAAATGGTTTTGATAAAACACTTGAAATAAATTCTTGAGGAAAATATCCTTTTTTCTTAAAAATAATTTTCTTTTCACAAAATGTCATGTAATTTTAAAAGATAATGATTTTTTTGAAAATATTCATGAAATATTTTGGAGGAAGCTTCATGAAAACAAGGGTTTATAAAACCGTAAAAATCCTTTCATGCAGTATACGTTAAAAAACATTCTTCTCGTACTTTTGTTGGAAAAGTCAAAAAGTACCTCGTAACGTAAACAAAAGAAAGATTCTTTACATACCATGTAGTAAAAGTAAAAAATGGGTAAAAAGACATTACAAATAAATAAAAACACTTTTATAAAACATGAACATGGATGATCGAAATAACCCCAATAAATACTTACGAATAAGCAATCTCGGATAAAAATGAGATTTGAAAAATTATCCCTTACCTTAGGTCTGATATGCTTCGTACGTATCCGAACCTCCTGTATAATGATTTAAATAATGTCATTTACTTATTACAAAATCATATTCATTTTTATGATATCATATATGGTTCACTTATGACTTTATATTACCCGTTCTTTTGTAAATTCCATGTTAAAGAGCATTTTGGGTAAAATCGTTTCATTTGTCGTCCGTGTTTTGACTTCTAATTATTCATATGATTACTTAGATCATGATTACTTAATTAAATAATATAAAACATGATTTAAAAATAATATATATTCATAATATACATATATATAATAGGAAAGAAATACACCATTCATGGAGACGGTAGGCCGTACGTACGCATGAACGTTGTTTTCGTTTCCTCATTGAACTGAATGGAATTAATTGGATGACATACATATATATATACACGTAAATACAGTATCATTATCGTGTCATATATTTCATGATTACTTATTATATATACTTTATAATCATTTATTAATGGTTAATCATTAAGAATGAATCTCATTGTGTCGTGGAGACGGTATTCCGTACGTACGCACGAGCGATGATATCGTTCCCATGATCGTGGAATTTTATTGGAGTGTATATATACTATTACAGAATCAATATCACTTTACAATAATCATATATAGTTATTATTTACACCATTATACCCATCCAAGTAAGGTGGTGGTGGAAAATAGATTACACCACGGTGTGGAGACGGTATTCCGTACGTACGCACTCGCGGTGATTTCGTTTTCCGTATGATGGATAGATGGTTAAATAGGGTTGTTTCATACTTATAATAACATATCAATATACGAGTGATACTGATGTTATTACTTCATAATGAATCAACCTAATAAGAAGAAGTGGAAGAAGAAATAAAGGTGAAAGAATCGGTAACGGACATTACCTCTTCTTTGAAGCGCCTCTTTGAGACCTCCTCTTAGGCCACTAAAATTGGTCTTTGAAGAAGACCAGGACCTATAGGATGTTTCTATGGAATTGGAGAAGAGAATTTGGCATGGGTTGGCCGATCTTGAAGGCTCAAAGTGGTGTGAGGAAGAGAGGGAGGAGGTTCCCTTTTATAAAGGAGGAGAGGGGCACCTTTCGAATAACTAAAAATATTATTTTATTATAAAATAATATTCAGTTTTTAATAGCTCTAAATTGATTTATTTCGAAGCTAAGGTGGGTATAGGTCTAAATCTTCTCATCCAATAGAATTTAGACAAGTTTAGGTCATTATATTAACCGTAACTTTTAGTTTTAACTCTTAGTTAATTAGATTGACATTTACCATGTCACTTTGTATTTTTATATTATATAGTTAATAAACTTACCATATACATCCAAGAGACCCCCAAGTAGTCCATTAATGATACACCTATCATGATATAATTATATTTTCCTAACCTTAGATTTTTAAGAATATAATAACAATTTTTAATATAATATTTGTTTTAAAAACTATTTTATGTCAATTTTGACACTATTTGGTAATTGATTTTTGTGAAAATCGTAAGAGAATGATTAGTTCAAAAAAAGTTAATTAAATAAATACTAACATGTCATATTAACATATAATTTTTTTTAATTCATAAAAAGTATCAAATTACATTTATTTGGGTATTTATAACATCAATTATGTCAATATTTCATTAATATGATAATTATTGCATCATAATTTTTTCATAAATAAATTAAATTGTTTTAAGTCTAAAAATTATAAATAAAATACCATTATGTAGGAAATCGTTTTAGATTTATAATGAATATTTATAGTCGAATTTATCTTATATATAACCCTATATTAAAAATGATTTATTTATTAAACTTTGATTTTAACTATTTTAATCCTTCTTTAAATAAATTAATAATAAATGTCCTAATCTAATCCAAGTGGGCCTAAATGGTCGTATTTTATTCCTAAGGTTTTTTTTGTCCGAATTACACTTATCCAAAAGAATTAAGACATGTTTTAGGGTAATAATAATATCATTTTTACCCTTAATTACCCTATTTACTTTTAACCGTGGTAAAAAAAGTAAAAAGTTACTATTCCCCAAAAATTATTTTCATCTCATTGAACCAAATTTTAGTCCTTGATATTAACCGTGTCTCTCGGATTTTCGAAATTCCACTCACAGAAGCGGTAAAATTAAGTTTTATGAAAAATTCAGTTTTTTTAACTACCACTTAGTGGTTTCACTATTCATCAAAAAATGAAAGTTTCCAGAAAAATACCAAAAATTAGGCCTAAGCTACATTTGATATTATGAATTCAAAAATGATTTCTATTTTACCAAATTCAAAACATATCAGTTGCATTAATTAATTTAAAAATTAGTTCCCGTCGTCAAAACAAATAGCGTGTTTTTAAGAGATAATAACTATCAAAAGATTGACACTTGTTTATGTCTGGTTTAAATGTGAAATTACATCCAATGACCAACATTGTATTAAATTGTAAAAATATATTCTAAATATACTTTAAAACCACTCAAATTAATAATTTATCACTATTAATTATTTCAATTAAAAAGGTTGTTTTTAATTAAAATTTAGTAATTTCCACTATTCATCAGAATATGAAAGTTATCTGAAAAGTACCCAAATTTCACCCTAAGCTAATTTCGATATTCCGAATCCAAAAATGAAGTCTATTTTGAAAGATAAAATTTATAAAATCTTAAAAAGTGGGTATTACTATTCATAATGGCTAGTTCATAATAATATTATAATAATATCTCGTTTAGTGAAACTCGGTATTGCGTACTACACACGCTATCGAGGAAGGTCGCGATTGCATGTAATGCAGCCAAGTTAGGGTTGCATGTTGTGCAAGACTCGTTTGTTGTAATGTACAACACAAGACATCAATAAAATTAAAAAAAATATTTCTCATAAAATCTCGGGGTGTTACATCAAGAGTCTCAAATTACTAAAACCAATGCATCTACATTATTCATGGAAAGCTACCACTAAGCTAGTGTCCCTAGTTCCCATAGAAAATGAAACACCCTAAGCTTCCACGGTACGCTTCTCTTTGAATAATACAGTAGCATGTGTTGTACGCAACTTTGAGTTCTAACATACCACAACCAATCAAACTAGCCGTTATTAATAGTAATACCCAATTTTTGAAATTTTATAATTTTAACTTTCAAAATGGACATTCATTTTTTGATTTGGAATATCGAAATTATCTTAGGGTGAATTTTTGTTATTTTTTTGAAAACTTTAAATTTTCGATGAATAGTGAAAAACACTTAGTTATAGTTTAAAACCGAATTTTTATTTAAATAATTAATTATTGTATTTAAATAAATTTTAGTTCAAAATATATACATAATACCTATATATGTTCAATGTAATTCATTAGAGTCATTTTGTAATAATATTATATATACAAAATTTTATTGAACTTTTTACCGTCTTTTACCCACCTCCTAGGAGCATTTTCAAATTTACATAAAACTTAATTTTACCGCTTCTATGAGTTGAATTTCAAAAATATGAGAGACATGGTTGATATCAATAAGTAAAATGTGGTTCAATAAGATGAAAATAATTTTTGGGGAATAGTAACTTTTTACTTTTATTTACCACGGTTAAAAATAAATAGAGTAATTAAGGGTAAAAATGATATTATTATTACCCTAACACATGACCTAATTCTACTGGATAAGTATAATTCGACCAAAAACAACCTTATGAATAAAATATGAACCTCTTTGGTCCACTTAAATTAGATTAGGACATTTATTATTATTTAATTCAAAGAAGAGTTAAAAGAGTTAAAATCAAAGTTTAATAACTAAAACAATTTTAATATTCGGTTACACAAAAGATAAACTCAAATATAAATATTCATTAGAAATATAAAAAGATTTACTACATAATGGTATTTTATTTATATTTTTTATACCTCAAATAATTTAATTTATTTATGACAAAATAATGATGCAGTAATTACCTAATTAATAAAATATTAAAATAATTGATATTATAAATACCCAAATAAATGTAATTTCTGACTTTTTATGAATTTCACTAATTTTATAGGTTAATATTACATATTAGGTTTGGTTATATAAATTTATTTTGATGTAATAATGCAGTTATATGTTTAGCAAAAACAAAATACCAAATAGTGTCAAAATTGACATAAATGAGTTTTTAAAGAAAATATATTATTATTATTTGATATTTTATTCCCAAAAATAAAATTTTCGAAAAAAAGACTTATATAATGATAGTTGTATCATTAATGAACCACTTGGGGTTCGCTTGGAAGTATATAGTAAGTT
This sequence comes from Viscum album, assembly GCA_963277665.1. Lineage (NCBI taxonomy): Eukaryota > Viridiplantae > Streptophyta > Magnoliopsida > Santalales > Viscaceae > Viscum > Viscum album. Next base: position 658,978,723 of record OY728146.1, read on the forward strand.
TATTAACCATATAATATAAAAATACAAAGAGACAAGGTAAATGTCAAACTATTTAACTAAGAGTTAAATTTAAAAGATATAGTTAATATAGTGACCCAATCCTATATAAAACCTATTTGTATAGAATAACTTCCAAGAATTTTGGTATTTTGGAGATTTTGTGAGTTTTCCAAGAAATACATCCATGTATGGATACTAGAAGGTAGAGGCGGCTCTGGCACAGATATACCTAGGGGTAAAACCCGAAAACACCGCTTTGAGCTAGATTCAAACGAGAACTGTTTCACGAAAAAGGGCCTTGTTGCACTCTTGGTTAAGACACTCCCAGGGGATATGATTAGGATAATTCTCATTTTCTTTACATACAATTATTAAGGGTTTATGAGTATATAATTCCTCAATAAAAAATTATGATTATGGATTATATCTATAAACTATTCAGTTTATGTTAAGTGTTTTAAAAGTTTGGATTTATGTATTTCGATTCATAAAATAATCTAGTTTATGAAATTTTTTTGAAATGGTGCCTATTGGAAGGAATTGAAACCGTATCAATGCACACACTCCATGTAGGGATTTCCCTCCTGCTCAAGATAATTATAGTGGAACTGGTGATACAACTGGTGTTGATCTGCTTATCACCATACTAGGAAAACTCACTCATGTTATGAATAATAACCTTACCCATATGGAGAACCCTGATCCAAAACATGGAGGATCAATGTTAGATCGCTTCATGAAGAAACAAACACTAACATTCAATGGGAGTACTAATTTATTAGTAGCAGAGCAATGAATAAATTCCTTAGAGAAAATATTCCACGCCTTGGGGAGTAGTGAAAGGGAAAAAGTTTTCATGGCAGTTTACCACCTCACTAGAGATGTTGATAAATGGTGTTCATTGATTTAAAACACAAAGTAAGATAATAAAGTATCAAATATAGAATGGAGGGAGTTTAAAGAGATTTTCTTAGAAAAATACTTTCCTCGTGACCATCAAGCAGATATGGAAAGGCAATTTCTGAGTCTGAGGCAAAAGGTGGATGATAATGTCACAAAGTATGAGGCTAACTTTACAAGGTTAGAGAGGCATGATGTATATTATATACGTAACCCAAGAAGTATTATTTATCATTTCTTTGATGGGTTAATACCATTTCTCCATTGAGCATTATTCTCACAATCCTTCTCATCATATGAGGATATTGTCTCATGTGATATCAAGACAGAAAAAGAATTCTCAAAGTCTTATAACTTTAAAGAAAAGAAATAGAAGAAGAGATATGCTTAACACTCTGGAAATGAAAATAAGGGGAAGAAGGAAAAAAGTTTTATATCCATCCTGCAGTAAATGTGGGAAGAAACACCCCGGTACTTGCCTGATGGGAATGAGAGTCTGTTACAAGTGTGGTGAAAAAGGACACCAAGCTCGTGATTGCAAGGGGAATAAAGAGCCTATCGATGTTGAATGATACAATTGTAGAGAAAGGGGGAATTATGCGAATGAATGTCCTAAGAGTTAGTGGAACTTACCTCAGAAAAGGCCAATGGATCAAGGACAATCTTATTCTCTCACTACTGCTGAGGTTGAAGCTCTGAAAGACGTAGTGGCAGGTAATTTAATGGTTTCCTCAAGTTTAGAAAATTCATTATTTGATTCTGGATCATCACATTGTTTCATATCTTCCCAGTTTTCCAAGAATATTTGATATTTCCAATTTGATTTAACAAGGTTTTTGTTACTCAAAACTCCTAAGGGAAGTATCATTGCAACAAAGTTTTGTGAATCAGTACCCATTAGGGCATATAAATGTTCTTTATCTTCTGATCTCATCGTCATACCCATGATTTAATTTGATATAATCCTTGGTATGGATTAGATTTTGGACCATGATTCAAAAATTTATTGTAAGAAGAAGGAGGTTACTATTTTTGATGATGATGATAAAGAACACCTTATCCTTAGAGAAGAATCGTCAATGCCTAATTATTATCTAGATCCACCCCTATTAGCTCAACTAAATTCAATTATTGGGGAGGAACAGAATGAAATAACTATGGGTGAGGAAAATAATGTTCAAATAGAGGATGTATCTATTGTGAAAGAATATGTTGATGTGTTTCTAGAAGATTTACCTGGAAATCCTCCAAAATGAGAAATTGTGGTTTCCATTGATTTAATTCCTGGATCAAGGCTCATATCGAAGACCCCTTATAGAATGGCCAATTTGGAATTAGTGGAACTAAAGAAACAACTATAGGGATTGAATAATAAGAGATTTGTTCGCCCTAGTGTTTCTCCATGGGGATCCCTTGTCCTTTTTGTTAAGAAGAAAGATGGATCTATGAGGTTGTGCATTGACTATAGGGAGATCAATGCTATAACAATAAAGAACAAGTATCCCCTACCTCGCATTGATGATTTATTCAACCAACTTCATGGAGATCAATACCTTTCAAAGATTGACCTTCGATCTGGATATCATCAGTTGTGTGTGTAGAAGGAAGACATTCCGAAGACTACGTTTCAAACTAGGTACGGGCTTTACGAGTTTACAGTAATGCCTTTTGGATTGACTAATGCACCCTCTGTCTTCAGGGATCTAATGAATAGATTTTTCAAAAAATATCTTGATGAATTTGTAGTTGTATTTATTGATGATGTCTTCTTATACTCTAAAAGCTACAAAGATCATGAAAATCACGTGCGCATTATCCTGAAGACTCTTAGAAGACATGAATTATATGGGAAGTTTAGCAAGTGTGAATTCTGGCTTCAGGAGACTTCTTTTCTTGGCCATATTGTCTCCAATGATGGAATCTCTGTTGATCCTTTTAAGACCAAGGCAATACAAGAATGGCCAGCACCGATGAGTATAACTGAGGTACGCAGTTTTATTGGTTTAGTAGGTTATTATCGGCGTTTTGTCCATAATTTTGCCCGATTGGATAACCCATTAACCAAGCTCACACGTAAGGCGATTAAATTTGTTTGGACAAAAGAGTGTAAAGAATGTTTTGAAGAACTGAAGAAAATATAAGTCAATTCTTCTATCTTGACTCTACCATCGGGGAATGATGGGTTTTTTTATAGTGATTCTTCAAAGAAAGAACTTGGTTGTGTCCTTATGCAGAATGATAGAGTTATTTCTTATGCATCACGATAGCTGAAAATTCATGAGAAAAACTGTCCTACACATGATCTTGAGTTAGCAGCTGTAATATTTTCTTTGAAGATATGGAGACATTATCTCTATGGTGAAAAATGT